>CAOKZL010000172.1:0-692500 GCA_948472985.1 Iguana delicatissima | reverse complement strand
GTTTGTTGATATCACTTTTATTACACATTATCATACTGCTTTTGACAGAATGTTTCATTCTTCCACTACATTATTTTCTTTATCTAGTATTAATTATTTTATATTATATATTAATTAATTAATTATTAATGCTATTGTATAGGAAGAAATGGGGGGAAGGAAATTCATATTGTGTTTTAACTTTTGTATTAGTTAGTTATTAACTAATATTTTGTATTAGTTAGTTGTATTCTTTTTAAATGGCTGTGAGCCACCTAAAAACCCTGTGCTGAGAAAAAGGTAGGATATAACTTAAATAAATAATAAATAAGTACCAAGTATGTGGGGGGTGGGTAGGGGAATAGACCTGCAAAGGAATGGATCTGTAGTGCTCCATCCATCCTCTGGCCAACCACGATTTTATTTATGTTTGCTCCCTCCTTCCTCCTCTGCTTCTGTTCTCCTCATCCTGTCTTTCTCACATAACCTGCCAGCAACTGGAATGGAAGTAAGGATAATAAAGAGGGCAGCTCTGGCAAGGATATGAAGGTGAGAAGACCTGCCTTCTGATACCTAGCCTGGGTCTGTGAACTGGCAGAAAAATAAACTGCAATCCACCTTCCATGTATTAGAGCTCAGGAAATTACTGCTAGATATTTGCTGAGGAGCCAGTTTGAGTCCACGCACATGCTATGTTGTTAGAACAACAAAAGCCTCCTGCCCCTTCCTGACATTTTAAGATTATTTTTTGTGTATGTTGTCCACAAGTGAACTGGTTCACAGAAAACTATAAGCATGCTCAGGGACTTGTGTAGAGAAAGGAAAGAGTTTGTTCCAAGTTTACAAAGGGCAGTTAGAGGGTTAGAGGAAAGAAACTTTTGAAAGATCAAAATAAATGAAATTTTATTAGGTATGGGATAGGGAAAGATCAAGGATTAGAATCAGAGAATTAATGGATCAACATAAAAAGGTAGTGAGGGAAATCTGCCAGAAAATTAAATGATTTATTTAAGCAAGAGAATTTGTGGATTTCTTCAGATACAAATCCAAAACCATGATAAAATGTATCAGTTATTTGAGATGCCAGATTCTTCCACTCACTCATCCACCATTTTCCCTTCATTTTTCCCTTTTATGAAACACAATAACACAGCTACAGGTTCAGTATCCCTTATCCAAAATGCTTGGGACCAGACATGTTTCATAGTTTGGATTTTTTTCAGATTTTGGAATACCTGTATTTGGATACATAAAACATAATACTGTATAGGAAATCTCTGGAGATTCCATGAATGAATGACAAGGAGCACTACATCCACTTTCTTAAAGGTGGAAGTGAGTGTCTAGCATGCTCCCCAGAGATCTCCTATACAGTGCTGTATTTTTTCTTCAAATACAGATTTCAGGTCCCTTATTCCTCAGTTTCTCAGGTCCTCAGTTTCTCTCCAGCCTCATATCTGATACACAACACAGGTAGTGAATGGATGTGATGCAAGGCTGGAAAGGACAAGAGGACCTGTGAAATGGCAGGAGGCGTGGATTCACTCCAAGCATGACATTTGGATTCCTGCCATTTCACAGATCCTCCCATCTCTCTCCAGATTCATGTATTTCTACACCCTAGTATCTAGTTCACTCATTAATTGTGTACAATATAAGGCTAGAGAGAGACTGGGGATCCAAGAAGTGAATGAGCAGGAACACCACAGCCTTTGCTTCAAAGTCAGAAGCAGATGGCTGGTGGCAAAAAAGTTCTTGGTTTTGAGGGTTTTGGATTTCAGATGAGGGATATTCAATCTGTACCTCTTTGAAAACTGAAAGGATAAAGCATATGTAGAAAAGGGTCAGCTGCCCTTCTTCTGTTTTGGAAAAAATATCTGCCAGAGATCCCCTTACTTTCAAGATTTTATTTATTTATCAGATTATATGACATCTTTCTCTCAAGTGGGATCAAAGTGATTTCCTAAAGTCTAGACGAAGAAGGAGAAGAAGAAGAAGAGGTAGTAGTAGTAGTAGTACTTCAGGCATACTGTATACATTTATTTATCTATTTTTAATTTCTGTCGTGTCTTCCTCCCAACATGGGACTCGAAGATGAGATGTAGGAGAGAGAGAGAGGTGAAATCAGTCCGTCTTATATGGAATCAGTGGCAAAAATGGGCTATATCCGTTCATTCCTAAACATATACCGTGGAAAACAACAAATTATTAATTTGTTTGCATAATTAATTATCACCCCAATAAGAGCTACAATTACTATCTAGCTTAATATAAGCCAAAATGTTGTAAACATACAACTTTAATGGATGGATGGAAAGAGTTTTAGGTAGCTCTGGCCTGCTAGAAGGAAAGAAGAACGAGGAGGAGGAGGAGGAGGAGGAAGAGGAGGAGGAGCACGTGATTGGTCATGTGCCTCTACTGTTAGGCCACTACTATGTAGTTTAAAGCAGGCCCAGGCCTTGTAAGAGATATTTGCAGTGTGGGTAACATGACTGAGATGTGCAGAGCAGAAAAAAGAAGAAGAGTGAGACAGAGATTTCCTATGACAGATTCAGACAACAAGGAGACTGAAAGAACCGAGGCTGTAAGAGGTTATCTCTGGAGCAGCCTACAAAGGCTTGGCTTAGGAAAAGGAACGGAGAGGTGAGAAAGATCAATGGGGAAGGGTACTTTAGGGCTGCATTTTAGTTTGTCAGGCCCCTGTGTCCACTAGATTAGCCCCTTTGGAAGGTACATTGGGGCAAGTTAAGTAAGAAAGGCTATCAGTGAGAGTGGGATGGATTGCTTCCAAGCCCCTTGGATTATACCCTTTTAAAGGAGTATTTCAGGGGCAGCTTTTCACAACACTTCGTCTCAGTTATATCATTTCAGGCAACTATTTTCCTTATGGCTGGACGTGTGGCAGGATCACAGTTGCCGTTTTGAAATCGTCAGATAAACAAGATGCCTTTTTCTTTCCTTATGGTTTGTACATTAAAGTGTAAACAAAACAAGGTACCCCTCTGAAAAGCCAAGTATTTTCTACAGAATCATTCAAGAGAATTTATTCAAAAATATTTCCTTAATAATCACTATTACTTATTTCCCCTCCCCTGCCAGCCAATTAAAATAACCAGAATATAGACTATGCTTTTGGATGCCTCTTCATCACCAATGCGGAGGCCAGATAAAGTAATCCAAGTCTATTCACAAGAAAGTCTACTTCACCCAACGACTGGGGACAATGCATTTTTCTATAGGTATCCTCCATAAATTCTGCATCCAAGAACAATTTTACATTGTGTAGTATTCAGCACTTCAAGTCCAGTTCATTCAGAGTTGAATGAATATGCTTTTCTTGGGCTGCTGGTAGAAACTGACATAATTTAACACTTCTCCACAAAAACAAAACAAAACAAGACCACTTTGCTTTAGTAGAGAAAGGAATGCTTCAATATTACTCTGGTCAGTATGTTCTAGCTAGAATGAAAATATCCAGTTAAATCCAACAGCTGTTACCAAACAGAATAGGCCTATTTAGCTCTTAGTGCTTTATTAATGTTCTCTAATCCAGACAAACAATCTGCGGTCTTTGATTTGTAACACAATAACATACATATTGCTGGGGTAGTGGAACGGTACAGGTAAAGTAGAGAGATGGAGATCAACGGCAAGAAATGTAACTGACAGGTTTAGGGTAGCCTTATCAAACAAGACTGTTTCCAGATGTGTTGAACTAAAAATCCCACCTTCCTCAGCCAGCAATCGAATTGTGCAATTTGTACTCCAGGGCATCTGGAAACTAAGAAGGAAACTTAAAAGTACAAAAAGAGCCAGTTTAAAGGAGCAAACAACAAATTGTGCCATTAGGGAGCAATAGTGTAAAAATATATATATATATATACACACACACTATTGCTCCCTAATGGCACAATTTGTTGTTTGTGTATATATATATACCATCTTCTCCAGGGATTTATTTTCAGCTCAGCTAATAACATTTAACCAAACAATGTAACTGCCATAGTATTAGGGGACCTCTAGCTAAACCAGTAAGAGAGTAGGTCTTTTCCACTAATGTTAGAAGCTCTGTCTAAAACCTGATCCAGTTCCATTCCTTCTGCTTTAAGGCTGAGTCCCAACACCAAAGTGAAGCGACTCAGCTGCTGGGGCTTTAGTTTAACTGGCAAGAGGAAACCCAGTAGTCCGTATGCCTTCCTTTCAGCCAAAAACTAATACTCATGCCCACACTGCTCCTTCATCTTGAAGAGAATGAGGAGGACAACAGCATGGGAAGGGGTGCATCCTTTTGTTTTCTACCACAATCCCCGTGAACAAAACTCCAACCAGAGCTTGGCCTTTAACTGAGAAGTAGTATTGGCTCAGGGAAGCCCAGGAAACAGTTGCTGCTCAGCAGAAGCATATCTCTGTTGCCCTCAATGTGTTGATAGTAGGGGGATTTAGACAAAAGAGTGGAAATGTTATATGCCATGTGTTTCTGGAAGGGTCAAGTTTTTCTTTTTCCTCACAGTTTGACTCCTGGAAGTCTCTTCACTCAATTCACAAGAAGCTATGCTCATAAAAAGCCAGACCCAAAACTAAAAATAAAAAAAGAATAAAAAAGGCAAAACAAATGAGAATGATGTGGAATAGTTACTAAGGACCTATAGAACAATACTAAACAGGAAAGGTAGGAGGTGGGAAGAATTTCGTGATGTAGTGCCACTTCTAGAGCTCTGCTTGCTTAATCTAGCCAAGGCAGAGTACATATCCTCTTTTCTAACTTTCTATTGTTGGGACTTTGTTTTTTAAAATATCTTCCTTCCATCACATAAATATGTGCATACATACATACAATGGATGGAACATTGTATTCAATCTCAAACAGTCTGAACAAAATTTCCCTAAGAGCTTGGCCTTGAACTGAGAAGCAGTATTGGCTGAGAGAATCCTAGGAAACATTTGCTGCTCAACAGAAGCCACTAACATTTTTACACACGCGCACACACACACACACGCACACACAAAAACATATGGATATATACCTATCCAGTGGTTCTGATATACCACAAAATTCTGGAGGTATACCAGACACCAAACGTACTGGGGCTTCTCTCTGTTCTCTCAGAACTGAAAATCCTGACTTGGTCTTAAAGCTTCTTGTTAAGTCATTTCTGACTTACAACAACCCTAAGGCAAACCTATCACAGGGTTTTCTTGGCAAGATTTGTTCAAAGTGGGTTGTTCTTTCCTTTTCTGTGAAGCTGAGACATGACCAAGGTCACCCAGTGGATATCCTGTCTGAGCAGGGATGCGAATCCTGCTCTCCAAAATTGTAATCAAATGTTCAAACCACTGCACCATGCTGGTTAAAGCTATTAAAATCAAATTCAATAGGTAAAGCTATTTTAACAGCACAGTAACTCAGTATGTAATCATGGAAACAGCATATGTTGTGGAAATGGCACTGCCACAGTCTCCCAAAAACACTTTAGAGGAAATACAACAGTTCTTATTGCCTGCCATGAGGATGCTTGCAGCATATTGTAACTTTTTAAACCTTCTGAGCATTAAGGTATGCATCACAGAGTACTGAATATTGCCAGAACAAGGACAATCATTTGTCCATAAGAAGAACAAATGGCTTTCACCAGTTGGAAACCTGATAGCCATCTCTGTTGTGCACAGCTTTTCTAGCTATGGACAAGCACCAAACACCACAGCTAAAAATCTTTTTATCATCCACTTGGCATTTGTTCCATTGATCTCGAGGCATTGTTGCAATGCCTGCAGACCATGGCAGGGATAAACTGAGTTTTGCACGAATGATTCTTTTCTTCTCCTTCTGAAAGGAAACAGAGGGTAGTTTTGAGATACTTGCTTATGTGTCCTGCTTGTTTTCTGTTCTGGAAGAACTGCAAGGCTGCAGTCAGATATATTTCCTGTTCAATACTGCTGATCAGGTAAGATATACAGCAAATGACACTCAGTGTGCAGCTAAAGTCTGGTTCTTGTTAAGAAGCCCTTCAGTTTTCCCTTGCCGGCAGAAAGCACTGATCACAAACAAACAAACCAGAGCCCTTACTGTTATCAGTGTGTCATAACAATATGAAAAGAGCCCTGCTGGATCAGACCAAATACCATCTAGTTCAACATATTGTTTTCCCCAGATGCCAGCAGTGGAACAGTACAAAGCATAATATCAGAACAATAGCCCTTTCTGGCTGCAATTACCCAACAAATGGTATTCAAAGGCATACACAGCAGAACCTGGAAGAAGCACATAACCATCACAGAGTCAGAGACTTAACACTGATCCATACTGTGTATGTGCTTTTAAAGTCACCTATTAACTTATGGAAACCTGTGAATTTCATAAGGTTCTTAGGCAAAGAATACTTAGAGGGTTTTTTGTCAGTTTCTTCCTCTGACCTATTGCCTACAGTACCTGGTATTCACTGGCAGTCCCCCATCAAAGTACAAACTCTTATTTGCCTTATCTCCAAGCAAATGTATGCAATTTTTCCACCCTTTCTCCCAGAAACTGGCCTCTTGGCTCTTCATCATAATTAGCATGCTCTTCTGGACATGTTCCAGTTTGTTGATCTCCTTCTTAAATTAACCAGGAGCTATTGACAACTTTATCCCATTTAAAAGTGATGTACAACAGAGGTAGGCAAACATAATTGAAGAACTCTATCTGCCCTTGTTTTCTAACAACCTTGGGTTAGATGGCCGCTTCTGTTTTCCACAAAATAATATTGGGGTTTAAAGAGGGAGGGTGGAATGAAAAGCACTTAAATTAATAATTGTGCCACACTGGAACACAGTTTTCTATATTTTTTTGACATTTTTTTTCTTTAATGTGGATTCCAGGGTGCTCAATAAAGTCCTCCACAAGCCATACAATTCTCACCATAGTCATAAGGAAATAAGATGATTTATTTTTATTTTTGCCACGCCAAGAATTTTGGAAGTAACTTAATTTTATAGAAAGCCATCTGCTCTCCATTCTTCACTTTTAAGAAGTATCAGCAGATCTTGTGAATGAGTATTTCACTAAAACATTGACTAGCTAACATAGCAATGTCTTCTACCAGAAAATAAAAGCTTTTTAAAAATAAAGTCATTTTGAAACGTTTGGCGAATTACTAAAACCTAAGAACAGATACAATGTAATTCTACATGCTGTCAACTCACAGAACATTGTGATCATATAGATCAAAACAGTGTCACCCTCTCACTAGCCTGGGTTTGCTTTATTTTTATGAAACTTTGATAAAAATTAAAAGGATGTAAGTACTTGCAGATACAATCAAACCCAAACTTATTTTGTATCTTGTGGATAAACATATAAAATTGAATTATTCCTTTTATTTGTTTTGTTTGCTTATGAATTGATTTAATTCATAAATATAAATTCTTTTATTACATTAAATTTTGTAGAGTTTTTTTTCGTTTTATGTTATATTTTATTAAACTGACCTGAAAACAAAAATCCTGTGTGTGTGTGTGTGTATGTGTGTGTGTGTGTGTGTGTGTGTGTGTATATGTATGCACGTATATATATATATACACATACATACATACACACATACATATATGCATTTTTCCCCATAAGAGTTAATAGTAGCTTGGGGAAAGGTAGCAGTATAGACAAAAACAATGACAAAAAGGAAAAGTTAAAATACACAAGTGCAGTATTTATCCTTTCCAATACCTCACCTTGATCCTCCCAATGTATAAACCACACTGCCCACAAAATTCCACTCACTTCTCATAAGATGCTTCATCACAAACTCTTACGCACCTGCTCTAAGATCCAGCACAACCTCTTTCTTCTCACTCTCAAACTCTTCCAACAGCCATGACCCCTAGATCTTTCCACTTTTTTATCCTGATGTATTCTTGTCCATTACTTTCAGTACTCTGTCATTCTCTTCTCTCAAAGGATTCCATTCATTCTCCATTGTTGTCCCATATACCTGTGATTGTGGGCTGTTAATTTCACCCGTTAATTTCTCCACATGTCCATTTTTAGGAATTGATAGGCCTACCATTAAACAAAGTGAGATGATCATCTCAGGCAACAGATCTTAAGTTATCAGCAAGCTGTTGTATTTTTACTGCCAGAGTGGAGATTTTCTGCCTGTGTAAAATCCTGGATTTGAAAATAAATACACACACACACACATATATAGTCTACCACTCAGACACTTCCCACCTGGTCAGGCTGACTGGGAAATTCTGGGAGATATAGTCCAAAAAGTTTCTTTTCTCAGTTTAACCCAACATTGGTATTGGGTACTATGCACCTTCCCTCTTGCAGAAGTACAATGACTCCACAACAGGCAGCAAAAGCCAGGATGGTCCTGGGAGGAGACTTAGGAAGAGGACAATTTTGAATGGTCAGGAGGAGGAGGGATTTAGAGGTAATGGAAGATACAAATTTTTCCCCTTAGCGATTAGCATGATGAACACCAGCAGTTTTTCATGCTATATAAGTTTTGCTTGAAGGTACTGGTATGTAAAGGCTGGTTGGCCAAACATTCTCCTGCTCCAAAACGATGTAAGTGATTCTCCAAAAAGGTAAACATAGAGCCGAGCACGTATTAGTGGAATGGCTGATGGGGAAATCTGCATTACTACCCGCCCTTATGGGCAAGCATAGGGAGGTAGAAATATAAAGCTGTAATTTTTCATGCTACATATGTAAGGTAAATGGACAGATTTCCTTTCCAAACTGACCAGGGTTTCAACAGAACTGCCTGCAGAGGAAACAAGCCTATTAAACAGTAGTGCGGACAGTAAAAACCCCTTTTACCCTGCCGCTCTTGAATCTGTAAAGAGCCAGATAGTAGAGCTGTTGTGAGTAAACAGGGGTCTTTACCAACCTGGCTTACAAGATGAAAATTCAGACAGCTCAACAGGTAGTTGTGAACAGTCTACCAGAACTCTGCAGACGCATTTCTAGATCCATTTTAATTTAGATGTGACAGTTCTGGTGTATGTAATCTTGCCCCACTCCCACATTTGTCTAGTGATAATTTGATTTTTTTTGATTTGTACTGCCCATGGATGTCGACAGGATCCATGCAGAGACAACAACCACCAACTGTACACTAGATTTATGCTCCTTCTGTGTGATTAAACAGGTTAGGGGGATTGGCCAAGTGGGTAAAAGCTATGAACAGTACCTGAAAAGAAAAGCAGGATCTCAGCATGGCTGGAAAAGATAGATAATTACCAAGAAGTATTCCATTTTGGGACAAAACACTAGAGCAAGTGGTGGCACCTGAGTAATAAACACAATGGAGCCAGGATCATATAGTGCAGGGATGTCAAACTCAATTTCATCTTGGGCCACATCAGCATCATGGTTGCCCTCAAAGGGCCGGTTGTATCTGTAAGACTATATAAATGTATCTACTCTTTTATCATATTGAATAATTGCCTCTGCATTCGATTATTACTGGTTTTAGTAATAACTAGCTCTGGAATTAGAAGTCTAGGAAAAATAATGGCAAGCAGATATCCAAGTGTACAACTACTGTACAATTTATTGAAAAATGAGTTTTGAAAACAGAAAGGTTTTTTTTTAATCATCAGACAAATATTACCAAGCATTGTTTATTGCATTAACTTTGTTTAACATTTTGGTCCCAGTTGAGACAAGCAGAACAAATAATTTTGCTCTGATCTAATGTGCAATTTGCGGCATATGAAGTTGATAAGGCGATGTTGCCTTGCCAAGTACATTCTTGGACATTTTGGGGCTATCTGACTGTAGTTGATGGTCCCTATACCTCTGTAAAGTGACATAGAATTGGTCAGTATATCCCAAGTGTGACACATTGTGCTCCTCAGAACTCTCTGTTCCTCCTTCTGCCCTCCAGCCCCTTTCTGTGTCTCTTTCAGCCCCCCAGACGCTCTCTGTGCCTCTTTCTGCTCCCCCTTCCCTATGGCTCTGCCTCCCTGTCCTTCTCTGTACCTAGCGAGTCTGATCCCCACTGCAGGCTCCTGGTTGTCGGTATTCTGAACAGGGGCCCAGCAGCCAGCACTCGCAATCTACTTCTACTTCTGACTGCTCCTCTGTCCAACTGTCGCAAGCTGTGTGAAGCATTTCAATGGTAACCTGCGGTAATGCTTGGACCATCAGACTTGGACAAAGGAGTAGTCAGAAGTGGAAGTAGATCACAAATGCTGGCTGCTGGGCCCCTCTTCAGAATACCAGCAGCTGAGGGCTCGCAGTGTAGTGGTCGGCCTCACCAGGCGGGGGGAGTGCTGCAGCTACAGAAGATGTGCAATGGCCACATGAAATGCACTGGCGGGCTGGATTCAGCCCACAGGCCTTGTGTTTTACACATGTGGTATAGTGGCTTTAGTTCTGGACTAGAGTGTGGGAAATTGCTGCTTAGCCACAGAAACTCTCTGGTTGACCTTGGACAAGTCACATTCTCTCAGCCTTGGAGAAAGGGATGACAAACCTCATCTGTCAAATCTCAGCAAGAAATCTCTCTGATAGGGTTGCTGTAAGTATGAGTCAGCTTGAAGGCACATAACCAACACAATATTCCAATGAGGGAAGATTAAACTTATAGAAGAACTACAAGAGAAAATGTATTTTTATTCTTTAAAATATTGGATTAGACATCAACCCCAAAGAACTGTGAATGAATCCCAAGTATCAATTTACATGTGAAAGAAGTGAATCAGGGTTGTTGTGTTGTTGTTTTTTTAAAAAAGGCAGTTTAGATCACAGCCATTCGTTCTGTTATCTAAATGTGCCATGCTAGTGCCCACAACTTTCATGTATCATTGCCAGTACCAAACAAGAGATTTTCTGAAGTATGAAATCCTTTCCTGTGTTCTCTGTTTACTATGTCACAAGATCTGAAACATTAGTGTTGGAAGCTGTTGCTTTCACTTTCTGTAAAATACTTGAATGAAGAAAAAAACTTCTAGACTTCTAGACTGAAAGCTGATACAAGAAATAGGAACAAAGCCTCACGGACTTGCAGAATCTCTTTCTTTTCCAGGCAAGGATAGGTGTATATTTGTACATAATTATCTAGCTAGAAAGTAGCTACTTTAGGTGAGTGGATGGGACTTGTTGGTGCTATGGTTCTATGAAAATGAATAGGCATGAGACCCAAATCCTCTGGCAAGCATGAAATGTACTATTTATAATCATGGTCTCTCAGAAAGAAAGAATAATATTTCTTTTTTAGAATCCTAGCAAGGGAAGGGAAGTCCCTGGAGAGGTTGTATATTACTTCCACATTTGTGAGTGAAGGTTACCAGTTTACGACAAAACTAAAAGATATAATTTGCATTCTGCAAGCATATACACTACTACTCCTGCAAATCATCTTTTCTTCATTTCATGGATTGGTGAAAGCACAGTCTTAAAACTCTGCATCACTGTCCACTGACTTGCAGGCTACAGTTCTGACAAACGTGAGTTTGGAGCAAAATTCACTATTGCTCTCCTCCCCATTTTACAATAATCAAGGTGACAGACAGCAGCAAATTTCAGCTATCTATTAAGAAAGTTTTTGAACATTTTTCTTATTTCTGACTGTGTGACACCTATATCTTTATGTATTCTGTGATGTCATTTTTAAAATTCAATTCAAAATCTAAAGAATAGTGCCTTATATGATAAACATAGCCCAGAGAATAGTACTGCTGGACTGTTGTTCAGCTCTTTGGGCATTAGCTTGTGGGGTTCCATAGGGGACCATATTGTCCCCTATGCTTTTTAACATCTACATGAACCTGCTGGGAGAGGTCAATCAGAGCTTTGGGGTTAGGTGTCATCCATTTGCTGATGATCTCTCTCTCTCCCTCTCTCTCTCTCTCTCTTTACAACTGATGCCAGGGAGGCTATGGTAGTGCTGAATCATTGCCTTCATGCACTAGTGGATGTGGTTGAACAAACTGAGTCTTAATCCAGACAAGACAGACGTGCTGTTGGTCAGCTGGAAAACCAACCTACAATTGAAATCACAGCTTGTTCTGGGTGGGGTTGCACTCCCTCTGAAAGATCAAATTCATAGTTTGGCGGTGTTCTTGCACCCAGTGCTGCTCCTAGAAGGCACGGTTGTTCCAGTGGCCAGGAGTGACTTTGCCCAGCTTTGGCTGGTGCACCAGCTGTGCTCTTTCTTGAGGAAGGCAGATCTGACAACAGTGGTTAATGCCTTAGTTACCTCCCAATTAGACTACTGTAATGTTTCATGTGGGGCTGCCTTTGAAAAATATTCAGAAGCTGAAGCCAGTGCAAAATATGTCGGTCAGAGTGGTGTCAGGTATGCATTTTAGAGACCATATAACCCCAGTCTTTCAAGAACTACACTGGCTTTGGATTTGTTTCTGAGCTCAGTTCAAGGTGCTGGTGTTGATCTACAAAGCCCTAAATGACTTGGAGCTAGGATAGCTGAAAAACCGTCTCCTCCAATGTAAGCCTGACAGAAATTTGAGATCTTCAGAGGAGGCCCTGTTGTGCATCCCAACACTTGGTTAAGTTAGGTTAATGAGTATAAGTAACAGGGCATAATCTCAACTGTGGAACTCCCTACCCAAGGAAGTTAGGTTGTCCCCACTTCTTTCTCGCTTCTGGCAGGCAGCCACAAGAGCACTATTCTACATTGCATTCAACATTTAAAACTGCTGTTTCAACTGTTTTAAAGTTAGATTCTAGAATTGTTTTTAGACTGCTTTTAGCCTGTATTTAATGTGTTTTTAAAACATTTTTATTTCATTATGGTTTTATTTATTTATTTTAATTTGTTTATTTGTTGTTTTATTTATTCATTATCTCCAGAGCTGCTGCAGGGTGGGGGGGGATGCAAAAATACTATAAACAAACAAATATTTAAATTATATATATATATATATGGAGAAATGTAAAATAAAAAAATAAAATAAACATTTAAAAGAATTCCATACCCTTCTTTCCGAGCAAATTCTTTATGCTTGTTTTTCCCTCCTATTAAATCTGTGTAGAAAAATAGCAGAGTTTCTTCTGTCTCCAGCATCTCTGAGCACAACTAAAGTATATTAATTCATTATAGCAGCATTTCCACAGAGGATTTGAAAGTGTGGAGGACATATCACCTAGGTTGTCTTAATAGTTTCATACAAAAGTAACTCCTCTAAACAGAACATTTCCTTACTAATTCCCACTAATGACAGCAGCAAATTCTAGAAATGGAATCTTTGGAATATAAAATCCCCACATATCAGGAAAACTGCTAGCATTATAAGCCAATTCAACTCTTCCCTTAAATTTGAAGTGCTCAGCAGGTCTCAGATATCTTCTCTCCAAATTTTACACATTCTTTCCCAAATTCACAAACTGTAAGGAAATGAACAGCAAAGCAGACAGATGAAAAACATGTTTGGCAGCAGCAGATTCAAACCAGTGACTCTTACATTCTTCTACTGCCAAGAGAGAAGGGCTGACTAAAGGGGCCTACCCTTCTTCACAGCATACACGCCTCACAGGGGCTGGGGAAATCCTGATGGCCCTCTTTAAAAACTCTACTAGGCTTGGCTCCTCTGTCTGGGCAGTTTGTTCACAAGTGAAGACTGTCACCAGGCTATTGCTTTGACCTGTTTCATTTGGTTATCAGAGTACAAGTCCATCCTTGCCTATGTCTTCTACCTCTGGCTTTCCTAATCCTTGTTTGACTTCAAACTTTAGCACCAAGCATGTTGAGACCATGCTTTTGCCTTTATAGTTCCTACAGTCCTAATGCAGTGAAAACTTCCAAATTTCCTTTGCTAAGTAAGTCTGGAGAAAAAGGAATAGGGGAACACTGCAGTTCAGACTTCACTGTCAGTGGAGACACCATGTGTAATGATTCCCATAACTGAGCAGAACAACCATGAAATTTAACAAAAGCCTTTGAGGCAGACACTATTTCCTTCTTCAGGCCTACAATATGGTAAATTGGGGAAAGTGAGAAAAAGCAGCAGAGCATTAGCAACAACATGAAAGGTTACCCAGACTTCCTCCTCTGAATTTTGAATAACTCCTAGGTGTGGCACACATTTTCACCAGCTGATTACTAACTGAGATAGAGAATTTCAGTCATAATTAACAATACAGTTATAACTGTGTGTCCTCTCATAAGCAGTCCACAAAGAATTTGGAAAAGTTATTTTTTGGCCTATGGATCTCACTAGTCATGTTGGTATTTCTGGAATCTGTAGAGCACAAAAATAATTTTCCCAAGCTCTAGCCCCACTACCATAATCAGTACATAAAGTTTCTTGTACATATGTAGGCACATCCATGCTTTCGGACCAGGATTTCTTATCACAAGGAAAACCTTTATGAGTACAGCTAATTTATATTTACAGATATCCTCTCCAATGTGCACATGCAGTTAAAAAAAACAATTCAATAAATTGGGCTTATACATTTAGAGCTCTGCAACAGCTGATGGTCACAAACAAGGCCATAAAAGTAGAACACTTATTACTGACTCATCTCCTTTCTTCTTGCCTGTTTGTGAAAAAACTTTGTTCTAACTAACTCTAATTGAGCAGATTACATATAAATACATTTAACTCTGTCACTTTCTCTGAAACTAATAGATTTTGAGCAACTAAAGGTATAAACAATAATCAAGGCTTTTTTATGAGAAAAACTACATAATGTTCCACATTTCTTTCCCCTAAACATTTGTTTACGCCTAATAAAACCCTTGTATTCTACATACAAAACCCTTTTTTTTCCAGAAAATACATTGGATGTATTTATGAAGTTTTTGTTTTTCACACAAAACAATCCTTTTTTTTGTACAAATTTTTGCAAAAAATCAAAAAAAGTGAAAAAAAAGGTTTACAAATCAATAAAATCAATCTTAAAAACTAGTCATTGCAACTTTTGAAATTCTTCACTTTTGTACATGAGAAACAAAATAGGGAAATTAGGACCCTAGTTGTATCCTGACTGTATTGAATTCAGCAACTCTGACCCTTTCCACATGGAGGGGGGGAACACGGGGTAACACGGGGTAGGATGACCGCACCTGGAGGTCATCCACACCGTGGAGTGCTCTAGGGCGGTTAGAAATGTGGAGGTTCCACACCTCAAACCGCCCTCACGCAGCAACAGGGGTGGCGCTGCGTGTTTTATAAAGACCACATTTCATGTGGTCTTTATGAAACATGCGTGCGCTAGCCCGTCGCAGCACCCCATGTGGAATTGCAGGGGCACACAAGCACGCCCCTGCAGAGCTACCTGGGGGCGGGCTTCCGGCTGGTGTGCTTCTCCGATTGGCGGAGAGCCGCCAGATGCCACCAGCTGGCATTTTGGGCGCCGTCAGGCACCGCCGGCCGGACATCGCCTCCATGTAGAGTGGCGAACGCACGCTGCTCCCTGCGGTGATGGAGTTACCCGGATTGAGGTAAGCTCCGTTTCCCCGCACGCCGCCCCATTTCCCCGCGTTTCACGCCCCCCAGTGTGGAAAGGGCCCAAGTCTGACCTATAAGAAACTGGCCTGTAAACTTGATTCCTTTGTGATAACAGCAAAATCAGTGTATCCTGTAGTGCAGAGAATGCAGGTAAAGAATGAAGGGGGACTGGTATTGACTGTGGAGTATAGTTGGTCATCTCTACTCTACTGCTCTGGCACAAGTGCAAAGGAAGTATTTCATAGTAAGGGCCAAAGACAGCTAATTCAAGTATTCATCATCAGAGGCATCGGGTATTGCGTGCAAGTGTATGTGCCTTCAAGTTGCCTTTTGACCAATGCCGATCCCATGAATTTTATAGAGTTTTCTTAGGCAAGGAATACTCAGAGAAGGGTTTACCAGTTCCTTCCTCTGGCATTTGCTGGTAATACCAAATACTAACAAGTACTAACAAAGTGCTAACTAGAGCTGAGCCTATTTATCTGCCAAGATCAGACGGGATCTGGTACCTTTAGGGTATTTAGGCCAACCAGAGGTATTACTGTTGGAAAATAACTCACAAAATTTAACCAGTGAGCCTAATAACTAGTTCCACTGTCATCTGTAGCAGCTATGATATGTCTGACTAGCTTTGGGAAAAATGATAATATTCTAACTATTAAAAACTGGCAGAGTGTGCTATAGGAAATAAAAATTATGGAAAAGATCATACTCTATATTAAATTCAAAACTAACAATATATCAAGAGTGTAAATTTCAAAACAAGGCATACATTTATTTGATTTTGGAAAGATTGTGTGCCAATTTATGGTTTGGAAAATACTGCTGAACAAACAGTGGATAAATATTTTGCAATGTTGTAATATGCTGCTATTTTATACTGATTTTTTTTTCAAATAGAGTACAGACAAACATTTCCCATTTACTGGGAAAATCTATCATTTTTAAACTGTTGCATTAGTAGCTTATATTTCCACCACAAAAGCTAGAGGCCGCTAACTTGCCATTAAACCACCAACTAATTATTACCTGCCCTTATGATACTATTCACGCTACTTTTTATAGTACTACTTGTCCATTCCAAAGTCTTCTCTAATCCTGAATATGGAAAATAACTGTACATAACACCAAAAAGTCACTAATTACAAAACTCTTTTGAGGGAGTGAGAGCTAGATGACAGGCACTTAGCTGTGCACAAGAGGAAGTTATAAGATGCAGTGAAAAGAAATGTCAGTTATTAAGGGAAAATATATATTGCAGTGGTGTAAACTAGAAGTGCCAGGTCAACTGTTATAGAATTCACAGGATATGGCAAACACATAGCATATAAAGCCAGTTTGAATGCTAGTTTTAGGAGAAAAACAGAAAATAAAACAAATAAGCAAGCAAGCAAAATCCAACCTTTTGAGAAGAATATTCTCTGCAAACTTTTGTTAGTGTAAAATAAATGTACAGTATAATAAAAGTTTTAAAGTACAGGAACTTGCATTTCTCTTGCACAATGCCTATTAAGATTTCTCTTATGTATATTTCCAGATAAATTCTGTTCCCTGAAACATTGCCAGTCGATTGCCAGAATTTTCTTCAATAGTCCCTAGAGAAGACGCACAGAATCAATTGTCGAACTGTGAGTCAACACATAGGTAAATTCAATGGTTTCTATGGGTCTACTCTAATTGGGAGCACCAGTAGGATTCAGGCTAATATTTATTAATAAATCACACTAAAATATGTATAATTCTATTAAATATTTGTAATTGTTGCATCGGTGATTTTATTTCTATACAATCACTGATGCAATAATTACAAATATTTAATAGAATTATACATATTTTAGTGTGATTTATTAACAAATATTAGCCTGACTCCTACTGGTGTACCCAATTAGAGTAGACCCATAGATCCTCCTATACTAAAGCCCATTTAAGTCAAGCTGAAATTCTCAACAACCTACAGGAATATTTGCTTCCATGGTATTCTTCATATAGGAAGAACATCACAGATCCTCAGTTTTTCTGTATGAGAGACAACAGGAACCCTATGCCAATGGATTTGGAACCATCTTACTAAAGTAAAATACTTCCATTTTTTAGGCTTACAAGGCAGAAAAAAGTCTTAAGTACCTGATCAATACAGAGTCTATCCTGGTGCCACAAGATACATTCTTCCCCTTACTTTAGTAAATTTAACACATTTACTGTGTTAAATCAAGCCTACAGGATGACGGTACTAATTTCTCCTGTTCTTTAACCTAAGAAAACAAGATACACCTTTCAAACACACACAAAAGAGCAGGTCCAAATGTGATCCATTAAACAACTTACTATATCAGTAACTTTAAGTGATTCAAATATTTTACTGTGTCTATTTGCATATTCTGAGTGACTTCATAAAAATCCTCCAAATAATATCAGTTTTGTCACAGAGATCTGATTTGACTCAGACAAACAAGTAAATAGGTAACACTACAAGTACTCTTGACATGTGTATGCTATTGATTAAAACAATTAAATTTATAGAGTTAGGGAAATGCTCCTGAGAATCAGCTTCCTGAAGTTTGACTTGGACTGATGCCAAACTGTTTCAGGTTTTGTATTCAAGGGTATTGTTTAGGAGGTAAATTACCTGATATCAGATTTTGGGAAAAGTAGAATTACCATCAAGTCTTGTTGCATAACAATTCACCAGAGAGAGAAAAAAAATCCTGTATTATTTATCCATGCCTACAATGAAGTAGTAATATGACTTAGGGGAATTTAATTTTAATAAAATGTTTAGAAAATGTCATTTATGTCACAAAAATAACCCTCTGCACCACAAGTTTATCACAGAGTTCAACCAGAGAGAGAGTTATATCCTATCTGTAGCATTATTGCCATTAAAAATTTGTATTTTCCATTATTGGCACATTCTTCGCACTGATCCACTGTTTTCTCCCAAATCAGAATAAGTCAGTGGCCTTGTCTGGATGTACATTCCCCAGAATTTTTTATAATACTAGCATACATATCTGGCGTTGCCCGGGATTTTATTTTCTCATAGGTAATACTTGTTAGAAAGATTTGAGATCCTGTGTCTCTAATGCCCCAAACTGTCTTGTCCAGTACCTGTAACTTTTCCCCATATTTCCCAATCCAATCTGTATTCAGAGTTATTAACATACAGAGATTGGGTTCCTGAGGGAATACATTGCCCTCCTCCTTGCTGCTAGACCTCATCTCCATATTAATCAGCCTATTCAAGACAGACATAGTTGACTGAGGCCTAAGAGCTCTCTGGCTGAGAATTCTAAAGGCCCCTCCCTAAACTGCAAACCCCAGGACTCCATAGAATCTTCTTACGTCTTTGTGTGACACAGCCAATGATATGAGGTCTTTGCCTGATACAGACAAACAAACTTTGACTTTTATATATTAGCTGTCAGAAACCAGAAATGAAAATAAGGAACTGTGGTTTACTATCAAACTAACCAAGATATTAAGCTCTTGCACAAGTGGGAGCAATACAATGAGCAAAGACGTGGGAGAGGGCCTCATCTGTTGTGGTACCCTGGTTGCAGCATGTCTCTTCCCTTGAAGGCTCAACTGACAGGCAATGCCGTTTTCTTTCTGGTACCAGGTTATAACCTTGCTTTTTATCAGAGCTTTTGGGTTCTAAGAATGTTGATCATATCTGTCTGTATTTCAAATTGGTTTAATCTGTTTTAATTGTTAAATTGTTTGACATATTTTTAGACTGTCAAAATAAGTTAAATTTAAGTTCTTCTAAATTATTCTAAACTGAGTTGTGTACACTTCCTCAAAATCCTGTGATATAAATATTTCCGTACCACGGACATTTAAATAATTAAAATATTAACTTAACATGAAATCCAAGATCCTTGTTTCATCCATAATGACAACCTTTACTTTAAACTGAGAAGGACTGTCACTCCCAAAAAAGTGAGAAATAACAAGTGAGTGGGGAGCTGACTGTTTTTGTATCATCCACCATGATATTAATAACTTATGTGGGTTGGAGTTAGGGTACTTCTGTTCTATTCTTGGTGGCATTTGTAAACTACTTTTTCCTCACATAGGAATTAGCATATGCCAGGACTTCCACAGTCTGCTGCCTGTTAAATATTTTGGACTTCGACTGTCAACCGCTCTAACCACTATGACTGATGTACAGGAAGCTTGGGAGTTGTAAGTGCACTAGTTTAGAGAAATCTGGTTTAGAGCACTATCCTGGAGTTGATATATTGGATCCATCTCATCCCTCATGCTTGTTAAACATTTATGTGAAACTACTAAGATCACCCAGAGCTTTGGGCTATGTGTCATCACTTCACCTTTTCTCTGCTATATGATTTTTAACATCTTTGCCTGATGAAGCAGCCAGTGAACCCATAAAAGCTTGCATGATGCATTTTCTGACTTTCGATTGGCCAATAAAGGCATTGCTCTTATGTCGATTTTGGATTTTGTTGTATTTTGCTGTATGGCCAACATAGTTACTCCTGAATATGTCACTCTTAGGATGGCAGTCATCTTCTATTCTCCCTCTCTCTTTCTCTCATTTACATTATCTTATCCCAAGGAATAGTGTCTGTGGGTGATTCTGAGATAGATGACTGGGATTCAGTCTAGAAACAACAGAAGTATTGAGGACAGGGAATCAGATTCCTCTAAATTGAGGATCACAACAGGTTTACAACTTTTATTCAGGCAGACATCTGGCAACTGACAGGCTGCTGAGGTCAGGAGTTGTGACCAACAGCATGCTGCATTTTTTTTCTTAGGGATGTACTTTTAACTGTTTAAACAGGACATTTGATTTAATTGTTTTGTAATTTAATTCTTTCATATTATTTGAGTTCCACTTTGATCCTTGAGTTCCATCTTTGGGAGAAAGGCAAGATAAAAGCCCAATAAAAATAAACAAGTAAGCATGCAAGAAAAATGGTGTGGCTCCACTCTTTTAACCTCTTTGACAGATTTGGCCCAGTTTACTAGCCTGTCTCCCTTCTAACATGGATGGAAGGTCAGGATGCAGATCATCCAGACGGAGGCCATTTCCGCACAAGTCTGCTATAGTGCGATGATTCCACTTTCAACCTCCTATGGAATCCTGGGGTTTGCAGTTTCGGGAGGGGCCGGCCAAAACCCCAGGATTCCATAGGACAGTGGTTCTCAACCCCAGATGTTTGTGGACTTCAGCTCCCAGAAGCCCCAGCCACTATGGTCAATGCTCAGGGCTTCTGGGAGCTGAAGTCCAAACACATCTGGGGACCCACAGGTTGAGAACCACTGCCATAGGAGGTTGAAAGTGGAATCATCGTGCTATAACAGACTCGTGCAGAAATGGCCTCACTGTTCAAATGAACTCTGTGGTGGTGGCACAAGTTCATACGTTGAACAACAGTATGTGTATGCTCTTATTGCTCTTGGAGGATACTCCAAACACATCTGCCAACATGGTGGCCCTTACCTTGAGTGGGGGGCAGGGCAGTCTTTTTTTTTCTTGTTTTTTGAGAGTCACAGTGATAATATCAGAACAACACTCTCCTTATTCACTTTAGAGATTCATGTTCACACCAGAACATGGACATGCACTTGTTTCTAGACTTTTTTTTAAAAAAAAAAAAAAGTTGTTCAGCACATCAGAAATAAAGCTATGCTGATAACAGCTGGAATGAATGAAAGAAACAGAGGGGTATAGGTTTCATATAGCAGGTATTATACTGGAGTTTGTCAAAAGCAATATTCTTCTTGCTGTTTGACCGAGAAGGCAATCTCCCTACATATCACATCATAAATAAAATGCAAAAATAAGCTATTTTTATTCTACACAATTTTACTTATGTTTTCCTGTTAAAAGGAGTGGGTTTTTTTTTAAAAAAATAATTGCTTCAGTAAAATTTATTTATTTATAGTGTTTAGGTTTTTAAAAAATAACAGGTAAGAAAAAACTCAAAGAACAACAATTTAAGGCCATGTCTCTACAGTTTATTTCCTACTAATACATTTTGAAAAGAATAAAAACTTCACCACCATATAGGACAGTTTCTCAGTTTCAAAGCCAACAACAGCTACTAGAATAATCTTACCTAAATGAACAAAGGATTTCTTGATGCAAGTATAAATGCCCATTATAATTTTAATAAATCTTTTTCCTCTCAGTAATCCTATGGTAAATGGCTAAAATGCTTCAAAATCCTGCTATTTACATACCTGTAGGCACACAGAGAATTAATGAACTATTTTTAAATGCCCCTGGTAGACTCATTTCTCAATTTACACAAGATTGTGGTTAGGAAATATCACATCTTTAAGCAAAATTAAGACATGTCAGATTTGTTTTTCTCCTCTTTCAAAATCACTAAATTTTATCGCATATACCTCAGGTCTCCTACAATCAGTGTAAACTTTACCAGAGAAATTTGGCAACAGAACTCCTGAGTGTTTCCAGTGTTCAGGAATTGCATATTCACTGTATCTGCTATTGAAACAGTTTAATAATAGAAGAGCATGCACGTTCATGTAATTCATAATTAGAAAACTACTACAACTGCATTATTTAAAATCATTCCTTTGTTATCAGCATCAGTTTTAGACAAAAGCTGAGAATCATTTGTGAGCTGTGGCAGACCCAGGCTGTTCAAAGCAATTGCTGTTCAGCATGAAAGCTGCAATGGAGGTCACAGAACAGGTCAGGAGGAAAGATAGTGTATCGATTTCACACCAGGAATAGAGGCAAAGCAAGGGCCCACTGTTGCCGTATGTGATGTATTTCACTACAGTTTAAGGCACATTTCATTCCAATTCAGGAGGGGGTGGGGAGCAAAGGGCGAGTGGATTTCACACAGAATCATGATGAATTTTGAACTTGTGTATTTCAGTAAATACTGCCTTCCTGACATTCAGTATTTCTATATAACACAGTGAATATAATGGAAATTAGGCTGCAAGCATGTAGCAAATAGGACCAGCAGCAGAAAGGATATTACATTAAGTCCATTTCCACAAATGTAGCATTAAGTAAAATATTAAAAGCAAAACAGATCCTTGTTCAAAAAGGACCATTCTATAACATATTCTAACCACAACACGAAAAAGTATCTCAAGATTTTATTCTATACAAATAAGGTTATATATCAGGGGATGAAATTAATAAAAGTTTAAAAGGTTTTGTTTTACTGAATTAGCTTTTTTTTAAAAAACCTGAAGCAATAGCAATAGCATTTATATGGCTATACCACTTTATAGCATCGAGCACTCTCCAAGCGGTTTACAATTGGTTAGCTAATTGCCCCCAACAAGCTGGGTACTCATTTTACTGACCTACAGAAGGATGGAAGGCTGAGTCAAGTTGGAGCCCTGCAGGATCGAACTCACAGTGTTGTGGCTGCAGTACCAGCATTTAATCACTACGCCACCAGGACTCCTGAAGAAAATGACTTACAAATGTATTTTCATTACTATATTTTAAATGGATCAGGATTAACTATCTGAACAAAGAAATGTGGTAGTAGGTTTTGTTAAATCATCATAATAAACCTCCCAGATTCACACTGAGATATTTAGCACTTCTTTCACAAATTCACTTGTTTAGGATTACGTTATATAATAACCATCATGTACTGACTAATAATCACTTGTTGTATACCATGGCACAATATCAATCCTGTTTTAAAATAATGTGCAGGAGAAGACTCTTTACAATTCATTCATCCATTTTATAAGTGGGTAAACAAGCCAGAGGTTTCATCCAATTATATTCTAGGAAGTGCTAGGTAACAGTCAAGGGATGGGAATCAGCACTGGTCTTCCATGGAGCCTTGGAGGGTTTAACCCCTCATACACGGTTACCCCCTGTACTCCTCAAGTAGCCAATAATGCCCCCAAACCTCTCCAGGGTGCTACTGATTATGCAACCATTATTTTCAAGCATTTTCACACACACACTGCAACCTGTCTTAGGCCAGTGCAGCCCCCCGCCATCTTTTTTTCAAACCAGGAAATGATTGGACTTCTTGTTCCAGTCACTTCCTGTCTTGAAGAAAGGCTTCTATGGGCCAAAGAAATGCCCCCACGGGCCTGAAAAAGGTCCAGGAGCCCCAAACACCTGAAGAGGTGGCTCAAGACATAGGGTTACTCTGAGTCATTGGGGAGGATCAACGCTCCCATTTGGGAGACTCCTGGGTGAGCAGAAAATGCCCTTGGATGTCAAAATATATTCCACAGAAAAACCACAAAGAGGTGATATTGTTGCAGTTGAGGTTGCACAAGTTGCTAGCTGAATGAGCAGCACAAAGGCTGGAAGTAAAAGTGACAGCGTCATTAAGCCATAGCAAGGGCAATCCAAGAATTAGATTTGACAGAGGAACAAGGATGAAAATGGAGTTTCGACAAGTACTAGAACTTTGTAGTAGTACAGTCTTCCAAAACCTGGTTCTCACCTATAGACTAAAATAGGGAAGGCGTATGGATGTACATCTAAGCTCTCCAGGTTAACCTACAATGGCAAGCATCATCACATGACAGTATTCATTTTTCTTAAAAGTAGCTTTCTAAGCTTTGTTCTGATATACCGTGAGGTTAGCCAAATAAGAATTCCAAGGATTTCAGACACAGTTCAAGAAGTACTTCTACAAAATGAATGGAAATTAAGAAAGACATCTCCAAACAGCTTTCAGTAAAGAATATAATATTGCTATTAATACCATCTTTTCTCTTAATTCTGGGTAAGTGAAAGAATATCAGATGTTCAAGTTGCATTTAATTCTGTGCAAGTGAAAATATAACTTGAACATCTGACATATATATATATAAATATGAGAATGATTTAAATAACAGGTATGCATTGGAAATGTATATGCAGGAATTTCTATAAAAATGTCTATCTTGTTACAGTATTGTGTAGGTGCACATGTAAAAACAAACCATGAATCCTTTATTTACATGCTTATTCCTCCTTTTATGTGTTCTGCTTGAAATGGTTTATTCTCTTTTTGCAAAACATGGTCTGTAATCCTGCATAGAGGGCTTCCAAAAATCATAGTTTGCTGACTCGAACTGTTAAACTACAGTTTCTATAAAAGCACAAATAACCCATTAAAGTGGACTGTACAAAGGAACACAGTACTTTTCATGGTTTGGCAGTAGGAACCAAAGCTGTACAAGTTTAGTTAAAAATGAGACTAAAAGATGAAATATACATATATTACAACGGAGCCACTGGATCCATGAATGCCATTATTTTCTTATCCCCCCACTCTTTTCAAAATTCCATTAAATTTAAAACTAGAGTTATTCTCAGGACATCACATCAGACATGTTAGACTGCTCTTGTACTAATTTAGGCAAGCCCTCGCCTGAAAAAAGAAAACTCTATAACAATTAGACATGCTTTTAGTGAAACTAGGGTGGTAAGTGGGTGTGTTCACAGGAAATGCCATGCAGTTTCCTTTATGCCTGGAAAAATGAAATTCAATCAAGTGCACAGCATTAAATTGCAACTTCAGCTTGTAAGATGCTTTTACCAAAATATACAGCACCTTCAGCAACATTTCATTTAAGCGACAATATTTGGAGTAAATGGTGTGAACAGAAACTCGGAGATCAACATAAGGCATTTTCAGGTAGGTTTAAAAACTACAGTTAACTGCTTTAGAGTCAGTTTAGCCTGTATTTAATGAATATCTGCTACAGGCACAACTGCCATAAGTAAGTGAGCCTCACTCTTGTCCTTGTGTAAGTTTGACAGGCAATTTGATCCAGGCAGGCAATGAATGATACTTTCTTGAGGAAACTAGGAGAAATCAACCAGAACAGGACAGAAGCTCCTGTCTGGTTGTCTCTGTGCTACTAAGCAAAAAAAGACTCATAGTCCTCCCATACTGCTCAAAAGTGCTATTGAAACCATTGAACTCCTCTTCTTTGCAAATAGAGGTGAGTGTGTGTGTGTGCACATGCTTTCAAGTCAACTTGATTTCATAGGGTTTTCTTAAGTAAGGAGTATTCAGAAGTGGTATTGCCAGTTCCCTCCTCTGAAATATAGCCTACAGCACATATTAGTTGGCTGCCTCCCATCCAAATACTAACCAGGGCTGACCCTGTTTAGCTTCTGAGATCAGATGGGATCTGGTACCTTTAGGGTGTTTAGGTCCTTACAGAGGAATAATGAATACACAGACCCTGACAATTCTTGTTAGCAATGCTACCACTATTCTCTCTCTCTCTCTCTCTGTCTCTCTGTCTCTCTTATTTCTTATTTCTTATTTCTTTCAAGCCAGGTCAAAGCATACATTAAAGCAAAATACATGTAAAAAGCAATAGTAATAGAAAGTTAAAATGCAATTAAATAAACTATGCTGGTTAAAAACAGCACTAATTCAAAACAATTTTAAAACATTTAAAATGTAATTACATTAGTAAAAGTACAGCATTGCACACGCACCTCTAATAGACCCTTCTGAAACAACCATTTAATTGCCCAAAGCCTGCCCAGGGGAAGTACAACAGAAAAAGAGCCAATTGATATTCCCATGGGACAGAGTGCTACAACCAGGAAGTAGCCACCTAGTAGTCCCTGTCACATGTCCTCACCAGCTGTGCCTGTGACAGTGGTGAAACCTAGAGAAAGAATCCACCAAGGATCTTAAACCTTGGACAGGCTCATGTGAGGAGACAAAGTCTTTCAGAGAGTTTGGACCCAAACTGTATAGGAATATTATTGTGTCATCAGTGGCAAAGAGCATTTCTAAGACCATTTCCACACCTTACCTGATACTGTCGTCCCCCTGGTGCGATCCCAGCACTGCCTTTGCTGGGAAGGGAGCACGATGGGAGCACTCCCCTCCACACCCAACCAGCTTCCTGCAGAAGGGAGCGCAAGGGACATGCCTCTTCCTTCCACAGCACAGCCAGGTTCTTTCCCATGCTGTGCTGGGGGCAGGAAGCGCTTCCATCACACTTCCAGCCCTTCCTCATGGGTGGCAAGGACAGGAGCGTTGCACAATCAGAGATCATTGATGGAGAAACTCCATTAATGATTTATCCCATGATTGTGCCAGCTGGTGACGGGAGAAGGGCAGGACCACAATGACATCATGGAGAAGCACTGTCAAGGTCCCACTGCTCTTGCATCCCTATGCCAGGACACAGTTGTTATGCAGAGAGGGCCTAACTTTGCTTGCGGCATCTCTAAAACTACCTGTTTTGTCATATTTAGTAATTTTAAATTATTAAGTTAAGTCCAGCCAACCAAAGACACTGGCTGAGATATGCTCTGTACAATAAAGTGCTGTGCTTCTGAAACTAAAACAATTGCCCCAGACTCATTCTTCTGGTGAAGTTTTGCCGAGGCAAAACAATAGCCAACAACAATAGCCAATAACACTCATTTTAATTTTTGCCTCATGTAAACAATGAGTCTTAAGACTAATTAAGCAGGAGTTTACCATACCGATTTTTCTGAAGTGGAAAAAAAAGTTATTTAACCTTTCCTCAATTGCAAACCCAGAAAGTCAGAAATTTTTCTTTTCCCCAAAGTGCCCACTTTTAGGTTTGGAGCAAGAAAACTACAACAAGAGGGGGAGAGCATTACGGCTACAGTGATTCAACACTCCAAGCAGCAACTGTTGGGAAGCAATGAGCTAGTGAAGTAAGTGCAACTAACTTCCAGTTTGACACGTCATCTTGTTTATTGCAAGCTTGTAAACAGCTGCTTGCCTGGGCCTGAGCCCTTTGTAAACTGTCAAAGATATCTGCTTCTTCTTCATCACACAAAGGATGAGGCTAGAAATACTGGGATGGACAAGATAGTAATTTTTGAGGACTTACTTGAAAGTTTACCACATTTGACTGTAGATTTGGCACTCTGTGGGAGATGAGATCAAAAAAGAAGAGAGTTTGTGACTTGCATGGAAACTATTCACACCACTGTAGGGACGCTGGACTCACTCACTAAGAACTCTTGAACAGAGGCATATATTTATTTCTGATGTGCCCGCAAATATAGTGCAAGTTACATATAACCATAAACTCCCTGTGAAGCTTCAGTTAACAAATAATTTAAAATTAAAGGGATCTGTATGCATCAAAAATTATTTTAATTGCCTTTTTCTGCTTTATTGACTCGCCTTTTTTTTACATTTTCTTTCATCAACTTTCAACATGATTCATAAATAAGACACACAGAAAATGAAGGGAAGCTCTCTTTACACTTTTCTGACTGTAACTCACTCAAAGAAAAAAAAACTCTGCAAGCATGTCAATTTATATTTACTGTGGACAACTAGAATGGAAAACATGTACTTCCTCGGCCTCTCCATCTAAAAGCAACATAATAAACTGGTATTTCTGATATCTGACTAGCCCTTTAAATGATATATTGTAACATACAAAGGTATGTACAATAAGCATTGTGGAGAATTTTATTGTCCCAAACATTCTTTCAGAAGTGGAATTTACTTCCAGGTAAATACAAATAGAATTGTTCTGGATGACCTCCTTAGAGAGTTAATCCCGAATAACCTAGCTAAAACCAAATTCAGCAAGTGAACATTAGAGAGAAACTTAAGCCTTCTCTCCTCTCAGGCTTGCAGTCCTGGGATTGGTTGACTGATTGATTGACTGACTGATTGATGGATTGATTGATTGATTGATGGGGTGATTTGCAGTTCAGCCTAGATCACAACAGTGGTCAGATGAATCCTACATAAGCTCTAATTTGAGAGGAATGTCCTGCCCTTTACAAATGTCTAGATATAACTAGGACTGATCAGGAACGAACAATCGTGAGGTTGCGCTGACTATTTATTGTCACATACTAATAAAAAGCTGGTGTTAACTACACAGTCTGTAATATTTTTACCTCACATTCTTCAGAGACTACATTCTTGACTTTGTTCCTTTTGACCTTTGAGAACTGGTGTCTGATTTACATGCTCAATAGCCAACCTATCAAAGCAATTGCCAGAAAGTACTTAACTCCTTATCCACCTGCTGCTCTTCCTCTGCAGCTTATCCTCATTGGTTCATTTGCTTTGCCAAAGTTCCAAATCAAAGGCGGGCATATCCAGATGTTGCTGAGCCCATCATTCCTTACTAATGACAATGCTAAATGGATTTGCAGTCCAAAAAACATGTCAAAGGCCTCAAATTGTCCACCTCTGTTCTCCATGACTGTATTACAAACATGCAAGGACTATATCAAGAAACAGTAGGCAATGGAAGAGATACACAGCCATCTTCACCAACTACTTCTCTGTCATCAACATTATTCTGGATTAAAGAAACATTCAAAATGAGTTATAATATCTGGTTTTGCCCTAAGTGCACGTTCCATGTTCCTTGTTCCATGAGAACAAAATGATAAAAATGCACAGATAAGCATCACAGATGGCTTTCCCACTACTATGGAATTCCCTTCCTTTAGAACAAACATGGGAATCACAGAGACATTTTACACCATTGGTGTGGCTGGCTAAGAGTACATGGAGGTCAACATGATAGCCAACCCAGCTTAAAAACTATGCTGAAGGCTGAGATGAAAGGCTGAAAGCTTAGTTTTGGCTAGAACTCAATAACAAGAGTCAAGCTGCTATTCTATAATGCCTAACAGTGGGACCAAATCTAATGAGAACAGTTTGGTGACCTTATGAAGCCATCTTCTCTGGGCCTGAGCTCCCAAACCATATAAATATTATCTATTATTATTAATTATTAATTTTACTTATATTCTCCTCCTTTTCCCAAATTGGGACTTAACCAGGCAGTACACACCCATGCTTTAAATTGGTATGGTTGGAAAATATTAATTGGCATACATATAAATCATACACCGTTATGGCTGCATGGCCATGCTGGCTAAGGACTGGCCAAACACATATGAAAACTAGGTCAGGCATGACCTCAGGCATGGTCAGGTCATAGTTAGGTGCTCCAGTGACAATGGACTTGCAAATATCCATCAACGATTCAACCTCCAGAGACAATGGAACCCAAAACTAAACTAACCATCTTCAACTGTCTTCCTACTCCCTGGAAAAGTCTTCTTTTATCTCCTTTCGTGCCCAGCAATCAAGGAGCCATCATTATTTCCCACTAGTCCTTTGTTACCTAACGCTAAAGCCACAAGCTCATTCCATACTCCATTGTCCACTCTCTGGACTCCACTGTTTACTCTGCCAGAGAGCCATTAGCATCTTCTCCCCTCAGAGTAGAAAAAGAACATTTAAACTCTGGCTTTTCGCCAGCCAACTCATAGTACTTTTGGTATACAGACTGTCACTCTGCCAGTCTGATTCACAATTTGTACTACTCTTGGACTTCCAGTCGAAGCCACATTGTTTTGCTTCCTCTCTGCTGGATCGGTAAATACCGCCCATTTCACTCAAAACTCTCACTATCCAAACCTTTCCTCCCTTCTCTTTCAGTAAGTCTTATGTGGTTGTGAGACTGCTTGGATCTCACAATTGTTAATTCCCCCAATAAAACAAAGACGCTTATCTTTGGATCTCAGGCTGCTTCTTCCCTGCACTAGTACCAGTATATACACGTGTAAAAGATCTTGTAATATTACTCCCCTCTGTCAGGTCTACTCTTTCACTGTTTCACAGAGGCACTGGCATCAGAGGTGGAGCTCTGAGTCATTCACGTTTTGGGGTAACAAGGTAGCCTGAGATGTAAGGCTAACAATACTAGCTAACCTTGCAGAGCTTTTGTAAGACACAACAGATTAATGTATCTATGTAAAATGACAATGATGGTGGATGATACAACAGATAATAGGGTAATTTTAACTTCTGCATATAATACTTAATGCTGCTGACAACCATCCTCAATTTTTAACCAACCTAATTAATTCTATGAACTGTAATATCATGGTATCTCTCTCTTATTTAATTATGAGCAACAGCTGCAACACAAGACTCTTCTACATGTGATTAATTTTACATTATTTACTGAGCAGGTAAGAGAGATACAAATGGAGACTATGGCTTATGCCATCCAGTCTTCATGATCGATATGATCAGATACACATGTTGTATATTCCACAAAGTGGTTTCATATGAACGTTTAAGAAACAGTGCCTGTTGGGCTCCAAAGCCTATACAGCAAAGAAGGCACAAATATACACATATTTTAACACAAAAGCAAGCAAGAATACTTTTTCTCATTTTATATCTTCAGCAAGTTTTAAGCAGAGCCTATGGCCTGACAGAAATTCAGTTGCAAGTAGAAACTTTCCAAGTTGACAGTGCTGGGGCAGAAAAAAGGTCAGTCTTTAAAGCACATGCTCTCTTGGGAGGAAAACCTGGAAGGATGCTGTTTGAGCAGCAATTTATACTCAGCACAGTAAGTCATTAGATGACAGTCAACATTGCAGGCCTTTGCCACAGATCTGCCATGATTCTATTTCTGCAGCTGTGAGCACTTATCATGCAGGAAAATAGATCAGAACACCTAACAGGTCAACAGGAAAAAAACTCAGAAAAAATATTTTTCTGAACATTAAAAATATAATATAGCTGATCAATGTCATGTAGAGCTATGAAATCATTTCAGTTTTTGAAACACAAATAGTAAGAAATACCAATGCAGGGAAAAACCATGATATAACCCTTGCAGCTAAAAGACTAAAGCAAGCAATTAAATACTTACAGAGCACTTTTTTTTAACACAAGTATTTTCTTAGTGAAAAACTTTCTACATAGTGCAATAGATCTGTTACATGGCAAGTAAACTATGTAGTTTGTTCTCAGTCCGATAATCTACTTTGCTACTTAACTAAAATTTATTATCAGGTATCATTCACTAAAATGGACATAATCTAACCAAACTAAAGCTATACCAAACTGCAACTTGGTTCCTGAACTTTGCCATCAACTCTACAAAATATAATTTGTAAGTAAAAACTTATACAATAGTCCTAGTACAGCTTTATACACATGCTTTATACTCTGCCATAATAATCAATGGGTCTTCAAATGATTAACATCTGGTGTACTGCACCACATATACACAACATGATTCAGAATTCTATGGGTGCTTTATTGAACAAGAGCAATTTGAAATTCCATTTTCTTTAACAGAGAAGACAGAACAATGACACAAGCAGTTTGTCCACCTTAAATTCAAAACAAATGTTCAAGTTCTTGAAGTTAAGAAAGGATAAGCAATGACTTGGTTGCCTGAGGCCACTTAGTAAACTTATGGGTACAGTGAAATGCTAACCAGAGGATTCTTCACTCACAGTTCATGCTCACCAACAACATGTTCTGCAAGCTCTTGTTTAAGTTAACTATACAATAAGTGGAAAATCCTGAAGGCCAGGATAGTTCCAGGCAGAATAATTTGCTCAATCAACTACTCTAGTTTTGATTCCACCTTCCTTTGAAAGGACTGGAAGCTGTGATGTTTTGTTGCTTCTAGCAAACTATTAAGCTGTTCTGGTCAACAATGCACAGTGTCAGTCAGGACACATCAGAATAAGAAAACTAATTTCTCCAACTACCCCCCAGAGGACAGAAGACTCCCTCTTGACATTGGAACTATAAGGACAGACTGAAGAACTGAGACCTCCTTCCATACAACGTTGGCTATTCTGACTGATGCCTTATCTTGATAATTGTATTAAATATACACTTTAAGCAGAGTGAAATATATGCATCCAGTTAACATGCATGTCTTTTAAAATGCAAATATCAACTGAAGAGGAGTCTCAACAGCTCTGGGACCACATGCAATGAAGGAAGGAGTCAGTGGGGACTTTTCTCTCTCCACTGTGCCAATGGGGACTCTCTAAACTAAACAAAAGCTTCAGAGGGCCAATATTCCTTGGGGCTTTGGCAGGTGGAAAAGAGTGAAATTCTTCTTCCCTTCTACCTATAGTTCTAATGGTGCTCAGACTCCCCTACAATTACTACTCACATATTTTTAAACACATTTTACTGACATAGTTTCAAATATGTATGTTAACTGCATTTATACAATCCCATTTGGGCCTGGAATTTTTTTAAAGCTACGTTGAAAGGAAGTTGGAAAGCACTGAAGGAGAACTTGCAACTAAACTACCAAAAGAAGAGTTTAGAAGGTAAACTGGGCATTTAGGATTAAGTGATGAAAAAGTTTTCTACAAATGTGCAAAATTCAGTCCAATTATCTCACCAACCTACCAAGTTATTTCCTAACAAGCAACTGAGCAGCTGAACATTTTCTTCTCTGCTGACAAGTATATTTAGAATAGAGTAGGTTAGAGATACTGATAAAAGCAAGGTATTTCTAATCTGAAAAAAAAAAACCTCTAATGGAATACAGTATTTTTCAGTATATCAAGTAGACACCACATATTTAGGAAAAATTTAATGAACTAAAGACAAAAGAAGACACCTTTATAGAATATGTACAGATTGGAAAAAAAAATTTTTTTTAATAGGGATGGGCCAACCGCATCCTCGAATCCTTGGCAAGGATTCCAGATTCACGAATCCGAATCCCTATGCCAAAACAGGCAAACCAAATCTTTTGAATCCACCAACCAAATAGTTTGTGGGAGACCAGGATGCCTGAAAACCCGGGAGACCAGACACACAAGGGGAGATGGCAAGTAAGTGAGTTTTTCGCTTGGAGTAATAATGGCCTTTGCTAACAATTTCAGATATTACATCTGGGGTTGTATTCTAATATATTTAAATTGAACATTTAATATTTAAGTTCAGCACTATTTTTTATGCTGAAAATCAGTGGCATGTATCAATGCTAGAGTCAGTGGATCTGACACCTATCAGAAGACTCTGTGGGGCAGAGGTCACACAATCTCATCCAGTGATTGCCACATGGAGGCCAGTGTACCTCCTTCCACAAGACCAGTGTCTGGTTGTAAACCTATAGCTAGAATAGGATGAGAAGTGAAATGTCTCTCATGGTTTCTCATGAGCCATGTGACAAACCACATGTAGCAGAAAGGAAAAATTGTTTTTAAAAATTGGTGCCTCTGGGGCCCGCCAAAGGCGTGACTGGCTGGAAGGTAAAGTCTTCTTGAGATTTCAAGGACAGCTAAAAGATTCCTTTGCACAGCTCCCTTGCAAAGCACTTTCATACAAAATTCTGGGGTTTGGAGTTTTACAAGGTGTCACAGCCTTCTCTGCCAAAGTGTGCTGGTGCATCATCAAATTACAGACCCCAGTTTGCCATAAGGAGCTATGCAAAGAAAATCCAGTTTTGACCTGGATTATCTCTGTACTGTAGTGGTCCTGTTTACGTAGGCAGGAAATGTGGGATTAATCCATATTTTCTTGCCTGTGTAGAAAGGGCCTTCATGTCATTTTCAATCTGGGGAGAGCCTGAGGCAAAACTATGACAATTGTCCTGGCCAGATTTCTTCAGAAGGATGTTTGCCTTTGCCCAGGCTTTTGCTAAGGCTGAGAGAGTGTGTCTTGTCCAAGATTATCCTTCTTTCCCTTGCTTTTTAAACCTTTTTTAAAAAAAAGGATTTGAAAGATTCGAGATTCGTGAGATTTGTGGATTCCCAGAACCTTCCAGAGATTCAGATCCGGATTTGGAAAATTCTGGATTCGTCCCATCTCTAATTTTTAAAAAAAATATGAACAATGAAACAAGAGCTCCAATATATTCAAGACAGACAAAGGAAGGCTTTATGGAATTCACTATCACAGTGGTAACCATCTTAGGGGGCTTTAAAGTTATATTAGACAAATTCGTGGCAAAAAGTTTTTTCAGTTACTATTAATCATGATTGCTGTTTGGGACTTCCATGTTCAGAGGTAGTATACCACTGAATATCACTAGCTAGGGAAAGCTGTAGCATGGAGTATCAGGGGGTGAGGTGGTGGTAACTTGGCTTCATTCCCTTTCAACAAGAGTTCTTGTTGTCCAACCTCGCTTTTAATATGGCAACACACCTCTAACATTCTTGATTGTTCAAAGATGGTAATTAGAAGTTAAAACTGTTTAAAACTTTTGTTCCATTAATTCAGGATAACTTTCCCACAAACGATATTGCTGTTTTGTAGAACTCTTCTTTCTTTACTATTGCTCTCCTCTCCCTGCTGTCTCCTCCACACAGTCCAAAAATTTGCTCTGGAGGATTTTGGCTATACTCAGCACTGGAAGTGTACTGCTGATTGCTGAACAGGGAACTCACATAGAGGTGGAGAAGTCTTCAAACCCCTTCCTCCCATTCTGAGTAGATCATTCTGAGTAGAAGATCATTTTGAGTAGAACTTTGCTCATGAGACACTACAATTAGCAGAATGAAGCTAGGTTCCCTATACATTACGATTTAATATACAAGATTTCAAGGGTGTATTCATGGGTCAGGTAATGCATATCTAAAATATACAGACCGGTTGAGCAATGGATTCATTAATTCTGAAGGGTATGATAATTTCCTAGAGACTGCCTGTTTTTGAGGTACTTTGCTGTTGTTCTGTGCCTTCAAGTCATTTCCAGCATATGCTGACTCTAAGGTGGACCTATCACAGGTTTTCTTGGCAAGATTTCTTCAGAGGGGGTTTGCCCATGCCTTCCTCTGAGGCTGAGAGAATGTGACTTGCTCAAGGTTACCCAGTGGGTTTCCACAGCCAAGCGGAGATTCAGACCCTGGTCTCTAGAGTCATAGTCTAACACTAAAACTACTACATCGCACTGGCTTTCAATACTATTTAATTTTACAATAGTTTTGCTAAGGTTATTTATTTTATTTTCAGCAGCATAACAACTAGAACCAGAATGGTGTAGACCCTTCATTGTGGATATTTAGGAAGCTACTGATCAAGCTATGCAGCCTTAAAGAGATGGTAGCTCCTTCGGGAAAGCCAGCGTGGTGTAGTAGTTCAAGTACTGGACCAGGACTCTGAGAGAGCAAGGTTCAAATTCCCAATCATCCATGAAAACCTACTGGGTAACCTTGAGCGAGTCACACTCTCTCAACCTCAGCAGAAGGCAAAGGCAAGTTCCCTTCAAGCAAATCTTTCTGTGTACGCCCCACAACAGGTTTGCCTTACAGTTGTGGTAAGTCAGAAATAATCTAAAGACACACAATAACAGCAGAGAATAACTACCATTGTGCAGAATAATACTTCAGTGTAAAATATATTTGTGGAATCTACTTGGCTGCCAGTAATTTTTCCCAGTACTTCAAAAGGATATTCTTTTGCTGGTGATTATGGGGATCTTGAAAGACTCCCTAGCACAGCGGTTCTCAACCTGTGAGTCGTGACCCCTTTCGTGGTCGAATGACCCTTTCACAGGGGTCACCTAAGACCATAGGAAAATATGTATTTCCGATGGTCTTAGGCTCCATTCCCTCCTCGGTGGTGGTGCGCAAGTGCGAGCCATGCGCTTGCGTCCTCCTGCCCCCTTTGGCGGGAGTGCGTGCGGCCGCATGCGCTCCCACCAAAGGGGGCAGGAGGACGCAAGCACATGGCTAGCGCTTGCGCACCACCACTCCTGGGCCTTTTTCGCACGTTACCTTATCGCGGAGGAGGGGGGTGCCCTCTCTTCGCTGCTCCTTCGTCCCGCAGCTGGCTTCCTGGTCGCGCAACTGCCCTGCCCCTTCCTTCCACAGTGCAGCCTGGGAGCTGTAGGCTGCGCTGGGGGAGGAAGGGGTGGGGTGGTCACGTGACCAGGAAACCAGCTGCGGGACGAAGGAGCAGTGAAGAGAGCGCCTCGCACAAGAACCTGCTTGCGCGAACTACACCCCCCCACCTCTGCGATAAGGTAACCTGCAGAAAAGGCCCAGGAGTGGTGGTGCACAAGCGCTAGCCACGTGCTCGCATCCTCCTGCCCCCTGTTCAGAAGGGACTGAAATCACTCTCCTTCTCCCCTACCAGGAGAACCTCCTGTCTGATGGGCCAGCTTGGGGGGGCGGCGGCAGCACGGGGGCAGGTCCCCTCCTTGCCACGGCCCCTGTCCCACTCGCCATGGAGGGGGGTGCTGCGGAAGAGCCGGGGGACTGCAAGGCGGCGCTTTTCTGGGGGGCAAGCTGCACCCGGTGCAAAAGACAAAGGCGCTGGGATTCTTCCCTCCCCCGGCCAGGGTCGACACTCTGGAAACTTTTCCCACATTCCCCCCCCCAGCGGAAACGAGAGCGAAGCAGAAGCAGGGCCCGGGGGGGGTTCTCGGAGTTTTTCCTAGGGGAGATGCACGGCTCCTCTTTCCCTCCCTGCCCACCCCCCGTTCTTGGCTGGCGAGGTGGCTTTTGCTGGGGGGGGGGCATTGTAAATAATTAATAAATAATTTTATGGTTGGGGGTCACCACAACATGAGGAACTGTATTAAAGGGTCACGGCATTAGGAAGGTTGAGAACCACTGCCCTAGCAGGAGAGAATCCATTTTGGTTTTCATTCAAACTCAGAGGGATTTGGTGTTAGCTATAAGAAGGACAAGCCTATCAGAAATCTCCCAGTTGTGAATTTGCTCTATCACTACATTTTATATTAATATGAAGTATATTTGAAGGAAAAAGAGAAAATACGCATTTCCTTCACTGAACACAGTATAAATGAAGTGTTTTGAAGAATTCTATTCTTTTGAAAATATGTTTTGAGTCTCGGGACTGTAGGAATGCTCAAAGACACAAAACTGTGATAAACCCTACAGTAGAAAAGGAAATTTAAAAAACAGAAAAGGAATTAAAAAAAATAAGGAGACTACAACAAATAGTGTGAAACCAGGTAAGGAAGTGAGACAACTAAAAATTCAAAAAAAAAGTAGGAGAAAATAAGAAATTTAATCTTCTCTGAACAAATCTTGCCAAGAAAATCCCATGATAGGGTCACCTTAGGGTTGCCATAACTCGGAAACAACTTGAAGGCCCACAATACACACACACGCAACGCACAAACAAACAAACAAAAGAAATACGTAGTGATAGATACCATTAAACCAAATAGAACAGTAAACGTAAAAATAAACTAGAGAATAAATGTGAAAAATTAGACAACAAAACAAGAAAGAACAATAAACAGAACAATGAAAGAACAAAATCCTAATGAAAAATGGGAGATAACGCAGTATAATATTTATAAAATCTTTCAGTGTTTTTTTTTCTCTGAATCAAGGGACAGACTTTAACAGATGATTTTGACAGAGACTGCCTCCAGAATGAACTTTATGGCAGGTCGAAGGAAGCAACAGAATAGGGTCATGGGTCAAGATCAAAATAACTCCTTTTATTATCTACCACTGCTAAGTGAAGAATTACAGGGAAGTAGTGCTTACCACTGTAAGAATTGCCTCCTTCAATTGTTCACTCTTTGTGAATACGATCTATGAAAACTCTTATGCACAATATTATATATGAAAGTTATGTGTGTATATTTTACTGCATGTCTAAAAGAAGAAGGTAATGCTTTGGTTGGACATGGTCTCACTTGCCAACTTCAGGCAAAGCTTCCAAAAACAAAATTATCACATGCCATCATGGAAGAAAGGAAAAGCAAAGTTCAGCACTTCAGTGAGCAAGCCTAGTTAGAATGATTGAGACTAGTGTTGGTTTCCTTCACATCTTCACACTCACACTACTTTTCGGCTTGTTAAAGGTCAACAGTAACACACAAATATCATTGCAAATATCCCCATGCTTATGTTACTCTGATGGAGAAACCCTATCCCAGGGTCTACAATTTTTGATATTAAAACATGATTCTGTGCTCCTGAGAGGTCACCCGAACAAGCACGTAGGCAGGCACAGTCAAACGACTGAAAACCAGGTCAGGCCAGTAAAATCCCTAGTCACACAGCCCCAGGAGACCGCAAGGTATGTAAACCCCCAACAAAGAAAGGGTCCTCAGCCCCAAGATGCTGACTTGAAGGAACCAGAGGGTCTGCCCCAAGTTGAGCAAATATCCCATCAAGCGAGGACCATTTACATGAAATTGCCCTAGTTTTGTAAGCTATCTTGAGTCTTAGTTTTGGGAAGAAGGCTAGTCATAAATGAATAAGTAACAATAATTTATTTTAGAATATTTGTAAAATATTATGTAAGTTAACTGCATGTAATATTTTTCAGAGTATTTTTATTCCCAGTGTTCAGTATAGCTAAGATACATGCTAGCTATCAGTGGTATAATAAAAGTCTGGAAAATACACAGTGGCGAGAAATAATAAAATGCCTGTAGTACGGTAAGAGCCAACCCAGGTAAACAATTAGTCATTCTGGCAGTTCATAGGCTTTTATCTTGGGCACATTACACTATTTTTATAAAGAGCATGTCCTTTATACATCTGATGACTTCCAATATCCATCCATTTTCTTGTAGTGTAAGTGTAGACTGTAGGAGTCCTACACATGATCTTGCTTATATGGTTAATACAAATTACCTTAACTTCCATTGTAAGGTTTTGTTTTATAGCAGACAAATTCATATTCAAATTGATCTTTGCAATAGCCCTTGAAGACCTGCATATTATGCAGCACGATAAATAATTTAACTTAACATTGTTGGAGAAACATGAACATCTCCACAATGTGTCCTCTTGCTAACATGTTTCAAATTTGTAATATAGTCATCCCTCCACATTCACTTTTGCGAATTAGATTATTCACAGATTATTTGCTGGCAGCTCTGCTGCTGCCCTATGCCATTTTTAATAGGGTCTGCAAGCTTTGTGAGACTGAGAAACTGTGAATGAGGCTTGTAAGTCCCTCTTTAAAATGGTGTGGGGCAGTAGTGGAGGTTACAGTAAGCCCTACCAGCCACCCATTTCTGCTTTGTGAAAGAACCCTGATCCCTCAAAGGAATCCACAGTGTGTTGAACAGGGTGATCATACTTTTTGTGTGTGTTAAATATGGTTTGGGAGGGCCTAGAGTTATTCACGTTTTTTTCACTTTCGTGGGGGTCCTGTGCCCCTAACCCTAGTGAATGTGGAGCGGTGACTATATATCATTGCACTGGTGTTTTCTACTTCTTTGACTCTACCTTGTAGAGAGTTTGGGGAAATGGTAAGGGGTGGAATCATTGCATTTATTTATTTAAATGTTTATATCCCACCTTAAATCCAAGGATCTCATGGTGGTGTATAATAAAATCATGTTCAAACAGCTGAAAACACCTTTTAAAACAGCCAGAATAATTTAAACACGCTGAAAGCAGGTTAAAAAGCACATATAGCCCAATCACAAGTGAAGAAGATGTGGGAGATACATGCTGACTGCACCCATTACATGTTACATATAGCTGGGGAGGCTCCTCTAGTGAGAATCGTTATGGAACTGAGTTTAATCGTGAGCACAGTAATGCTTTCTGGAGATGGCAAGAGTTTAAACTCACTGCTAAAATGCTGAAGAATAGAAGTGTTTTAAAATGCTTGCATACTAACAAGTATTTTGGTTTTTCAAAAAGCTGAAAGCATTGCTTTTTTAAAATGTAGATATGGCTGCAGCAGCCTTAGATTCTTATTTAAATAGCTTGAAGGTTTCAAAATTAATATCATGCTTTTAAAAAATGCTTTAAAATCTTGTTTTATTCTCCAGAGATTTGTTTTCTGCTGTTGCGATTAGATGATGACAGCTAGCTGGCTTTTAAAATTGATCAGGAAGTATTCTGGCAGTCATTCAGTGTTGTAAAAGCACTTTAATGGATATGAGCTATTCACCCAAATCAGACTCAATGTCAAAACAGGCGAAAATACAGCTGTCATTCTGGACAACAAGTTACACATATGCAAGCAGCTGCTTAGAACACTATAGAAAGTCAAAGCCTGGAATGAATTTTAAGGCATTATTTGTTTATATGCATTTAATGCATGCCTATGTACATACATTCTCTAATATGCCTATGACCTGTTTGTCCTTTTCCTTGGCATGAGAATGTTATTCTTCATGTCCTCAGAGCTATGATTTTGCAAGTGTAAGTTTTCAGTTTGTTTACAGCATGGTAAACATAAATGTTACACTGATTTCTGGGGTCCCCTGGGGACACCTCGATGTGCTCCATGTAATGGGCATGGAAACTAGCCAGAGCACAAGCTATAGCAATGCAAAAGACAGGGTAACCTAGCGGGGTTCTTTACACAATGTCTACGGGGTCAGGCCAAGCCAAAAACCAAACAAGGATGTCCAATAAATGATTTTATTGAATACAAGCCTTGCACACCAACGTGCTCACGCACTCACTCACTCAAGACCTATTAAGAAGTAAAAGAGAGGAAATTGGACAGTGGAGTATTGAAGGGGTGTAGCTGGAGGTAATACTGCACCTTGTCCTGAAGTCCGTGGTCCGGGAAGGCAGCGGAGAGAAGAGACTCAGCACGAGGAGGGCTGAGGAGAATGCTCAACGGACAGAGCGATGGTCTGCTGGGAAGACTGGGAGCAATCCAAAGAAATGCTAAAAAACTGGGAGTATTTGTAGGGGAAAAAGTACCTGGAGGACTAATCCTTTCCTGGGGAGAACAATGGATGTTGGAACGATAACGAAACTCCACCATGGTAATTTCCTTTGCATGATGGGATTGCAAGGGTTTGCCAAAGTCTCAGGATCTTCGGGTGTGTTGGTTGTATAAAGGTGTATAAAGGACATGCTCTTTATAAAAATAGTGTAATGTGCCCAAGATAAAAGCCTATGAACTGCCAGAATGACTAATTGTCTACCTGGGTTGGCTCTTACCGTACTACAGGCATTTTATTATTTCTCACCACTGTGTATTTTCCAGACTTTTATTATACCACTGATAGCTAGTATATATCTTAGCTATACTGAACAGTCAGAATAAAAATACTCTGAAAAATATTACATGCAGTTAACTTATATAATATTTTACAAATATTCTAAAATAAATTATTGTTACTTATTCATTTATAACTGGCCCTCTTCCCAAAATTAAGACTCAAGGCAGCTTACAAAACTAGGACAATTATAGGTAAAAGCACATACAAAGTACAAAAGTATATGAAGAGTTACTGTTAAACTATTGATAGAAGTAAAACCACTTTTAATAAATCCATTAAAAAGTAACCAATTCAACTAATATTCTGACACAAGAATCAGCAATATGATGGAGGGCCGGAAAATGAGCTGTAGTTTTAAGCATCCTTGCCTAGTTGTATGTACTATGTAAAAGTAAAAACAGAGGATGAAACATGAATTTGTAATAATGAGTAATTTTAAAAATCCTAAGTTAGTTTCCCATCTCAGTCCTAGCCTTGATGAGCTTTGTTGTTGAGTATCTTCAAGTCATTTCTGACTTACGGTGACCCTAACGCAAATCTATCATGGGGTTTCCTCAGGAAGATTTGTTCAAAGAGCATTTGCCTTTGCCTTCCTCTGAGGCTGAAGGAGCATGACTTGTCCAAGGTCATCTAATGGATTTCTTTTTTTTAATATAATTTTTATTATATTCAAAGTACATAAAAGCATATATTGACACAAATATGCATATCATTATTATAATTCTTCTATTCCCCCCCCCGCTTCTGTATATCAAAGGTTTCCAGTTGAATCTATCTTCCCTTTATACATATCTTATCAAATATCAATATACTCAATCCACAGGCACTTACAAATTTAACCAAAGCATTACCCTTTTCCATTCTCTTTCAAAATTTTGAACTGTTTTGTTCTTAAGGGAGTTAGCTAATTTTTCAGTCTCTACCATATCTAGCATTTTTATTTTCCATTCATCTAATCTGTTTTGTCTTTCCAGTGTGGTGCATATGTCAGCTTTGCTGCTGTGATCAAATACAATAACATCTTTTGTTGTTTTCTAATCTCCCGGTTCTGGCCTAATATATTCAATAATAAAATTCTGGTACCATTTCAAAATTAACTTTGAAAATTTTTTGAATTTCATCATGAATTCTGTTCCAAAATTTCTTAGCCTTGGAACAAGTCCACCACATATGAAAAAAAGGCCCCACCTTTTCCCCACATTTCCAGCACTTCGCATCTCCGTTTTTGGTTATTTTTTAAAAACTTTCTGGAGTCATATACCACCTATGTAACATTTTATAATAATTTTCTCTTAAATTTAAATTTGGACTGAATTTTATGTCCGTTTTCCATCCTTTTTCCCATGCCTCTACCTCGATTGGACGACCTACATTTTGGGCCCACTTAATCATTGAGTCTTTTATTGACTCAGATTCAAAATCCTTTTTTAATAATAATTTGTAAAGCTTCGAGATTCTCTTCTTTTGATGTTCTTTCAACAGTTGATCTAGTTCATTTTCTTGTCCTAATGGATTTCTATGGCTGAGTGGGGATTTGAACTTTGGTCTCTTGGAGTCCTAGTCCAACATTCATACTACTCCATCACTTTAAGGATGCACAGCTTTCTCCTGCACAACAGCCCCCTAAATTCCCACAATGGAGGGTCCAAATCATAAGTGGGGAACCTCAAGCCTTGGGACAAATTCTGGCCCTCCTGGGTTTTCATTCTGACCTAATGAGGTTTCCCTGATGGTCATGCCCCTCTTCCCATGGTACAATGGCTTCCCAGCTCTTATACAGGTGTTAACAGCTGTGCTAAAAGCTGAAATGCTTCTCCAAAGACAAAGGCCATTTCCATACTAGACTGTTATATAGCGCTATTATTCCACTTTCCACATCCTATGGAATGCTGGGGTTTGCAGTTTAGGGAGGGGCCTCAAAAGCCCCTCCCTAAACTGCAAACCCCAGGATTCCATAGGATGTGGAAAGTGGAATAACAGCACTATATAACACTCTAGTGCAGAAATGGCCACAGTTACTGGTACATAAAAGCTTTCAGAGTAAATTCGCTGGTATTTTTGGTCATACTATTTTTTTTCTCTTGGCCCATCATTTCAACACAGCCCCTGAGAATTCTGAAAATGAATTCACCACTTAGATTGAAAAAGGTTCCCCACCCTCTAGAGAGTTATTTGTGTTTGACCATTTTGGACCACAACTTTCAGTTGAATAGATGTGAATTTGTTACTGACCCTTACCTGTTCAGTTCTAAATGGCACACCTACCATTGTAACACACACCTCAGAATTTGACTTCTAACAGGCTGATGCTGTTACAAATCAAATGATGATGTATGTGAAACACTTCTATTTGTAACATACACATTGTAAGGCACATTTCTTCTCCACCTGTATATGTATAATACAACTGTATGTATAATACAATTCAGAAATTAAGGAGAGAGAAGGCAAACTAGGAACCTTTACACATCTTCGCAGATGTGAACCAAGTAGGTCCTAATAACTTAAAACAGGTTAATACTTAATAGTAGCCAAACAACTAGAACCTCAGATTTTATTTGTTGCATAGTATAACATTAATACCTACAACCTCTGCTCAACTGAGGACCTCAGGTGGTCAGTATTATTCCTGATAAAGATTCAACATCTCCCACAGAACCCAAGGGAGGAATGACCATAAAACTGATAGTGGATTCATCTCCGCTCCCCACAGCAACTGATCCACTGCTGCCTGTTTGAAATTTACACTGCAATACTAATATTCATTAAAATATGGAAAACATTCTTCAAAGGGCAAATTCAGAAGGTGGTGCTGGCACATAACTATTCGATAACCTGGCTATTGGCCAGCGCCCCATATTGTTTAATGTCTACATAAAACAATAGGAAAAGCTTATCGAGAGCTTTGGGGTCTAATGTCAACAGTATGCTGATGACATCTAACCCTAATTTCCACCTAATCCAAAAAAGACAAAAATGCTTTCAGTCAGTCAAAACACAGATCACAGAACAGGAACTCAGCATGTGCTAGAAGGGTTACACTCCTCTGGAAATCTCAGATTCATAGCTTCAGCATGCTCCTTGTCTCAGATCTGAGCCTAGATGGCCAAGTTTCACAGTGGTCCAGAATTGGTCCAGCTAAAACTGGTGCATCAGCTGAACCCACCCCTTGAAATAGCGTATCTGGCTACAGTGACACATGCCTTGATTACACCTCATTGGATTACTGCAGCACACTGCATCCCATTTGGATTAGTGCAGCCAACATGGTATAGTAATCTAAGTGCTGGACTATGACTTTGGAGACCAGAGTTCAAATCCCTGCTGAGCCATGCCCCTGCTGGATGACCTTGGGCAAGTGATACTCAGTCTCAGAGGCAGGCAAAGACAACCCCCCTCCCAAACAAAAGCTTGGCAAGAAAGCCTCATGATACATTCCTCTTAGGGTTGCTATGAGTCAGAAATGACTTGAAGGCACACAACAACAACCACAACCACAACAACAACAAGCAGCACACTTGATAAGAGGCTGCCTTTGGAAAGTATAAGCTTTAGCGGATCTAAAAGGCTATAGCCAGGCTGCTGACTATGTCTACTTGCATGGAATATATGACTCCCTTATTGAAAAGGCTACCAGTATTTCCAGGGAGAATAAGGACTTTTGAAGCTCTACAAGGTTTGGTCCCAGACCATCTGAAAGATCATATCTCCCTGTATGAGCCTGACTAAGCTCTAAGATCTTCAGGGATGGACTTTTACTTAGTCCCACCAACATCACAGGCATGTTTGATGAAGACAGGGGAGAGATCCTTCTCAGTGGCTGCTCCCAGGCTGAACACATCCTGTCCACTGGAGGTTCAGAGGCCCCCCTCCCTGACCACAATCTTTCTGTTTAGACATACCTTTGACACATAACTCATGTGGCAGACTATGTGTCATCTGGTCTTCTGGAACATGCAGCTGTGTTCGTGTGTATTTTGGGACACAGCAGCCTGTTATGTCTCTGACTTGTTTTGCACCCTGTGTTTTCATGTCATTGCGCATGCCTACCTAACAACAGGCACTGATGTTTTCGTCCGACTTCTGTTTTCTGTTCTGTTTCTGTTCTGTTCTGTTCTGTTAGAGATGGCTCGCTTTGCTGTGACTTAATTCAGCTTGATTTATTATCCACAATAAAGACAGTTAAATTGCTGCTGGCTTGAGGTGTGAGCTCCTTTTACTGAAGGCATGAATGCCTGTGGCGGGTTTCACAGTTTTCCTTTTTTTTCCCCCAATAATTATTATGTTTTAAATGTGATTTAAATTGTTTTAACCATGTTTGTTTCATTTTTTAACCTTTCTCAAACAAAATTTTAGCCATGCTTTGCTTCAATATGTTGCGTGCTGCATTTGGTACCATGCTGGTGGGAGAAAGGCGGGATATAAATGTTATAAATAAATAAATAAATAAATAGTACTTACGAGACAAAATTTCTGTGTTTTTATCTTAAATATATGCAATCTCTTGCCCGTAGCAAACGTAAATAATATTTTGACTATTTTACCCCACGCATATTAATTGAATCATAAATCCTATTAGAATATAATTTGATAGGAAAATGTGAATAGGCAAAATGAAAATATTGCATAACAGAGTGCTGCTACACACACACACACACACACACATTGTGAATCAGTGTCCCAGTTGTGAAACTTCTGGCAAGATAGACTGGCTCCTTTCTTATGGACCCTTTGGACTAGGATTCAGTTGTCTCCAACTGCATAGTTATCCCACCAGTGACAGCAAGGTGAGAAAGGCTGTGGGTACAATGTCAGCAAGGGAAGGAAAAATTATGGAGGAGTGGTTGCAAGAAGAGAGATACACCAACAACAAAGTGCCTGTCTCTCCAATACATGGCTTTCAGGGAGTGCTCAGAACCAGTATAGTCTGAGATAATCAGCTTGGACAATTGCCTATTCCATTATAAATTATTATCATTTTATTTATTTACATCCTGCTTTTTTCCCAACAGTGGGATTCAAGGTGGCTAGCAACATTAAAAAAGAATAAATTTAAAACTTCTGAAAAAGTATCAATATAAAAGTTTAAAAACAAACCATTTATAACATTAAAACATTACTTGTTAAAAATATTAAGATTAAAATTATTAAGCATATTAAATTACCTTGAAAGTTATACCAACCTTCAAAGAAACCTGCATAACATCAAGAGCCCACACTCAGTCAATTTATAAAAGCCTGACAGCACAAAAATGTCTTAGCCTATCATCAGAAGCAAAGACAGAGTCATCCTGGCCTCTCTAGGGGGAGAGTTCCAAAGTCTGGGAGAAGCCAGCAAGAAGGCCCTCTCCCTAATTTCCACATTTGAGAAAGTGGTGGGACAGGGAGAAGGGCCTCTCTGGATGATCTTAAAGTTCTATTGGGCTTATAAATGGAGATACAGTCCTCCAAATAACCTGGGCCCAGGCCATATAGAGCTTTATAGGTCAAAACCGGTGCTTTGAATTGTGCCCAGGAATGGACTAGCAGCCAGTGGAACTGTTGCAACAAGGGAGTTGTATACCTTCTATACCCAGCCACAGTTAACAAACTGGCTGCAGCTCTTTGGGCCAACTGTAGTTTCTGAGCACTTTTCCAAGGCATTACAGTAGTCCAAATGGGACATAACCAAGGCAAAGACCACCATGGCCAGATCCAACTTCCTATCCCATGGCACAGGTGACTGTCCACACTCTTTCCAAAGCACCTTGGCTCTGAAGATTCCTTCCCCATCCCAGGACATACTCTGCAGAAATAACCAGGTCAGAGGCATCCTCCTCTGCCTCCCTGCACAAACTCATACATAGAAGTTTGCTAAGGGGGCCAGTGTGCACCCACAGGATTCCAACCTAAATTTCTAAACTGACTCTTAGAAATGCCTCAGTGATTCAACAAGCCTTTATGAATTAGGCTGCCCTTTCAGCTAACAAAGATCTCATTTTATTGTTTTGTGTTTTATCAGCTTTGTGCCTTTTCTTTAACAGTGGTATTTTACTGTGCTTCTGGTTTTTTAACATTCATTGAGTTGAGGGACAATTGGGAAATATATTTAAATAAATAAATAATGCCCTCTGAATGAACTAGTAACATTGTCTGGTGCTGACACAATAGCATTTTCACTATTTTTGCACTTTCCTCTCACCAGTGTAAAGAGATAGCCAATATTTTGCATAGAGCAAACAAAAGTAAAAGCAAATAAAGATTGGCTGCAATCCAGGGAGCCCCTGTAGACATGCAAAAGTACTTCCAAGGGCTCAGTAGGATATTTGCCTTTTATTTAGTTTGACAGACCCCTTTCTCATCCCCCCTCCTGTGTAACATCACTAACTGCTTTTGAAACTCATCCGTGGGTGGCTGGATTAGTGCATCATTTTCTAGATTGCAGCCTGTTATCTCTTCTTTCTTATGAATTTTCTAGGTTGATTCTGATTTGAATAAGAAGAAATATCTGATCTCTTTTCTCAGAGCAACATACAAATCTTAATTCTGTCTGGCTCTCCACTTCAGGTTGGTTGTTATCAAGATATTGCCTATAGCCACAAAAATGAGAAGTTAACCACACTGAAATGTGAACCTGTCATTTCTAAATTCACTTTCTCAAAGCAGAATTTAAAACTACAGACAGGCCAACATTCACAAAAGGAATTCAGTTTATTACATTTGTTGTACTCCAGATAAATATTGATTTCAATCTTGGAATGCTATGAAAGGGCTTGCATCAATTACATTGTACATCAGAGTCCTGATGCAACTTACCTAATCATTCTTAGGATGCACATAGCATAACAATCACCAACATCCACACAACTCAGTAAGGCAAAGCGACCTCCCTTTTTCTTAACTTTTAAAGGCTATGTCTATTTTTGATGGAATACTGTAACAGAAAAAGGATGTGGCGATTAAGTGTGAGCCAATCTTCTGAAAAACTGCAACTATTATAATTACACCTCTGCTCTAGAGTGTCATGTAGATTTTAATACACGGCAAGTGAGTTAAAAGCACCCCTAATGACAACAACATGATGAGGGGAGGTTTCTCTTCTACATTATCTATCTATACAAACACCAAATTATTTGGGAACTGTGATAAGGCAGCAAGAGTACAATGACTTTCCTTTAATCGCTCATTAAAATGCTGATTGCCTGTGGAGTGAGACGTGCATGGTCAAACACCAAGTCCTATTGTGTGGTAACAGCTTGGGCTGTCCTTGGGCTGGGTGGGGTTGAATCACTGCAAAGTAAACAAACATTCTAATGCCAGAAAACACAAATGCTTAAGCTCAATAAAGCCCTTAAGTAACTTTTAATTTCATAGCCGTAGAGAAGCTAATATTGCAGAGCACAAAAGGTCAGAGATAAAGAGACCTACCAGGTGCTGGAATAAACATTCATGGTTAATAGGAGAGCAGTACTTGGCACATGTGAAATTATTTATTTTAATGTACAAGCCGAGAGTGAAATTAATTTCACACGGCTGTGCTGAAAGGACCGTAGGGACACCTCCAGCACTAGTAACACTTGCCTCTATATATCTAACGTAATATACAGACTACTGTATTTATATTAATATAGTCATCTTTAGCAAGATTTCTAAACATCACAAGAAGACAAACTGACCCACAGATCATTATACACTTGAAGGGCTTTAAGACACCAGATCTAGTCCAGCCCCAACACTCCATTTTTCCTACTTAGGATTGCTGTAATACCTCTTCTAGAAGGATGAGCCTCTTTCTCAAAAGAACTAGGTAAATCCTAGTTCTTTATTTCCAATTATTTATCCATCCTCCCAAGATTCTCTCATTGTATTCTTAGAGAATTTATTCTTAGGGAATTTGTATCAAAATCAATGTAAATCTCATGTGCATTATTACACATGGTAACACATCTGTCACAAAGAGGCATTGTCTAGTAACTCCACAATTGCCATTTCAGGCCCACAAACCTAACATAACATATTCAAGCCTACTGTGTGCTCCATATACATACAACAGCAAGTACATTGTTTTTCACTGTAAAAATTACAAATATGGCCAGTCACTACAACTACTGTCATCCAATAAGATTGTATGTGATTTGATCTTTTAACTTTTTAAAAAAAGTTTTTTATGTTTATTTATTTATTCTGCAAATGACTGAATAAGGGCCACAGACTGTTGCAAGAGGTAAAATGGAAAGTTATATTAAATTACAGAGAATATGAGCTTAATAGTTATCTCCAGTATTTTCAATTAACTAACTCCACATTTTTCCAACAAACTTTCAGTGTGCATACTCATTAATGGAAAAATATGTTTCTCCTAACTTCAGCTTGTTCACATTCTAGGAAATCGATTCAACCCATAAAGTTAACATGGTATAAGTGAAAACCTCTTAAACACAGAGCATTTTTCACCAGTAAATTCATTCCTTTAAAAGGCAGCGTCCTTCATCAGATACACATTTATGACAGTTTCATCACATAAATGAATAAGAGAAATGAGTGGGTCGGCTTCACTCTAGATCAACAGATTTATCCACTAAGACGACAAATATGATGCAGCGTTTAAATGCACTATGCTTTTATCACATCCAAAGTAATCAGTTAAGAGGTTTTCATATACAGCACCATACATGGGATGATCTGAATACATTACTGTTAACAATATACTCTCCTCAGTTATTTATAGCTTATGAAGAACGAATGCTTAGAAAAGTTCAATTAAAAAAGAGTTCAGTGCTCCATCAAGTACTTCTGCCTGGAGAATTCATTCAAAACCCAGCTATACTCAACAAATCAAGTACTATATGTCATTGACTTCAACTGACCTTTGCAGATAAGCATCACCACCATTGTCATCCTTTGTTTGATCCAAATCATAGACTGCAAAACACTGAGAAAATATTAACTACTGTTTCACAAAACAGTATATTCAGAATATAATACAATTCAATAAAACAGGAAAATGTAACATATATTGTTGCCTGATATAACAGAGTTTAATTGCTGCCTAGAAGAGTTTACCACTTTTTGCAGCAGAAATGTGTGTCTGATAGTTCATGAAGCTAGCACAAGCATATCCACTGTATGTGTTATATATTTATCAATATAAGTGGAAAATGCATTTTCTCATAATCAGATTTCTGATTAGAAGTTTCAATAAAATTCTCTCCCTGTGAGAAGCATGAAATTTTAGAGCTATGTGCATTACATTTTGACAGGCAGAAGCTATGGTGCTTTAAGTTTCCTTCAATGCTAGCATGACCCTTTTTTGAAGGTACACTGTACACTGATTTAAACCAAAATGATTCTGTATCTTGCCTGAGAGATTTAATTTCCATTACCTCTAGAGTCCAACTACCCATATGACACAGCATTCAAAAACAAATTGTTTACTTGCTTATTCTCTAAAAGCGTGCAAAGGGAACCTGTAGCACCTTTGAGACTAACGGAGAGAAAGAAGCTGGTAGTATAAGCTTTCATAGACTTAAGTCTACTTCATCAAATGCATGGAGACAACTATCTAGAAACAGAACTTTATAGAAATGAATGAACAGGTAGGATGTGAGGACAGCAATAGAAATGCAAAACTTGTAGATATGTGATGAGGTAACAACTTCAGTTTTAACTATGGTTATTGGGGGACAAAGGCAGGAGGAAAGATATTGCCAAAGGCTAAACGCAAGTAGAAAACCATATGAATGTTGGAAGGAGTTATCGGAGTGTAGTGTGATGCAGAAAGGAGACATGAACTGGGCAACAGAGCCCTTATAAAGCTGGGGTGTTAACTAGTGGCATAATACATGTAGAGTGCCAGGAAGCCTTTGTCTTTGTTGAGCCCACAGTCGACTGGAATTAGTAGATATATGCCAGTTTTGCTGTTTCTCTTTCCAATCTTCCTGTGTAAATTTTTTTGTTCAAGGACTGCTTTTTTGAGCCCAAGATGGAATACCCAGGAAAATTGAAGAGTTTGGCAACTGGTTTTGTGTTTTCTTATCTGTAATGTCTGATTTATATCCATTCATCCTCTGGCACAGAGACTGGCATGTTTGCCCAAAGCAGAATGCTAGAGGGCACTGTTAACAGAAGATGGCATATATCACACTTGAAGATGAACAAGCAAAAGTACTGCTAATATTATGGGTAATGTAGTTAGGTCCTTCCTCAGTAGATGTGTGGGCAGAGTAGTATCTGCGTTTGTGAGAAAGTCTTGTACCAGCCTCTCCATAAATGTTGTGTGTTCTCCTGTTGTCAAAATAGGCGGTAGTTCAATGATGATACATCTGAGTGGTCTCAGTTAGGAACTGTATGTGACCACTAATTCTGACACTTCCTGTCTTTAGCCTGCTCTGTAACAGATTAGTAATGGGCACAAGTCTTCCCTTGTTGACTTGAGTGTGTGTGTGTGTAAATTTCATACAAGTTTGAGGAATGCTCATTTTAATTCCATGGGTTTGGCATCCCTTTCTTGGAGACCCGAGCAGAAGTGATTATATCGAAGAGCTGGCTGTAATCTATGGATTTGGTAGTATGTTCAGGATGGAAACTGGAGGCATGTAAGTACATGTAGCAGTCAGTGGGGTTTGCAATACAATGTGGTACTTACATGTCTGTTTTGTAGTTGTATGTTAGTGTCCAGAAAGTGAACTTGTTTTGTTGATAGTTCCAGTCTGAAATTGATGGTGGAGTGGAAGTTATTGAAATTCTCGTGGAATATTTTGTGTGAGTCCTCTCCATGAGTCCAAATTATAAAATATCATCAATGTACCTCAAGTAGAAGAGAGGCTTCTGGGTGCAAGAGATCAGAAAGCATTGTTCCAGGTCAGCCATGAAGATGTTGGCATATTGTGATGCCATGCAGGTGCTCATGGCAGTATCATTAACTTGAAGGTATATGTTACTATCAAAAGTAAAGTAGTTGTGTACGAGAACAAAGTGGACCTTGGTAGCTAGATCTGCTATGGTCCCATCTGAAATGATATTCCTAACAGCGTGGAGTCCGCCCTTGTGTGGAATGTTGTTGAGAAACATGATGTCTGTACCTCATGTCGTCTCTCCTCCCTGTTCAAGGATATGGCGCACGTCGGGAAAGGACAATAGCAGAGGTCAACAACTGGCTCCGTATGTGGTGTCGCTGGCAACGGTTTGGGTTTTTGGAACATGGCCTGAATTTCCATGAACGTGGGCTTCTGGCGAGAGATGGGCTGCACCTCACGAAACTTGGCAGGAATGTTTTTGCAAACAGTCTCGCAAGGAGGATTAAGAGGTCTTTAAACTAAGTTCCGCTGGGGAGGGAGACAATATTATTCAAGGCAGGGACTTGGCGAGCGCAGGGGGGAAAGGCCCAATTGATACTGCACAAGTAGTACAAGAAGCCAATGGTGGGAGGAGTAGAAACAATAGTACAGGACTTGCAGGAAGGGCCCGGGGACTTAAGTGTCTATACACTAATGCACGGAGTATGGGGAACAAGCAGGATGAACTTGAACTCCTAGTACAACAAAATAAATATGATTTTATAGGCATCACTGAGACCTGGTGGGATGAGTCTCATGATTGGAATATAGGAATAGAGGGATATAGCCTATTTTATAAAAATAGACCAGTATGTAGCCTTGTATGTCAAGGATGTTTTCACCTGTGAAGAGATCCGTGACTTAAACCCAGAAAGCCAGGTCGAGAGCATTTGAGTAAGAATTAAAGGAGCGAGAAACAATAGGGATATTCTGGTGGGGGTTTACTACAGACCTCCAACCCAGGCTGAGGAGTTTGATGATGCCTTCCTCAACCAAATGACTGCACATTCAAGGAGGAGAGATACAATAATAATGGGAGATTTCAATTACTCAGATATATGCTGGCAGTCAAACTCTGCCAAGACAGCAAGGTCCAGCAAGTTTCTTGCTTGTCTTGCAGACAACTTCATGGTCCAGGAGGTGGAAGAGGCCACAAGGGGATCAAATATTCTAGATCTGATTCTGACCAACAGGGATGACTTTGTTAATGAGGTAGAAGTGGTTGGATCTTTAGGGGGGAGTGACCATGCCCTATTGGAGTTTGGCATTCAGTGGGAAGGAGAAGATAAGGGTAGCCAAACACTCATCTTAGATTTTAAAAAAGCGGACTTCAGTAAACTTAGGGAGCTGCTGGCTGGAATTCCGTGGTCAAGAATAGTGAAAGAGAAAGGAGTTCAGGAGGCATGGGAGTTCCTTAAAAAGGAGATATTGAAGGCACAGTCTAAAACTGTGCCAATAAGGAAGAAAAATGGAAGGCATCTGAGGAAACGAGAATGGTTGACTAAAGAACTCTCAGCTGAGCTAAGTGTTAAGAGAAACATGTACAGGAAATGGAAGAAGGGGGAAACCACCAAAGAAGAATTTAAGCATGTGGCCAGGAGATGTAGGGAGGAGGTCAGAAAGGCTAAAGCACAGAACAAACTTAGGCTGGCCAGAGACATTAAAAACAATAAAAAGGGCTTTTTTAAATACGTCTGCAGCAAAAGGAAAAAAAAGGAGATGATAGGGTCGCTCCGCAGAGAAGACGGAGAATTACTCACAGGGGGAAGGGAAAAAGCAGAACTACTTAACACCTTCTTTGTCTCAGTTTTTTCCCAGAAGGATACAAGCACTCAACCTGGCGGTTGGGGAGCAGGTGAGGAAGCAGGGGAAATGAGGCACATAATAGGTAGAGGGGTGGTACAGGAATACCTGTCCACACTGGATGAATTCAAGTCTCCAGGGCCAGATGAATTGCATCCTAGGATATTAAAAGAGCTGGCAGAGGTCATTTCGGAACCGCTTGCTATAATCTTTGAGAAATCTTGGAGGACAGGAGAAGTTCCAGCAGACTGGAAGAGGGCAAATGTTGTCCCCATCTTCAAGAAGGGAAAAAAGAGGACCCAAATAATTATCGCCCAGTCAACCTGATATCAGTACCCGGAAAGATCCTGGAGCAGATCATTAAGCAGTCAGTTTCTAATCACTTAGAAAGCAAGGCGGTAATCACAAGACGTCAACATGGATTTCTCAAAAATAAGTCATGCCAGACTAATCTTATCTCTTTTTATGATAGAATTACTAGCTTGATAGATGAAGGGAATGCTGTGGATGTAGCATACCTCGATTTCAGTAAGGCCTTTGACAAAGTTCCCCATGACATTCTTGCAAAGAAACTAGTAAAATGCGGGCTGGACAGAGCTACTGTTAGTTGGATTTGTAATTGGTTGACCGATCGAACCCAAAGAGTGATCACAAATGGCTGCTTCTCATCCTGGAGAGAAGTGACTAGCGGGGTGCCACAGGGTTCTGTCCTGGGCCCAGTGCTGTTCAATATTTTTATCAACGACTTGGATGAAGGAATAAAGGGCATGCTCATCAAATTTGCAGATGACACCAAATTGGGAGGGGTTGCTAACACGCCAGAGGACAGGATCAAAATTCAAAATGACCTGGATAGATTGGAGAGCTGGGCCAAGGCTAACAAAATGAAATTCAACAGAGAGAAGTGTAAGGTCCCACACTTAGGTAGAAAAAATGGAATACAGAAATACAGGATGGGGGACAAGTGGCTGGATAGCAGTACATGTGAAAGAGATCTAGGAGTCTTCATAGACCACAAGCTGAACATGAGTCAGCAGTGTGATGCGGCAGCCAAGAAAGCCAATGCAATTCTCGGCTGCATCAATAGGAGTATGGTGTCTAGATCGAGGGAGGTACTGGTACCACTCTACTCTGCTTTGGTTAGACCTCATCTTGAATACTGTGTCCAGTTCTGGTCACCCCAATTCAAGAAGGACATGGTCAAGCTGGAGCAAGTCCAGAGAAGGGCGACCAAAATGGTGAGAGGCCTGGAAGACACGCCCTATGAGGATAGACTTAGAGAGCTGGGTATGTTTAGTCTGCAAAAGAGAAGGTTAAGAGGGGACATGATAGCTATGTTTAAATATTTGAAGGGATGCCATGTAGAGGAAGGAGAGGGCTTGTTTTCTGCTGCTCCAGAGACCAGGACAAGGAGCAATGGATTCAAGCTGCAGGAAAGGAGATTCCACCTGAGCCTCAGGAAGAACTTCCTGACAGTCAGGGCTGTCCGGCAGTGGAATATGCTGCCTCGGAGTGTAGTGGAGTCTCCTTCCTTGGAGGTTTTTAAGCAGAGGCTGGATGGCCATCTGTCGGGAATGCTTTGAGGGTGTTCCTGCATAGCAGGGGGTTGGACTGGATGGCCCATGTGGTCTCTTCCAACTCTACATTTCTATGATTCTATGATTCTACCTAGGCAACTGTCCTAAATAGGCTAATGGATATCCCACCCCATCTGGCTGAATTTGGTGCTTTCAATGGTGGTAGAATTCAAAGACATAGCTGTGTTAGTTTGGATCAGTATGCCAAAAAGGTCGTGTAATATTTTTGAGACTAACTGGAAGAAAGAAGTTGGTAGCATAATGCATGGAGTGAAGTGCCTAGCAACCAACCCTTATAGCTATGAATGAGCAGGCTGTATGTATGAACAGCAATATAAAGTTAAACTCTGTATGTACGATGATGAAGTGACCACCATTCATATGGCTATCTACTCACCTTTAGGCAACATCTTTCCCCCTGCCTTGTCACTTCATCACCATTTCTATTGTTATTCACACATACAACCCGCTCATTCATCATCAAAAAGATTTCTTCCTAGGTACTTCACTCCATGCATCTGATGAAGTAAACTTAAGTCTATGAAAGCCTATGTTACCAAATTCTTTCTCTCAGTCTCTAAGGTGCTACAAGATTCCTTTGCATACCGATCCACACTAACATGGTTATGTCTTTGATCTCTAAAAGCATGTACAAATAGGTATGCTTTAAAATACAGTCTGAAATGCAAAAGTTCTGGGGAAAATGTATCAGGTTGAAAGGAGTAATAAAATGTAAGTCCCATAAGCAATGTCTGTCCACTAGAACGGAATTGTAAAATAAACATCCGTCAAAGGCCTCCAGGAGTTTTTCCCCTTGCTACCATTGCTTCCACAGGGAAGATTATTAGAAACTCATCTCGGTATCGGGGGAGACATTTTGTGTGCTAAAATGTTGCTGAGATGAAAATGTGGAATTATGCTGGAAAACAACTTAGTTTATTGACTCTGGTTTTGAACCAGGTCAAAGAGAGCTCACCATCACACCTTCTCAAAGTCCTGGAGCCTGGACATACACTTAACTACTTGAGCAAACACTTGCTAACATTCCAAACTACTACTCAAAACAACACACAACATTTCCCACACATCTAGAATTGCACAAGTAGAAAATTGCTCCTGCGGAAAAGTTTTCCTGTCTCTCCCTTCCACTGCTACACCTGTCAATTCTGTGTGGATTGGAGCATGTGATATCGAGTGGAGAGACTATAGAGCAAAGAGGCAACACAGGCAGAAAACAAAAACATCAAAATTACTTTAATATCAAATATTTAAAAATGTGTAAGATAATTGTAAGACAGAACTTACTAGCAATCACTAAAAGGAAATTGGCTATTTCTTTTCAGGCCCAAGATGGTGAAAACAGCTTCAATCAGCAAAACAAAGTCCTGACATTTACGTGGAATCTTATTTCATAGAATCTTAAAGCTGGAAGGGGCCACAGGGCCCATCAAGTCCAAACCTCTGTCATGGAAGAATACGCAACTGAAGCACACTCAAAAGAGATAGCCATACAATCTCTGTTTAAAAACTTCCAAAGAAGGAGAGAGTTCACCACTGTCTGAGTTTGTCCACTACATTCTCAAACAGCTCCTACTATTGGGACATTCTTAGAATCATAGAATCAAAGTATCCTAGAGATCTGGAAGGTGAGCAATGGCCATCTAGTCCAACCCCATGACATGCAGAAATATCCACCAAAAGCACCCCTGACAGGTATGCCATCCAACCTCTCTTTGCAGATCTTCAAAGGAGATCTCATCACTATCGGAAGCAATCTATTCCACTACTGAACAGCTGCGACAGTGTAAAAAAAAATGATAAAAGTTATTCCCACTATTTGTTTGGAATCTCTTACATTTAATCTGAATCCACTGGTTCATATCCTAGCAGAAAACAAACTGGCTACATCTTCCATAGGACATCCCTTCAGATATTTAATGATGGGGAACTCCCAAGTCCAGATGTTTTGTTCATTCAAATGGAGATGTTTCCCTCTAAACCAGTGGTTCTCAACCTGTGGGTCCCCAGATGTTTGTGGACTTCAGCTCCCAGAAGCCCTGAACATTGACCATAGTGGCTGGGGCTTCTGGGAGGTGAAGTCCACGAACATCTGGGGACCCACAGGTTGAGAACCACTGCTCTAAACATATGAGAAAACCCTTTTCTTTAAATTATTCCTTTAAAATAGTAATATTACCACCAGTTTTCTCAAATTGAATTTTCTTGTTCCAAATATCTTTGCATGAAGTAAAAAATGTATCTCAGCAGTGCAAAATACTGTATCTGCTCTACTTAGATACCACTACTATGGCTAACTGTATTTTTGTACACTAGGTAAAATAGTACAAAAATATGTACCCTAGGACAAACATGGATAAGAATAAATAAGAATGTTCATGCAGACTTAACCAAAGGAAGGAAGGCAACAACAAAATTAAGAATAGGGGAAAAAACCAGACACACTAAACTGACAGTCATCCATCTCCATAAAACTATCTTGCAGTATCTGCAATGGTTGCCAGTTTGCTTTCAGTTGTAACTAAAGTGCTGAAAATTGCTGTTACAATGCTATATGGCTTGGGTCCAAATTACCAAGAAGGCTTTCTCCTTCCATATCAGCTGTCCTACTGCTTAAAAGGAAGTTAGGAGTGGATATCTACAGTCATCCAGCTGACAATGTGCTGCTGCTTCCATGATCCCATACTATTGGCTATGCTAATATGGCTGCTGGGAGGTTAGTCCCACATCTAGGGGCAAGTATTGTCTATCACAGGCTTAAAATCTGGTAAAGGCATGGTCTTTCATGTCCTGCATGGTGGGAAGGAAGTTTGGGTTTGGACAAAGACAGGAATCCCTTCAGGCCCATAGCCAAGTTTTGGACCGGCTTGGTGCACACAACCTGAATGGCTTCCCTGTCTGGTTGACTTCTGCTAGCTTGAAGATACGTCTTCATTCCAACAATTTCAGGCAATTAATGTTTCTATCTGAGGAACTATTTTTCTAAACAACTGCCTCTATTATATTCTAATTTACTACAGTTTTCTATTCTCTCTTGCAGTGATACTGAGATTATAGCTCTTATAACTCACTTAGTGTGATATGCAAGCATTAAAAGGAAATGGTTAACTGATTATGTATTAAATAAATAATTTCACTATTTAAGGAACATAGGATAAAATCATACATATCCAATCTACCTTTTTATTATCAAACAACACTTTAAAATTTTGTTGGTTTCCTGTAAGACAACTGACTAATTTTCAAACTGTTTACATGTCTATTTATTCCCTAAACACCACAGATTATTAGAGGGTTCAAGACCAAGCTTATTGAAACAAGAAAGCTTCAAATGATCTGTTGGCACAATCTTGGAGCCCTTTTGATTACTTTTGTATGTCTTGGGCCAAATAATTGCATATTATAAGCAGTATTGCTCAGCAGGTTGTCAGACAGTTCACATTGATTTGTAGGGTCATATTGATTTTTTAATAATACATCTGCCAAGTCAGACTTTCTAAACAAGGGAGAAAGAACTTGCTTTAGAACAAGTCTAACAGACAGGGACGGGGAGATGTAAGAAACTTCCCTGCAAATTTGCAACTATCTATCTGTGAGCATATGCAACACATAGGAAAAAAATTGTTTTAAAACATATAGAAAGGAACAACAATTTAAGTACAACCAGTACTGTGTCCAATCTTGAGCAACCTTATCTTTAGATTGCTAAGCATGATACAAGCCCTTTTGTAAGCAACAAAGAAACTTACTGTAATTTAGCAATTTGCCGTTATACACAATTAAAACTCAACAAATAAATCATCATGGTACTACACAGTTAAAAATTCTTCCAGTGGACCAAAAGAAGTCAGGAAATTTTGTGTACGTTATCCTGAACTGCCCAACTATGTTATTGACTGGAGGGGGAGATGCATAAAAATACTATTGTGCTTGTGGGAAGCTACCACCAACATAAACCTTTTCCTCGTGGAATAGGCCTTATTTCCACTTAAGGTGTTGCTTATACCTACAACGGAGTAGGATTACAACTGTACAAAAGGTGGTATTTGTTAAAAGTCTCCCCTTAGAAATAATACTCTCCTGAGCTGGAAAAACTTAACAGACGTCTCAGCACATTGTATCTATTTTTACATTAACTTAGCAATGAGTTAATCAAACAGTAACAGTAATGAAATCCTTAAGGCAATGTATTTGCCGACAAGAACACTGTGACTACCTGCTCAGTAACATCTTACTACAGCTGCTTCAAGCCAGTTAAAGCCAATTACCAGCTGTGAAGGTTTCTGGAATGTGGAAGTTCATCATGACAACCCAAGCAGCACTGAGTATGATCCAGCTGGGATCTGGTAGAGTAGATGTGGAATTTGTACTGTGTTCATGAATAGGATTGTTAATCCTTTTAGAATCTTATTTTCACTGTATGAAGCTATGTATTATCTGTGAATTTTATATCACTTTCTTGTACAGCTTGTAACATTTCACACAAAGAATTTAACACATTATTAATCATGTTTCATTCTTCATTGGTTTCTATCGTACTGATTTTGGATGAGCTTTCGGGGTGCAACAGGGGTGGGAAAAATGAGGCTATGCAAAAGTTGTTCTACTGTAAGTCCCATCATCCTTAGCCAGCAGAGCTAATACTGAGGAATGGTGGGATCTGAAGTTCAACCACATCTAGAAGGGCATACTTTGCATTTTATTTGTAGTTCTTGTTTAATTTTGTTGTGACCTCTCTGCAGGCCCAGTTATGGGAGAAAGGCAGGATATGACTCAAATCTATAAATAATAAAGTAGTAACCCACTAGTGGCACTACCTTTCTGCAAGGCAAGAGGCTATGATGATGGCAGCAGTTCTGCTAGTAGGGCTTCCTATGTCAGGCAGGCTTTTGCAAAGGAACCAGACTAAATATGCCAAATCGCTACAGGAGCAGCAGTAGTGGGGGGTGACACTGGTAGAGGATCTCTCAGAGAAAACAGCAGTGGCACCATAGCTAACACCTGTTAATACTGTGCAGAAGGTGGCACAGTAAATCTCCATTTAATGTTTTTCACACAAAAACACTACGATGAGACAAACCAAAACAAAACAAGTGAAAGCACTGGAAGATTACACTCTCAGGTGAAATGGGACTCAATGAGCTACTACGGTACAGCACAGAACAATTATAGGAGCATGGAATGTGAAAAGTATGAAACAGAGGAAGCTAAACATAGTAACACAAGAAATAGAATATATAAACATTACAATACTTGGGGCGAGCAAGCTTAAAGTGGATAGGAATGGGACATCTTGAGTCAGATAATTATACAGCATTTTACCCATGAAATGAAAATTGAAGAAGAAATGAGGTGGTTAATAGTGAGGAGAGATGTAGCAAAGCAGTCAAAGGCTATAATACAAAGTCTGATCAAATTACATCAGTAAGACTTAAGGGAAAGTCCATCAATATAACCATATTCCAAGTTTATGTTCCAACCACAGCAGCAGCAGATGAAGAAATTGGAGGATTCTGTGCTGGAGTCCAGGATGAAACTGATCACACATCAAAACAGGACTTCTTGTTAACTGTTGAAGGTTGGAATGTAAATGTAGGAAAATGAGCAGAATCAAATATCATAGGAAAATTTGGCCTAGGATCAAGAAATGAAGCAGGAGAATGACTAACTGAATTATGTGAGGCCAACAGTTTGTTCATCATAAACACATTCTTCAAGCAACCAAAGACGTGACTGGAAAAGAGATTCCATCTAAACATTAAGAAGAACTTCCTGAGTGTAAGAGCAGCTCGATAGCAGAATATGGTGCCTCAGAATGTGGTGGAGTCTCCTTCTTTGGAGATTTTTAAACAGAGGCTGGATGACCATCTGCCAGGAGTGCTTTGAGTGTTTTTTCCTGCATGGCATGGGGTTGGATTGGATGGCCCTTTTGCTTTCTTCAAACTCTATGGTTCTATGTATACATGGACATCACCTGATGACTCACACAAAAATCAAATAGGCTGCATAATTGGAAGCAGAAGATGGAGAAGCTCCATTCTCTGCAAAAACAAGACCAGGAGCAGATTGTGAAACAGGCCATGAGCTGCTAATATAAAAAATTAGAGTAAAGCTAAAGAAGAAATACAAATACAATACAATATACAACCCGAAGAGCACCCCTGTACAATTTAAAGATAATGTGAAAAACAGATTTGCACAATTATACTTAACTGATAAGGAGCCAAAAGAACTCTGGGCTGAAACACAGGACATTGTCGGGGAGGGATGCAAAATGACACTCTGCAGCCAAAAAGAAAAAGAAGCCCCAATGGATGACAGATGAAACTCTTCAAGAAATTAAGGACAGATGAGAAGCAAAAGTAAAAGGCAACTGTTCAGTTACTTGTGAGCAAGGACAAGGAGAACTACTATAATAATCAATGCAGAGAAACAGAAAATGACAACAAAAAGATAGAACAAGAAACCTCTTCCACAAGATCTATACAACCAGCAGGGGAATGCATTACATGACGAAGTAGAAATAAAAAGCAATGGAAACAATAAGCTGAATAACTATATAAAGAGATGAAAGGATAGCAGATTAATTCAAGGAAAAAGCATTTATAGATGAACTCACAATCATAGAAAGTGAAGTGGAAGCTGCACTCAAACCACCTGGATGAAATAAATCACCAGGAATAAATGGCATACCTACAGAACTGCTTCAATCTACACAAACAAAATCTACTCTAGTTCTGACTAAAATCTGTCAACAAATATGGAGAAGAAAAGAATGACCCACAGATTGGAAACACTCAATATACATTCCAATTCCCAAGAAAGGGGACACCAGGGATTACACTAGCCACCATTCCACTCCATTAGCTTTCCAAGAAAGCAAAATGCTGCTCAAGATTCTACAACAAAGGCATTTACCATATATGGAGTGAGAAATGCCAGATATCTAAGCTGGGTTTAGGAAAGGAATAGTCACTAAGGATCACATTGCAAACATGTGCTGGATAATGGGGCACACCAAAGAATTTCAAAAGAAAATCAGACTGTGCTCTACAGATTACAGCACTGTGTAGATCATGAAAAACTATCCATCTCTCTTAAAGAAATGGGTCTACCACAACTTTGATCATGCTGATGTGTAGCCTGTACATAGAACAAGAGGCTACTGTTAGGACAGAATATGGAGAAATGGAATGGTTCCAATTGGCAGGGGGGTCAGGCAAGGCTGCATTTTATCAACCTATCCGTTTAACTTGCATGCTGAATATATCATAGGTAAAGCAGGATTAGACTTGAAGGAAGGAGGTATGAAAGGAAGGAATATCAACAATTTAGATTTGCAGAAGATACTATACTTCTAGCAGCAAATAATAAAGACGCTTATTGAAGAAAATCAAGGAAGAAAGTGCAAAGGCAGGTTTACAGCTGAACATTATGAAAACAGAAAAAGAATTATCATAAATTATCTATATAACTTTAAAACAGTGAGTGAAGACACTGAAACAGTTTTTCTATACCTTGGCTCAGCATTAATCAGAATGGAGACAGCAGTGAAGAAATCAGAAGACCACCAAGATTTAAAGGGCAGATATGAATGTATTAGACAAGATCCTGAAGTGTAAAGATATATCAATCCTAAAGTTAGGATTGTCCATGCCATTGTATTTCCAATTTCTGTGTATGGTTGTGAAAGCTGGACATTGAAGAAAAGTGACCAGAAGAAAATCAGCTCATTTCAGATGGGGTGCTGGAGAAGAGTTCTGTGGACACCACAAACTGCTAAAAAGACAAACAAATGGTTCCTAGAGCAAATCAAGCCTGAATTCTGCCTAGAAGCCAATATGAACAAACTGTGACTGTCATACTTTGGACATATCATGGGAAGACGTGACTCACTAGAAAAGACAATGATGCTTAGTAAGGTAGAAGGTAATAGGAAAAGAGGAAGACCTCATTACAGCTGGACAGACTCAACCCAGGAAGACATGGTCCTGAGTTTCCAGACCTGAGAAGGGCTGATAATGATACAGTGACCTGGAGGTCTCTCATTCTTAGAGTCACCGTGAGTTGCAGTCAACTTGACAGCAGTTAACAACAAGGTAACATTAAATTAAATTGAATTGAATTGAATTGAATAAAAACCTACTATTCTAGCATCAACTTATTATGTGGCTATCAGATGTTCTAGGTTATCTTATTGAAAGAGTAAATGAGATATCTGCAAGTATTACTCACATAAGAATATCCAAATTACTTGTTAGGGATGCTTTTGGATTCTCTACATTTGTCTCCTCCTGCCCCCACCAATATCATGTGCAGGAAATGGGAAATGATGTTGGATCCTGAGTTAGGTGGAATCATGGGACAGCCAAATTGCCAGGAATACTGCAGGAATGTTTGCCCCTGTTGAAACATATTTTGTTTTTTTAACTATTGTACTGTTCAGTCTCCTTTTGCCTAAGCATTGGTTAGTGACTACTACTAGGAAACAGCTGTGTTTGGTGCATCAAAAACAATAAACAAGCTTTGCGCGGCATCTTCAAGACTAACAGATGATATGCTGTGGAATCCATGATGCTATTAGGAACCCTAGAATACAAAAACCAGCAAATTGTCTTGGTGGTTGGATACAGACAGCAGTTTTCTCTCTGTAAAATAAATCTGGAACAGTATGAGTATCTGAAATGGGATGGTATACTTGAATAAATCCAAAACAATTAGCTGAGGTAAAGCTCTTCCTATTATCAAGTTTCATACAAATGCAATTTGCAACAAGCTGTAAAGTTTACTGTCCATCACAGTGGTGAAAGTATGAGCTGTGAGACCCACGAGCCTAACAACAGCCAGTCTGAGAGGCAGGAGCAGAAGAGATGTAGGTAGTCTTCCCCAAGATTTGCAATTATCTGTACAGCACATATGTCACACACAGGATGAAAAAACTTTCATTACATATAGCAAGGAGCAACAATTTAAGAAAGAGAACGCCTGTAATCCGCCCTAAGCAATTTTACTGTCAAATTGCTAAGCTAGATATAATAATTTCTAAACTATCCCAAAAGGAAAACTATGCCAAAGGGGAGTGGGGTGCACACATAAAAATCATTGCTAATATGGTTGTGGGAACCTACCACCAGCATAAATCTTTTGCTGGTAAAACCAGCCTTAGTTGGAATTCTATGCTTGTCCCTTTTTAAACTATCCATCAATCTAAGGTAACATTTTCTGTAAGATGTATGTGTTTCAGCTAAGGGTACAACAACTGCTTCAAAACACTAAAGTAAAATTTGGAAAATGTTTTACAGTTGTGGATGCTGAGCTAAACATGGTAGCCACAAGGGTTCCAATTACAGTAGTGGGTTTTCCTCAGTGGTCTAGCTATAATATTTAGAAGAGTTCAGTTTGAAAAATGGCATCATCACTTTATAAATTCAGTATTTGGCAGTGGCAGTGAGGAAACTGATTGCCTTGTGGTCCAAGTGATGTCCCATACAGGAATGAGAACAACTTTTTCCCAGTTAATATTTCAGTAACCTACCAACTTTGTACTTCTTAATCAATATTCAAACTAGAATGTAGTTACCGTTCAATATTCACACTTCTCATGATTTTGCAATGCATTTATTTGGGGCGGAGGGAGGAAAAATGACAGGAAATTATCTTTCTGCATACAAAAATGCATAATTTGAGAGGAAAGTAAGCACAAAGCGTGTATACCTATAGAAAAATGCATTAAAGAAAACTGTTTGCAAAAATATTTATATTATCAACAAACAGAAAAAAAATGCATGTAATAAAAGCATGTGCCAGTGGAATGGAAGATGAGTAAGACAGAAACAAGAAAGTGAGAAGATTGGTGATTTGCCTGTCTGTGAGTATTGATAAATATTCTGGTTGATGTTTGGAAAACTCAACAGTGATGATGCTATTGTCCACGAAAAACATAACATATAGACCAATTCTCACACCAAGCTGACTGGAATAGGCCTGCATATCTTCCTTATGGCTATTCCACCTGACTGGAATGTAGGTGTATTTGGTGAGTCACTTTGTTCCTGGAAAAAAAAAAAACTTTTGCCCAAGATATACAAGGCCAAGGTTAAAATGATGTTTCATCTTTCTTCAGTTGCCCTCTACATAGCTGATGAATGGTCTGTCCTTCAGCATTTTGGTCTGTCACAACAACACCTTTTCTGACAAGTAATGTACATTACTTTCTTTCTGGTCATAGCGTGTCATCTCTTGGATGCTCTCCTCAGGGAGTTTTGTCCGATATCCACTTACACTCTTCGCTAGGAATGCACTCTTATATAGGAAAATATGCAGGTAATGTGTGGGGCCTTAATTTTCCCAAGCCTTAAAACTCCTTTGGTTTCTGAGGCTCAAAACACTTTCTAATCAACTTTTTAACAGCATCTGAGACTTCTGTTGTACTATTTTATAGTTTAGATTGTTTTTACTGAAGTTCTGTTTACCCACCTAGAAATACGCCATTGTAGAGTGGGGCATATATGCATTAAATAAATACTTGTAAAATGAGAACTATTAAACTTTCCTCTTTTTTTCTCATGTGTACTCTTTTGCTGAAGCAAAATTTAGAATTAAATCTGAAAACTATTAAAGCATTAGAGTACAATAGCAATGCCTTAAACACTCTTTTACAAATCCTGAAAAAGAACAAACAGAGAAAGTGACCAGCATAATTACAGGTATATGTCAGTTAACAAAGTAACGTGTTCCTGTCTGTTACTTCTTTAACAGAAAAGTTGGTATCAAAAGCAGAAATGACATGGAAACAATAGAGTTAGGGCCCTACAGCATAAAAAAGAAGAGCCATTCAATCAGTCTCAGCAATCTTTTTATTCAAAAGTAACAATACGCACATGTGAAATGAAATGAACAGGCCAGGTAAGCTTTCCATAGGTAAATACAAACATTTTGAACCTTCTAGAGACCACTAGAATGGTTCTTCCAAAATGCATCCATGGAAGATTTTTCACCATCCTCCACTTTTCTTATGATTTGCACTTTCGGTGATCATAAGTCTATATTTTTTAAACACGCTGGGAGTAGCTCATGAGGCAAGCTTATCTGTCTTCCCCTCATCACTCTGTTTTGCTTTTCATACATGCTCAATAAGGGATTTTGAAGGTAGTTGCTGTTTACCTTGCCAGTTAAAGGCAGGGACCCACAGCTGCAGTGGGATCAGCTAGAGAAAAGTCTCACTCTTTCCAAGCCAAAAGTATGTGCTTCTGCAGTCCTCCTTCGCTATCTTACAGAGGACAAGTAGGAAAGGGGAGGCATAAAGAGATTTTGTAAAAAGGAGCTTCTTTGACAAAAACTTTGTAAACTGAGGTATGCATGTATATTGCTGAGTAGGCAGCAACATTCGTTCCCTGACCAATATATTTTTGTCTGATGTCCTGTGCAAGAACCTTAACGCATATATGGAATCTTCCCTCTCTCCTCCCATATAGCTCTTAAGGGCATAGCTATAACCTTAGTTCTTGCTTTTCCTGGTCTCACAGTGGTGCAGAATGTTTCCTTTATCTCAGTATTGATTAATTTATACTGCAATACAGAACTACAATAATTTCAATGCTGGCTGGGCATATGCTTAGATTTTCTAGCAGAACTAACAACATTTAAATTGTTTCTTCTATGGCAAGCAGTTTTTGTTTGGGGCAAGCAAATCTCTCAAATGTAGAAACAGCAATCAGTAATAAGGGAATTTTTATTTTATGGTTTGGGTGGCCAATGAAAAAGAAGCAATAAATTTTAGACATGTTTTTAAGTTCAGGGAATTTTTCTATGTGTGGAGATTAACATTACAAAATAATATAACTGATTGCAGTGATACTCAGATTCTGCAAGATTCTTAGGGGACAATCTGGTATACATTTACCTGGGAATAAGGCACATTGAAAGCAATGGTGCTTACTTCTTAATAGATCTAAACAGGATTGCAGAAGTGGATTAATTTTTATCAAATGCCAGAGAGAATGTGCAAAGAAACATCAAAATATACAGAAGCAAAAGGAACAGTAAACAAAAAGCAAGTACAAATAGGCGCATGTTCCTGCGGAGTTCTCAGCAGCACCATCTCATCGGTCACAATAAGGTCAATCCCCAATCAGACAATGACCCTCCATTTCAGCCTGGAATATTTGACAAAATATCCCTCTCAAAACAAATGCTACAATATACTCAGTATTTCATTGCAGTCCCTTGTTTCGTCTGGTAAAGGAAAGAAAAACTCCAATCTTTTTTCAGCGGCTACAAGACTTACATAAAGGAAATCCTACTAGGATTTCTTTTAAACTGGAATAACTCACTGAAATATTCAGAGAGAAGAGCTCATGATAGTGTTATATTCTTTTCTGAAAGCTCCATTTAGACAACTGCTTGCAGATCCCTTCATGGGCACAGCAAAATCTTAAACTGTCTCTATTTGACTCTGCTTGCCTAAGGCATTAAGTTCAATCCACCATGTCGCACCTCAGTAACTCGACACAGACTAGAAAATTCTTACAGTCAGCTTCCCCAAGGGATTTGTTAAGTTTCACATGCATTTAGTTGTGCAGTTGGCCTGCTCAAATTGATAAACTTGTTGCTCACTGCTTTCTGCAGTACTTTTTTTTTTCTTTTATCACCAAGAGAATAAATATGGGGAGGAAAAAAGCTGTTACTGTGTTTGAAAAAGGGCCATTCAATTAAAAATTATTGCACAACCATCACTGTTCCTTCCTCCATTCAAGCAGCATTAATTTATTTTGTTTGTAGGGCAAATATACTACTACATTTATGAGTGCAACAAAGAGTGTGAGTGAAAATAAATGAACAAACAAATGGATATGCTAAGGAAAAGCATACCCGGTACACTTTGGGGATGGGGTACTTTATATTTTTGGCAATAGCTTTCTATATACAGAAGAACAAAGAAGACTATCACACAGATATTTGCCAAGCCACTATGGGAAGATGTAGAAGCCTATTACATCCTCTTACGTTCACGTCAGTCAAGTCCTAAATCCTGAAACAAAGCAGGCCAGTTCAGAGAGATTTCAGACTTGTTCATACCCCCCACAAAAAAACTCACCAAAAATGCCCAAAGCAAATCAGATTCAATTCAGAGATTTAGAAGAACACAGTACATGAAAACACATGCATCCCCTGAACCTTTTCACATAAGGAAAATTCCAAAGGAGAGATAAGTACGGAGACAAAACCAAGAAAGTATCAAAATCAAGTAAAGCAGCCAGAAAAACTAACAGGCAAAATCAGCCAATTCTTAATGTGTTATCTTTATGTATTATTATGTACTTACAGTTTTATGATTACAGTAGAGTCTCGATTATCCGTCCTTTGGTCATCCGACATTCCAGATTATCCGACGTCGCGGCTGCTTGGGGGCGTGGCTGTAGGCATTTCCACGCCCCCCAGACATGCCCCAGACACGCCCCAAACATGGTGGCCACTGCGGGCCTCCGGATTATCCGACATTTTCGGCTATCCGACTATCAGCGCACCCGTTTATGTTGGATAATCGAGACTCTACTGTATTATTTCTTCATTTGTTATCACTGAGAATAAGTATTATGCAGTAGAATACTGATGATTATATACTGAGTATTCAGTATTATATATTTTTTAAAAAGTATATAGATTATTTTCCTACATATACATAAACAATGGGACCACATTTATACATAATGGCTGGCATTCTGCTGGGACATTATATCAACTGTTACATAGCACACTGTTCATATTCTGAGGAAGGGAGCAGAGATGTAACTAGAACATCCAGATCATTGTGCAAGTGAAGCAAGCAGTGTAGCCCCTGCACAATGATCCCAAAGCACAATATGTCCTGATACACAATGGAAGCCTCCTAACATGGCTGTGTATTATCATAGCTTCTGATGCAGGATCTCAGCTGGCGATTATAGGATGCAGTGCTGTATAAATCCATTCACAGATAAAAGCCACTAATTTACTGAAACCTAAGGATGTTTAAGACTGTACCTCTAATTTGTTAGGAAGAAGAAACAATAATGCTAGAAATGCTATTAATATGGCTATTAACATAGAATAGAAAATAGTTTAGTACACTGTGCTTTGTCTATACACTTTGTTGTTTACTCATATCCATCAGTCAGATCCTTTAATATAAACAATATAAATAAGGAACAAGCATTTAAAGAGTGCTGTCAAGATTTTATATATGCATGTATTTGTTTATTTATTTCCTTCCTTTCTGGAAGTCAAGTTTCTGGAATTCACCAGTTGTGTTGCTATTGTGTGCCTTTAAGTCACTTGCAACTTATGGCAACCCTAAGGCAAAACTATCATAGGTTTTTTGGGACTGAGAGTGTGTTACACACTCAAAGTCACCCAGTGGGTTACCATGGCCAAACAGAGCATCAAACTCTGGTCTCCAGGGTCACAGTCCAAAGCTCAAAACACTACACCACCCTGGCTCTGAATTCACTAGCAGAGTATTATTATTGTTGTGGTTGTTGTTCCTGATTAAAACAATGACAAGTGCTAGCTCAGTAACATCATCTCAGTTCATGGAACTCCCTCCCAAGAAGACAGGTTGGCTTTGGCTCTTATGCACTTCTCATGAGCAGCCAAGACTGCACAGATTTACACAGCTGTTGGTCCTCAAAACTAGGATTGGCCTTCAATACAATTTTAACCATCTGTGATTTTTAAAATTAATTTTAAAGAAAAAAATGTTTGTTTTAAGATAATGTTTGATATGTTTTTATCTAAGGTGAGTTGCCTTGAGGATCCTATCAAGCTGAGTGGCAATAAATATTTCAATAAATGTATAAATAGATCTCTCCATACTTCCCACTCAGAACTCACCTCTATGGTACTATAACTTAGGCTGCAATCCTTTATTGACTTAATTGTGAGCCGCCACCACTGAGCGCAATGAGACTTACTTCTACATAGACATACGCAGCTGTGCAGACTTAAACCATGTATGCAGATACTGCATGGAGGATAGATCTGGATATAAATACTTTTCATATCTCTTTCATTTCCAGCTGCTACAACTTCATGAAAAATACAGTACTACAGCTCAAGAGGATTTCAGCAATAATAGGGCTGTATCTTGGGGAAGTGCAGACACAATAGATATGTTTTTCTGAAATAGCAACTGTTTAAGCTACATCAAAAATACTCTGCATTTCTTCCATGATACAATGCTGTATCAAACAGAAAAGCAGCTGTCCAACTTCTCTCACAAATGTATTTCTGTTCTAAGATTCCAATATAATCATACTGTATTTATCCTGATGTGGAAATGTTAACTACAAAGTACATTTCTATATTAACAGAGTTAATCATCCAGAAAAATCAAGAGTTAAGCATCCACTTAACAGGGTTAAGCATTTACTTTCCACAACTCATAAACCAATATATACAATTTTTTTCATATGTAGCATATTTTTCCTCTAAAAAAGCAGAGTATTTAGTACTGAGACTTATCAGCACCATTATGAACAAAACACACACTCTTAAATAGCCATTCCAACATTCATGTTCTATAAGAGAAGTACAATGAGTGGCATCCAAAGGTGTAACTCCATCAGTGCACTGTTCATCTTTGTGCAAGTTTCAAATGCGCTGCTTTTATTCTGTTTGTGCAAGACATTCAACAAGTTGGTATACAACTTGCTTGCAGAAAGCTTTCAGCAAATCCTCATTCTGCTAGGTGATACTTGCAGTTGTGTCTGTTCTGCGAGAAGACATACAACCACTATCAGAATGCCAATGCTTGCAATTTTTCCAGTAACCAAACAGCTGCTATTATTCTGCATGACAGGGTTGAGGAAACTGTGTCCCTCTAATTCCAGCAGATGGACTAGTTGCTGTCTTCCCAGGCCATGAGCCATGCTTACTGTGATGACAGGGGCTGGAGACTGTCAATAGCTAATGAACCACAGATTTTCTACCCCAGTTCTATTGGCAATTTTCATATATAGTTCATGTAAATTTTTGAAGCTTTATAATATGGACCCAAACCATGCCAGAACTAAAGTTTCAAACATGATACTGTTTATTTTCAAAACAACTGAAAACTGCTTATTTTCTCACTTGTTTAATCTCACCCTGCATAAATGCTACACCACGAACTATTTACATTTCTACAAGAATCAACCATTTTGGAATAGAACAGAGTATTATAGGAAGAAATATTTAAGCAGATAAAATGCATTTTGCAAGTAAAGAGAGCAGAGAAAATTGTTCATTTTACATTTTAAAGTGCAACTTCCTAATACACACTTCCCAACCTAATATGGATTAATCCATGCATTACTATTTGCATTTCTCCAAATTCTGCAATGTAGTTCTTCCACCCTGTTGTACAAACAAGGATGGTAATAGAAGCAACTTTACCCTGAGGGAATACTGAATGCAAAAATGTGTTAATTTTGCAAAACTGGATACAAAAATGTGTACAATTAAATAGATAACACACAGAAATATATTGAATTTTCACAGGAAAATAGATTCCACCTACACATTTGGAAGAATTTCCTGACAGTAAGAGCTATTTGACAGTGGAACATGTTGCCTCAGAGTGTGATGGGGTCTCTTTCTTTGGAGATTTTTAAAGAGAGGCTGAACGGCCATCTGTTGGGAATGCTTTGATTGTGCATTTCTGCAGGGCAAGGGGTTGGACTGCACAGCCCTTCTGGTCTCTTCCAACTCTACAGTTCTATGATACAGCAATGAGACAAAACAGACTGAGAAAGGAGATAACTGATACTGTCAAATTTGTGCATTCCTAATGATCTAAGACTAACAGGGTCTAACAAATAGTTATTCAGGCTAGTGAAATTTGAATGCAGTTCCACGAAACAACAACATAAAGGTAAGCTCCTCGGAAAAACACATACTAGCCGATACACAAGGGATCTTGTAGTAGCTTCAAGGGTGAAAGATGTCTTTAGCACAAGCTTTTGAAGACAGTCTACTTCTTTAGATCTGTAGCATCACTTTGTAACATGAGCTTTTGTAGACTCAGTCTACTTCATCACATCTGATGACTGTTTCTTCGAATATGACTAGCTGATATGCTATAGTTTAAAAATCATGAGTGTAATACCTTTATTGGGCCAATTTAAAAAAACACAAAATATGTGCAGATTTCAAGGTCTACTAATCTCATCATCACACTATAATTAAAAAAACCAGATGTCCTAAATAATTTCATTTTTGTAATATTCTTACCTGATAAAGTAATCTGGAGATCTTAGTGGCTTCCACACTTTTCTCACACCACCCCTACTGGTTGGCCTAACAAAGATACTACCATAAAATGGGTTTTGGAACTGTTCTGCCATCCAACACAGTTAATGCTTTTGTATGACTCTATTTTAAAAGTTTTGAAAATAAGAACAGAGAAGATAAGCAATCCTTCTCAAATACAATTGATTTTATATATTACTAGTGCACAATGAAAAGACATTGTGTTAAACATACATATTTTCTCTGCACAGACTTAGGAAACAGAAAGGTTGATTTATAGTTTTATGCCTCTATGCTTCAAGTTAATATCACTTTTTCATTTATGAATTAGATAGTAGGATGATAAAATAAAACAGCCTTACAAGGAGAAATCTGGAAAGTTTTAAGAGTGTAATAGGATCCTCCCATGCACATTTTGCATTGTTAATTTTAATTATGCTTTGTAGAAATAAGTATCTAAGTGGCAAAGAAGGTACCAGCAGGCAGCCAGCAAGCAGGCAAAGCCGCAGGAGAGGAACAGCACTTGTACACCTGTTCTACACACTTTAAATAAATAAGGCAGTCAAGAAAATTTGGCAGTTTCTGATTGACGCATACTTCTTATCATTCCATTTCTAGAATTCAGCTTTTTAAAGAAAAGAGAAAAAAAGATGAAAGGAAATGATTGCAGAGAAATTGTGAGGTTTCCTGGCTATTATTTGCTTTTGAATATCTGACCACTTAATTTAAGACTCTCATGCACAAGCAGAGTTGTTCTGAAAGTATGGCCCTTCAGTACTGGAACATGAAGAGATTAAGAGCTATTTTTACTGGAAGCCTAATTTTCAAGAAATATTTAGTCAAACTACCGTATGGCACATTCACATGGAAGGCAGACATCAAGAAAGATTGTGCAGATTATGTGAAGGACCGTATCTCCCTTCATGAGCCAATCAGAGCTCTAAGATTGCCTTGTTTAGTGGGAACAAGGCAGAGAGCCTTCCCAATGACTGCTCCCAGACTTTGGAGCTGCCTACCTAGAGAGGCCACGATGGCCCCATCCTTGCTCTCTTTCCATCATCAAGTCAAAACTTTTTTGATGTCATCAGGCTTTTAGAAACTGAGCCAGGCAGGGCTTGAATGTTCTGTAGTGCTGTTTCTAAGGTTTGTGTATCTTCTTTTAATGAACTTTAGCATTTGTAATGTTTAATTTTTAACTTTATGAGTTGTTTAATTGTTTTTTAAATAACTCTTATGTTTATACTTCTAGTTATCACTTCACACAGTTTTTAATTTGCATTGTTTTTAAATGTGTTAGATGTCTTGAGTCCTAATATTAGAGGAAAAGCAGGAACTAACTAAATAAATGAATGAATAAATAAATACATTCCTATAAGCAAACATGAGACATACTTGTTAATGGATGTCATACACAGTATAGGGGCTAAAGATTCCAAAGGTCTTGTGTTTTGCTGAGAAGGAATAATGGCAATGCTCAGCTAACCTAGCAAGACAAATAACCTGGTATTCTCTTGAAAACAGTTCCAAAACAAAGCAAGGAAGAAGTTTTTCAGCAACGGGTTCAAACAATAATGGCCCTTTCCACACGTGGAGGGGGAAATGGGGGAAACGCGCTGAAACGGAGCTTACTGGCAGCCGGGTAAGTCCGTCCCCATGCGGAGCAGCACTAGCTCGCTGTTCCGCAGTCCTCGGCATCCAAAATGGCGGCTTCAGCATCCAAAATGGCAGCTTCCAGCTGGCGGAGGCTCTCCACCAACCGGAGAAGCTCGCCAGCCGAAAGCCCACCCCTGGCAGATCTGCAAGCACGCACTGGTGTGCACCTGCAAATCTGCACTGGAGTGAGGGAACGGAGTGGCATGGAGTGGCACGCTCCGTGCTTTTGAAAAACCTGTAGAAAGCACGCTGCGCAACCACTTCGAGTCGCTCCGAAGCAGACTGGGGTGCAGAACTGCAACAAGCAGTCTGACCCAGTCCGCTCCCCAGGTGCGGATGGCCTCTGTCAGAGGTCGCACCACGCTGTACTACTTACCCCATGCGGAAAGGGCCAATAACTACAAAGAGAAAGTTAAAGTATTCTGAGAGAAAATAACAATTGCTGTTATTGTTGTTAACTGTCAAAGACATGAATGCAAGATCTCCAGATCTCCCTATTATTAACAGTCCTAATATTGCCCTTGAAAAACTCTAGAACAATCTTTTCCTGAAATACACCACAGAAACAAGCAACCACATTAATTAATTTCAAATCACCTGGGAAAGTTATATAGGATACTTTCAAATTTTCTCCTTAGTGTCTCCCAAGTTATTCATACACATAGACACACACACAGGTAAAATATTAAAATTGTGAGATATGTTGTTTTCTTTTAAATCATCTAATACATATGCACAATATACACATAAAGACACATATATGCACTAATACGCTATACAGATTAACTCTTCCTCAGTATTAAAAAACCCAGCCCTATCCGTTAGGATAATTCAACAGATTATGTAAAAAACCTTTTACAGTCATTTTCAGTCTCTTAAAGTGTGACATATTGCTTCTCACATTGTATGATGTTTTTATTTAAGATGTAAGCATCTATGCCAGTGGTTCTCAACCTGTGGGTCCCCAGATGTTTGTGGACTTCAGCTCCCAGAAGCCCCAGCCACTATGGTCAATGCTCAGGGCTTCTGGGAGCTGAAATTCAAAAACATCTGGGGACCCACAGGTTGAGAACCACTGATCTATGCAGACACCCGCATATTTATGTACCCCACCTATCATACTTAACTATATTTATAAATAATAGATTATTATTATAGTAATACATAATAATCATAATATTTCCTTACTGTACCATCAGAAAAAATTCCTCCATCAGGTCCAACTGAATGGAGACACCAAAGGAGACAGGGAGTGTTTTTTCCCCACATTTTCCTACTTTTCAGAGTAGCTGTCTCTCAGTGACAACTAACTTAGATCAATTACATACATTCCAGAAATGTCTTAAACAGCATACAGAACATTATCTCACTTTTAAATTTGACATGATCATAGTCTTCACTATATTTCATAGATACTCACCATACACAGTAATCCAATGCATGTTAGTTCAGAGTAAGCTCAAATCTTCCTACTCCTTAGAAATTATATGTAGGACTGCGGCCTTAGGCAAAGAACAATACAGATGCAGAACACAATAGATGGGACCTTAAACTGTGAAGTAACTTCCTTCCATACTCCTCACTGCTGTCACCTGCAACCACTCCTTCAAGACAGAGCGGCAGTTCTAAAGAAGGAGGGGAGGGATATGAAGACTCAAAAAAAGAAAATGGAAAAATTTAGGGAAAACTTTTTTTTTGAGACTTCAGAAAATGGATGATGGCACATTTTATTTTAAAATCATGAATACAGTGTTTAAGGCAAGGTATTTGTATATTGCTGCAAAATAATTTGTAGAAAAATTTTAAAAGACAGAATTTTATGCAAGTCTCTGCACAGTATCAGACTGTTACAATTCCTGGTTTTGGCTTCTTTTTATGAGAATGAGTCCATTATGTATTCTTGACACCACAGAGAACTTCTGGAGATAAAATAATTTTCTGTGTTTTGCTAATATTGATAGTTTCTTCTGTCTTTACTAAGGAGTTTTGCCTGCTCCTGAAACTGACAAAACAAAAGACATTCAGTGTTTCTTACAGTTCAGGACCTTGAAGGTCCATTTATTAAAACAATTTTTTTTAAATGTTCAATTTGTAGCTATATTCTGAATGAACTACACTTCTAATAACAACCTGATATTCGTATGTCAAACCAAGTTCTACAGAGATAGCAAAGTTACTTTCCATATGTAGGGGGTGCTAATATTGAATTTATTATTCTGACAAATTTATGTTTTTATGTTTATGTTTTATGTGTTTTCAAAAATAAAACCTGGGAGAAAACAAGTTTTTCACATGGCATCAAAATTTCCAATTTTACATCACTGGTACTACACTGGAGATTGGAAATGGCAGAACAGCTCAAAACTAGACTTGAGTCCTTAAAGTAAGTTGACTTAAGAAGATTAACAAAAGCATAATTCCCCCACTACCACGACTGTTTGTTCTACCCAGACCCATGAACACTGAACATGATTTAGCTGTGTTTGAAAATGAGCCAGCAGTGCAATGCTGCAGCAAAAAGGCAAATGCTACCGTATGTTAGCCTGCATTAATATAATCACAATTCCCCACTAGAGGGAAGTAATAGTCCCACTATATTCTGTACTGGTCAGGCCTCATGTGTACTCATCTCAGCGCCTCACTTTAAGAAAGATATAGATAAGCTGGAGCAAGTTCACAGAAGGGCAATGACAATGATAGAGGGTAGAATTAGGTCTAATGGTTAGTAGTTAAGGGTAGATTTGATTGAACATTAGAAGGAACTTCTTGACATTGAGAGCGGTTCAGCAGTAGAACCAAAAAGGTGGTGGGGTCTCCTTCTCTGGGTGTCATCAAAAAGAGGCTGGACAGCTATGTGCTGGGATGATCTAGCTGGAGATCCTGCACGGAGCATAGGGTTGGGCCTTATGGCCCACAGGTCCCCTTCCAGCTCTATGATTTTATGATCCCACCCCTCATTGTTCAAGAGGTCCCCCTTTATACACTTGAAAAGCTTTTGCAATACAGATGGAAGTGCAAGATAGAGGTGCAGGGAGGGCAGGAGTGTGGGCAACATTGCTCCATAAAGAAAAAATTATGTATCCTTAATTTACCTTATGACCTAAGTTATTTTGTGTTTGAATGCATCTTAAACCTAGCCTGTTATTAAGGTGATTGATGACTCCAGCCTAAAATACCTAGAGCTTCAAATATTTTAGAGGTCTCTCTTTATGAAACTGAAAGACACACTAGAATTTCGTATGATTTTGCAGCTAATCCTGATTACCAAAGGAGTCCAGCACTGCTGCTAATCACCAAAGTTGCTAAGGCCATTTGAAGGACAAATGCGGCTTCCATTTTACAGAGCTGTTCTCAATTGGGATTTCTACAGCTTCAGCCTTCTCTCATTTCTACATTTTTCTGATTAGTGGGGAAAATGGACAAGGTGAGTTAGCACTCAGCTACAATATAGTCTTCACAAGCTCCTGATTGTAAGCTGCATGACTCACTGGTACAAATGTTTGTTCCACATGTAGTGGTATGAAAAACACTCACTCTCTCACTCATTCAGGTTGTTTGTGGTTGCAGTCATGTCAAGGGAAGAAGGCAGAATAACATATAACTTTACAAGCCACAGAGAAATAGTTCTAGCTTCCTCTTGGCCTGTCCCCGGCAGACTTCATTTCCCAAAGACACTTCCCTATATACATATCTTCTAAAAAGTGTGCATCTACCACACCCACTGCAGCTCCCTGCAACACAGGGCAAGCTGTTCAACAAGGCCACGTGAATCTTCAGAAAGGCTGTTTCAAACGTGCAGAGGGGTGCAGCAAAGAGAAAATGTTGTTTGTGAGCAGAAATATTGGCCTTTCCCTCACACAATCATTACATCCATCCCAAAGGTATTATAAGCTAATCAGTAATGTAAAACTACCTTTCACAGAACAAGTATAATCTTATTTTATACTCTCCCACTGAAAAAACAAAAACAAAAAAGGACCTTAAACCTGACTAGATGACATGCCATGGCATGACTTAGAACTCACCAAATGATTGCCAAACACATGGACAGCCATAGTGAATGTTCGCATCTAACCTCCAATGCATCCTTCATGGTATAGAAACAAAGAGTTTAAAAAAATTGTTGTCCTCTGGGTAATAGGAGTTGGGCCTCAATACTCAAAGGAGTGCCTCTCCCTATATATGTCTGCCAGAGGACTGAGATCTGCCACAGGGGCCCTCTTTTCTGTCCCACTGGAGGGGACAAGATGGTGGAGGAGAATACAGCAGAAGGACCACTCAGCTGTGGCATCTCATTTGTGGAATGCCTGGTGCCAACTTTGTTGTCTTTTTGGTGCCAAGTCAGGACATAGCTTTTTATTAAAACCTTTGGGGTCTAATTTTGCTTTTAAACATGCACATGGTTTCTTAACTCTTTTAGCCTAAGCTTTTTTTAATTTATTGGGTTGTTAATTTTTTTTTTTTTTTAAAGTCTTGTTTAAATTATTCACTGACTTTTAATCAGGAACTGTTTAACTTTTTGGACATTTTTTTTCTGTTTGTTGGCCTGAGACCTCATCATAAAAGGGCAGGATTAAAATATTTTAATAAAATAAATAATAAAGAGTAAGACCCAGACAGTTTGAGTATATCCTAGATGCTGCTTTGCAGGGCAGACCTTTTTATTTTATTTTTATTTTATTTTTATTTTCTTCTTCTTTTTTCCCTTGATAAGGGGGGGGCATGGTCTCTGCATCAGAGATTAGTTATATCAAACATGTCTTGATAGCCATCAATAGGTGCTGTTTTAGCATTCTGATTTTTTTTCTACATCTCTTAGATTCACATCCTTTTGCACAGTAGAACAAATTCTCATTTACTTATACATGAAATGCTATTTTAACTACATTTGGGGGGGAAACTTTGCTAATAATATAAATCACCATCTTATACAGGGCAAAACACAGAGGAGCAGTATTTGCTGCATTTTTGCCTGCAGTTTTGCTTTCAACGTTGCTTTAAAAACACATTATTTTAAACAAGCAATACTTTTACTACACTGCATTGTGAGAAACATTCCTTTATTCTGATGTCATGCTCAAAGCTTTTCTTCTCAGAAGACATCTTTTGTACTTACAATCAAGAGGCACAAAAAGAGATCCCAGAGCGAAGAAGGGGTTATAAATGCCTGATTTATTCAATTTTTTTTTCATTTGGAAAGGAGAGTACAAGGAGGAAGACAACATTATTTTTTTAGGTGTGGTCAGTTAATATAGCCCAATTATAAGTGAATACTTCCTCCCTACTTTAAAAGTATTGTGTCTATTTTCACACATTAGTTGGATTTAAAATTCTTTGCATTATTGTACTGTATCACAAGGAAGTCAGCTATAGTTTCATGAAAGACGTTTTCATTCCTGACTGGCATCTTCTCAATAGCAGGGGCCCAGGCACACCACTCACTTCCAAGCAAACCTTTCTGCTCTTGAACAGTGCTGCATTCATAACTTATTTTTAGCACTGCAGGGCAGCACCACAGAAAAACTACTCCATCTTAATAGGTTACATCATTGAAAACTCTTCTGTTTGGCCTAGGTGGATGAATACCTCATGCACTTTTACACATACTCCAAAATCAAATTGTCCATACCTTGCACATTCATTTCTACAGCCATGTTTCACCATACCTGACCATTTCTTTTAAAAAAATATTTTACTAAGTACTTTAAAATGCATTAACTGCTATGGATTGACCCTATAGTAGAATTGCAGCAGTTGGGTTTTAGAATGTTTCATCAGCATCATTCCCAAATATGAACAGCTGTTCAGTTGCATAAAAAGAATTATTTTGTATTCCATAGGCTGTGCTATATAGTTTGTGCTTTAACCTAGCAATTTAAGGATATGGAAATAGCTGGGAATAGGCCAAGTAGATTAATCCTTCCTGGCTAGCAAGTTGCTTGTACTGTTCTCATGGATGCTAGAATAGGAGACAGGACATGCCTGCATAGTTCAGATTTTTTTAAAAATTTGATTTTATGCTTTGCAATCTTCGCAGATGCCTCATGCCCGGGGTACTCATTATCCAGCCATAGGAATGTCAGACATAGGATTGTCTGAGTGGAATTTGTTGTTTAAGCCGCTGATTCTACCACTTGCTGAGAGGGGATGCTGGAACCCATCAGCTAAATGAATGTGTCACTTTCCTAGTTTATCCTACACACTGCACCAATTTACCAAAAACTTACCCTATAGCAGTGATATGTGTCGTTTTCCAGTATTGAACATAGTCTTTTTAATTGCAGCTGGTCAGAAAACACTCCTGCTACAAAGAAGGAAAATTCATCAAGGTTTTAAGAAAGAAAATAAAACAATTAGTTAACAAAGAGGAACATTATGAGAGTGTGCTCCATTACAAGAGTTCTGGGTTTGCAGCTGAGTGATTTTTGTCACCCAAGACTCAGCCTAGCACAGTCTGGAATGTGCTAGGCTGGCATCTTAGACAAATTGTTAGTTCTCCTTTTTCTCTCTTGTTCAAATGGAACTACTAAGAAACTGCTTCACTGGTTTTTTGTTGGAATTAAAGAATATAAATGGCATTTAAAGCTCTTCAAAAAACCCTCAGTGTTCTGAGAATTGTAAACATTATAAAATGAGATTACACTATTAAAAGGAATTAATCTTTGGCAGCAATCTTTGCTCCTGTATCTCCCCAAGGGTGGTTCATGTATTAACTGGTAAATGTGGCCATCCCGTGGCAATTATGTCCCATGGTGACATATGTATGGAAATTCCCAAGGACAAGGAAAGGCACTGTTCCCACAATAGGTACCTTCAGAGTTATTCATCACTGGTATGAAAGCTCTCCAGTCACTTCAGGTTTCTATATGGTAGATGGCTTTGTATATTATAGCAGATACCAGTGAGGGAGAACTCTGATACACAGTTCAAATGATGTTCAATGGGATGTCAAAAGGTGCACTGTGATCCTCAAGTTATTTCATGAAGGTCACAATTTTACACTCACTTAAATGAAAGTAAGCCCTACTAAAGTGAACAATAAGACTTGTTTCTGAGAAAAAATAACTTTTATCTAAGTTTCCATTGTAACCTTGAGTTAAACCATTTTGTACTTGGCAAACACAGTAAAATATTCTACATTTGTCTGTTTCCTTTTCCTAATGCTATGCTGTTGCATGCCTTCAAGTTGCTTCCGACTTATGATGACCCTAAGGCAAACCCATCACCGAGTTTTCTGGGGGCTGAGAGTGTGCGAGATGCCCAAGGTCACCCAGTGGGTTTCCATGGCCAAGTGAGCAACTTGAACCCTGGTCTCCAGGGTCATAGTCCAATGCCCAAACCACTACACCATGTGGACTCTATACTTTTCTATTCATATCTACTATACAAAAGTAAAAGTTTGTATGTCTGTGTGTGTCAGGTGAAGACATCATAGGATTGGCTGTGTGAGGTAAAGACCTCATATGACTGGCTGCCTGAGAAGATTCTATGGAATCCTGGGGTTTGCAGTTTAGGGAGGGACCTTTAGAATTCTCAGCCAGAGAGTTCTTGGCTAGTTGCTATGAAGACAAGGCCTAGAAGCAAGGAGGAAGGCATTGTATTCCCTCAGGAACCCAACCTCTGTATGTTAACAACTCTGAATACAGATTGGATTGGGGAAAAGTTACAGGTACTGGACAAGACAGTTTGGGGAATCAGAGACACAGGATCTCAAATATTTTTAACAAGTATCACCTATGAGAAACGCCAGGTATATATGCTAGTTACAAACAAAGTGTAAAATAAGTATTTTGGTCAGTGCTAAAAATGAATATATCCTATTTGCTGGTGTATAAGACTCACTTTATTCCCTGAAAAATACTGTTTGAAAAATGGGTTGTGTCTTATACACCAATCCGTCTTATACACTGGCAAATAGTATTTGCTGACATATAAATGGGGTGCGTCTTATAAACCAGTCTTATACGCCAGCAAATACACTATTCTAATAGATCTTTTTTTAATATAATTTAGTGCTTCTAAGTGGCTAGTGAGTTGCCCATGAAATAAACTTTGTCCTCTGAAAGGGAAAATACTTTTAAAATATGTAAGCAAATTATCACTCTACAGAAAAAGAAGCTTACTGAATCATCAGTTTAACTTTATGAACCCCAAAACTTCTATTCTTCAGTGCTCTAGGCTGCTGAAACTAGATGACAGAGTAAATGTTGACAGATTCAGCCTCCTATTACACCTTTTCTGGAAACACTCATAACCTCTGTAGAACTTTAAATTCGTTCAATTTATGAGTATTCACTGTTAAGTTAAAAATAATTCAATGTTGCTTGTGCTATTTTTAAAAGCATAGAAGCTTCATAGAATGGTTTGAGCCCTGAGGCATTTCAAATTGAATGTATCCCTTAAAAATAATCATTTAAAGTTTCAACTCTGACCTCCCTGCCCAGAGGAAATGCTCAGTATTACCATGCCACAGATGTAGGTTAAATTTCCAGCCCCTCTCTAGCCTCTCAGGCTGGCACAACCTGGGGTGAGAGGGACGATTCTTCTTATCATAGAGACAGCACTTCAACTGATTAAGGAGTAGTACTGATAGGTTCCAAAGAGATTCCCATCCTCTATGCCGAGGAGGCTGCTGCTTTGAGCACGGCAAAAGGTTAAAGCAGGTTGCAATGGAGTATATCCTCAGGGCTCTATCAGGGACATGAAAGACAACTCAAGAAAGCACGTTATATTACAACAAAGACATCAAATAATTTGAGGTGGTTAGCTACTTTCAGGATCTCCAAATTTCATCTGCCATTTAAAGTGACTACTGCATTTATTTCCTCTCTTCTCCACAGCTCTGAGCAAAGCAATACTTGGCGATATTAAATGCAAGATGCATATAATACCAGAAGTGTCTGGACTGTTATGCTGTTCACAACAGATCAAAAATCTGTCCTTTCTAAATTGAACTGAAACGAGATTAATTCCCGGTAGGAAGTAATATATGCCAGTTACTTCCCATTTATGTGCAACACTCTCAGAATAGTTTCTTCAAGATCCATAAGAAGTGTTATATCAAATCCATCTATGAGAGTTTTAGATTTAAAACTCTACAGGTTTCTATAGAAACAAACTGTGCATTCACAACTGCACAAACAGATTCTGGAATTCTGTACTGGTTTGTTTGCAATCTGTCATCACATGCACCAGGTATGAGGCCTAATGGTTGCCAGACCACTGCTTTGCTCACAGTAGTAGCAGACAGAGCAAAAAGTAATACATGCAATCCAAGATGCGCAAACTAATATTTAATATGTGAGCTTTGATCATCTTGGCAAAACTTTTCAGTTAGAATCAGGCAAAATACAGTAACCCTTATTAACACACAGCCCTGGGTCCTAGTCTATCTCTCTTCAACAGAGAGATTGACAGCTAGGCTTTTTCCTTTGAAATCTCCTTGCTTCTGCTCTTCTTGTTACCTGCCTTGCTACAGGCACCTCCAAGTACACTGACCACTAATTCTTACTAATTTGTAATTTCTCTCTTTTCTCTATCCGTGGTTTCTGCTATCCAACTGTTATGTTTTTTTAACTGATGCTTTTTAAAAAAAATTAATTTGTACTGTTTTTAATAAATTGTAAGCCACCTTAAATAACACTATTGGAGAAAAGGTGAGATATAAATGAACAATGTAAACTGATGAGTAACCCGGTAAATCATTTCATGTTTTCTATTAGTTTATGCTTAGTTTTACCATATGAATATGTACAGTACCTTGCTTCATGTAATCTTTTTTTCCTCTTGGACATACAGATGCCTTATACTACTAGACCTTTCCTTCTGTTGAAACTGCTTCTATTGCTTGCTATAAAATTTGGATTAATATATTGATTACAATTTTAGGATGGCTTAGAATCTGGATTTTATGGGTCCTACACATGAAACATACTTTGAAAATAGTTAATTCCCAATATAGGAAGAGAAGGTGTGGTGAATAGTCAACTGTGGACTAATTGGTTCAGGACTTTTTAGCAATTCCATACCTCCAGACAGTCAACTGCTTCTGCTTACTGATGTCAACAACCTACATGGTCTACCAGCCCTATACTGATTTGATTGCTCTAAGCAACTTATCCCAGGTTGAGCCTTGCCCTACACATCTTGCATAGTTAACAGTATTAATTCCAACGGCTGATCTGAAATTTCAACCCTATCTGTAGTTAGTATGTTTTGCTTTGAAAATCAACTAGTCATCTATTAATGAGCCTAAAGGTCTTCAGTACCTTGAGGAACACTCTCAAGGTAGTCATGCAGTCTTGAACTGAATTCATAGTATTTTTCAGTCACTGAAAAATACTATGAATTCAGTTCAAGACTGCATGGGCAGAAAAGAATTTGCAGAAACCGATTAACATTTTAAAAACCCAATAAAATAAAGGTGTTTAATTTGGATCCAAACTTTCTAACACATTGCTGCATCTATCAAAATTGGTTAAGTGATATTTCCTTATTAACACACAACCCCAGGTCCTAGGAGAGCCAGTGCAGTGTAGTGGTTTGAGTGCAGGACTAGTACTCAAGGAGACCTTGATCTGAATTCCCACTGGGTGACCTAATCCTCTCAACCTTAAAAACAATGACAAACCTCCTCTGAATAAAACTTGCCAAGAAAATGCTTTGAGAGTCATCATAAGTCAGAGGTGACTTGAAGATGCATAACAACTGCAAAGTTCTATAAAACATATGATTTTAAGGAATTTGACTGGCTCTACATAGATTCTGATGTTAATGCCATTAATTATTCCTACTAATGTGTATGTGGTAACCAACTACACCAGCAAAGAACTACAATAATCTGTTTAGGCTCTTACATACTCAAAGTCAGATCCACATTGGTGCCTGACAATGGGAGCAGGGATTGTTTCCCTACTCTCTTCAGAGAATCTATTAGGAGAGTAGGGTACGTTCTTTTGCAGTGCCTCCAACCTAGGTGTCCAAAAGATGGGGACCATATCTTGGGGTGGTCAGCCAAATGTATTACAGTTGTATTTGAGCAGTTGGCAATGGAAGAGCAACCTTATACTAGTCTTCTTGTCCCCAGGCTCAAGAGCAGCTGGAACATGCTCAGGCATATTCTTTATCCCAGTATGTTTTAAAATATGTTAACATATTTTAACATGTTTTTAACATATTCTTTATATAACATATAAAATATGTTTTAACATATTTTAAACTGTTTCAACTACCTGCTTTTAATATTGCTGTTCTTCAATTGTTTTTTAACTTTTGTAACAGAACATTTTAGGTAATTTCTATCTTAAGCTATTAAATAAGCTGCCTGGGGTTCCATGTTAAAGAAAAGGCAGGATATACATTCTATAAACAAATACACAAATATTATAGGATTAAATGCATTAATGCATGTTTTTTTAAAAAAAAATTCACAGATTGATGAGAAAGAATGGACTTATGAATGAACACCTGTGCAACTAACATGGGTCAAAAATAAATTGAAATATCCCATACCCGGTCTGGATGAAACCTAGTCATCTGATTTATATGCTGCTCTTTGAAATACAAAGAGTATATTTCTTGGTGGAGGGAGTGGATTTCACAGGTCAGAACCCAGCTTCTCTGTCCTATGAAATGAAGCAACAAATGTATTTGCACCTCTTGAGTAAACTCTCTCAGGTAAATTCTTCATAGATGGTAGAAATATCTATGTGCTAACAAACTGACAGGGAGGAGGAAAAAGACATTCTGATAAAGTGGTTGCACAGTGACAGTGGGAGTATAAACTGGAACCTGTGGTTGTGTGAAAATCACTGCTTGTTTAGAGCTGTGTGCCGATAATAAATGGCTTTGGGGCAATACAGTTCCATCTATGCACATCTCTAACAGAAAGGAGCAAAACAGGCCAATCTTAGTTACGTGAAATAAATATATACTGCAAAAAATTAAATTGAAATAGTATTTTCTAAATACCTTTCCACACATAAGTGGTCTATGTTTTTTTCCCAAGACAGTATCAGTTTATTTCAAATTTAGAGATACTGGCCTTGATTCAAATTCATGGCAGTTATAGAAACCAATGTTCCATGGCTTGATTCAGGTGGCAAGCATTAAATCTTTTTCCTGCTGTCATGCAACAACAACTTTAATACAAATTAGCACTGCCAAACTCAGTTTTCTGAGCTCCAAAGTCCTTGATGCTACTCCCTGAATTTTATTCATTCTTTCACACAGATTGTGCTCTTTTGAAATTGTTATAGCTGACAACAACAACAAAAAAACATTTAATAACAATGGATTCTGCACTATAATGCACCACACTGTAGAAAATGTAACAGGCAATCTTCATTATTTTAGCTGAGGGAAAACTCAATCAAAACCATGCACCGTAATTTCTTATTTGGAAATTGGTTTTCTCAGAGTCAGATCCTTTCCTCAGCCTGATTGTTTACATTGCCTCTAACCTGTCAGTCAATAATGATTTCATAAATTTCATGCTACCAGGATAGCTTTCATGTCAACTTCTCTTCAGACTTTTCTGCACATTCAGTAAAGTATGTTCCAACCACATTTCAACCTTTGTAAGATGTTCCCCATAAAACCCTTCTTAGCGGCAGTAATGCAGTATCTGATCAGCACAGATGGAATACAGTAGCCCTAACTGCAGTTAACGTATTTATTTTTAAAACTTAGCTAAAGGTATGCTTTAATGGAGAAAATTTTAGAACTGTACACTGCAATCCTATACATGTTTACTTAGAAGTAGTCCTATTCTACTCAGCAAAGCCTACTATGAGGTAAGTATATACGGCTAATCTGCTGTTGGCATACAGTCCATATAATCCAGCCCCCCCCCAAACACAGACATGGGCATATGTTCAATCTTATGCGCTCTGCAGTCATGTGTATACTTACACACACCTCTGCTCCCAGATACACAAACATAAAGCATACAGAAGTGCACAATACAGCGATACCTCCCTGTATAAACTTGTACTGGCACTCTCTATCTCATCTATTCTGTCCCATCTAAGGCATTCAAGACCCCTTCCCATTCCAGTGAAGTATTTGTGATGTGGAATAGATTCCAAGTGCCTATTCTAATGAACTGGCCAATCTGGGATTGAGGCCCTTTCTGCAGGACCTTGTCATCCCACACTGGGGATGGGAGGACAGGGACCCCAGACGGCGGTTCTGCACACATCAATGACCGACGATCACGCCACCATCCCACTATGCACCTGCACTTACTTTAGGTGCAGAGGTCCTTGAAGAACAATGGCTGCACTTCCTACCCCAGTGTAGGCTGGAACACTACCCAGCTGCACTGCAGAAGGAAGAGGCAGAGCCATCACACTTCCTCCACTCCCGGATGCAGCCAGCGTGGAGGAGAGCGCTCCTGTCATGCTTCCCTCACAGCAGAGACAATGCATGGGATGTTGCCAGAACAAAGTTGGCTACAGAAAGGGCCCTAGATGCACCATTCTGCCACTGAAAACCACCCATTTACAAGATAGTGGTGACTGCCTAACACATTCATTAAGGTGTGGTCCTTTCCAATTGCCTGGCATTTTGGAGTATAGTGAAATGGAAAAGCTTCAGCACAAAACAATAAACGGAAATGCTTTGTGTGTGTGCTAACTGAATATCCAAAAATGGTGTCTGCAGGTAGAAGGGAAGCTGTACCACTTGTCACTAACTGATCAATGGAAATTTTCAATTAGATTGCTTAACATTCATGCAATATACAAAACAATCAACATGTATCTCTAACTGCACAAGTTGGTGGGAAATGCCATATTTTTCAGGTTAAAAAAATATTGTGCCTTTTGTGCTTGGAGTGCACAACATTCTCTCAAGGAACTGGATCCCAAAGGAAGACCCCTTTGCTGAGAAGCAAATGTAGATTTATGCGTTTTAAAACAATGTAATGATGCAGAAAAGCCTAAATTCCATAGGGAGAGAACTACCTAACAAGTAAGGTGGTAAAACTCTTTGGGAAATAAACAATTCATATCAAATTACAGGTGGGGCCAAATCATGTGACTGAATGTTTGTCCTAATATAGACACAAAGCACAGGATATAAAGTTCTAAGATAAGAGCCCTAGCTAAAGATTTTCTGTAGTATGCCAGTTTTATACATGCAGAAAATTCTGTAACAGGAGCACATAAGCATGAGATTCCCATGTTTCAAATTCGGAAGTGATTCTAAGAAAGAGTTTTACTATTTCACCTGCTACTTGTTTAGTCTTGGTCTCTAAACCAAGGTGAGGAATTGAGTCAAAGAACATAATGCCCTCCATCTTTCATTTTCATCTGCTCTACATAGCTAACTAAATCAGACATTCCAGATAATGTAACATTCAGATGCAAATCCCTCCCCTACCAAAAGTGTATTTTTAACTAGGAAAGAACTCTGTTTCACTGATCAACCATTTCAAACTGAAGAGGATTTAATTACAGGCTAGTTAATGAGTAATCCTCATGTGATTCCACGGTCATGTTCAAAGACCCCCAGCAAAATATGTTACAAGGAATGCACATTTCTTACATAAATTGAAAAATCTTGCAAGGTCTTCCACTAGCAGGCAAAAATATCTTTACTTTAAACAGAACTCTATGACCATAAAAGTTTTATCTGGTTCTTTTCATATCCTCATTTGAGTTTTAGATGGCTCCACATTGTTTGTTATACTATACTTACAGTGTGGATTTTACTGGTTTAAAACACAGGGCTTGTTTTATTAAAAGTTTGGCTACAAATGTATTTATTTATCTAGTATAAGGTTATTCATGAACAACTTTTCAAATTAGACTCTGCTTTTTCTAAGAAGTGTAAAAAAGCTTGGACAAATCCTAGATTTTAGGAATCAAGACATATAAAACATCTCCTTGGGGACCCAAACACATACCTTTTGAGACATCCCACTCCCTTTCCATAATGTTGATTGAAAACTTGGAAAAGTTACTAGCTGAAGGACTCTAGGAGTTTTAGTCCAAAAAAGCTACTTTTAGGAACCCTATGCTTACCTTCCAGCAACAGCAATTGGCAGAAGAACACAAAAAAACAAAAACAAAACAACAACAACAATTACTTCTTTTGGCTAAAGGCTTTAGCAAGAAAGTCCCAGAACCAAGATTTTGAAGAACTGAACCTTTCAAGGGTTTTATGTTAATAAATTCTGCCTGTTATAGAATTCAAAGACATAGCTGTATTAAGTCTGGATCAGTATGCAATGGGATATTATAGTACATCTGAGACTAAGAAAACAAAGTTTGTAGCATATGCTTTTGTAGAAAAAATTTTCTCTCAGCTAGTTTCAAAGACAATACAACATAGCTTTGCATTTTGCCACTTGTAGTTCTACAGAGCCTTCACTGTGATCTTCCTGTTTGTAAAACTTTTCCTATTAACTAGTGGAAGTATACCAGCTGCTGCCAGGATTTGTGTGTAACACCCCCATGAGGTCTCCTGTTTTCTTGCTTCCCACTCTTACCTCTGGAATCTTACCAGCAGAACTTCAGAGAGCTCTCTCCTTTCCCCAACCACTCCTTTTTTTCTTCTTTAAATTCATAGGGATCTTAGCAGTAGTGTCTCTTAGGGTCTTTAAAAAAATACTCTGTCATATCTTGAAACGTCTTCACCACAATGTCCTGATGAGTTATTGCATGGTCCCTCTTTTGGCTTCCAGCAAGATTCCCCTTTGGATTTTTTTTTAAAGGTGAATGAGCATTGCATGGATGACAGACAAAAATATTCTTAAATTCTGAGGCATCAATCATGAAAGTCTAACAACAGTGGCTAACAGACATACCACCATTCTCTTTTATTATTACTATAAAGGCCCCCAAAGCTCCCCCTCTGTGAAGGTGTGCTCTCTCCTCTTCACAATTGCACCACTTGGTCATACTAGAAGGTATAGGGCTTTGTCGTTGTTGCTTGTTTGCTTGTTTGTAAAATGCAAGATGGTTGCTCACAACAGAGTTAATTTACAAGCCGAACCCAAAATTCAGAGGATTTCACCTCAGGCTGTAAAAGGCTTGTTACTTCAGAAATTTGGGGAGAGTGTTCTTTCTACATATACAGCTCAAATCACAAGCTCACCTACCACCTTGGAAATTGTTACCATTAACACTTTGATTATGCCCATGTTCTGAAGCAGCAAAAATATTATACAAGAAATTGTAACTATCATTAGTGCTGGAAGAAATATAAATACTCACCTATACACTGAATGACTAATCAAATACTTTTATTACCTTGTCATTTATTGCCAGCTTGTATCCCTTTGAAAATTCAGAATATCTGTATGTTTTTCAATTGCAACACTTACAAACTGTTGTTTTGATTTGTTGATATTGACACATGCTATTTTATGCTATAGACAGCTTTGGCAAGACTATACTCTTGAAAGTCTCCTAAAACATACACTTAACAATTTAAGTGAATAGCACTAGAAGCTGAAAAGTTCAACTGAATGTAGTGTAAAAATCGTATCAATCAATCAATCAATCAAGAAAAATCTTGCAAAAGATTAAGTGCAGAATCTCTTGAGATTATTCTGCATACTTCACAATAGAACCTTGACTGGACAGTGGTTAATTTGTGAAATGAAGAATGTCAATTTATCAAGCCTACCTTAAAGCCTTGTTTTTGCAGGACAGGTTGTGGAAGGCAGCAATTATTCTATGGCAAAGAAAAGACATTCCCTGAATGTTCATATGCACCTTCTTCTGTACTTTTACTCTACATGTACCAAATACAAATCTTAACAATGGTAATGGGCATTAAAGGTACTGGATGCCTGTTGTTTCTTTGTGTAACATGCACTTACTAACAGAGAATATGCTGTGGTGCCTAAATTGCTTATAGTTTTTCAGGTATTAGAGAAGATGAAAAGTTATAGTCATATGCTTGTGTTTGTGGTTTGGTGTCATATTTTAATGCTATATGGATATATTAGGTATATCTCAGGATATATGGATACCACAAAAACTGGTTTCCTTTACCTTGCTGAATACTTATCCTTACATTTGAATATAATCATATTAGACAACTGATGGCAAACTGATTGGGAAAATCTAGAGTTCAGTGATTATTATTCTTCATTCTAAGTCTTACACTTCTTGTTTCACAAAAAATTAACTAACTGGCATGGAAGAAATTTTAATTTAATAGTGGAAGTAAACACAAGCATATTTTTATTGCGTTTTCAATCAAACCCATTAGTAGTAGTAGTAGTAGTAGTAGTAGTAATTAACAAAATAAAAACATAAATTCCAAACAAACGAGAAGCAACCTTGAGCGCAAGAAATGGCTTTTAGCAAACTAATGCAGACTGAGAAAAACACCAATTTAGAAGAACGTTCTAATTAAGTAACTTATCAGGTTAAAATCTTATTAAATGAGATTCAAAAAATATCATAGAAGCTGGCTTCTAGTTTAGTACAATAATAAGACAGAAAATATCTACAGTTCTCCTGTTAAAATTTTAGGTTCAACCACTCCAGAAAAAACTAGTTTGCAACTAAAACTCAAATCTAGAAGCTGAACCCTTAGTTTGCATTATGTAACATCCAGGCGTCTTTCTACATCAAATGATTAAAATGGGAAGCAATATATTATCCATCCTGAGCATTTCATCCCTTTGTTCCTTCAATTAATCATGTCTCCAAGCAGTAACACATTTGGAAAACATCAATTTTAAAACATATGCTCTCCAATAATGGTTAATTTTTCATTCTCTTTCTTTTTTCTGTGGAAAGAGCAGGAAGAATTTCTTTTTCTGAAACAGAAAAACCTACCCGCAACATTTCTCACTTCATATTCGGGGGCGAATGACCTTGAAAAAAATCAATGCTTCCCTCCCTCCTTTTCTCATCTGATAGCAGAAATTTTCTGTAAAAGGTATGGATATGTAGGACAGTGGCTTTTACCAATTCAAACTATTTGTTCATAGAGCCCACAATTTTCTATCCTAGTAGTGGCTCCCTAAGTATTTAGGCAAAGAAAGGTTTTTCCCATCCACTGACTCTGGTTACAGATGCCAGGGGTCTTTGTGCACTTGAAGCACATGCTATCACTACGCCTGGAAAAGTTACATTTTTGAGAACTCCTGGAATCCCTCAACTTGCATGGCCAAACACTTGTGCTGCCATTGAGCCATGGTCTTTCACCAAAATATTAATGGCCATTAAACAAATTGGTGGTGTTAATCCAAAGAGGTACCTGGAGAATCATTAAATTCAGAGAAAGACTGTTATGGATATTGTACCAATTTAAAAATAATTTTTTTTACGTACTATAATTTTTTCTCCTTTTTTGTTTTTGTTTTGTTAATGCAACACTCTCCTCACAATTTTAAAATAGCTGTGGCTCACTAATTCCATGTTGGCTTTGAAATTTTAAACCCACTGAGGGAGGTTTACACAGAGGTTTTGCCCAAACACTTTCACTTCATTGCATAGCATATATAATGTGTGCCTAATTTCTTGGCTTTTGATAATACTTTGCATTTTTTATAAGAAATCAGATTTGAAAAATTAGATGTGCATTTCTTCTTTCAAATTGTTCAAAGTGAAAAAATGAGCAGTTCATCCAAACTGTTACTAAACAATCATGGGTGCTGAAAGTGTACAACACATTTAGGATGATAGGAAACTCAAGAGACTTCAAATCAACTCATTTCTTTAAGCTACATACATAATTTTTTGCATTTAATATCAGCTTTTCTTCCTCAAATATTACCGATCTTTATTACACCTTCCAGTAAAACAGAACTAAAACTCATCTTAAGCTGCCCTTTCTCTCTTCCCTCATTCCTTCCAGTAGTTAGAAAACATTAACTTTCTTAACAAAATGTGTACACTCTTGGTTCCTCTCTTGCTCTCTCTCTCTCTTATCTAAACTAGGATGGTATGATGGGTACAGATAGGTTCAGGTCAAGTTAAGTCTAGAGGAGACAGGAAAGAAAGAACTACTTAACTTTCATGATGCTACTAGTGAAGTATCAGCATTTAGAGCAAGAGAAAAATCCCAGTTGTCAGCCTTTGAATAGAAATATTGGAGAAAGGTTGGAGTTCAGAACCTTTAAACAAAAGACTTTTCTTCCTGTTGCAGCAAGCAGAACAGAGGATTCACAAGTGACTGAAATTAACCCCAAGAGGCTGAGCTAGTAGAGACATGCGGTAAGTTTTCTGCAGAATGTACTGGCTTCCAATAGCTCCACAGGTTTTCAAATTCCACTGAAGTTTCTTCAGTGAAGGACAGCAAATCATGCAGCTGAGATAAGATTGTTTTTTGTGTTTTGTTTTTTTGAGCAAGGAAGAGAAGCCAGTCAAATCCAGCAATGCTATCTAAAGCTTCAAAATCTGTTAAGACATGGAACATTGTTCTCAAACAGCTGAGCCCCCTATGCTTAAGACCACTAAATGAACTGTTTATTTTGTTTTCAAAAAATTCTAGCCCATCTGCAGACTACACAGCCTACAATCATTTCAACAATTTCAGTGTCACATACAATTAATAAAAATAAAGCATTTTAAATCTTAAAAATAAACTTTCCAGTTCCAATACAATAAATGATATACATTGAGTATCACCTAGTTATAAACACTGGTATTAAGGAACCCAGGGATTTCTGGTCAGGTCAATGCTTCCAACAAATAAAAGTTAGCACCTCCTTGTGAGCTTTCTGATTAATCACTGGATTATCCCTATAAATCTTAATGATACCCATGTTCGATTGTGAGGAAATGGCACATCAAAAATCAAAGCCTCCACATCTACTGTATATAGTCATGTGTAAATCTAATAATTTTGGTCAAAAAATCTGAACTGACATCCAGGGGTCGGTGCAAGTACAGTACCTTAACTCTTATTAAGGGCTTAGTCAGTTCTGGGAAAAGCTAAAAGAAACACCAACTCCTCTACTCCCTCCACCACAGTGCCATTTCTGGCCTTTTTGCTTAGGTGAGAAAATGGTGCTTCCTCTAAAAAAGAGCACTGAAAGAACAGAGTGGGGTCAGTTTTTCCTTTAGGTTCTCCCAGAATAGACTAAGCTCTTGTCTTTGCCACTCTACTCAGAGAAGGGGGTGGTTCCTTTTTTGATAAGAGTTAATACTATGCCTTAACTTTTATCAGAAAAGGAACCATCCCTATTCTCTTGAGTAGAGTGGTGACAAGATGGGAAAATGGCAGCAGCCAGGAGCCCTCTGAGGTGGTGCTGGCGCTTTCCCTTCTCTGCAGAATTACCCTTGACTTATCCACAAATCACACCAAAATGCATAATTTTGGCCCCAAAACCTGCCCTCAACTTATACGGTACCTACTATGCCATGTTTGCTATCAAATGATGAAGCCATAAAAATCTAATTCAGAGTGCTGTCTACTTAGATGTGAGATTTACTTTTTCTCCTTTGGCTATACTGCCTAGATAACATGTGCAGGACATTTCCCATTCCAGTATGGTACAAGCCTCCTGTAAATCATGGTCAGGTGTCACCACAAATAAGACTGTTTTTTAACATGTTGCTTCACATTAAAAGCAAGTGGTATCCATTAAATCCCTCCCCATGCTAAGAAAAGCAGGAACTGGAAATGATATGAAACCCTTAAATTGGAAACCTCTTGACCAGGGGAGGGGGGTTCACATAAATTAACCACACAAAATAAATAACTGAATAAAAAAAAAACAAGTCATATACAGTGTAAGAGTACTGGGTATCCTGACATATCTATGCCAGAATGACTCCTTTCTTGTCCTGCTTCTGTCCTGGCAGCATTTCTTCTGGTAGAATACAAGCAATTGTTTTCGTCATTTTCCCTTTGCCACAGAGAAAAGTATTGTCTCTGTGTATGGGCTTTGAAGTCATTGTTGATTTATAGTGACCCCATGAATTTCACAAGCTTTTCTCAAGCAAGGAATACTAGGAGATGGTTTTGCCAGTTCCTTCCTCTGAAATATAGCCTACAGCACCAGGTATTTATTGGTGGACTCCCATCCAAGTACTAATCAGGGTTGACCATGCTTAACTTCCAGGATCAGATGGGATCTTGTGCTTTTAGATTATTGTCTACTTCCATGCAAGTTGTAGTATTTTGTTTTTGTCTACTCCCCACTCCATTTTGCTCCAAACAGATGAAAGATCCTCCAGAATAAGAGGTGCTGCTGGAGGTTGCAAAATATAGAGGGGAAAAAGAGATGGGAATATTCTCAGTGGAACAGCATTCAGAGGACACCCCCTCTCATGAAACCTGCTGAGTATTAAAGATTGTCCAAATCTTTCCATTTGTCAAGGACAGAATGCCTCTCAAAAGGACAAAATCAGAGCCTGACTCTGAAGTAAATCATGGTCACAACACTGGATATTTAATTGATGTTCAAGTAAACTACACAGAATCCAATGCATGAAAGATGGAAATGAAGACCCTAAGCTAGTGTTAGAGCTGATCCTTTGCATGAAGAATGTCCCACATTCAATCCCTAGCTTCTTCAGGCATGGCTGAGACCCTGGGAAGCCGCTGTTAAAACTGAATTAGATGGACCAACTGACTTCACATCTTATAGTCATAATCCTGCATAATATCAGTCATGGAGACTTGCACAAATGCATTCCAACTCAATCACTGTTGTCTCTTAATACCATTAAAGCAACCAATACACTGAGGGCTGAGTTATTTTCTTATGTAGGCTTCATTTGCATTAGATTGCAGATAATGGAAAGAGGAAAGTCTTTAATAAAACTGTCACACTGAACTGATGACATGATGAACTTAATGCGAGGGGGGGCTGGTGCTTACCACAGCATTCATGTTGCAGTTTTCTCCTCCCCATAAAATTTGTACTCGGTCAGTAGTACCTCTGAAGGGAACCAGTTAAATATGCCAGACCTGCACAATTTCTGGCTTGTCAAAATGAGTCTGTCAGCCGTAGCATGGTTCACATGTCAAAGGACCAGAACATTTTGTGTTCATGATCTCCTCCATCCCTAACCCCCTAAGTTTCCTTTCCCCTCTATATGGTATAGCTGAAATCCTCACGGTAGCAGGGAAGGAGGCAGGGTAAAAGCAGGTATTTCCAGCAACTGTATCATTTTGTTGTTGTAAACTACTTGTTATAATACAAAGCACTTTGGAATGGCTTGGTTCTGAACAGGCACTTTATTTTGAAAATCTGGTGGGAATGAAACTGTCAAGAACTGGGCTGCTGACTCACAGAAGGTGCGCTGGGAAAAAAAATGCCTGGAAAATCTTTGAGTAGGTGCTCTTATATTGTTTGGGTACAAGTTGTATTCCTCTCCCTTTCTCATGAAATCTCAGGTCTCTTCAGGCACAGCCCAATGCACTAACTACTATGGTCTTTATTGCCAGTTACTTGACAGTCACTTGACCATAGTACTTTGGGTATTATCCTGTGCACTGCTGCTCCATCATCCTCATCAATACAACCACCTCTATTTTTGGACTTTTGGGGAGGGGGGCAGCATGACTATTGAGACTGTCTTGATGACTGCCTACAGTTCTTCCACTTCAGCTGTTGGACGTATAGGAAAAGGCGCCAAGGACTCAATGTATCTTTAAGTTTATTGGAATCTTTAGCAGATGTATTGGACTGCAACTGGCTTTGATCTTAATATCTCAAGATCCTTATATAAATTCTGAATACTTCAAAAGTATCTAATTTAAAATACTTCCTCTATACTTTTGTATCACACTTACCACACTGCCATCTACATTGAAAATCATAGGCCCTTTCCGCAGCTGATCTTTGTCCCGGCAGCGTCCAGTGATGATGGTGGCAGCAGCTCACCTGGGAGGGCACTCCTCTCCATGCCAGCTCTATCCTTGGGAACCAGGAAGTGCAATGGCCACACCTCTTCCTGCCATAGTGCAGCCAGGTACTGTCTCAGGCTGCATGGGGCAGGAAGCACAGCCTTGCGTTTCCAGGGCCTTCACAGACACTCATTAAGTGCAGGCGTGTGGCAAGAGGGTGATGCGATCACTGGTCATTGACAGGGAAAACCCATCAATGATTTGTAGCATGATCACGCCACCTGGGAATGGGAGAAGGATGGCACCAGGATGATGTTGTGTATAAGCGTTGTCCCAGTCCTTCTCCCATCCCCATGGCAGGTTGGGTGCATCAAGTAGAAAGGGCCACAGTCCGCATCTAGTATATGCAGTGAATGAAGTTTCTTCCTAAAATAGGCATCCATTCAAATTTCATTCCTATGCAATGGCGCAAAAAACAATTTGATTGAAACCTTCTATAAAAACTAAAAGATACATCTTGCCACAGTGATAATGAAGCCAATTTGGAAATATAGACTTCATGGGAAAATAATTTTTTTTAATCCCAAGTAGTTCTTCATACAAAATGCTTGGCTCACCTATCATTTGAAATGTATTTTAGATTTATCTCTTTTTTAAAAAAAGATGATGATGATGATGACTAGCAACATTAATTTTAAAAAGGCCAGGAAATTGGCATTTATTGATTTTGAAAAGCTACGTACCTGAAAACTAGATAATTAGTTCTATTTTATTGAACTTTCTATCCTGGGAAGTTGCTCTACTGTAAATGCAAAGAGAACATTACAGCTTAAAATATCAGAGCCTGAAGCTCTTGTCTGTCCATCACGTTATGCACCTACAAAGCATTCCTTGTAGTTACAAGCCCAGAATTCTTGAAATGAACCCAAGCTCTTTAAAAAGGTTTGTTGTTTTTATTTACTGTTAACTGAGATCTATTACAAGGATATTTACTATTTAACAGTATACCTTTGCTTTCTTACTAAAATAAAGATTCACATCTTCAGTAAAAATAGAACCATAAATGCCAAGTTTACAAAGTTAAACTACGGCCATTTCCACACGGGGATAAAACCCCGCGGTGTGACAACCGGACACAGAGGTCGTCCTCACCACAGGGTGCGCTAGCGCGGTTGGAAAAGGTGAGGCTCTACACCTCAAACCACTGTAGCGCAGCCGCAGGGGTGGCACTGCGAGTTTTATAAAAACCATCTTCCCAAGTGGTTTTTATGAAACTTGCCCGCGCTGCTCCGTGGCAGCTCCCGGTGAAGAACTGCAGAGACGCTGTAGCGCATCTCTGCAGATCTGCCCGGGGGCGGGCTTCCGGTTGGCACACTGCCCTGATTGGTGGAGCGCCGCCAGAAGCCACCGGCCGCCATTTTGGGCGCCGCCGAACGCCGCCGAAATTCGGCGGCGTGTAGAGTGGCGAAACTGCACTCCCTGCAGGGACGGAGCAACACACTACCAGGTAATCTTCGCCCCTGTGTGCGCTGCCCCGTTTCGCCCCCATGAGGAAAGGGCCTACGTTTCATGTAAAAGAAAATCTTGTATCAAACAGAGAGCAAAACATTAGCATGTTTTAAAGCAGATTTGTGAGCCAATCAAGAATAACAATTTGACTAAAAATTCCCCAAGACAATGAGTTCTTGTGTGTTTCTATGGGTAGTGTTTTCCTCGTTGGATACTTAAACCAACAGTGCACAAAGAATGGCCATGTGCTAAACAGCCCTCCAGTACTAGCTATATGGCCTCACCCACTTTTTCTCACAGGAAGGGAAGGATTTCTTCTACCTTCGCTCAGATTGATGACTAAAAAGAAGAGTGATTTAAAGGCATTTTAAAATTTTAAAATTATTCATTATTGATTTTATTTGTATGTTTCTTAAAACAGTAAAATTTCTAGAAGATTTACAGACTCAAACCCAATATAAAACTGTTAAAAAACAACCTGAATGCAAACAACCTCTTAAAAACACTCAGGCAGAAAAATGAAGAAAACAGAACAGGTTATCATCAGCTAGTTATTTAAACATTAAATGACAAGTAGGTTGTGCTTTAAATGCCCAAAAGTTACTGCTCCAAGGCTTACGTCTGTACAGAAATGCCTAGATCTCAATTCTGGTTTTTCACAGTTGGTGTGAAAATGTCCAAATTGGTGTGAAATGTATTTGTGTTCCTGAGCACAGACATGATTGTGCGGTTCCTGGCTGCTTAGTATATTACATATATGGCCTTTGGCCAAAGAGGTTGTACATCTGCCATTTCAGTGGAAATTTGAGGCTGTGTATATTTGGTTGCAGTTTCAGTAACCAGTTAAGACACAACATATAAAGCTCTGGTCTGGCCATGGTGACACATGCCTTTATTATATCCAACCATAACAAGCTTTACCACAGGCTGTCTTTGGAAAGTGTCTGTCAATTTCAGCCAAACCAAAGAGCTGTAGCCAGATAGTTAATGATCTATAACAGGCACAGCTCAGGAACAGGTTATCTGCAAGATTGTATTCTCACATAGAAGTCCACATTGGTTTTGGGAACTTCTGGGAAGGTCCTCTTTTTGGTTCCACAAGTATCTCTAGCAAATTTGGTAAGAACATAGGAGAGGGTCTTCTGGGTGGCTGCTCCCAGGCTTTTCTTAGAGAGGCCAAACTCACCTCTCAGTGGTGTCCTCTTCTGGCAACAGATGAAACTTTTCTGTTTCTGTGAGTCTTGCTTATAGGAAAAGGCCTTTGAATAATGTGCTATATTGTCTTTATTAGTAGCCTTTTAATGGAAATATTTTAAATGGCTTTTAATTCAATTGATAATTTAATTATATTGTAACTTTTGCATGGTTTGGTAATGTGAACTTTAAATTTTATCTGTTTTAATTTTAGTAAGACATCTTGAGTTGCAGGACTAGAGAAGAAGTGAGATATAAATGAATAACAACAAGTGAAATCAAATTTATTCTAAGACTCTTTAGATTCTAGTAGTAATAAAGCCACAGAGTTAAATCATGACATTTAATGAAACCCTAATATACTTTTATTTCAATACAACTTGAGCTTTTTAGACTGGATGTAATCAGAATTTAGATTTCAAAAACCTTTCTAAAAGATTGGTCAAATTGTGCTCAGATATTTCTTCCCACAAATGCATTTTAATATTCACAAGTTTATAGTAAGGTAGCACACAAGTAAAGTAAAATGCCACGTAGAGGTGTTTCCCTAAACATGGGATGCTTGTCTCTGTTAACCCATTGTATGAACTTATGCCTCTGGTCGCTGAGCCAAGGGAAACACGGTTTTCTGCAATGAAAAAATTTTTATAAATATCTTACTCTCTTCATGAGAGACTTTCACCCTTTTTTTAAAACTAAATCTCTTCCATAGCTATTATTACACTTTTTAATAAAGTCTAAGATAAAAATAAAGGTATTTTCTTCTAGAGCATGCACCCAAAAATGTTGATTACAGCTTCTTCAAAACAGAAACTTTTGTGCAAAAATTCAGGGATTCCATGAAGGGGGAAACCAGAATCATACTAACACAAGACAAAAGAACTAAAACTTTTTTATAGTGCAAATACTTAAAACAGGACTTGCAAATTATAGTCCAAAAAACTGAACTTCTCACTCATCCATACCCACTGTCAATTCCTTGCTCCTTCTCTGTCCATTTATGTTCTAAATACTGCCCATAAGTATGTTTATATCCCACGGTAGATTCCACCAATACAGGGATGGAAGACTTTCAAAGGCTAGGAGACAGATTTGTTTATCCACAAATGGAATGATGATTTCCATTTGTGGAGGTGACCACGATCCAGCAGAGGCTTTGGAAAAAGGAGAGAGGGTGGGCGGGGTTTTTTTTTCCCTATCTTTCCTCCCCATTACCACCATGAGCTACTTTATGCACTGTGTCTAAGCTTTGTAAAGGAATAGACAAATTGGTGAAAATCATCTCATCACATTGTCACTTCCTTCAGTGTGACCAAAACTCCACTAGTTACAAAACCGTATCCAACCAAAAATACATATTTTACCTATGAAATGCCAGCATAAGTAATACAATCTTCATATATTGCCCAAGGAACTCTAGAAGGTGCATTAGAAGGTGTACTACTAATACTACTACTTGAAGTCTTTGACACCATCTTATATTAATACAATTTTTAAGAAACGTCGGTGGAATAATTACCATAGAGGCTCTCATACTCACGCTCCACTCAGTGCCATGATGACCAGCCTTAGGCTGAACTGTAGAATAGCCACACAACAAAAAATTTTGCCCAAAATCCAGATTCTGGTTTGAAAACATCAGCAATTATCATTGCAGTGATTAGTTTTTATTTCTTTGCTGCTGCCCTACAGCCTTTGCGAACCCAAATCAGCAAAAATATTTAGGAGGCATCAGCCCTTTAGTTCCTGTGTAAGCAATTAACTGCCAAAACTTTCAATGTTCTCATTAAATGTGACGAGGTAAGTGGTGCATCAGCTATTCTTCTGAAGTTATTTACTAAAGCTGAACTTGTTCACCACTTTGTTTTTCATGGCATCGCTGACTTAAATTGAAGTCACTGTTATTGTTTTTTTACAGAAAAGACTATGTCTCTGTTGTTGCACACACTAAAATTGCACTGACATTGAGAGGAATTAATTGCCAACAGCTACACGCAGGCTTCCAGCCAAAAATTAATATGCATAAACTCTGTGTCAAAAGTGAGCATCTGAAACCAAGACTGATGCTCTTAACTTACTTTCTATGACACACACCACTGTCTTCATATGAAAGAAAGAAAAGCAAGAGAAAATGCTTCACACTCTGTGGAGAAATCTGTGACTTCCACTATGAATAAAGCAGATGTCTCATGTGCCAAAATGCACTCAGGGAGAGGCTTACTCCTGAAGACCTGAATCCCCACTCACCTTAGGGCATCTGCCAGAATATTTTTGCTCAGAGTGCTTTCTGCTCCCACCAGAGAGGCTGTTGCAGCTGTCCTAAAACATTGGCCCCATGGAGGCAACACTTTTAATCCATGAAAGAACACTTGCTCAGTCCAGACATTGTGGTAAGTTGAATGTATATGCAAACGCGCTACAAAGTGAAGTTGCTGTCTGCCTGCAGTGCATTTCTTTCAATAGAATACACATTTGGACAGAGGCTGATATGTATATCACAGGAAAGGCAATGCAGTGAAGACAAACAACTTCTACACAGAGAAATGTATATTCAGATTAACCTCATAGCTCCTCATCCAACAACTGATACACATAAGGAAGGCTGCTTTAGCAGTGGATAAATCTCAGAGTTAAGAAGCATGAGAAGGGAAAAGTAGTGGCAAAAAGGAAAAGGGTAATCTCCTTTGTCCGTCTCTTTTAGTGGCCTTCTAAAGAAGAACAATGGTGATGACAATGGTGATGATAGCTCTTATTCTTATTCACACAGAAAAACCAAAAAATGATCACTATGCATTAATCACAGTTTTTCCTCCTGAGGGTCTACCACAAGTTTCCACTTATTCCAGTAGTAGTTTCTTGGAATCTAAGCACAAGTTTGCAGTAATACTTATAATTTACACTCAGCAATGGTTCCTGTGTTGCAATATGTTACAGGTGTTGCAATATGTTACAGTGTTACTACGGTGCAAACAGAAAACCAGTAACATTTCCCCAAGTTATTCTATATTTTTTCATTAAAAATTACCTCTAGCCTTACTGTCTATAATCTGCAAAATATAAATCAGCAAAAAGAAACTGACATTATGGCTAAAAACTGAAGCCAAATGCTCGATCTGCAGGGATAATGTGCCTTCATATAATGCCCTTCTCGTGTGTTATTTGTGTTGCTAACTATAGCTCTTGCATATATAATTCCATTATACTTTTATAAATCAGCGTTTTGAGAAATGATTTTGAACCATTAATATATTTTCCTGGTTAAAATTCTTTGAGATGTTCTTAACAAGAGTCTTAGATAATGAATTTGGGCAAACTCCGGAACAGTCTTTACAGTATTATCATTCTCATTAATTTTCAGAACTACCCACTGTGTTGAGATGATTGTCATGGGCCTAAGACTTCAATTTGGCTAAATATTTTTGCATATATTTCAACATATAAGTAACTAGCAGATGTTTAAATCTTAAGTTCACATTCTGGAAATAGTTAAATATTTACTATAATTTTATAATTTATTTTGCAGCACTCATTCTCCACCTTACTTTTTCTGTCCTTAATCATTCTTTTACTGTGTTCATCAACTGAATAAAAAAAGGCTTTCAAGAGATGACAGTACGTGGTAGATTTAGTAAATACAGCTGTTAAAAACATTTCTTTAAAAATATCTAGAAATATGGAACATACCACAAATGAAAACGAATACATAGACAGAACATACTTAAAGCACAGCACCAGTTCTATCACCTTCAGACTGTGTAAAATATTTTAAATTGTTTGCATAAGATCTTTCAAGCTTACATTTTCTTAAAGCTTCTTCAAGCTTACATTTTCTTAAGGCTCAGTTTTCTCCTGCACATACAACCATTCCCTTTGATTATTACAAGAAGCTATACTACTAATAAATCTTATTACTTTCAGAAGAGTTCATACTGCACCTATGCATTTTCTCACTTCAGTTTCACTTCTCTATATATGGACATATTTTTGTCATCTTGTCCTCAATTGTTTCATCCTTCAGTATCCTCATATCAGAACAATAAGTATTTCATTACTGGCTTATCTGTCCAGAGGCTTGAGAAGCAGTAACAATTAACCCTCCCTTCACAGTGATTGATATAGGCTTTGCTTTCAATTTGTTCCATCACACAGATCATGAAATTCTGAATGCAATCATCCTTATTGACCTGTACCTTCAAACACGTTGCTACAATGAGACGAAAGTAATTATTAAAAAGAGCACAGGACTATTCAATACTGAAACTAGGTCTTCAAAAATCTTCTTTTGACAACCTTCTACAAAGTTGGCATTATCAGATGTGAAATCGAAAGATGGATTTTCTTTTTAATCTACAGGTATTAAACTCATATCTCATCAAAGCATGGTGTTGCCATTATTAAGTATTGCTATATTTCAGCCATCCAACTCTGCCATCTAAGAGGCATCACAAGGACAAATCACTACTACAGAAAATGAGCAAACATTAAACTTATGTAAAAGTTACTTTTAACCACTTATTCCAATATAATACTTCAACCCAAATATGTGGTCACAAATCCAGAGAAAATTAAATTGCATTTCATTCCAATTTAAATCAATGTCAACGTGACTTAAACTGGATCAGGATCATTCATTCTAATCCATGGATCTAAAACACAATGGCTGTTCATAACTGTTTGCATCCTCCAGCTCAATGGGGAACAAAAGTATAGCATAGAGTATTTCACTACTACTGCCTTCAAATTTCTACTCATTCCTGAAGATTTCTAGGTAAAGATGGGCAAGTCATTAACATTTGTTAACATTCACTGACATAAACTCCTCAAAGTATCAAAATCACAGGCTCATAGTGTTAGAAAGGGTTCTTAAAGATCATTAATGTTAAGTTCTTGTTTATTTTTTAAAAATCTACTACTTCAGTATTCCTGGTACAGATACGTCTTACCTCTGCTTAAAAACTCCTAGAAGGGCATAGCCTACTACTCTCTGTGGCAAATGTAATTAATAAATAAGAAATAAGAAAGTATATGCCTGGGTAATACATTTCAGATTAGAATGTAACACACTTTGTTATAGGGAACCCCCAAAAAAGAACTGTTCCAGTTTTACATGGATCACAGAAAACATGAGTATCACATTTCTATTAGAATGCTCATAGCAGTTTAAGACTAGGGTCCAAATTAATTTACAATTTTATAGTAACGGGTGCAGGGAATAGATCCATAACTTAATGGCAGAGTGTATGCTTTCTTTTCAAATAACAACAAAAACCAGGTTTTATCTATGGCTTCTCCAACAGAACTAAAGAACAGTACAGCAGTTAATATGAAAGACCTTTCACTACTTTGAACTCAGTGGATAATGAGGGTTAGAGGCAGATAAAGTCTCTGATCTGGTAAGTCAGTTTCCAAAGGCTGCCACTGTAAATACTGCCAATGTAAATTACTCTGAGGTAAATATCACTAAATTCACTGTAACTTACTTCAGAATAAATATGGTTAGGACTGCACTGTGTGAATTGAACATCAACAGTCCACACATTCAAATATTAAACTCTTTTCCACATACAAGATTTTTAAAAAGTGCTCAGAAATAACATTTTACAAGTATTATTCTTGCTAAATAATTTTGCAAAATGCAACACATTTGTAAAAGAACACGCTGACCACTTGGTTTTAAAGGAATATTAATGTAAAAGAAGTAAGAGCAGAAAAAAATATTGCAGGATACTCACTACTGGCATGAATTAAACACAAAAAAATGATGGAGATGAACCAGTGCAATGAATTATTTTGAACAATGACCACTGGCAAGTACAAAGGGGAGGGGAAACTAGCCATCACTCACTAACTGATATACATACAAAATGCAGAAGCTGGAAGGGGACAGAGGGGCAGAGTTAAATGTGAAACTTTTTAAATGGTCAGCTAAGTCAAGAAAATAATGAAAACATAAAGTGCTGTTACATTTCAAGTAACATTTTATTTTATGTCTTCAGTATACTATACACTCCTGGGCATTCACACAGTACAATCTGTAAGTCCCTGGCTGATAGCAGAGTTGAATCAGAAAGCTTTTCTGTAGAAGCAGCATACAACAACATTAGATCTCAAAGGAAGTCTTTGTATGAAAATGTAGACTTAAAATGATAACAGAGGAGGGCTTGTTCATATGCTTCAATTTACAAGCAATTATACCTTCCTAATTTTCATTTTTGTAATTCCCATCTGAAAAACAAGCCACCAACAAATGTAAGATAAAAATTATAAGTTCTCTTTCACTTAGTATAGGATGAAGTTAAAACTAATTGTACAGGAAAGAAAGAAAGTGAGAAAATGAGAGAGAGAGAGAGAGAGAGAAAGAAAAACGAACAAAGTATTCACAGAAATTCCTGAGATTCTTATGAACAGACTGTTTAAATGAAGAGCACTTTAATCAGTAGAGGAATCCTCACATTTCTAATGTCTTGCTGTGCATTCTGCAGGTTAGAGTAGCAGCTGGTAGAGGTCATATATCTTTTGTGAGCATCCCAAAAAGGCTCACTGCCAGACTGTTAAATTATGAATAAGCAATGAACAAAAGAATGCAGATACGGTGGTGACAAGATAATCCAAGCAAATTTATCTATGACAAATTTCACAGGATTAACAAATTACATTTACACAGAACAATAAAAACCTGCAAAAAATGATGAGCCTACTTTTCCTCAACAATATCAGCCAACCCTCCCCTAAAAAAACACCTGCATGTATTTAAATAGCCCAAAACTATACATGTTTACACGGAACTAAGCTCAATCCAGTAGAAGCTCTTACAGATAAATCTGTACTTTAATCTACAGAAGATGAAATTATTGTCCTTCATCTATGTATTTTATTGTTTTATATTGTACAGCACTCTGCATTATGTTTCCCCCATAATTAGTGTCAAGTAAATCGTGACAGCAAATAACAAAAAGCAACAAATCTGTTGTATTTGCTTACTTTCTTCTATTAGCACAAGCAACTAACAGCAACAAAATTTAGCAATAAGATAAAAAACCTGGAAAAAAGTCACTAGAATTTAAGACTACAAAATTCTTATCAATTACAGAATTAAAGTTAGTATCCTGTTTTTTTAAAAAAAAAAATTTAACAATGTTCTTTGGACAAACACCAGTGGTTAGGAACCACTAGCTGAAGCCTTCATCTTGAGAAGTAACCATTCCTCTTGCTGAAAATGGAAGCCAGAATACAAGGAACTGTTATCATAAAACTGTAAGTATACTGAAAAACACACTAACTGCAGTCCAGAACTACATGGTGCAACTTACACATCACTAACTGAACCAGGCATTTTGATGTGTACCCAATGGAATGCACTGCAGAGCAACCTACACCTGCATTTGAGTTTTCACAAAAAGTAAATCCAGTTTATCAGCATGAGTCCTGATTCACATATCCCTGCAGTTTGCCTCTAACCCTAAAACTTGCCTTACCAAGTTGCCACTATTTCAGTGGGTCTACTCTATTTTGGACTAGTAATTAAATTCAGACTAGATTTAAATCTGAGATTCCACCATCGGCATGGCCAGTGGAAACTTCTGAGAGTTGTACTAGAAGAAAACACAATTTTTCAAAGTTGTCTGAGCCAGATGTGCTCCAAGTGGCCTACAAGCGGTACATGAAGGAAACAGTTCTCCCTAACTGTATAGTGGCAGCATGTAGTTTATTCTCTCAGCTCATGACTTCTACTGGCTAAAATTAAAAGCCAAGAAATATGGGTGGTTATAGCACTCAATCTTGGTCTTTGTTGTTATTTTATTTGAAAATAAACACACCAACCTTCCAGCCTTCTTATCCTACAAATGCACAAATAAAGGATTCAATCTGGATATGACAACCTGGATCGTAAGATCTAAATCTAGTTTGTGTTGGCAGGTCAAAATCAGAACTAGAATATTTGACCCAGATCACACTTTTGCAGAAGTATTTCCATAAAACAGACTGTGCAAGAGGCACTGTACTGGATAATATCCTTGCATAGCTTCTGAAAAAGAACAACTGCTAATGCAGGGGGCTTTCCACTAGTATAATGACCTAACTAGGTACAGGTCATGGTACACTAGTCATCAGCTGTTACTGGTAAGGAGCTTAATTTCACTACAAATCACTGAACTTCCACACCATAAAGCTCTTTGCTGGATTTTGGCCTTAAGTAGAATTGACTGTTACTGACTTACTTGATAATTAATTTTATGAAAGACTAGGAAATTTAAGGGTGAAGGATTCTCTTCATTCCATACTGCTGGATCATGGCAGCAAAGGAAAAGCATTGTACAGGGGAGGATGAGCACTATTTTTGTTAGGGTACCTCATTTTTCCAGACTTTTTAAAACACACTCTCTGCTTCTTGCTTCAACAGGATGGAATTAATCTTACAATAGTGCTGTGATTGGTGTAGTTCTGATAGCAGTTGGGGTGCATGTCCAAGAAGTAAGGAGACTCCAGCACAGGATGTAGCTCCTTCAGATCCATCACCTCAGGCACATGCGCAAATTATCCCATGTGACAAGTAGGTCGGATGATGCCCTCTCCACATACACCCAGCATGGACTTTTTTCTCCACCCTCAAAGGAGGAAATCCAACATTTCTTATGGCCCACAGAAGTAGAGGCTCAGATTACCATTTTTCTGTATACTTCATTTTGTGTGCATCATACCAATCAATCTCAATTTACTGGCTCCCAATTCACAATGTGCAATTTCAGAGACTGTGTAGAATATTCACAACAGTAAATAGGGAGGCCATTACACACATGTGCGTCTGAACCCTCATAAATCTCTGAGCTGTGGCAACCAATTTTAACATGGAGAGTCTTGCAGACCAGCAACTATCTAAAAAAGAATAAAGTACTAAGATAAACCAAGTATTTATTCTTTTTCTTTTAAACTGTGTTATGATTACTTGAGATGGCATGTATTTGTCTGTTCATTTTAATCTTTTTAATTTTAAAATTCCAATAAAAATTAGATTATCTTCAGAACATATATACCTTTTACACAGCAAACGTGTTTCTATAAAGTACTAACCACACAACAGGAAATTTTAAGATTAAAGTTAACATCCAGTTAATTAAGACACTTCCAATAGCCTTTTAATCTGAATACAATTGTTCATTTATGTAACTAAAATGCCGAGGCAGGAAAAAAAAGAATAATCTAATTTTATTCCAAAAATGCATGCTTTATAAAAGACTGAAGACGGTGAATGAAAAACGAGGCATTAACAATTTACAGGCTTCCAATAATCTGTATTTCCTACAAAGCAGTAATTCATTATGAAGGTTTTCTGTATTTCTCTGTGAGCCAGTGGTATATACAGAACTGAAGCATAACAGCCAATCTGTACCCAGTGATACCTTTCACAAATAGAATCAGCCACTTTGTGCTATTATGAAGGTTAAGGGATAAACAACACACTCGGTGAAAGTCCTTTTTTTATCCTACAGCCAACATTGTAAGGATTCAGTCATTCAACCCTTTCCAGTGACCTCCACCTTGACCTATAAAGACTATTACCTACAAGTGGTTGAGTATTTTGTATTTCTCTATAATACTGCAAGTCTATTCTTTACTTGTGGAAAGAAGACTTTTATTCCAAAACTTAGCAAATTATACAGTTATGCCCAAGTGGCATGCAATCTGAAAAGCGTAATTCTACAACAAACTATATCATTTAAGCTAGTGCATAAGTAAAGTGAACTTTAATCCTAGCGAGATTCAAAAGCTCAAGCGGCACGAATAATCCAGGCTGGGAAATGAAGCAACAAAAACCCTTACAATACAAAGCACAATGTCAATGCTACATTGTTTGTTCTCTAAATCATATTAACCATTGCCAGCTGAGTAACAAAAACCCCATCCATCTGAATTTAAACCAAAATACAACTCCATAAAAGCCACAATTCTCTTAGTTTATTAGAACCTCCAACAGGCCTTCCCCATCTTGTTCAAAAACTGAGTTTATTCATTTTTTGCAGGCACTCTTCATGCAAGTTATGTATCTGATGTGATGCTCATTTCTCCAGTGGGGAACCACAAGTGGGGAACTGAATATAACTTGCCTGTGTTGTCTGATTCCTGCCAATTGGCTAATGCTGCTTGACGGAACTAGATCTAGGGTGGGACAGGACATCAGAAGAGCCTAAATGCCTTTGGGCTGCAAAAATCTGAAGGTTTCTGTGGAAGGCAACAGTGTTGACTTCAATAACAAACTGTATCTAGTGTGAGTAGGTGCTTTCACATTCACCCTTTGTATGATGTCATACACATAACATAGTAAGTCAACTGGTTCCCATCATCCTGCTAAATGCTGAAGAGATTTTTATCATACATCTGTGGCATATACATTTTGAAAGTGTTTGTGGCACGGTTTCCTGTGCCTACCCTTTATTATAGTGGAACTTCATCAAAATGATCATGTCTGGAAGGTAATAAGAATCACACCTCCAAGAATGGGCATAAACAGAGGCAACTGATGGCTCCTATGTGACTACGGCTGTGAATCCATGGTGGGTTTTAATCTGGAATTTAAAGGAGACATCCAAGGTGCTGAATCTGCTTTGTGGATAGCAACCACCATCTTAAATAGGGTTCACACTAAAACCCAGAGAAGATTAACTAACTCACTAACAGAGGACCTGAATGTACTGTGTTATTAATGACAGAAGAGACACATACTGGGACTTCACTTGTACAAGCAGTCAACTACTCTTAATACGCAAGATTTTCAGAAATTCAGGTGCAATTCAGCCTTTTATCAATACCAATCTATATTTATTTCAGTATAAAGAACCATATGTGAAGGTTGTAAAAAAATAAGTTCACTAAAAATTACAAGCCTACAATTATATTAAACACCGGGAGCAAGAGATGTTCTCTTTTTTGAAATACGAGTTAATGAAATCTTTTTTGAAATACAAGTTAATACAATCAAGATGCACTACAATTACAACACTAAAAAAGAGAACTGAAAAACGCATATATTGTTGTTTTAACCCTGACATAATGTGAATGAACCCCAAAGGACTATATAGCAAAAGCACTGTCATAGTTGCAGAAGAGTCTTCAATGATTCCCTTCTACAGATATAATAACACTTTTTCATATAAGGTGTTCCTATTTATAACAAAACTATTCAGAGTTTTACATGTTTAAGTAGCCCCACTGTATTTCATCACATACTTCTTTCTAGTCTCAGACTAGGGAAAACGTAAATATAAGGATATTTTACTAAGGCAAAGATCATACCCACAGACAAATCCAGTATGACAACTCCAAGTCATTATCTTAAACTTGGGAAAAATGATGCACACAGCAAAGTCCTTTGCAAAACAAATAGAAGGTTTATAGAGCCCCAAAATTTAGTCAGAATTTAGTTAGAACTGAACTGAGACCACTGAAAGCATTTTTAAGCATTTTTAAAAGAGGACAAGACTCATACTGGAATTTGTTTGCAGTATGTGCCAAAATAGATGCTTGAAAACAATTTCTACTTGGCAGTAGCCTCTAAAAAACACAAGTACTACAGTTGCTTAACAGGGAAATGACACAACTAACGTGATATTAGGACAGTCATGTTTACTGCCTGGTATTTTGTGTGTGTATGTGTGTGTGTGTGTGTATAACTACAAATCTTGTTTTTTGAAGATTTCAAACAAGACATTGATTTAAAAAAAAGCCCACAGAAGCACAACAGATTTGTGTGCCTGCTTTTCTGCTATACATTTTAAGCTCAGAAAGTCTGCACTTTAATATATTTAATATATTGATTTCAGTCAGACTTTTTTTTTCCAGACCTTCTTCTGACTAAAACATATGGCTGAAACTATAATACTCATGACTTCTCTACCCATTAACTTCCTGTTACATATGAACAGGGAATCATAAGACTACAACAACATATGCAAAATAATTTGTTCATGTTCAGACATTGTTGTTACGTGCCTTCAAGTCAACTTCAACTTATGGCAACCATATCATGGGTTTTCCTTGACATGATTTATTCAGATGAGATTTCCCATTCCCTCCCTCCAAGACAAAGAGAGCAAAAGTTTTCCATGGCTGACTAAGGATGTGAACCCTGGTCTCCCAGACTTCTGTGCTAACACTCAAACCATTCTGGCTCTATGTTCAGACAAAAATAACTGCAGTTGGTTAGTTCTGTGTAAGTAAGAAGAAATTTAATCCCCCATAACCAGCAAAACCCCCTAAAACAAATGAGTAAGATAAACAGTATAGAGCTGTGGTTGTCAAACTGGGGGGGGGCATGATAGTTGCTCAAGCACAAGGCACACAAAAAGTCAGTCTGCAAACACAGCAAGTACAAAAAAAGAGGGGTAAGTCTGTGTATGTGGGTATGCACCATTGAGGACTAACTGGTCTCTGTAACAGCAATGCAAAGCAAAGCGTCTTCCTCCGTTCTGCCTCCCTCCAACCTCAGATACAGCAAAACTTGGATTCCCTTTTTTTATGCTTTTTCCATTCAGCTTCTCCAAACATTCTGTCACTGACACAGTAAGCGCATGTCCTTTAGATACAATGAAAACTCAGAATTAAGTCGGAGGACACACGTGACATGAGGCGACTGTGTGAGAGAGAGAGGTACAGGATAGCACAAAGGGGGAAGCAAGCTGAAGCAGAGGGATGCAACATCCTCGTGTGTAAAGGGGGCCATAGGGGTAAAAAGTTTTGATAGCCACTGGTATAGAGAGCCTTTGAGTCAGTATGCGCATAGTGAGTTCACCTGACATGAAGTTCCTTTTGCTGTGCAACATGTTCAATGTATACGTAACTAAAAGTCAGTCAGATTCCTCACAGAACATAAGTCAGTTATCCTGAAGTAATACCTTCATTTTGTTTGATTTCCTGTTTTGTGTGCAACAGAAATGAGGAATCTTTACAAGTTCTGGGCTTCTCATTGATATTTTTTTCCAGTATTTAGTACACACACACAGACACACACACACACAAAACCCTGCAAGAAAGCTTTTCTCCATCTTTATTATGTTTCCATGGATTAGCTAGAAATCTGCACTTCCTAAGATTCATAAAACATTATCTTCTGCTGAAAGGTATATATTATATACACGGATGTAGAAAAAATATATACATAGTAAGGGCAGCTAAAAATGCAAAAAAAAAAAGAGTAAAAAAACCTGTACTAACTATACTGGAGTTTAAATGTACACAAAAAATATACAGCGACCCTTCAAAGCAGCTTAAACAACAACTTCGAAATCCTAGCTAAGTCAATGAAGACCTGAAGTAGGACACAAAGCCAGTATTTCAGTTGAAAATAGAAGTAACAGAACTTAATCTTTTGATAAGTTGTAATTCCACAATTCACAGTGGAGCCTCTCACTGAAGTTCTTTGGTTCAGGAATGGCTACTGTCAGATCAGTAATAGAATATACTAGAAGACTAAAATGTTACAGTTTCTGAACATGGCACTATGCATATAGAGTCACTCCAGTCACTCTCATCTTATCAAGCTGTATCAACCTAAAATGGGGGACTTCTAATTAAAGCAAGACAGGCTAAGGTCAAAGAGTTCCCTGTGAAGGGAATATAGTGGTAAAGAGAAAACAGCATTAACTGCTGCCACTTTCTGAACCTCACCCTGTGTCCACAGCTGATTGTCCCCAATTAATACTCGCTTCGCCTGTGTCCTCACATGTAAGTAGCAACACCAAGACACATTGCTCTTCCTATACAAACTTCCCCTTCAGTTTGATCAAACATCTCAAAATATCTGTTGTTCTGGATAGCATTCCAGTTGCCTCCCCTCACTTTCTTGGTTAATGAAATAATAATTATTAATAACAACAACAAAAGTAACAATATAGAATTCGCACAAGGGTCTGTGTGTGAGTGTAGGTGGGTGGGTGTGCATACACACACAAATGCAAACAAACACATAAACATATATACATACATACATACAGAGAGAAACCCCTTAAGCTTACTTACAAAGGAAAATGAGTACAGTAGCGATTCTTTTAGAATTTGCACAGCCTTAACTACTTATTCTATTTCAAGACTCCTTCTCTTGTCCAGCAAATAACATATTTCATGCACATGAGGAAATTATATAGGCGGTGTTATTTAAAAAAACAAATCTACAGATATCATTGTGTGACATGCACAAATACTAATCATGGGACAGAGAGAGACAACGGTCTGCCCTGTCCATAATGCTAATCTGTGGTTTTTAACATTCCACGCCCAAGCTTCAGCACTCTTATGGTTCTCCCTTGCCTGCCCCTCCTCTGGCACAGATGCAACCACAACAACTCTAGTAACAATAACAGGTATACTAACCACAGTCTGATCCTGGGGAAAAAACCCTGAAATTAGTGCTAAATAACAAAACCACTGAACTTCAAAGCAGTTTACAATCCTGTTTTTTCTCCCTAAACCAGGGGTAGGCATAATGCAACCTTGGGGTGTCAAGTGGCTTCCAAAATTGTTTTCATGGAGTTTAACCTCTCCAGACTCCCTGGACCACTTTTCATTCTTCTCCCCTACCCACACACATAAATACAAAAACTGCAAAAGAATACATTGCCTCTCCTGAAAGCCCTTGTTCAAAAAAGCCCTTGTTTTTCAAGCAACTTCCTACAATTTCCCAATTTTTTGTTTTTGTATTTTGGCATTTGGGGCAGTCTTAGCTGCCCTCAGAGCACCCCAGAAGTAGGAAGTTGGTCCTTGGATCTACTGCAGCTGCTCAGCTCTGCCTTTAACACCACCAAGTTAACTGCAGCTTCAGCATAATAAGCAATCAAATCAGAATTGAACAGCTAGTCTCTTCTCCTCACAGCTATACTGGGGAAGAAGGAAAACGGAAGTACGCAAGCCCAAGGTTCAAACACATTGTTTCTCATAACACTAATCTGTGGTTTGCAAGTATTCCCAAAAGTAAGCATTGAGGGGCAAAGTGAAAGGAAATTATCCAGTGAGATGAGGAAATACCATGAAGCTGAACTGAAACAAAAATAAGAAGAGCTCATGGATGATTATCAGTTGTTCCCCAACCTTGCTTTCAGGTCAGCATCTGTGACAAGATGGCACAGCATGATCATTTTTTCCCCACTATGTAGAATTCAGTTAATTTAGAATGCACACCAGATTTCCACCAACTACTGGCAACAGACTGATCAATATACTTAAAATCATTCTGAGGTTCCCATTATGTTAGAAAAATATCATTTTTTTACAAAAAAAAAATCAGAAATCTTAGCTCTGAAAGTACTGTGGGCATCTCACATCCTCTGTTCAATTAAGTTAAATAACACAACTCATTCATTCATTATCACAGAAGTTTGCTTTTTCTACAAAACAGGGATGAATCTGAACATCCTTACATACCAGAATTATTTCTATTTAGATATCCTTAAACAAATGGCCATTATAAATTATTTCCAAAGGTCTCTTGTTAAAAGGATTCAAATGTATATACAGTGGCAACAATGAACATGATGCCTTATGCAACAAGGAAGACACAAGAACCTATAAAATTAAACATTAGTATATGGGAAATAGTTTCTTCCCTTTTAAATATGTACATTGAACTCTATTTTTTTCCTTTCAAGATTACAGAATTTGTGCTTACATTCCCAGTACAAGGATACGTATTTTTCAAGCTTAAAAATGATACTATTCCCAGTATAGTGCATCTTTCAATGTAATATCATTCAGGGTAATACACAAGCATATAATAAATTATTAATGAAAACTTGCACTCGAAGTCCTGCTAAAATAAAGGACACTGGAGATCTATTCATTTTACAGGCACTTTGTATATGGTGAAATTACTGATCCTATTGGCCGCAGAACAATGCTGCAGTCACATCTGACACAGGAACAACTATGACACCCTTTTTATGTGATCCTCCTACAAATTAAGGTGGTATTACACAAAATTATGATCAATATATTCATAGGCAACAATACTGCAAACACATTGTTCTAACTTGGAGAAATTCAGAGCAAAGCAAAGAAAATTACAAAATTTTCCTATAGCAAGTAGGCTGAAAAATGTACAACTATTTCATTCAAAATTATAATTTTAAACTCTTTCTGTCTATAAAATAGCCAGTTCTCTTTTATAAGTACTTAAATAATGTGATTTACAGGGATACACTAAATGTGTGTGTGTGTGTTTTTTTAAATTAGAATCTATAACCTTACAGCCTGGTACTAATGAATTATACCAATGAGGTCTTATGAACTTGATGATATTTACTTCCTAGTACATGTGCTTTGAAATGCATTGTAAGAAGGTAACTTGTACTTTAATATTCAAAATAAGCAACCATAGTCAGTCACCTTTCATGGTCCCTTACAAAATATTCCATCCTTCATCTTTTAGAAAGAAAGAAAGAAAGAAAGAAAGAAAGAAAGAAAGAAAGAAAGAAAGAAAGAAAGAAAGATTTTTGTAAAAAAATGCTTGGAACTAAAAGGTTGTTTTCATAGGCACCTAACAAAATAAAACAAAAATAACTGTTTCATTAAAGAACCCAGCAATTGCTAAAACAGTACCTAATAAAAGTAATCTAAACAGTAACTAATATGTATAAGGTAGTATTGAAATTTTACATCTAAGAGTTCAATTTCTATTAGGAAAAAAATAATTATTAAGCTCAGAGAATGCACAGAAAATGTTATCAACATTATTCTCAAATCTCTACATCAAATTCTATAATAATCCTAATATTTCAGCATAACTTTACTCAACACAAGTATGCATGACATGGGCATTCTGCAATAACCATTTGTATTATTCTGGTAAGACACTGGTAATATATTGGACTCAAATAGTGGCGACTTGTGAGGTGAGAGGGTGAGCTTGCAAAATGTTCAAACAATGCCTATATCTGAAATGACTGAGTTTTATAATTTAGTACCAAAGCAAAATCTCAGACTCCTGAATGGTAAATGCAAAATTTACCATTCCTCACAGGAATGTGCACATGAGCAGTATATCAAATCGGCCACAATCTGATACCAAGATGCCTCTTAATACTGTTAGTGTGTGATCTGGCAAGTGACTTGCTCATAAGAACAGACATTAACTACCAGAATTATTATGGCAATTCAGATTATGTTATATCTTGACATTTATTTTTAATTGTCTGTGCCAGACACACCATACAGCTGCAACTTTTTGCTACAGTACCTTGGGCTATGAAGAAAACAGTCAAAAATCTTTAAGCTACAAACTCATTAGCTGCTTAAAATTCTTACTGTAAGTTGATCACTAGCCTCATATAAACATGAAATAATGTATGATTATAGTGTAAGAATAGTATGGAGGAAGAATGTGTCAAACTGTAAACATCAGTGCAACTACTAATCCATAAATCTGGAATCAGAACTATTGTGGTAATGTGGGAGGCTCTATTTAATAAAGGTCGTTATAACTCCTAGGTCTAGAGCTATAAGATCTAATATCCTCTCTGGTACCTCTATGATATGCCCATGCATTACAGTTCTTGTTGACAGTCTGTTGCCTTGGAAATATTTCATTATTTCAGTTTTTCCATTTGTAGACCCTTGGCCTTGTGATATGAAGGCCACCCTATTTCATATTTTCGATTATCATTTAAGCAATCTTCTGGAGCTATTTATTTAAAAGTAAGTGTTAGACAATGCATATCATCATTTATCACTGCTGTGTTTAAGCATATACTGTAGGAAGAAATACATAAAAAAATGAAGGCACCTTTTTTACACTTTGCAACAGTAACACAGTGATATGAATTATAAATAACTCTGGCATATCAGGATGCACTATACTTGTGTCTGTTTAAAGTATGATCCTGTCCGCATCTACTCAAGACTACATTCCGCTGTACATGCTTACTCCCAGGTAAGCATGTACAGAACTGCATTCTTTACTTCCTTGGAGACAATGACAAGACTGGATAAACCTAGGTTACAACTTGCTACCTTATAACACTGTAGATAAAATGCAACAAGTTGGATTCCAGTAACTTTTCTCAAATAATTATCTAAAAACTAAAGTCAGAAAATTACCCAGGGCTGTTAAACATCAAACACTGTGTTGTTGCTGGGGTGTTTTTTTTTAAATGAATGTTTCTTGCAGACTAGTCATGTTATATTGTTATTTATAAACATTTGACATATAATTTTTGCAAAATGATTCTTAATTTTTAATATGTAGCAGCCACATTCTAGCCATGCTTAGTAATATATTTAGTAACATTTTTCTAGTGAGGACTGAACTGAAGCTTAAGCTACATTTTCACACATGGAGACCTACTTATTTTAGCAGGATATGCAAGCCAACCCTCTGCACATTCTCTCAGATGTAAGTCCTGCTATGGTCAATGGAACTCACTCGCACATACATCTGCCTTAATCCATTTCACAACGTACATAATAATTATAATATCTGAGAAGAAACAAATAAAAAGAAGCTGTACAGTACCAATGAAGGTGGTCCTGAACTGCTGCATTAAAGATTCAAGTAAAGTGTGGACTATATTAAGAGGAGGAGAACTAATCCATTATTGAATCATAACTGCATTCTTTTAGGCATCTGTGTTGAGGAGCAGCAATCTGACAAGTTACATCTTAAGCAAAGCTCCAACAAAACAATTCATGTACCATTTAATCATAAAATGGTTGGAGTGTCATACGTAGTAGCAACAGGTTTAGCTTCAGGGCATAAAACAATAATCTATCTGGACACTAGGCCAAGCTTTGGTTACTGGTGTTTCATGAATTTAGGCTTCTTTCCCCCTCTCAAATTATTACTCATTCCACTCCCTACAGGATAAAATTACTCTGATCCAACCTTTAAGATGACAGCATCAGAGCTGAACAAGAATATGCTATTAAAGGGCATTAAATTAAATACAGTATATCCTCCTACAACTTCAATCAGAATTTCAGACCAAGTGTTATTTAGTACAGCTCTCAAGTGGAGCAGAATAACAAATCGCACACTTTGATTTACCTTCTTCGAATGCCAAATGGAGACAGGTGATAAAGAAAGCACTCATGCACAGCTATGAAGTTTCCCCTAGAAATTAATTCTATCTTCCAGATTCCTATCTCAGGAAAGTTCCAAAAATGGCAGACAAAAATGCCTCTGCTGGTGAGATTACTGAAGCTGTCCCAGTAAATACACTTATTACCAATATAGTACCGGGCTCATAAAGAAGAAAAAAGAACTCTAGTTCAGCTGGGGAAGGGTACACATACTGGTATTTATATGTTGGCTCCCCCCCCCCCAATGTACACCTCCATGTGCAGGAAACCAGGATGCTGCTAAAGGCATTATTTAGAAATATGGTATATAAGTGTTTTTACAGTCACTGGAGGGAAAACATAGAATGTTCATAACTAAAAGCAAAGTAAAGGAACATTAAACCTCTGATTTCCTGAAATTACACCAAGATGATGTACTTCCATCATGAACATATCGAAATACAGCCAGAAGTGCAAAATGCAAGAGTTTACATTAAGAATGAACCACAAAGCAGAGCATTAACAAAGGCAAGTTATCTGGATTTAAACCTATTTAGAAAATGAGACTAAATCGGCTCAAATCAAACACTTCAATTTAGCTGATACACAGATTACACCCTTGGATATCTATTTGTTCATGACAAGCGTAGAAATTTATATTTAGTCTCTTCCTTGATATCCTGACTAAAACATTTTTAAAAGCAAAATGTTACATTTTATCAGCATAAAGCAACAATTGCCATTCTTCATATTTCCCTAATTAATCAAAGTGCAGCATAAGGGTTCATATTATCTAGACGCTTTTAGAAGCTGCTGGAAAGACAGTTTTCATATCCTGTATCTTAACAAGGGAACCACTTCATTTCTGAGCAACTGGTCATGCTAAAAGAAGTAAAAGAGGAAATCACCATGTACTTTAGTCTTCTCTTGGGCCTATGATATTCAAATGACACTGAAGATTTTTATAAGTACTCTTCAGTAACATCAGGTGAACTTTTAAACTTTGCAATATGTTGCTTAAAGAAGATATGGTAGGAACTGTCAGTCCTTACAATGAGGGTGCTATCATTCCACAAACTATTATATTCCGGGCAATCAAGCCTCTCATGGCAACCCCTATGCCGCTCCCAATTCTTTTTGGCTTCTTTCTTGAAATTTTTACCCCATTCTCTGTGTCCACTCCCTTCACTTTTGCCTCTGCAGAACCAACTATATCCTAGAACTGGCACTCCAGTATAACCAAGCTCTGTCCCTTAACTCCCTTTCTAGGAAAGCTGGTTTTTAACTACCCAGAAAGTATCCCTCACATGCTCAGAACCCACAGGGCTTCAGTTTCGTTGAGCCCTGGCTCCAAGTAAAATCTCCAGCAGGAAGGCTTCAGTTGACTTGCTTAAAAGCTTTTCACACCTCAGGCTGCCCATTCACATACTCCCCCATTGTTTCCAATGGCACTTCCACATGAGTCCCTCCACTTTTAATGGGACACCGGTATTCACTCATCCTCTCTCTTCCAGGGCTTTCAGCAGGCGCCCTCCCTTAAAGGTTCTCTTTACTCGGGGCTACGTGGACAGCGGCAGACATGTCATCCGCCACCGAACGGACCCCGAGTTACAGTAAAGGCACGGGGGGAGGATAAGGCCAGTAGAGAGGTCTGAGGACTCGCCTCTGGGCTGCCACACCACCAACCGTGTGCGCGATAAATCAGTTAAAGACTTGAAGCTCCGCTCTTGGGTAATTCCAAAAAGTGGGAGGAACAGGCGGGAAGCAGGGACACCAGGAATGGTTGCCGGGCTCCCAACAAAACTTGCCCCGGCACAACTGCCGAGAAGGAAGGAACCCCCGCCAGCTTCTTTGCCGTAGTTTTTGGCCTAGCTGCACCACCCAGGCCGGCCCTTCCACCAGGCAACTGCTCGGGCCTGGCGAATGCGCCTAGCGTCTCCTCACACACGCGCCTCTTTCTATTCCGCCCCCGCCGTCTCCCCTCAGAGCCCCGCTTCCCTTTCCCCCGCCTCCCACTCCCGTCGCCAACCACCGCCACCGCCACCACACGCGTTTTCGTGGCGCCCATCCACCCGAAAAGTTGCCTCCCGGGAATTGCGCCTCATGCCGCCACCGCCACCCCCTCTCCCTTTCCCTCCCTCCCGCCCCTTTTCTCCCGCCAACGCGCCCAGCCAAACACCGACTCCTGTTATGTGGGGAGGTGTAGCTTCGCTGGCGCTGCCGCCGCCGCCGCCGCTCCTGGGAGCCTTTAAGCCGAGCGAGTGGGCTGTGTGTCTGTGAGGGAGAGGCGGCGGCGGCGGCAGCAAACAAATATGCACGCAGGCAGAGAAACTCCCGAGACCGAGCCGCGCGAGTGGGGCTCTGCAGGCGGCGGAGAGCGTCGTCGCCTTCTGCCTCGCCGCCGCCGCCGCCGCGACCCCCTCCCGCCCTCCTTCCCTCCCTCCCTCCGCTTTGCCTCTTCCCGGGCATGGAAGCCGAGCAACCCAGACCCAAGGCGGCAAGGCGGCGGCGTCCCGGGCAGAGGCGCCGCCGGCGCCGCCGCCGCCGCCTCAGGTTCAGTCCAGAGAAAGTGTTACCGTTCTCGCCTGGAAGGATCCTGCTGAAAGCTTGGCTTGGTGGGCGCCATCTTCCTGGGCTTTTCCCCCTTTCCTCTCTCTCTCTCTCTCCCTTACTTTTCCCCCTCCTGGTGGTGTTGGTGTGTGGTGTTGTGTCTAGCGGCGGCGGCGGCGGCGGCAGCAATGGCCCTGCTTAGGGAGGCAGGCTGAGGAAAAGTACTGAGGCCAATGCATTGCGGGCTCCCGCTTCCCGGCGCTGCAATTCCTGGCGCAGGTCGCTTCGCTGCTCTCCGCTCGCTTGCTAGCGCGGCTGGGGATGCAGGAGCAGCCGCAGCAGCAGCAGCTGGGGCCGCCGCCGTCCGCACGCCGCGGAGCCGAGAGAGGAGCCGTGGGTCCGCCGCCTCCGAGGGCATCCCAGGCGCAGGAGGGAGGAAGGGCCGGCCGCGGCTGAGGGGGAAGGGGGCGCGCAGCCCCGGCGGGCAGCCCGGCCGTTGGCATCGCCGGGCAGGTGGGAGAGCGAGAGGCACACGCCGAAGGAGCGAGCGAGCGAAAGAAGGAAAGCGCTTAAGCGTGGCTTAAGCGTGAGCAGGCCAAGCCATCCGCGGGCCAGCGAGGAAGTCGGGGCTCTCCCGGTGTGGCCGCTGGGAGAGGCTTTCTGGGCATTTTCCAGCTGCCTCCCCAGCTCGAGCCGCTCTCGACTCGCTCGCGTGTGCTGGGGACAGGGAGAGAGAGCCTCCGCTGCCGGCGCAACAACGCCACTCAGTTGCAGTTTCGCATACTTTCCTTCTCTCTGGAGCAGCAGAGCCAGCAGCAAGCGAGAGAGAGGGGCTGGGAGGAAGCCGTAGACATTTCCCTCGCTGCTGGAAGTCAATTCTGGCAAAGGGGTTGGGGGGTGCGTTCCCAGCATAACAGAGCACACGTGTGAGGGAAAAGGTGGAATCGGATCGTGGGTATTTTTTGATGGCATGGGTGTACATAACACAGATATACATACACACGCAATCGGTATGTGGTGTGGGCACGCACTCCCAAACGCTGGCAAGGGGAGTGGGCAACCGATCTCGGTGTGGCTGCCCCCCATTAGCATACGTGCGTGCCTTTGTGTACACAGCGTGTGTGCCGGGTGTGGGAGAAGGAGCGACATCCTTCAGCTCGACACGGGCTGGGCTGCACATGCGTCTGGCTCTTGTCTTCCGTCCAACTACCGTATACCACTGAGTGGACGTGTGACGGCGCAGAAAAGGGGGTGTCAAAGGCAGCCGTCGCGGTCTACCGTTTACCGTATTTCTCCTGGCAGAACGATACCTCGCCCTGTTAGGGAAAGTTCACTTTGTTCTCACAGAATCAGGTAGTGTCGGTTTATAAACCCATTAAGAAATATCGGAAACAAGGGGTGGAGAGAAGAGGGCGGTTTTACCGACATGCCGGGGAAAATGTGAAGCGGTTTTAAAAAAAAGAAAACGGAGAAGAATGTTTCTTTCCAGTGTCAGGTTATTCACGTTAAAGCTGTCCCATTGTTAGAAATTTGTTAAACTTCGCCTCTTATTCCAGGGACAGAGAAAAAAAAAACAGTAAACTTGCAAACAAGAGCATTAGACTCTGCCTCTCAAAAAAAAAAAAATGAAAGGTGCTCAAGCCGGATTTTGAGAAACTTAACAGGAACCCAACAGCTCCACGCGTGCGAAGGGTAAGCGAATAGCTGCCATAAAAAAGTTTTCAAAGTGCCAGAAAGTTTGGGTGGAGGGCGCACCAGTGACCCACAAAATATGATCTCTGCCACAAGAGGCAGCGGGTTTGACCTGTCGTAAGTCCCTTAGGGCTGCGAGGAGCAGGAAAAGCCGACCCGAAATGCTCGCAGCCCGGAGCTCCGCAGCCGCTTCTTGTCTCTCTCCACCGCCTTCTGATTTAAACTCGTAAGTTTAAAGGGTCTCTCTTTTGCATTACGGCATTCAAAATCGGCAGAGGTAAATACACTCATAAGGAGTTACAGTGGCATTTTTAAAAGGAACATAGTAACGATTTCATAACTGACTGTGAAAGGGTTAGTTCAAAGCGGGTTTCCACAAAAGCACCCTGGATACCGTTCAACTCAGCCCCTTACTTTCCCCACCCTACTTAAAACAATAAAGTTAACAGGTGTCATCTGGTTTTTCGCAGCGAGCGTGGAAAAACTAGCAGTGCCCCGCTGACTCATTTGAAAGCAGTTGCATAAAATCATAGAGAAGAACCTGTTTCAGTGGGTTTAAGAAAATGAACATCAGTTGGCTTTTAATCTGCCTGAGCGCATTATTGGGGAGACAAGAGGCTTTTAGTTTACTCACCACGGTGAATGGAAGGAAAGGGGTACAAATTTAGGGATGCAGACTTTGATAGTAAAAAACAATACTACTAACAAGATTAAGCAGGAGCACACCCAGTCCTCTGATAACTTAGATAGAAGTACGGTTCCACTGAATGAAATGGAACTAGTTCCCTAAAAGTTATGAGCAGCATTATAGTTACAAGTTGCAAGGGGCTCCATTTATCTGATAAATTTCCAGTATGTTGGTAATTTTCAAATAAGTACCTTTCTTTTTATTTCTAATATACAATGCAATTTAAATGCAATACTAACTATAGAGGAGGTGATCCATACATTCTTCCCCTATAGCATATACTTTCAAGAGGCAGGTTTCATTTCTGTAAAAGCTGATCTGCTAATTCTGACCCCTGACTTCTCCCTTCACAGAGGAAACTCTTTGGACTCTTATCCTGTACTTTCTAGTTAAAGTAAACATCAATTTCCCTTGCAATTTTAGACCTCCAAGAATGACGAAAATAATCTGGATACCAAGAAAGGCAAGTACTGCATGAAGTTTTTTTTTCTGTTCTTTAATATCACAGCCACACTTCACTTATTTTATAGAAAGAATTCCTTTTTGAGTGGAGCAAAATGACCTGATCTTGAATTTCAAACACTCATTATCTGTGTGAAGGCTCTAACATCTCTTGAGATGACTTAGGGAATCTCAGAGTCTAACCCACATTTGCAAGAAGCAAAACTGTTAAAACACAATCACCAAAGTTCAGTAAAAGCAAAATATTTCTCATAACTGGTCACTAACAGCTAACTGGATTAAACCTGAGGGACAAAGCAGGAAAAAGCAATCATGACCAAACCAGTGAAGTTTGTAATTTAAGTTTCAAGTACTGGTTGTTTATGGTCTGTGCAGTCTTCTTCAGATTTCCCTCATCCAGGACATTATTTAATGTGATAATGTAAGTCAAGATATTTGGAGACACTCGCAGAAGACAAGAGTGAAAAATAAAATATTGTAGTGTTTGTTAGAATCCCTCCTACTTTTTGTTCATGACACCTTCCTATGATTTTATGACAACAAAGAAAAGCTTTATTGGGTCTCTTTTAAATCTTAGAAAGGGAATTGCATTATAGATCGTGTTAGCACTAACACCTGTCTATGAATTAGTGGCTGGGGGAGAAAGGGAAAGTGAAAAGGTGAGGAAGGTCTTTAAACTTCACTATGACTTATTGCCTAATCCAACTTGGCTAGGTTTCCTTCCTAAAGGAGCTGTCTGGGAAGCTCGGGAAATTTGCATTAGAATGCATTTCAGATGAATACGGCACAGTGCTGAGCCCACATAGGATTTCCTGCTAGATTTCCCCCTAGTAACAGGTGACATGCTAATACTGTTGTAATAAAAATGTGCAACTGCACGGGTGAAACGCCAAGTGAAAACTCGTATCTTGTTCAATTGAAAACAAATGATCAATCACCGTGGCGTGATCAATTATACCTCTTGGCTGCCACGCTCTGGGCTTTGCACAAGGCATTGACATTGAGAAAGCCCGGCTTGAGAAAGGATAAGCAGACGGGATCCCAAACTTTGCAGCAAAGAAAAGATCCCCGTTTCCTTCAGCTCTCGGGAATCTCACTTTCCCCTTTCCTATTGTTGCTTTTCCCCGGTCCGTTCAAGCCGGGAACATGACTGTTTCCAGCTTTGTTTTAATAATAATAATGATGATAATAATAATAATCCTTTTGATTGAGTTGTTTGCATCCCCCAAAGCATTCAACAGCAAGAAAGATTTTTTAAAAAAATTCAAAAAGGAACGCAGAGCATTAAAAACACGAAAAAGCCAAGTGAGGCAGCCCGGTCTGTTCTCGCGCACACAGGCGCGCGCGCACACACACCCCCGCACCCCTTTGAGCTTGGGTACTCACCGTTGTTGGTAGGAAGTGATGCCCTGGACGTTTTGGGGGTTCCCGTTGGCCGCGGTGCCGGCTCTCCCCATGCCCGGCCCGGCCGGCACTCCCCCGGCCGCCCCGCCGGCCGCAGCTGCAGTCACCTGCACGCTGAAATCCGGGAAGATCCGGATCATCCCCGCGGCTCAGCACCCGGCGAGTGTCGGCGAAGAGGTACGGCGGCTCCTCTCCCGGCGGCGGCGGCGGCGGCTGCAGCGGCGGCGGCGGAGCCGAGCACACTGCAATCCCATTAGTGAGCGGCGGCCACTGGGAGGGAGGCACGGCGCTTTGATCTGAGCGGCGGGGCTGAGACGGAGTTGAGGGAGGCGGCGGGGGGGGCGGTTAAAGTGGAGGAGGGGGGAGAGAGAGGGAAGATATTTTACCAATTGGCAAACATGCGACGTGTCAGGATTTGGGGAGAAGCGCGGGAAAGGAAACGCTGCAAGAGGGAGAGAGGAGAAAGAAAGAAGGAAAAAGCGCGCGGGGTGCACGGGGGGTGGATGGGGGGAGAGACAGAAGACGGGGAATCTCTGTCTCTCTCTCTCTCTAGCCCCAGGAACTGTGGCTAGACCAAGAATCCGAGCAGAGAAGGGACGGCCAGCCGCGCGAGGGGGGCGCACTGACTTTTAGCGCGGCTGTGAAAATGATGGGCAGCAAATGTTGCCTTCTCTCCCCCCTCCGCTTTCCTCCCTCTTTCTCTCTCTCCTCCTACTCCGCCCCCAAAGACGCGCAGTCTTGGAGGATTATTTTTTTCAGTTTCGGGGAGAAGTGGGGGGGCGGGATTGGATTGGACCCGTGGCTGACCACAGCTGCGTGGGCCAAAACCGAGGGGATCGGGGAAAGGGAAGAGGGAGTTGGAGAGGGGAAGATGATACCGGCTCCAGAAAGAAAGAAAGAAAGAAAGAAAGAAAGAAAGAAAGAAAGAAAGAAAGAAAGAAAGAAAGAAAGAAAGAAAGGCAGGCTGGCGATTTGGAAAAGAGGAGGCTTGCGGCAGCCCAAGTTCTGGGGAACTAGCTTTCCTCCCACACGCTTCCTCCTTCCTCCCTTCCTTTCTCTCTCGCTCTCTCGGGGCTGGTTTGCACCGCAGAGAAAAAGAGGGCCGCTTTCGTGCCACGGGAGAGCGACTCTCTTGCCCTCGCCGCGCGCGGCCCTCTTCTTGCGCCTCCAACTTGGAAGGTAGGAACTCTGTGTATGTGTGTAGACGTCTGTGAGCGCTGCCGTCTGCCCCCCCCATCTCGACATATCAATCATGTCGTCCAGCCCCGCGCAGGAAAGACTTTGCAACGGCATCCCACGGAGCAGGGATCAACATCGTACTGAGGGAGGCCGTCCGGTTTGGGTCTGCCACTGAGATCTCATGCCCACCGTGGAAGCGACCTTCCGGGAGCCCTGGGCCGCCCCTTTCCAGTGTCTAAAAAAAAAACAAAGACGCCTTCCCTAAGACGCTCAGGGCCGTTTCCTCTCCCGCCCACGGCAGCCCGCTTTTTCTGGACGGAAAGTCTGGATTGCCCCCTGATATTACTTGGGGCAGCAGCTCAGCCACTTTCAGACGCCGCTTCGCCTTTGGCCAACTCGTCGGCGGGGCTCGTCCTCCCCCTGCGCAACAGTGTGGCAGGACAGATTCAAATCGGGCTTCCCGCCCGTCTCCCCCGCCCACCTCCCGTGAAACCTTTACGACCCGGCCGAATCGAAAAGGCTGGCACGGGAAACGTGGAGAGGAGAGGTTACGAGCGCCGACTCGCGCGTGTGCTTGCGAGCGGCGCTTCGCCGGGGCGCTAGAGGCGGCGCGCCGGAATGTGCCGCGGCGGCCACCCCACGCTGCGTGCCTTTCCCACTCTTGGAAGCTCCGCTCGCCGCCGGCAGCGGCAGACGGACGTCGAGGGAGACGCCGCCCGGCTCAGCCGAAGCCGCGGATAGGCGCCCCTAGCGGTAAGCGGAGGGACTGCAGCCCGGGGCTTCGCACCCGCCCCCGTTCGCACTCCCCTCCAGAGCCCCATCGCTGCTGTTATACCTGATGAGTATTCCCACTGAGTGGGGCAAAGCCCTGCGGTGGTATGTGGCAGGATATGTTCAGAGAGAGAAATGAGAGACTTTCTCAAAAACCATTTCCGCACTAGACTGTTGTTCCACTTTCAACATCCCATGGAATCCTGGGGTTTGCAGTTTAGTTCCCGCCCTAAACTGCAAACCCCAGGGTTCCAGAGGATGTTGAAAGTGGAATAATAGCGCTACAGCAATTTAGTGCAGCAATGGCCAAAGTGAGTGTATTCATGGGCTCCTTGCCTGCCCAGCTTCTATCTTTGCACAGTTTGAATATGTGTATTCAGAGAGCGGGTCTGACCCAGCCAAAGATGTAAAGGGGGAATGGGGAAACCAAAATGAAAGCACTGCGCCTCCCCAAAAAATAAAAATTCTGCCCCTCCTGAAATTTTCCTTCATCCCTCCACACTTCCATTCTTGCAGTAATTTAAAACTTTGGTTGAGCATTTAGAAACACAGCACAGGCATCCAAGAAAAAAGACAGGAAAGAGACCAAGGGAATGTGAAGACGGCAAAATGTACTACAGCAGTTGCAACCATGAAGAATTTTGCATCTTGGCTTTGTAGTTTCTAGTCTGAACTTGTGGTATACTAGATATCATTTGATATCAAGAATTTGGCCTTCACTACCCGTTCCTCTCCATGTGCTTGCAAGGCCCCCGGACAAGCATGCGCACGGCCGAAAATAGCTGAACAATAGGCAGACCAGTAATTTGCTGAAACACAGCTTCAGGAGACCTCCAGGCAAGTACACTTTAAGATCACATTATGCATGCACGCAGCGTACAAAGGATCCCCTGCCCCGAGCAGGCAGCTTGACGAGCCGAATATCCAACTGTCAAGTACTCCTCATTTGCACACTGTCTGCGCTATTGACAACTCTGTCATAATTCAATCATGCTAAATACTGACCTTTCGGAGGCTTTGTCTCTAGCCTGAAACCCATTGTTTTCCTCGGGAAAGGACTAGCCTACAGGCACGTTTTCCCCTATAAGACCCCCAATTTTGAGCATTTCTTCGGATCACTCCTGGCTTCCATCCCGCCTTGCTGCTGCTCCGTTCGCTGAGCCTTCCCCTCAGCTTCCACGTGCTGAGAATCTCCGCTCCAACTGACTTTTCTTCTGACTACCCAGGCTTCAGGATCAGGTGTAGTATTTCCCCTGAAAAATCCCTTCTACCTTTCTTTCATTAGGTCTGTGTGGGTGGTTGCATACATACGTATTGACTGTGTTTCAAAATAAAGGAAAACAATTATTATTTACTTCTGTTTGATTATTGACTTGGCCTGACCCCGTAAACATTGGGTCCAAGATCTCGCTAGGTTGCCCTGCCTCTTGCATTGCTTAGCTTGTGCTCTTGCTAATTCCCATTCACCATTATTTTGAGCACATTAAGGTGTCCCTCACAGGACCCCCAGAAATCAGGGTAACAAAACCCCTCTGAACAAATCTTGCCAAGAAAACCCTGTAATAGGTTCACTTTAGAGTCGCTATAACTTGAGGACACAACAACAAGCAACTTCTAATAATGATACAAATAGACAAGATGGCTATAGAAGGATTTCTTTCTCTTCTTTTCTCCAGTTCCTCCATGTAAATTTCAGTTCATTTAAAAGTAGATTGAGTTGAAAATATACTAAATATTTTGGTACCTCAGTCTCTAGAACCTACACCAAGGCTTCAGCAGGGTTCTGTTTTCCTAGGGCTATATGGTTTCAGATATGTATATTGGTTGTTTGAATGCCTGCCATATTAAAATGTCCTTATTTATACATTATTTATTTGAATTGATTTCATATCTTACTATTTATTTACTCATGAAATGTTTATGTCCTGTTCTATATGGTAAGATCTCAAGGTGGCACACAAATAAAATCAATCTGAAACACTGTAAGACAATTTGATACTGAAAAAAAAATTATGCAATCCTAAATATTAAAGCATTATAATTAAAAAAAAGAAACCATGTGCTTGTAAGACTGGACAAAATTGCCAGCCTCAAAGGACTTTAAAAAAAAAGCCAGGTTTCAACTTGATCCCAAAATGAAGCTATTATTTGCACCAGTCAGATTTCCAAAGAAAGAGTGTTCTACAATTGGGTCCCTATACCAAAGAAGGTCCTTTCCCACAGCCTCATGTGGTATATTACTCCCACGGGTGCAACACAGTGCAGGGTCCCTCTAGCATATCTGGCAGGCATATATGGGTGAGGCACTCCTTCAAGTATCAGTACCCAAGCTGTTTAGGGCTTTAAATCTCAGTACCTTGAATTTAGACTGGAAGCTTATTGATAGTGCAGTTCTTTTAAAACAGCTGTCTCATTGTTTTTGTAAGAAGTTTCTGTCAGCAGTTGGACTATTTTGTATTGCACTTGCTGCAGATTCCAAGTTATCCTCAAGGGTTACCCACATAGAACTGATTGCAGTAGTCTGATTGGAAAATAACCAGTGCCTGAACTACTGTAGCCAGGTTAGCCCATCCCGGAAAGACTGTAGCAGATAGGGGAGTTAAAGCTGGCCCCAGCCACTCTGAACCACACAGTCCACCTGAGGCTCCATTGACAATATCTGCTCAGCAGCCTCTACTGTTACAGGGTAGCTTACAATAGCTTGTCCATAAATTCCTTGCGTATGTAAACCTTGGTTCTGTTCACTCCTTACCAATACTCACCAGAATTCAAGTGCAATAGTCTATATATCAGTGGTACAAGGTAAGATTGGAAAGAAAAGGAGAAAGAGGAATAACAGAATTGGAATATATCCACAAATTCCAGTCTATCAACAGTGGACTGAACAGAGACAATGGTTTCCTGGCACATTATATGTGTGTATGTGCCTTCAAGTTGCCAAGTTGTTGACATATGGCAGTGCCATGAATTTCATAGGTTTTCTTAGGCAAAGAGTTATTCAGAGGTGATTTGCCAGCCCCTTCTTCTGAACTATAGCCCACAGCACCTGATATTCATTGACACTCTCCCGTCTAAGTAGTAGTGTAACATTTCTTAACACCCAGCTTCATGAAGTCTCTCTTGCCCAGTTTATTATGTGTCGTTTTGGTTCTCAGCTGGAATCATACTACTTTCCAATAATTCCGTCCACCATTCATATGGTTATCTACTCACCTTGGTTTTAGGCAATATCTTTCCTCCTACCTTTGTCCTCCAGTGACAATTGTTAAATGAACTTGTCACCTCATCACCATTCCCACAAATTTTGCATTTCTGTTTCTATTCATCCATACCACCTGCTCGTTCGTAGCTATAAAGGCCTGTTCCTAGGGACTTCATGCATCTGATGAGGTTGACTTAAGTCTATGGAAAGCCTAAACTGCTTCTTTCTCTCAGTTAGTCTCAAAAGTGTTATAAGATCCCTCTGCAGATATAACCAACAGGAAGAGATAATAGTACCTGCAGCCCATAGTTTTCCAGCCCTAACAAGTTGTCCCGCCCTAACAACAGAGTTCAGGAGGAGAGCGCACACTTTTGCAGGTAAAAAGTCCCAATCTCAGTCATGGCCTCTCTAGGTAGAACTGAGATAGTTCCTGTCCTGACCAAAACCCTGGATAGCTGTCACAGTGCTGTCACAGTACTGGCTCTGTATAAGGTAATTTCCTAGAAAACAGATTGGGAATTATGCAGGGGTTCTGTTCAATATATAGACCCACAGTTAGACAGATTTTTTCCTTGGCTCTTAGTGGATGAGTTGGAGTTGTCATTCTAATAACAGCAGAAAAGCAAATGTTGCTTCTTATGTTTCTGATGTAACCATAATTGAAGGGGGAACTTAGGTGTGTGGAGGAATGCACAAAAAGTTTTTGGATCTGGAGTCTTTACATTAGCAGAGCCTCAGTAAAAAAAAAGCACAACCTACCCCCCCCCCCACCGCTCGTCTCTTAGAACATTATATTTCTCTAAATATACCTTTCTCAGTGGTTATATTTTGCGCAGGCTTCCATTCCAGATAATCACCATTTTGGTCACACTTGATTTTAAGTTCAACTTTGCTTTGCCTCCTTCTTTGTGTCATCGGAAGCACCTTTCTGTGCCATACATTCTTTTAATCTTCATGGAACATAAGTGGTTGGTATATTTCACTGTGCCAAGCTACATTCAAACGTTTCTTGAGATAGTTAAAATGTCTTCAAAATAAAATCATTGGTGCATTTGTAGATGGAGGTACTCAGTTGTTATTATGGCCATTTTTAAATACTAGTCTTAAATACATTGTGTTCGGCTGATTTCTCTGGATTTCCCCAAACTTTATTTGGGTTTTCTGAATAAAACTCTGTATGTGAACATTAAAATCTGTCTCCCTGGATCATTTTGTGTTGGAAAACCTATTCCCCAACATGTTGCACTGACTGAGATAAACATGAGCAGAAAACCAAGGTGCCAGTAGTTGTGGGATGGGAGTGTTTTTGTGCTTCATGCTTGTTGAAACAAAACAGTGCCTGGTAATTGGCTGAAATTCAGGGGCACTGCTGAATGCCATGTGAGGGACAACCTCTCATTTCAGGCCTACTTCTGTGTAAATACTGCGATGAAAAGATGTCCCACATTGTTGGAGGAGCAGCCTTGTGTCTTTTTGATCCTAGGAACACAGAAAAGCCTGCAGTTCATAGAGCATGTTGAATATGCCCCATTTAACCCAAACCCAAGCAGTCTCCTATCACTGGTGAGGAATAGAGAAACTGGTGCTTCCCTCAAGTAATGAGTTTTATCCTCTTAAAACTTTAAAGGCTAGGATGTTTGCTTTTGAGAACCCTAGCTCAGAGACTTTCTGATAAGTCTGATAAGAACATTATTTTCCTCCGAATAGGCTCATGCTTACCATAAAACTGGCGTTGTAAAAGTAGCATTCTGAAAGATCTCCAAGGGGCTAGGCTAGGATTTCTAACGGGTAAACAGCTTTTACTCCATTGTAACACACTAAAAGGCATTGTGTTGATGGCTGCCATAGGCCAGGCAGCAGCACACATTCTTTCTCATGTAGCCGTGTAACAAAGAATCAATATTATCCTCCTCTTTTATTTTAACTTTAGCATTTTGGTTCTCAACCAAATGAAGATACATAAATTCAATGTTAAAACGGAGTCTGCATTCAGATCCTTTGTATTAAATAGCATCTGTGTTTGCATTCTACTTTAATACAAAATGCTTTAGACTACAGCTAATACCAAGAGATATGAAACTAGTTAGTCCCCACATGTTGCACATAAAAAGAATTCATAATGAGCATCTGTGGGATGTGGAATGGATCCCATGAGTTAACAGAAGACTTCATAACGTAAGAGCTGAGAAGCCTAAGTGAATTATGACTGTCTCTTTCCTCACAAGTAGGATTAATTTTCTATCCCACTTATATTCATTATCTTTCCTGTTTATACCACAGGGACATCAATTGTTTGAGTGTTAAATGTAAAGTCTTCACAGAAGAAAATATGGGATAGTTAGCTGAGTCTTCTCTAACCAAAATATTACTCAGATTTCATGTTTAATGAATAATATTAGGCAGAGACATTCACAGATAGCTTAAGCAAGTTCATTTTCTCCATAATTGACATATATTAAGTAGCAAGGTTTTCATTCTGTCTTTCCCTTACCTATAGGTTTCCCCAAAGATATCAATAAAAATTTTAAATGTGGCTCAAGAAATACATGTATGTCCTTTAGAGAACAGGTCAATAAACAGCTAGAGGAATAATTAAAGGCTTCTGAACAGTGCCCTGTCTTTCTCTAACAGTGCAGTACAAGACTGGCATGAATATAGGGGCTTACACTGAAATGTATATTATGGTGTTATTCACCTGATACTGTTATTTTTAAAAATTCATTTAAATGTGCATTTGAGATTATTTTTGCAAGTGAAACCCAGTAACTGAAGCCATGAGCAGTAACTAAAATCATCATTAAAATTGCTCATTTTGGACTATAGCAGCCACATATAGTAAAATAATGCTTGCAGGAGGGACACCCAGATACAGATTTAGAGAAGGAGGCCTGCATTACGGTATCCAGGCCACTTTAGCATTATAGATTACATCTGAAGCTTTGAACTGTGCCTGGAAGAAAACTATTAACCTACCTTAAATATATGAGAATGCATGTAATATGTTCTTTATATCCTGTACATATCACAAAGATGTACTATTGAAGAGTGGTACAAACTTATCAGTTAGTTCCAGCTAGAGTGAAATAGACTGCCTGGAACTACCTGATAAGTTTGATGTTTATTGCAGATAAAGTTACAATATCTCACTTTATACCTTACTATCTAATATATAAAAGTCAGTCTGTTTATCTGTGTCAGGTGAAGACCTCACATGATTGGCTGTGTCAAGCGAAGACCTCATATGATTGGCTGCCTAAGAAGATTCTATGGGATCCTTGAGTTTGCAGTTTAGGGAGGGGCCTTTAGAATTCTCAACCAGAGAGCTCTTGGGCCTCAGTCAATTGCATCTGTCTTGAATAGGCCAGTTGCTTTGGAGACAAGGCCTAGCAGCAAGCAGAAGGGCAGTGTATTCCCTCAGGAACTTAACCTCTGTATGTTAATACCTCTGAATACAGATTGGATTGGGTAATGTGGGGAAAAGTTACAGGTACTGGACAAGACAGTTTGGGGAATTAGAGACACAGGATCTCAAACAAGTATTACCTATGAGAAAATAAAATCTCAGGCAATGCCGGGTATATATGCTAATATTACTATAAACAGCACCGTTATTGTTATTTTCCATCAAGTCAGCTTCAATTTATGGCAATCTTATGAATAAGGGACATCCAAGAGCCCCAGTCATCAACCAACCTGCTCACGTTTCACAAACTCAAGGCTGTGTCTTCCCTGATTAAATAATTCCATCTGTAATGTGGGCTTTCACTTTTCCTCCTGTCCTCTGCTTTTACCAGCACTGTTGTCTTTTCCAATGAGTCCTGTCATCTTATGATATGTCCAAAGTATATCATGGCCACATATGATGTTGGCATGTAGCATCACAGTAGCATACATTCTTATCCATCAGATTAAATGTTCCATCACTGTACAGCAGAGATGGCCGGTTTTGTCTGTCAAGGACCCTGTTCTCTTGGGCAAAATCTGTTGGGCTTCGCATGCTAGCAGCTAGTGGGGTTGAAACCAGTGATGGACAAGACCACAGCAGAAAAGGAGATCATCCCTCCCTCCTCCCCTTCCGTGCTGTCTGTCACACTTATCATAGTCAGTTGTTGTTGTTGTTGTGTACCTTCAAGTCATTTCTGACTTATGGTGACCCTAAGGCAAACCTGTCACAGTGTCATTGTTTTTTTCTTGGCAAGATTTGTTCAGAGCAGGTTTGCCTTTGTCTTCCTCTGAAGCTGAAAGAGTATGTCTTGCCCAGGGTCATCCAGTGGGTTTCTAATCACTACACATTATTAATCTTTCTGTCCATCTAGTTTTGGAGGAACAATAGCAACCTGAGTAGTCAAGACAGGTGTGAATATATTCGTCATCAAATTTGTAACCGGGGGCCTGCAATTGCTCATATTGATAAAAGAAACTGAACCCTTTTCAGTCCTCTGAACTCAATTGCAGTTTTGATGCAATGCATCATAAATGTAGACTTTATGACTTGTACATTCAGATATTTTAAGAAGCTGACCCTTGCTGGCTAACAATTTTCTGACAGTGCCTGAAATTTATATTAATTCCACAGTCTCACTGAACACTAATCCTCTCCTTCCTTCCTTCCTTCCTTCCTTCCTTCCTTCCTTCCTTCCTTCCTTCTTCCAGTAACTCCAGACTTCCAACTCACGACTCCAGCTAAATCATCCATTAAATTGTCAATGCTTTCTTTTCTCCTTCAGTCCAATTTCCCAACATTCCAGGGGCTGTGAAAGACTAATCCAGGGATTAGGTAAGTCCTTGGGCTCCACTGTCCAACACACATGGGATGTCCAATAGGCTTACTTCAGGAACGAGAAATTGAAGAAGAGTGGACACTATTCCTATGCAGAACATGAAGCCACTCCTGGTGCAAATAGACATGATATCACATCACCTCTGGTTCAGGGAACTGGCCAAAATACAGCTGATTTTCATGGTTGGGAGGGTTGGGGCTTTTGAAAGGTGGAATAAGGAGATACAAGCCATCATGTTTTTGTGATGGTTGGAATTTGGCTTTTTTAAAATCTGCTATTTTAAAAAATGAGGCTCTTTAGAGGGGCTTTAGGACTGTGAAACAGGTCCCCAGGAGCTTCATGCAACCTATGGAGTATACCTCCTCCACCTCTAGCTTAGGCCCTCTCTGTACCTTATCATCTTCCGGTGCTGGGTGTGGGGATTGCATGAGCAGCTTCCAGCAAGAGGCGCTCGCGTCCAGGGTCCTTCGGCTCTGCACGAGCTGCCTGCTTGTGCGAGAGCCCTGCTTCTTCCTTCCACAGTGCAGCCTGGGAGTTTCCCAGGCTGCGCTGGGGCAGGAAGTGCAACCAGTGCAGCTCTGGAGGCTCCACACACCAGGTAAGTGCATGTGGGGCCTGGGAGCAATGCGCAATTGCACACCATTTTAGGCTTTTAGCCAAAAATGAAAAGGTGCACGATCAGCACCTGCTGGCCCCTGATCATCATGATTGTGAGTGCATTGTGTGGATCGCTCTTCACAATCATGCAATGCTCCAGGCCCTCTTTTGCATGGAAAATCCCATGCGAAAAGGGCCTTAGCGTTAGACTTAGATAGATTTAGACTTATATAAGATTTAGACTTATATCTGCATATGCCACTAACAGGGTGCTAACCATCAACTTCCAGTTAAATTTGATGGCTAGCATCCTGTTGCTGGTGTATGCAGATATAAGTCCAACTTATATCTTTTTTGGGGTGGAATTGTTGTGAAAACTGGTATTCTCTTGCTCCCTTCAACAACCAAAGCTGTACCACTGAGCTGCTTTAGACACCCCCTGGCCACTCCATGGCTGGTGGAAAGTGACGGGAATCAAAGGGCCATCTGGCTATGCCCCAATAGCCAGAGAAAAAATGATTACTGATACCTCTGGAGGACCCTGGCAGATCTCAATGGATGATGTAAAAAATTCACATCAGGCTATGGGAACATAACCAGGCACTGCTACCTGCCAGCCAAGGAATGGCATGAGGGGAAAGCCTTCAGCAGTTCAGTGGCAAGTCTGAGAGGTGTTGAATGGCCAGCTGTAGTGTAATCTGCATGCAGAACTGTTATTTTACCCAGGGCCATACAGGATTTCTGCCAGTGATAATTTGAAGCTACAAGTAGTATAATGTTCATATGAATGAAAACGAATTGATAAAAATGTTAACAACTTGAAGAAGAATTCAAATATTCACTGATGATATCTAATGATGGCAGCAATTAAAATGCTCCCCTGCCTCTGTTTACATTTCTGAAAAAAAGCACCTGGAGTAGAATGAGAGAATTATAGAAGTTAGTTCTAGTAATGATCACAGATTCCTGGCCTAAGCATGTCCCCCTGTTCCTTAATTGCTACCATGTTTCTCATCCACATCAACATTTTGTATTTGTTTCCAGTTGGTGGATACCAGAGTTCTAGTTTGTAGATCCTATTACTTACTTGTTATCTGGAGCAGTCCTCAAGAATGAGCACCATTGGATTACAGCATTAACAGCCATGAGAGGTGGTAGGAGCAAAGATCAACTTTTTTTCCTGACATAGTGGGAAAGATTAAGATAAAGACACTAACGTCTCTATCCAGTGATTGGTTAGGCACATAGAAGCTTTGATAATCTCTTGGAATTTCTTTGTCTGTAATAGAATGTCAGTTAAACTAAAAGAGACAAATTCACACACATCCCTTGGCTTGAAAACAGTGGGGCTTCCATAGAAATAAATGGGAAATTCACCATCTCCACTCTCTCTCTGTGTGTTGCATCATTAGAAAACATGGGATCGGGATCAGGATGTAGATACTAAATTTTAGCATCGTGCTTAATTTATTTTTATACAGCTGTGGCATACTATGACAAGTTGTTTTGCAAATGGTTTCATTTGAGTTCAAAGCATTTCTAATAGTGCTGTCCTTTTTCTTTCAATGGACTATGTATCACTCTTATTTTAAAACCTTTATCATGATAAAACTATATATTAAAAACATGCACATGCATAGGCACTCATACACACACATACAGATTTGTAATGTAATATCACTTAATATTTAAACCTTATATTATCACAATTATATGCTGTATCTTTATATTAACTGTCAGAGCACTGCGATTCTGTTCTCTTACGAGTGAAAGAAAATCTCTTCTGTAGAAATCCATTTCCATTTACTTAAAGTTAAATGGTTTGACTTTGAATTTTCATTATCTGCTGTTGGAAGAAGCTTGTGACAGGTACTAGAGAGAATGCCACAAACCTTCATTGTATCATCTAATTTTTTTCTCCAATTTAGTCAGATACCATTTATGTGGATGGTAAAACAGTATTCATAGAACAGGTTAAAATAGAACAAAATAGAACCGAAATAAATGCAACAGAAGTAGGATGTTTAATGAATTATTTTAGGGGGGAAAGTGCTTTATAGTGAGAAGATTTTTTTAAAAAAAATTTCACACTGATTCTCTGCTACTAAGATAATTGGACTAATTTCATATAAGCAGAATATGACTTCACAGGAGGTTGTATTTATAGTGGTGACCTCATCATTCCAATAACATGGCTATGAATATAATTATCTCTCCCCCAGTCCAAATAGTCACTGTAGCTCTTAAATGTTTTCTTTCCTCCAACTGTAATTTCACAAAGCTCTGTGTTTTCAAATGTGTGTTGACATTCACACCACCCACTTTTCTGATACATGACACAGGAAATTCATCATCTTCACAGTGGATGGAAATGGATGATAGGAGGTGGACATAACCCAAAGGAAGGAAAGAAGGAAACAGGGAACAGAATTACAGAAGGACAGAATCCCAGATTGGTGTGTACTTTCATTGCTGCCCGAACTTCAAAAGTTGTCTAACTTATATAGAGGAATATTTTCATTTTTAATGGCATATGACCCTTGATATATCTCACATGACATTGTTAAATGCATTCCCATTTTTCTTATATCTGTCCTAAATATGAATGTAGGCACACACACAAAGTGAAGGTTAATTATGTAGTTATGGGAAATGCTTTTTCTCACTGATTATCAGTAGCAGTAACGGAAGGGAACATTCATTTAAACACACACACACACACACACACACACACATATATATAAAACTTCATGGCTATGAAAAATAACATAAGTTTCCCACCTCAAATCTGTTCTGAACTTTACGTTGAGACTTTTGTAAAGATGATGATACGATTTTTCAAGTTTATGTTAAACCGGAACGAAAGGCTGTTTTTACTCCCCATTTCTATACTGTAGCATTAAGTATCTGGATGGAAACGTTTAAAAATAACTGAGAGAAAGGATTAAACTCCTTGTCCCATTCTTGTAAGTCCTTGATTGTGGCCTTGGAAAAACATCTGGCCCTGGAAGTAATTTATCTTCTACACTAGATACACTAGGAATGGAAGGAGAGTCCACATATGTTTTAAAAAAGGTGCAGAAAATCTTTTTTTTTTTTTTTTAAGGAAAGAATGGATTAAAACTGGAGATGGTTGCTTTATGATCTTTAGTGTTTTGAACAAGATAGCTGGAAGTTTAAATCAAGAGAGATAATTCTTAAGGAAGGCAAAAATCTCAATTGGTTTGATCATATATAGCTTAAGGACAGATTTAATCAAGATAAGAGAAATGCAGCCATATAGGTTACAGAAAATGAGTTGTTGTTGGTTTTAGAGTTGTGTAAAGACAATGACCATGTAAGTTAAAAAAGTATGCTGTCCTCCCTCCACATTTGTGGGTTTGACCTTCACAAATTTGATTATTTTCAAGGCATACACATGCCTTCCCTCCCATTCTTCTCCTCCCATCCCCTTGCATTTTTCTGGGCACAGAGAAGGAAGCAAGGACCTGGACAAAGGGTGAGGAAATGGGAGGGAAGCCCTATGCAAGCCTTCCTTCTCCCCTCTGGAGCTCTCCCCTCCCATTATCTTGCCTCTGGCCCCAGTGCTGAGAACTCACGCCAAGGGAAAAAGGGAAGGGAATGGCGGGGGAGACTCACTCGAGCCTTCCTTCATTCCTCCAGAGCTTCCTCCTACCATTCCCTTGTCTCTGGCGCAAGTGCCGAGAACTTCTGCTGAGGCAAAAGGGAAGGAAATGATGGAGGGAGTTCATGTTAGCCTTCTTTCTCCTCTTTGGAGCCCAGCTTCTCATTCTCTTGCCTCTGGCCACAGCACTGAGAATTTGTGCTGAGATAAAAGAGAGGGGAATGGGGGAAGGTTCACATGAGCCTTCCTTTTTCCCTCCAGAGCAACCCCCTTCCTTTCCCTTGCCTCTGGCCCCATACTGAGGCAATAGGCAAGTGGGGGAGGCTTGTATGATAACGTTTTTGCACGGCAGTTTGCAAGCGAAAGGGCCCCTTGAGCGTCACGTAAATGTGAGGAGCAGTCTGCATGACACACTCCCATTTACACAATGTTCAAGGCCCTCACGCACAGTGAACATGCATTTTTTTTTATTTTTGGCTTTTAGCCAAAAATGACCCGCGCTTGTGCAACGCGTACGGGCCTGGGCCGCACTCACCTGCTGTGCGGAGCCTCTGGAGCCCGGCCGGTTGCGCATCCTCTCCTCAGTGCAGCCTCCAACTCCCAGGCTACACTGTGGAAGGAAGGGGCGGGGTGCGGGCGAGGCTCTCACGTGAGCAGGAAGGAGGTGTGGAGCTGAAGCAGGAGGTTTGCAAGAGCCTTCCTGCCCAAGTTTCTCATGCGAGGACCCCAACCCAGCAGCGTTAAAAGGTAAGGTGCAAAAAGGGCCTGAGTTTTTCTGCTCACCTGTGGAGATCCTCCTCCCATTTCCTTGCCTCTGGCTCCAGCATTGAGAAGTTGCACTGAGGCAATAGGCAAAGGAATGCGAGCGGAGGCTTGCCCGAGCCTTCCTTCTCCCCTGTGGAACTTCTTCTCCTGAGTTCCCCCTGTTCCCTTGCATCTGGCCCCAGTGCTGAGAATTCATGCTGAGGCAAAAGGGAAGGGAATGGGGGAAGGTTTGCACAAGCCTTCTATATCTCTCTCAGAGCTCCCCCTTCCCATTCCCTTGCCCATGGCCCTGGTGCTGAGAATGCATGCCAAAGCAATAGGCAAGGGAAAAGCTTGCATGAGCCTTCCTTCTTTCCTCCAGACCTCCCCCTTCTTTCCCCTTGCCTCTGGTCCTGGTGTGCAAAAGGAAGCCCCAAAGGGAATGGGAGGGGAATCACTGGGGCGCGGGGAGTTATTTGTGGTTTTCCCACTTTCGTGAGAGTTCTCTGCGATGAACCTCATGAAAGTGGAGGGGTCACTGTAAATGGCTTCTATAACTAGAGACAGCAGGTTGGTTGATAAAAGTGTACATGTTAATGTGGGCTCAAGATTTTGGGCATAATGTCCATATGGATGTATGGGAAAAATGTGATCCAAAGATATAAAATCTATTTTGTGAAGTCATTTAAAAGAAATTCTGTATAAGATGATGGTGTAAGATTTATACAAAAATCTTGCAAAAAAATAAAGGTAGATTTTGTAATGTTACCATACATGTTTTTGTTGGGCATTATGGATAAATAACTGGAGAATGAATATAAATTTCTTCTTCAATGTGTGACAGCAGAAAGAGTATTGTTTGCTCAGACTTGGAAATGGACTGAAGTACTGATGGTGGAAGAATGGATTGCTGGGCCAGTGAGTTAGCCCAAACGGCTAAATTAACAAGAGTTCCAGACAATAGGCCAATTGAAGACTTTTTGAAAGATTGGAAACCATTTGTGGATTTTAAAAATAAGAAATGTAACAATGTAATAATCTATGGTTATTGTTATTAGCAATTTTTCAGGATTACTTAGTTGGCTCTGTCATGGTAGTATATTTTTTTCTCTTTTCTTTTCCTTACAGGCAAGAAGGGGGGTGGGGGTCAGACCCTTACCGTGGATTAGTTATATGTCTTTTCTTCTTTTTTCTTTTTTCTCATTTTCTTCATTTTTTTTCTTTTTCTCTTTTTCTTCTATTTCTTTATTTTTGAATGCATACCACTTTGATTGTAAATCAGATTGTTCATGTTAAAAATTAATTTTTAAAAAACTAAAGCAGACAGATGAGAAGTTCAAAGGGAAGTGCCTGAGAAAACTAGCTTAACTGTTGACAGTGGAAAAGATCTATAAAGACATCTGTAGAAGAACTAAAGGGAAATGCTTTGGAAAAATGTTGCATAGTGCTGTCTTTGTGGTTGAACTAATACCTGATGATGCAGCCATGGGAAACCAAAGGTAAAAATTGAGCCTGCCCATTAGATCCCACCTATCTGTCCTGGCAACAGACTCAGCAACCAGCTGTTGTGGAAGCTCCCAGTGTCGGGGCTGTTTGCAGTGTACCACCTTTCATAATCTCTACAAATACTCTCCATGACTGGCCAAGGAAAGTAAGAAATCCTAAAATGTTATTTATATGGAATAATATTTATGGAACTGTGTGGTAAAGGACAGATTATCTACTAAGTCCAGTTTCTTCCAGTGACTGTTTGAGTCTTCTGTGCATCAGTGGGCCCTGTATAGAATATGGGAAAGTTGCTTTTGGGGAAACTGACTCCTTCTGCCATGACTGACTGGGATGGCATTACCAGATTGCTCAAAATTTATTTTTAAGGACTAGGCAGCAGATGAGGGATGCCAGGCAGGAGGCTGGGAGAAAAGAGCTAGAAATTGGCAGTTAACAAGTTGTAAATAATGTGATCAAAGGAAAGGGGCTATGAGGCTGCACATACACCTCCTAAAAGCTTACAGATAATGTTTTGTTTGGAACTTTCCACACAGCCTTATTATTAATTTCTGTATAAGGTAGAGAAAGATAATGTTGGCTAAGATATCATTTTCCCCCACACTCTTTGAAAAGTGCCTGTAGTCCTAACTTCTGCCTAGATAGCCATCAAAGACTGGCTGAATGGATCTCAGTTTAATGTCCTTTCCAAAGGATAGTATCTCTGAAAACATATTTACCCCTCGGCTGAAGTATAAAGACAGTGGAAATCGGCTAAGCTCAGGTAAGGGGATAGACTCCACGGTCTTTTAGCCTGTAGGCTAAACTGTCTTCACATTACTTAAACAGACAATACATTTTTGAGCTCTCAGTATTAACTCAGGGTGAATATGATTCACTGCGCTTGTCAGAGAACAACAGCCCTGAACACTTCTTTTCAGTGCAAGAGAAACTCAAGCATTTGTACATCTAATGGCATAAAGAGAAACACTGGGAAGAAAAAGATACCATTATGGGGCACCATTCCTCTCATGCTTATGATTCCGTAAAATTATTCCCCAAGACCATCTATATACACTTCATTGTTACACCACAACAAATACTTTTTAAAATTACTTTGGACTGAATCCATGTGTCCGTAAGTTGGATTGTACTCATAGGAAGGTTCCCCTCCTAAACAGTAACACGAAGCAATTTTTTTGTTGCTTCCTCCTTCCTTCTGCAGTCCTTTGTGCCCTCCATCTGCTCCAGATGCCTATGAGACCCTTTGGACCAACTTGGGGAGGCAAATTCCCGGAAGAGTTATCCAGCTGGAAAGAGGAATTTACATAACTGACTCCATATCACCTTCATAAGCCAACAATGGTACCTTCTTAAGGGAATTAAGTAATTGCAGCTACCTGTTCTGGGATGAGAATAAGTAGTTCTAATGCTTCACTTACACAGAAAAATAAAAATCTATTTTTCAAATAGTTCAGATCCATATTGTTTAATATCCATCCATCCATCCATTCTATTATAGTATATTCAGATATTTCCACACATTTGAATCTCACAACTTTCTTTCTAAGTATGTTACACAGATTCATCTTTTTGAAATAAGTTAGGCAGAAAGACCAGTCATCTAGGCCAGTCATCTAGGAAACCTCATGGGTGATTCAACACTCTAACCACAGCATCACATTGGGTTTTTACAGTGGCCCCTCCACCTTCATGAGGGTTTAGGTTGCAGAACCCTTGCAAAAGTGGAAAAACTATGATTAACTTTCCCCTGCAATCCCCCTCCCATTCTTTTCTGGGGCTCCCCCCATTCCTTTGCCTTTTGTGTGCTGAGGCCAGAGGCAAGGGAATGGGAGGGGAGCTCTGGAGGGGAGAAGGAAGGCTTGTGCAAGCTTTCCCGCTCCTCCATTCCCTTCTCTTTTGCTTCAGGATGAGTTCTCAGTGTCAGTGCCAGAAGCTAGGGAATGGGAGGGGGAACTCCAGAGGGGAGAAGGAAGACACGAGTCTTCCAACCCACCCCAATTCCCCTGCCTTTTGCCTTGGTGCAAGTTAGCATCAGGACCAGAGGCAAAGGAATGCCAAGGGAGATCTCCAAAGAGGAGAAGGAAGGCTCATGTGAAACCCCCCACCCCATTTCCCTGGCCTATTGCCTTGATGCAAGTTCTCAGCACCAGGACCAGAGGCAAGAGAATGGGAAGAATTCATGGAGATTTTCAAATAGAGGATTAATATAAAGAAGTGTAGAAAATTGTGATCAATGATAAGTTAACATGTCGAATTAAGGCCAAAAAAGGAATAATGAAGGGGAACGATTTTGAAGCAATATGGAAGATATTTGTGGGAAAGGCTTTAGTAAAAGAAGAAGGTGTCATACCTCCACAAGAAGAATTACAATTCTGGAAGGTGGAGTAAGTTGAAACATAATTGGCTTTGGGGGGTGGGTTTACTTTTAGAAATAGTTTGATATGTTTAGTAATAAGATCATATTTAGTAAGACTAATAGATTAAATGTAATGGTAAAGTATAGAGTTAAGAATGAAACTATTGTAATAATAATGAGTGTAATGAGAATCAGATCTAGATATAGGTAACCAAAGTATATAAGCAGTATGATATAGAATATGCTGAATAAGTATATGATTGTAATGGAATTGGAAAGAAACAACAATGTAAGTTTGGTTTGTTTTTCTCTTTTCACTGTTATGTGTATCACATGGTGTTTTTCTTTTTTATTCTGTTTTTTTTCTTTATAATCAATAAAACATTTTTTTTAAAAAAAGCAAGAGAATGAGAAAGGGGAGCTCCAGTGGGGAAAAAGAAGGCCCTTGTGTGCTTCTTCCCCTTTCCTTGCCTTCTGTCTGGGTGCTTGCCTTCCTTCTCCTACACCTGCAAGACACAAGGGAATAGGTGGAGGGGAATGCGGGGGGGGAGTACGTGTGCACCTCATGAATAGTCAAATCTGCAAATGTGGAGGGAGAGCTGTACATGTAACTTTTCAGAAAGTGTTTGTTTATCCAGTACTTGATAATGAGAGAAGAGGTTTCAAATACTGGTACTTAACTGAAAAGGAACAGTGTAGCATGAATCAAGCCTATGACACCAGCATCCTTTGACAACATTCCACTAGTGGGAGTGATACTTTAGTCTTGGATACCTTGTTCTGAACACAATGGCCTAAATCCCATCATTAGTCCCAAACAGAGAGGAACCATTGAATCAACTGTTTTTTTCCACATGTTGACTCATCACCCAACAACTTATTCAATGGATCTACTCTAGTTGAGATTAACCAATGGAATTCAGCAAATAGGTCTAAGGAAGGAATCCTGCATACAGAGACAAAGGGATCCAATACAGTTTACAGTTGGGCAAATGGCTGTACAAACACTAGTGTGCTCAAAAACTAATGTGCTACTACCTATGCAACTTGGTAAAAAAAACTCCTGTAGTGCCTCCTTTCTTCCACTAATATTATTTTAGGTCAGTCTTATTCAAACTAATGTCATTTTGGCCTAAATCAAATGAATATTCCTAACTAGAGGTGGCCCAGTGAATCACTAGGACTTACATAAATGTTGACTTACCATGTTTACATTGGTTCAATGAGTCTACTTGAGCTGGAGCTAATAATTGGATTAAGGTCTTTATTTCCTTGCATTTGGCAACTGTGCAACAATGAAATTAGAGATTGTGTTGTTCTATTGCTTGTTTCCCATGCTGCACCTCCATGTTGCTTCTCTAGGGCAGTTGTACAGCTTAAACACAATCACTTCAGGCTGGGGAAGTGTCTTCTGTTGTTAAATCCCAAGACTGTAGTAACCTTCATCCACTATAGTTTGCTCTCTTTGTTTTATGAGGCTGGCAGCCAGAATTGGCCATACATTGAGCTACATAAAATATGGCAGATGAGATAGTTCTGAACTTTACCTGATAACATCAGTTTCTATTCATGTAGCTATTCTGGGTACTTATGACTCATTGCAATTCTACAGAAGCCATAGGAAAAGGACATAATATTCTAATTTTGAGCACAAAAATCATATTCATCATAAAGATATATGAAACCAAAATTTTTTGAGGTCTTGGAGAAGCTGATTTACCAGACTTTCAAACTCCAGTAAATTACTTTTTCTTTGCTTATAGGTTGGCAATAGGATTGCTGGGTCAAATAGAGGAAAGGTCTATTATACCTTTGTAGAAGAGGGGATCTCAGCAGTCAGTGCTTGTCTTGCAATCAATAACTGCTGAAATTCCATCGTTGGCATACGCATTAAACATTCAGGAACATGGTCCTGTGTTTTAGCTGGTGACCATAGTTGACAGTAGTCCAGACACAAATCAACCTCCTTTTATATTCATCAGGAGGCAGAATACAGTTTTTATGCGGCCTTTGAAGAGCAAGGAGCATCTCTTTCTGTCTATTCTGCTGCTCAGCATTAGTTGTGAGTAGCTTAAGACCGTGGCATCATACAAAGCACCTCCTTCAAGCCGCTTGTATCTAGCAGCCTCCTGACTCCAAGCTAAGAAGCATCAGGAAACAGGTCTTTGTTCTTGATTTATGTCTGCTGGAGAAGCTAGAATTGATCCAAAACTTACTCATGGGGTACAATATTGCAACCCATTATACCTCTTGATCAGCTTTAGATGTAGGGGGTGGGGAAAAATATATGAAGTTTGCAAATTACACTGTGCAAACCCACCCACTTCATTTCTTCTATAACTTGAGTAGCTACAGAGATCAGTGACATTTTTTGCCCTGATCAGCACTTGCTGTGCTGTAGAACACCATTCTGGGATACAGCTCTGTACCTTTGCATGCTCTTGAAAATTAAGTGACTTTTTGCAACTGTGATCTGGAAGAACGAAGTGATTGTGACCATACTGACTGTGAACAGCCCCAGAAGAAAATGATGTTAAGATAAAGGGGCAGGGCTTGAGTGGATGACACACACACTCCAAATTCACTGTTGGACAATACTTTGACTCAGCTTTATAAGGAAGCCAGTCCCAAATAAAAATATAAAAAGACATCTACTCTTGCCTTTCTGTTGGTCTACAACTGCAGTTGACATTTTGTTCCCCTGTCAGAAAGCATCTCTGGGGTTATGTTATAAACCTACTTTGTCATCTAGGGGCCAAAAGCATATTAGTGTCTTACACATGTGTAGGTTCCCTTGCACATTTTTGTCCAGTGCAGCATGGCAACATTCAGTTCAAAAGTAGACGTTGCTCATGAGGTGCTGTTGCTCATAAATGTACTGTCAAGTCAGCTTCAACTTATGGCAACCCTATGAGCATGAAACATCTGTGAGATGCCTCTCTGTCCATCAATAGCTCTGTTCAGGTCTTGCAGTCTCATAATTGTGACTCCCTTGATTAAATCAGTCCATATAGATTGTGATCTTACTCTTTTGCTACTGCCCTCCACTTTACCGAGCATTAGCATTTTTCTGTGAGTCATGTTGTGTCATAATGTATCAAAAGTACAACAGCCTCAGTTTAGACATTTTGGCTTCTGTTGAGAGTTCAGACATGATTTAGTCTAGGACTCATTTATTTGTCTTGTTGGCAGTACATGGTATCCACAAAACTCTCCTCCAGCACCACATTTCAAATGAGTTTATCTCCTTATTGTCCCAATCTCACAACCATATATAGAAACTGAAAATACTATGACATGAATGATTGTGATTTTCCTGTTTAATGATATAACTTTATTTTGAGTATCTTCTCTAGTTTCCCCATAGTTGCCATTCCAAGTCTTATCTTTCTTTGGATTTCTTGACCACAGTGTCTTTATTGATGAATGCTTGAGTCAAGGTTTTGAAAATCTCTAACTATTTTAGTGTCTTCATCATGCCCTTTAAAGTTATGTAAATCATCTGTGGCCGTTATTTTTATTTTCTTAATAATCAGCTGTAGCCCTGGATTTGCATTTCCTTCCATTAGCAGTCATTCCAAGGCTTCACTGTTTTCTGCTAGCAAAATGATGTCATCTGCATATCTTAAATTGTTAATGTTCTTTCCTCTGTTTGCGAGCCTCCTTCCTCTGAATCTAATCTCAGTTTCGATATGATATGTCTATTAATTAAGCAGGATTACAACATGACACCCCAATTTAGAATCTCAATCATTTGTAGCTAATTTCAGTAGTAGCTTCACCTGCATGTCTGGGGTCAGCCTGCAGCATCACTGAATATCCACGAACTGGAAGTACGGCGTCCTGACAGGGCTTTCTGCATGTACATATATCTGTTCACAGGCAGGAGATTCAAGCTCCAATGGCCACAGAACAGGCAGTGATACTGCCCCAGAGGTTAATCAGTTCGGGGAATTTAGAAAGAAAAACTGGATGTCATCAGTTAGCAAACATGTTTGTGAAGGGCACCTCCCCATCCACAATTCTCTATGGGAAGTAGGTGGCTACCATAGCTCAATTCAATCATTTATTACAAGCACAGACCAGCATACCACCATAGCTCTGCAACTCCTTACCAATGGAGGTAACCCCTACCCCAAATAAATTGTGCCAGACTGGAACACCAAGAACACATTGCCAAGTGTCTCCTGACTGCAATAGTTTTTGTTAAGCAATGCAATATTTACCTTTACCAGTAACAGAAATATTGAACTTATCATGATTTGTTAACACTCCAATGTTAACACTTCCTGAAGCTGTTGTAGTAGTAAATCATTGCTGTTTCAGTAGATAGGTGCTGTGTACACCTGCATGACTTATCTTCCAGTGCTTACATTTCATTCTGTATTATGTGGCAACTTTTAAGGCTATGAGATTCAGAATCATCTGTACAATTTGTCACTTGTACAGACATAAGTACACTAAGTCAAAATTACACATTTGTGCTAATGCCTGCTTCTGTTATCTGTGGCCACAAATGATCAGTGTCCCACTTGGTTAGAGCCATCATGGAGTAGGATTTTAACTTATAGCACCCCTGCAGAGAGAAGAGAACCAGGGGGAATGCTTGAGAGTTAAGGAGAGGAAGATTGTCAGGGTCCCGTTTATTCTATCTGCCACCTCTATTCACTGGGGGGGCACCTTCACCTACAAGTGAATGCCTTTTAGCTGGGCTAAAGCCCAAGCCAGCAATCTCCAAAAGGTTATCTAGGTGCTTTTATCTGGCTGGTGGATATGAGTGATAATCCTGCTGTGGCAGCCCCTCACCATCAATGGGTAGTCATCATTAACAGAGAATTACTCTCTTGGGGAAACCATTTTGGAGGTGGCACAAGGATATACACCTGGCCCATGATTTTATAATGGTGGGTGCTTCTTGACAGTTGGGATAGGTTGTGTAAGATGAGGGCATCTTACAAAGATTAATTTTAAAAAGAGGGATGGAAATGATAAGAAACAAGGAACAGTTACCACAGTCATACAGGACACCGAAATACATAAAAAGGGGAACAGTTGTCGAATGGCGGGTCAGTGAATAGTAAAATAACTGTCATTCAAGAGTGATCCTGGTTGAGCATGCTGACCTGACCTGTATCATGCAGAACTGGTTGAATGAAGTGAAAATGGAGGTTAATCTCTCACAGCTCTGCCCACCAAGGTTCCCAGTGCAGCAACAGGCAAGCCCTTAGAGGTAGGGAACTGAAGACTCAATGGTGTATTTGGGATTACATCCCCTGACCACATCCTATGTCCCATAGACTGCTGGATTTGAGTGTGTATATCCGAAGGTGTTTCATTTTAGAGTTTTCAAGGTAGAAGGCATCAGGAGTGGTTTACTATGTCTCCTGCTGCACAGTACTAACCAGTGTCACTGCCATTGTCTTTGTATATGTCTAATCTGACCATGATGTTACATGTTTTAGTTACTTGTCTGGATCACTGTAAGATACTTTTATGTAGGGCTGCCTTTGAAAAGTGCTCAAAAACATTAGTTGGCCCAAAGAATTACAGCCAAATTGGGCCTGGCTAGCTCCACCATGGCTACTGGACACAATTCAGATTGGTTATAACCCAATAAAACCATATACAACTTGGAACTGGATTATGTGAAGGATCATATAGTCTTATATGAGTCTAGCCACACTCCAAGATCTTCAGGATCTCCTTTATCTCAGTCTCACCACTGAACAGGGACATCTAGTAGAAGTACAGGAGAAGTCTTTGGAATTCCCTGGGGAGTTCCCTTCTTGTTGTCCTTTCACCAAGTAGAACCTTTTTTGTTCAAAGAAGCTTTGAGAAAACAGCTGCAAGAGCTTTTTACTATTATATTGATTTAGAGGTTTTTATCTTTTATCTGTATGTGTTTTCTTAAGATAGTTTTAATTCTATGGATAGGTTATTTGCATTTTAACAATAACTTTTTGTATGTTTTTACTCAGATCTTTTAAAGTAGTTTTAACTGTATTTATGTTAATTTGTGTAAGCTGCCTTCAGTCACAATTTTGGGGAATAGGTGGGATATAAATCTGTTGCTGATGTTGTTGTTGCTGTTGTCATTATCAGCTATTATACTTCAAATAATGGTTAACCTGCCTTTGTTCTTTTCTAAAACAAGTACTCCCAGGCAAACACCTAGACATATACAGCACCATATAAATTATACAACTGATTTATAAGTTACTTTTAATGGGGATATAATTTCTTCATAGTTCAATAAATACAAAGTGTGGTCTGACTGAAAGCAGATTTAGAAAAAATAGGAAGAGGGAAGAGCAGCTCAAATAGAATTGGGTTCTGAAAATTAATTACCTTCTCCTAAATATTGCAATTGGCTTCTCTTGGAGGAGCACATTTTCTTCTTTGTAACAGAAGTGACAAATGAAGTGCCTCATCAATCTACCTCTTTACCCTTGGAATGGAGCTTGTCTCTAGATACATACAAATTTTTTTGCTTTTCATCATCTGCTTCTTGGTCACATAACAAAATCTTCATGATCAGGTTTTGTTTGAGGATATTTTATATGGGATGCAGTCAAAGGCTAAGAAGCAAAGAATTGTTCCATTGTGTCATTGGATTACCCGCAGTGTACATTTCTAACACTTTGATTACATTTTAACTGTCATAATTCCATCCTCTGGAATCTTGGGATATATAGTTTGGTGAAAGACTTAGGGCCTTTCCACACTACACTGTTATAGTGCTATTATTCCACTTTCAATATCTTATGGAATCCTGGGGTTTGCAGTTTAAGGAGGGGCATTTAGAATTCTCAGCCAGAGAGCTCTTTGGCTTCAGTAAACTACAAACCCCAGAATTTCACAGGATGTTGAAAGTGGAATAATAGCACTATAATGGTGTAGGATGGGAAAGCCCTTAGAATTTTCTAGTGCACTCCTTTGAACTATAGCATTAGAACTACAGATGCCACGATTCCGCAGGATGTAGTCATAGCACTGAAACTGGCATGACATTGATATAATTATGTCAGAGGAAAGATGTCTGGATTTAGAACTCTGGAATATCCCCATTAGAGTAAAATCGAATGCATATAAAGCTGTTCTCTATCTTTCATTAGGATAAAGCATGCTTGTTATCCCAATCTGCACATGTATGTGTGTGTGTGTGTGTGTGTGTGTGTGTATATATATATATATATATATATATTTTGTAGAAAATATTTATATCCCATCTTTTGCCCAGGCAACAGGTTTCAAAGTGGATCATTTACATTGAAGTTAATACTCACAAAGTATAAGATACAAAAGAAAGCATTGGTTACTGAAGAAATGCACTGGGAGTGAGTGGAAGTTTGGGGTAAAATTTTCACTGTTCAGTCCTTGGCTGTGATTACAATTATTGCTGTTTAAAATATCTGCCTTTTCTACAGAAGAGAAAACAGTATGATTGTTCCTATTTTGTGGGTGGCATAAACATGAATACAAAAGTGAGCATAGGTGCAGTAATGTAATTTTAGATTCTGTACTTAATTATTATTTTATTTTTCTAGATGTTAATTAGATTTATATCCTGTCTTTCTTCCAAAATGGGACCCAAAGCAGCTTATGATAAAACACCTAATACAATACATGGTGCAAACATTTTTACAAAGCATTAAACAATCAATGCAACTGAACTATTTCTTTGAAAACATTTAACTATGCTAAAGAATATCTGTGGCTGTGAATATATTATTTCACTCATTTAAAATGTTTTTGCAATTTTTTTCTTGGTTGATCTGCTTGCACACTCTGTGCATCATGGTACAGCTCTCTGGATCTGGAAACTTGCCTGCTTTGAAACTGATGTTTACAACAGTTCTGATCATTGTTGTTCACTTGTTTGGACAGTTTGTGTTCATTGGGCATGCCGCAAGCTTTCAGGTGTCTGCAATGAACTCTTTTAGCATCATCGTTATTCACTTGCTTACATGGTTTTTGTCTTGGACATGTTACATGGTGGCTGCTGGCTCCCATGTCACCGGAGCAGTGAATCCATTCTGAGTTTTGGATCACTGTAAACAAACTATCCAAGGTACTGAAACTGTTTCAGAGATGAAAGTTCAGCACCTTGGCTGGGTCCTTTAAAACTTGAAATAGATGCAATGGGTCTGATTTGGGGCTCTGATTTTCCCCACTCTGAAATGAATGTTTGCAACTCTTTGGGGGGGGGGGGCAGGTTGTTTGTTTTTGTTTTTTTTGCAAATTTTATGAATGCTGACTTTGCTATTCCAAATAGAATTTATAAAAGAAACCCCTGTTTCAAGGGAAGCAAAACCTCATGAATGGATAGCTACATCACTTGCAGCTCTTAAAAGCACAGCAACCATATAGGAATAAATGTTTGAATTGTGGTAAAGAAAAACAGGGTTATGGGGATGCACAACTCACCTTTAGCTGCAGGTTATTGTATCTGTACTATGTGTATGCACACACATGCATCCCCTCCCATTTTTTTGCCCATCTGCAATATAATGCAGAAAAGAAAGCTTTTGAACAGGACATTAGTGTGTGTGTATGTATGTGTTTAGCCATGTGTGCATATGATTGTCAATGTCTTTGTAACCTATCACATGATAGATGTATCACATGATATATCATGGCATGCATGATATAAAAATATAACTGCCTGGATCTGAGGGACTAGAATATTGCAACCTTAAGAAAGACAAGAGAGGAAAAAAACTCCTGTGTCTAGTAGGGTGGGAAGAATAGTTTGAAAAATGAAAGACTGGAAAAGTTGGTGGGGCGGGGAGACCAGCAAGAAATAAAGAGTTGGAGTGCACAAATTATAAAAGCACTGGGGTTGACATGCAACAGACAGGTTTCTAAAGCTGGCAAAGTAGTGTAATTTTACTAGTATAATTCAATATAATATAATAATGATTTGGTTTCAAGTTAACTATAGTCATGTACGTCCAAGAGTATACATGACATCAAACTTTAATTATTAGCTTTAAAGGGACAGGATTGAGTTTTTTTTTTCTTTTTGTAGGCTTGAATTCCATGTAAGCAGAGTTTAGATAAATAATTTGTGTTGTTTCTGAAGGTGTTGAGTTCACCCTTTGGGAAAAAGCAATATGTGGGAATTACATTAGCCATATGTCCCGCTGTATTGCTGACTGGTTATGCATGACAACCCCAGTAGTGCAATCACCTACTGAGAAATTTACTGTCATCCTACAACCATTTAATATGCTAATTGGTTATTTGTGCAGAACACAGTTGTATGTAGACTTCTCTAAGCAGCAAAGAGGTGTTGAGACTGACCTCTAAACACAACAAGCAAATGGATCAGTGCAGTGGTAGTTTGCTGACAGTGGCCCAGTGTCAACAGATCCTCTAGTTTTGTACATGGCACTGCCACTGACGTGTGAGGAAACAGGTAATAGCATGGACAGCACATGGAATTCTACTTATCTATAGGACGTTCTGTGTCGCACTGGGACTTCTCAATAGGTAAATGCCAAGCAAAGCTTGGAAAAGTAGCTTTTTTTGGAGTAGATCTCCCAGAATCCCACAATCAGCATAACCATCGCCACGCTGGCTGTGCAATTCTGGGAGCTGCAGCCAAAACAAATAAATTTGTCCCTCTGCACTTGATTTGTGAGCTCTGAAGAATAAAGTTCCTACTATGAAGCTGATTTGGGCCTAGCTGGGATTCTTTAGAGTATTGTAATCTTTAAACCATAAATGCCTCTGAGTCACTCTCCCACTAATTATATATAAATATTTGGTTATTAATGCTGCTGAGAGAGAGGAGTGGGGAGAGAGAGAGAGAGAGAGAGAGAGAGAGAGAGACATTTCTAATGCAAATGGTTACTTAGACCAGCATAAGTTTTATATTAATACTATCAAGTCCAAGCTTTGGGAGAAGGGCAGGCTAATATAATACAGTGGTGCAACTCTGCAGTTTAAGCAGGAAGCACTTTAACCTTCCAGTTTGAAAAACCCTTCAGAATTGAGCCATTAGTCCCACTGGGTTTAGAAGGTTCATTTGAAATAATCAAAATCATAAGTATGAAAAAAATATTGGGGCTGTAATCCTATATGCACTTACTTGGGAGACAGTCCAACTGAATCAAATTAGGTTGACTGAAAAGAAATATACAGGATTGCCAGGAAAACCCAGTAACAACAATGTGATCTGCTATCCCATTTACTTGCACTTAAAAACTGATTTTGTTCTCCTTTACTTCAATATGATTCCTCTCCCAGCAATTATCAGTCCTTCTAGCTACTATAACATCCTTCATAGACGGCCATCCAGCTTCTGCCTAAGAATGGAAAAAGAAGGGATGTTTACATGTTAACACTGCATAGGTGTTTGCACTATATGTAAATGTGTTCAAATGTTTGTGAGAATCTTTGTGCTTGTGTTCATTCCTGATCCTCCTTAAATCCAGTGTATACATTAGTATAAATATAGAAATCCCATGGGAACATGTCTACATTCTATTACATGTGAATAACTATATCAGGGCATAGATCAGAAGTCTGGGGCCTTTTTGCACGGCATTCGCCATGCAAAAGGGCCTCTGGAGCATCACGCAATTGTGAAGAGCCATCCACATGACATCCTCACAATTGCATGATGCTGCCGGGGCTGGCAGGCGACGATTGCGCACTATTTCATTTTCGGCTTTGAGCCAAAAATGGTGCACGATCGCGCATCGCTCTGGGATCCTGAGCCCATTTACTGTGCGTGCAGAGCCTCTGGAGCCAAGGCGCTTCCGCTTCCTGCCCCAGTGCAGCCTGGGAAAATGCCAGGCTGCACTGCTGAAGGAAGAGGAGGGGCTTCCACGCTCCCTGTTCACGAGCAGGCAGCGGCTGTGGAGCTGAAGCAACGGGGACACGAGAGCCTCTTGCAAGAGGCTGCTCGCACAATCCCCGCACCCCAGCGCCAAGAAGAGGTAAGCTGCGGAAAGGGCTTGGGTGGAATGTACTGAATGTTAAATGTGAAAAATTCTACATGTGTATGGATCAACAGTTTGTGTACACAGATACACAGGTTGTATGCATGTTGAATGTAGTGTGTGAACATATATAGACTCGTAGGCCATTTCCACACTACACTGTTATAGTGCTGTTATTCTAGTTTCAACATTCTGTGGAATTCTGGAGTTTGTAGTTTCCTGAGGCCAAAGAGCTCTCTGGCTGAGAATTCTAAATGCCCCTCCTTAAACTGTAAACCCCAGGATTTCATAGGATGTTGAAAGTTAAATAATAGCACTATAACAGTGTAGAGTGGAAATGGCCTTAGTCTGTCTGGGACTTTATAGGTCATGAGCAGCACTTTGAATTGTGCCCCCAAATGAACCAGTAGCCAATGTTCTAACAAGATATGCTTCCTGCAACTGGCTTCAGTCAACATTCTGGTTACAGCATTTTGGAGCCACTGAGGTTTCTGAACAAGTTCCAAGGGCAGCTCCACAGAGAGTGTGTTACGGTAGTGACAGTTACAGTAGTCCAAACAGGGTGTAATCAAGACATGTGTTACCATAGCCAGATCTGGCTTCTTGCAGGTGACACACTAGTCTTGACTCTGCAAATGCACACCTGGTTACCACTGAAACCTGAGCATCTTGGCTCCGGGCAGATTCCAGAAGAATCTGCTGCAAGTCTGAGATTTCAGGAGTAGTGACTCCCCATTTCCTAACCTACCTTTTGACTGACCAAAAATAAATCCATCTTGTCTGGGGCCGTTTCCATACTAGTTTAGGTAGCAGCCTTTAGAATTCTCAACCAGAGCTCTTTGGCCTCAGTAAACTACAAAGCCCAGAATTCCACAGGATGTTGAAAATGAAATAGTTGCACTATAACAGTGTACTATGGAAATGGCCTAGATTAAGTTCCAATTTCAGTTTATTTGCTTTCATCCAATCTATTATTGACAGCAGACATTGGTTCACTATTAAGTCAGCTTCCTTGAAATTAGATGGAAAGGAGAGACAGAGTTGAGTGTCATCAGCATATTGGTTACAGTGACACGCAGGACTCCAGATGTTCTCTTCCAATGGTTTTAGATTAAACAGCATAGGGGGAAAAACTGAGTCCTGGGGGACCCCCCAATTCAATGGCCAAACAACCCAATAAGAAGCAGCCCAAATAAAACTGAGCAGGCTCAAAAATATTGGAAATAAATAAAGCAGAATCATGTTTGTATTAGCAGAATTGAAGGAAAGCACTGCAGGCTTGCCCGATTAGCAACTTCTGTACTAAGCCACTTGAGTTTCAGCAGTCATGCTGACATATAGGACATATAATATAGGATTTAGTGAGTCAGGAATGAATAAAGAAGATTTTTTGACACTTAGGGAGTGGCATGAAAGAACTGGGAACAAAATGCAACAGTTCGGGCCTCCATGTTTGTTGGTTCAAAGGCAGGCCCTGCATAGCTTCAGGAATATGCTAAGACTTCACAGAATCAGTTTGTAAAGCAGTTACTTGTGTTCTAGTTGCTGCAAAGAAGTTACTACTCCACCTATGAGCCCCTACTGATGGTTCACCAACCCTCACAAATGTGGTCCAATGTGCTATTCCCCATCCCATGTGTATGTCCCTCTTATTTTTATTCCCCTACACTGGAAGGAAACTTTCAGAGACAAAGATCACAGCAGGGTGAGCTGGGAAATGCAGTCTCAAGTCTCCATAGGGCTATAATATTGCCCTCTCTCTTGAAAAGAAGTAGAACTGACACCCTTGATTACTTAGCTGCGTGAAGCATTGTGTCAGCTTGTGAATCTGTGTCATCTGCAAAACTGCTCTTGAGAATGAGACTCTGATGTCATAATCCATTTGCATCTCATGTGGCTGTCTGTGTCTATGTTTGTCAGTCAACCAGTCAATCAGTTTTGTTGATAAGAAATTTTTCTTTGGCTCATATGTTGCTCAATAGAATCTGTGTCCAAGTGCAGTTTTAGCGCAGTACAGAATAATACAATGTCATTAACATTAAGGACAAGTGATAATTCATATGGTATCTCTGGCACTCTCATCACCTTCTGTTGGCATTGATATTATTTTCTGCAGTTGAAAACACTCAGATTGTTCCTCTTTTTTGATCTCTGACCCACAACAGTCTTCCATTTCATATGCTTGAACAGCAAGTGCCATTTAAATCAGTACTTCTCTCCTATGCATGCAAAGCAATGCTCAAGATTTTGTAACAAAGATCTTTACTGTATATGGAGCAAGAAATGTCAGAGGTACAAGTTGGGGTTCAGAAAAGAAAGAGGAACTAGAAATCATACCAGAAACAGACATTGGCTGATGTGCAACTGTGCTTTATAGATAACAGCACATCTTTTGATTTTGTAGATCATATAAAACTATGGCTCACTCTAAAGAAATAGATGAACCACAACATTTCATTGTCCTGGTACATAACCCATAGTCTAGATCAATGGTCACCAACCAGTGGTCTGCCGACTACTGAATGTCTGCAAGAAAATTTTGGTAATCCATGGAGAAATTTGGACATTATTTGATTTCTGACTTTCGGTTCAGATACAAGAGCTGGAGACACGGTCCTTGGCATGCTTCCCCAAGACCGCCCCAGCTGCGGGTTGCTGATAGTGAGGGTACCTCCATGCCGGCTTTCCAAGTACCCCTGAACTAAAGGGGTCTTGCCAGAGGTGGATTTGTGACCAGGAGCCAAGACAGAATGCGTACAGTAAACTAGGAGGAGGTAGCCAAAGAATCTCCCAAGAGGCTGTCACCACCATTTTTTCATCTCACCTGCAGCAGTTTAGAGGAGACTGGAGGGATTATCTCTCTCTCCATACACCTGGCCACTGAATTTCTTCATATACATACATACATACATACATACATACATACATACTATTGCTTATTTTTTCATTATGTGATAGAGCTGGAAGACCTATGCTGAGAATAGGGCGATAAGACCTTCTAGTTCAGACTTTGAATTAACTTTCTACAGAGGACCTCCGTGAGTCCAGGAGGATTTCCTCCCCTTCCCTCACACTTCTTTGGAATGGTACATTTTTTGCTCATAGAAGAAGAAAAACAAGAAGAAGAAGAAGAGAAGGAAAAAGCAACAGCAGCAGCAGCTGCCCAACACAAAGTATTTAACAACTATCATACAACAGATAAACTAAACTCAACCTTACTGCTTTCCCTACCAAACTGAAGGTTGTTTGTTTGTTTGTTTGTTTGTTTCTGTGCCTAGTTCCTGACATTTCCCTCTTTGTTTGCTACGACACAGCTGAAGACAATCCTTCACTTCTTTTTTCCTTCTGCTCTAAACTCAAAATGAACTAACAGCCCAGAAGTACTTAGTTTAAATTTTCAGTGAGACCCATTTTGTAAAACTGATTCCCCCCCCCCCTTTTTTTTTAATTTCGGAGACCCCACGGAGACCCCACGTGAAATTGACAACGTGAAAGATCCTCCCAATTTTTGTAGATTTGACTGCTTGAGACACTGCATCTTGTTGATTTATCCTCTGCTCCCCCTCTCCTTTTCAACTTGACTGTGATTCTCCTGTCGTCTTCACCCAGGTTTGCTGGAGGGTATTGTGTGTGAGCTCTATGACTGCAACTGTTACTGCTCTAACTTAGACCCATACTGTTAGACATTTGACAACTATATCTACATACTCTTCAAAACCAAAACCAACTGCAACACAAAGAGAAAAGAACAACTCAGTGAGAAGAAGTGAGAAGAACTGTGAGAAAATGATGGTAAAAGAGAAAGAGACAATAAGAGAGAGAGAAGAGGGGAAAGTGGAGAGAGGTCTGGAAGGGACAGTGAAAGATAACGAACTTGTTTATTGAACCTGTTTAATGAATTTATTTGTTGAATTTATTTGAATCAATTTCTATATAGATTGGTAAACCGAAAGTCATTGTATGACTTCTGTAACACCCACACTGCAGAAACACTAAATATATTATTAGGATAGATATTTTAAATGAATTGACACAGTGGCTAATGAACAAGCTGATATTTTGATTTACCTTTATAGTACCTGCCTGATGAACTAAGGTGTCTGTAAATATCAGAATATGAATCAATTGGTATTTTGATTTATCTCTATAATATCTTCTTGTTGTAACACGCGCACAGAAAAAACCACCACCCATCAGTGCTGAGTGCGAAAGGCACACCCAAGCCTCGCACTCAAGGCCTGCCCAGCCTGACATCTCTTTGTGTTCAGGTCTGAGCAGCCAGGGAGATCTCTGAATCAAGCCAGGGCCAGGACAAACGGGTCTGCCTCAGTTCTCCCTCTCTGAGAACGCAGTCCCTTCCTCACTCTTGTTCCCCCTTGGCTTCTTCCTTCTAGGACTCTCCCCCTTTACTGCCTTCCCTAAATCTGCCCTTCTCCCAGATGTAAGGATCAGCAGTGATTTATATTTTCCCAGACTGTGGTACTGTTGGCACTAAGGTCAAGATGAAATTATTGTAGCGTGTATATTCCAGGATTCAGAATGAGACTCTGGGAGACTGTTATCAGGAACACAGAACTTCAAACATTTATTGTAACACTGTTGCTTTAAATGTGTCTTGTATCTAAATGTTTATAAACAGCACACCATTCTTCTCTCTCTCTCTCTTTCAATTCATTCACTATCTCTCGTACACCCAATTTCTCAGTTCTCTCTCCCACAGAGCTCTACTCTTCTCCAACCTCTCCAAACACACCACAAATCACAGACCCTATTCGCACCTTACTCTTTCGCAGAGCTGGGGTGCGGGGTTCACGTGAGCAGCCTCCAGTGAGAGGCTCTCGTGTCCCGGTCCCATCGGCTCCACAGCTGCTACCTGGTCACGTGAGCGCCCCACTTCTTCCTTTCGCAGTGGAGCCTGGGGCCTTTTCCAGGCTGCACTGGACAGGAAGCACGACCAGCTCGGCTCCCGAGGCTTCGCATGCAAAGTAAGTGCATGCCGGGCCCCAGAGTGATGTGCGACTCACAGCATTTTTGGCATTTTGGCATTTTTGGCATGTGGACCGCTCCTCACATTTACGCGACGCTCAAGGGGCCCTTTTGCATCGGAAATGCCATGCGAAAAGGGCCACACTCAATTTCAAACACACACCAGACACTTAAAAACCATTATTTTCCTCTTTCCTCCAGCCTCTCCCCTGGGCTATCCAAGGTTCCATTTCACCAACCAATCAGTTTAAACACTCTCAGTTGCCAGGAAGCTCTGTTGTCAAGACCCCTCCCATCAAGTTTGTCACACTTGTAAATAATAATTTTGTTATGATTAAACAAGTGTATTTCATATTAATAAAAGGGAACTTTTATGATCATTATTTTATAGATGTTTGTACCTTATTTAAAAAATTCATGTTCATGGTCCATGGAATTCAAAATTGTGTGTTTAGTGGTCTGTCTGAAAGGTTGGTGACCGCTGCTCTAGATAACACGCCATTATCAGTACAGACTGAGGAAAAACCTAATGGTTTCCATTTGGCAAGGACAACAGACAACGGTGCATTTTATCATCCTATTAGTTTAATTATATGAGGAATATATAAGGAAAGTGAGACTGCATTCAGAGGAACAAGATGCACAAACTGGGAGAAGATATAGTGGACGTGCAGTTTTGGGTCAGCCCAGATGACCTCTGGGTGTGAGGGAAAAGCAGTTGAGAAAAGCAGTTAATTTTCCCTGCAATTGAAGTGACTCTGTGTTTGAAAGAAGAACAATAGGACACTGTGAAATAGCATGTTAGGGAGGATGAAATGTGCCTCACTATGCTTTGCAACATTTGTAAAATTACACAGGAAGATGGTGAGAACTATTGTTTGTGTCAATTTCCTTTCTTGAACATGTGATGTATTTGCACTGAAGATGTATAAATTGCTTTGAATGTAAAGAGGCAGGGCTCAGACTTTTGAGAATTATCTCACTGAGACATTGTGCACAATAAATCTTTTTTCTAAACCGTGGGTCTCTATCTCAGTTCCACTGCAAAGAAACAACAACAGCTTAAAGATATGCAGATGATACCATTTTGCTAGCAGAAAATGGAAAAGACTTGGAACATCTAGTGATGAAATTTAAGGAAAAAAGTGTAAAAGCAGGATTATATTTGAATATTAAGAAAACAAAAATAATGAGCACAGACAATGTATATAAATTAAAATCAGATGATGAAGACATTGAAATCATTGAAAATTTTAGATAATTTGGCTCAATCATTCATCAAATTGGAGACTATAGTGAAGAAATCAGAAGGGAGAATTTACAACTAAGAAGATAAGATCTTTATGTCTAAAGAAATACTATTAAATACACAAATCAGAATCATCCATGCCATAGTATTTCTGATTTATGTGAATGGTTATGAAAGCTGGACAATGACAGAACAACTGACAGAAAGAAAAGCAACCCATTTCAAACGCATTGCTGAAGGAAAGTTCTAAGGATACCACGGACTGCCAAAAAGACCAATAAACTGGTCTGAGAGCAGATCAAGTTGGAATCTGACTAGAAGCTCAAATGACTAAACAGGAGCTTATTGTAATTTGGATATATCTAGAGATGCCATGACTCACTGGAAAAGATGATAGTGCTCAGCACAGTGAAAGGGAGTAGGCAAAGAGGAATTCCACAATATAGGTGGATTGACTCTGTTAAGGAAGCCAGAGCACTGAGTTTTGAGGACCTGAGCATGGAGGTCTCTTGTGCATAGGGTTGTCATATGATGGCAAATTATAACAACAACAGTTGGCTGTCTGATATTGGGAACTAACACTCCATGGACTATGAGTTTGAGTTATAATAATATAGATCATACTGGACCTTTTGTTTCCTTGTGATCTTTCCTCACTGCTTGTCCCACCATGCTAAGAATATCTGTTAATACAGTTAAATACATTGCAGAGTTTGTTTATTTTTTCCCCAATATTATTTTTTTTCCCCTGCTCCATTCAGCAGTTACCCAGAAATCTTAGTTTCATATCTAAACATACTATGGGTGTGCTGTGGATCACACTCGTAGAACTTAGAGATGTAGACCTTCAACTATTTTGTCTTCGCATGTGAAGATGAACAATTACAGTAGTTTTCTCTGTACTCCAGAAGAAAACAAATATTCGTCCTCAGGATTCTCCCAATTTTTCAATGTTCTAAAAGTGTTGCAGAGGATTTTTTTCTGTATGAGCTGAAACAAGGACATTTGCTTACATGTGCAATACGTATACCAGGCATAGAAGGCCCAGCATCAAATAAATGCAATAAAATCTACAAACCAGGCTTCAGTCTGAAGCAAAATAACTTAAGAAGTATACTTGCAGTTTGAAGTGAGAGCTGTGGAGCCTCAGAAACTAGACTGCATCCTGCATAGCAGAATCTGACCAGAGTAGAAAGGGTGTGGGTTCCTGAGAGGTGACAGGGGTCATGGCTAAGCAGATTGGGGATTCCAGGACTTCTGAGACTGACAGAGGAGAGGAAGAAAAAGAAAGAAAAAAATGTGATCTTGTAGGAGTCTGTCTGAACTCAGCAGCTGGTTCCTGTGCAAGGTTATAATATCAAAAGGGAATGATCAGAACAATGCGGAAATCAAAGTTTAACACACTTCATTTCTGGTCCACTTTGTACTGTCTGGGTTTTGTGTTAGATGTCACTTTGACTGCCAACACTCATAAAAAGTTTCTTTGTGAACTTGAGCTCATCTGAGCTGCTCACTCCTCCACTGCTCCCTAAGTATCCCTTCTCTCTACTTATTCACCTTCTGGTCTCTGTCTTACTATCAGATACTTTCTTGCATCATATATTCTTTCTGTGCAGTATCATGCCATTCTGATTTTCAGTATAGCTACAACATTGTGGCTCCGAATTAAACATAAAGTAATAATTGTGAATTTTTCATTCTTGTTGTTCTTGTGGGTCTTCAATGCCCTTTTTGCACAGTATTTGCCATGTGAAAGGGCACCTGGAACATTGCATGATTGTGAGGAGCAATCTGCATGACGCACTCACAATCGCATGATGCTCCAGGGTAGGGCAGACACTGCTCGCGCACTTTTTCATTTTCGGCTTTCAGCTGAAAATGGTGCACAATTGCACATTGCTCCAGGGCCCTGCACACACTTGCCATGCATGCAGAGCCTCCAGAACTGCGGCAGTTGCGCTTCCTGCCCCAGGCTGCGCTGCAGAAGGAAGAGGTGGGGCTCTCACACTGCCTGCTCGGGAGCAGGCAGCTCATGCAGAGCTGAAGCAGTGGGGACACGAGAGCCTCTCGGCAGAGGCTGCTCACATGATCCCTGCTCCCCAGGGCCAAGAGAAGGTGAGTTGCAGAAAGGGCCCAAGTCATTTCCAGCTTATAGCGACCTTAAAGTGAACTTATTATGGGGTTTCCTGGGGCTGAGAGTGTCTGATGCACTCAAGCTTACCCAGTGGGTTATCAAGGCCAAGTGTGAACTGAACCCTGGTCTCCAGGTTCATAGTCCAATGCTCAAATCAGGACACCACACTGGCTCTTATATTCATAGACCGTTTCTCCATGGACATGGCATCTCAGCATGGGGATGCAAGAGGAGCAGGACTGCAACAACACTTCTGCAAGACATCACGGTCCTGTCCTTCTCTCATCACCAGCCAGTGTGATCATGTGGTAAATCATTGATGGATTTTCTCCATCAATGATCTCTGATCGTACGATGCTCCCACACTTAGCTGCCCTGTAGAAGGCCCAGAAGCACCATGGAGGCGCTTCCTGCTTCGGCACAGCATTGGAAAGAGGCCGGCTGTGGTGCAGAAGGAAGAAGTGTGTCCCTGACACTCCTTTCCACAGGGAATTGGTCTGGTGTGGAGGCAAGAGTTCCCCTTGCACTCCCTTCCTGTCAAAGGCACTGCCAGGATCATGACCGCAGGGTGATGGGCTAAGGTAAGGTCTGGATAGGGCCATAATCTTTTAAACAGGGTTCTCCACAAGTTCTAACAGTGTGAAGGAAGGTATTAAAAGAACTCACATCCTAAACATTTTTCTGTTTCTTCTCTTAGTGTAATGCAGATTTGTTTTCCAGTCTGTTGTTCCATTTGAGTATTTCTGCCCACCACACATACATGAGTTATCTACTGATATACTAAAGGAGTTCTGTCATGAAGGCTGATAGGTCTTTGCTCCAGGTTTTTTCTCCCTCAAACATTTTGTTGGTTTTTGTTTTCAGGTCTCATTAAACCCGTGGTGAGTAAGAGTTTTGTGAAGCAAAAGAATAAGTAGTTGCAGCTGGACTTGTTTGTGAAGAATATAGCATGAGAGTTCCTGGGCATTTCTATATTGATTAACTCTGTATGTGTGATACCTGCCCTAAGAAATACAGTCAGACACACATAAAATGGCTGAAACCTTGGGTAGACTTTACACACAAGCCTGGATGCATGTCCCACCCAACTTGCACATGGTTTGAGAACATCAGTTTAAATTACATTTTCAGGAAGAAGGTCACCTGAACCTATTTAATTTCTAGTGCTTGCAGCATTTTTCATCTCACTTAGGAGTTTTGGAATAAAACTCTTATTCCAGCTGCAAAATTTTACATTAGCTGTGGGAATAAGCATGAGGTATTAATCTGCTTAGATTCCAATAATTTATCCTCTGAGGCACCCAATGGATAGAGAGACTGACCACCTAGCTTGAGGGAATGTTTAAACAGAAATGCTCCAGATATTATACAAACAGTTACAGTTATAAGTACAACATAAATTAAGGTCATAACTAAAATAACCACAGAACTATTTTCCAAATCATTGCAATTATGGCAATTTTCCTGAAACTGGTTTCAGGTTAAATAATGTCATCTGCTGTGATCATCAGATTCACCTTTCTCATGTTGGCTTTTTGTTGACTTCCTTGGTGTTGGGGTAGTCAGTTACAGTTTTTCACTTTTCTAGGTTGAACTCAGATATACAGATAGATATAGACAGCATGATTTGAGTTTTGGACTAGGACTGTGGACGACCAGGGTTCAAATCCATGCTCAACCCCGGAAACCTACTGTGTGACCCTGAGAAAAGTACATTCTCCAAGCATCAGAGGAATGCAATGGCAAACTCCTAGTGAACAAATCTTGCCAAGAAAGCTCTGTGGTAAATTTGTGTTGCTGTAAGTCAAAAATGATTTAACCTATGGCAACAATAGGCAACTAGGGGGAAAATCATACTATATGCTGTTTGTGCCTTGAGTGTAGTCACAGCCAGGCAGAACTTTATACTGTGGCCTTACATGGAAAAAGTAGGTCAAAGCTTCATGAACTCTTTGGAGTTTCAATGTTTGGTCGTGCTAAAACAAGGATGAGGAACCTTTGGACAATGTCTCTTACTCTTCCTGGCCATTGGCCATCCTGGGCGGAATCATGGGAGTTGTAGATCACAACATATAGAGGCCAAGGATTCCCCACTCCTATCTTAACAGATAGCATTTATTTCATTATTATTTCAAGTGGCTTACTATTAACTGTAATATGGTGATTTGTTCAGTGGTAATTGAAATTCAGAAGCAATTTTTCCTGTTGTTCATTGCAGTGTTTGAAAGCTGATATGTTGCTCTTACTCACTGCACTTGTTTAGAAAGAAATTCATTGTCTTATTGTATTACTCATGCCATTGCACATTAACTTTTTCTTATTTGGGGTATTTTTTTAAAAAAAAAATCAATATATTTTTAATGATGGAACATGTGAAGAAACAATCAAAAAGTTGTTGTTATTTTATCTTTTTATCTATATCTTGTCTTTTCCCCCAGCAATGGGACCCAATACAGCTTATAAAAATTAAAACAAATAAAGATGAATAAAAACACAGAACAGATTAAAATACAATGCAATTAAACTATCAAGAATTAAAAGCAATTTAAAGCATATATTTAAAAGGGAAGATATAGAAAGGGTGCAGCGTTACTAGAAGTCTTTTCCTTATAAGCATTCAGTTCCCAAAAGACACGGTAAAATGAAAATATTCTTCTGCCAATCTTAACACTCTAGGAAGGGAGTTCTAGAGTCCAGGAGCAGGCACTGAGAAAGCCCTTTCCTGCATTCCCACCAGACATGGTAAGTTGTTTTTATCTCCTATCGTGGAAGATATATACATAAAGCTAATGCAGATGTTCACTGAGATGGGAATGTATCTTTGCATCCCAGTATTATAAGATTTTCACAGCATTTGGTTGATACATGCACTGATGTACACATCTCTGCAAGTCATAGGCAAGGTATGACAACCACGCAATTAGACCCAAACCTTTGATTATGTGCTAAATACAAGATTGTTCATCCTTGAATAACATGATATGTCTAGGATTGGTGGCATGTCCCCCAAACAATCTTGAACCCTGATACCTAGTATTTTAAAAAACAAACCACAGAAAAATATAGATTAATTATGGATATTTGAAGGTCCTAAATTGTGATGGATAGTTAACACTGACTTTTTAATTCTGCTCTACTTATGCTCAGAGGGGAGAAAAAGAAGGAAAATGGTTATGCTCATGAAAAAAGGGGAGTTAGAAAACATAGGCTGACTGTTTGAAAGTCTGACAGTGGAAAGAAGAGGAAGCTGAATTCCTTTCTTTTAGGCCCTCTTTGTTACAGAACACTCTTACTGCTTTTCTTGCAAATCTTGAGAGAGGTCAGAGAAGAAGAACAAATATGACCCTTGGAAATAATCTCTTTCATGTGTCTTGCTCTGCAAAGGACACACTTGTCTTGCAAATGGAGCCCTTTGACAATCATTGGTCTTGGAATCTGGTTAAGCTTAATCTTTGGTGCTAACAACAAGTGCACTTTTGACCTCCCTGTGGTGCAGTAGAGTTACAGTGATGGAAAAAAAGGTCAAGGAACAACTTTTCACAAAGACAAGAAGCTGACATAACCTTCTGCTTTGGCCAACCCCCAAAACTTGCAGGTTGGTCACATAGGAATTGATTTTGACTGATTAATTCAAGGTACCACTTCAAGGTACCACTAGAGAGAGTAGAGACAATCATGTTGAAGCCTGCCTGATTCTATTTTTTTCGAAATGTATTTCTATATTTGACCATCCTAAATGTTACATTCGCTCTCGTGGTGTAGGTGGTGGTGGTGATATGCATACCCCCTTCTTGTGTTCTCTAAGCACTTGGGCTTATCTGTAATGTACAAAACTGTGGAAACTCTCTGAGAACAAGTACAAAGGCATATGGTGATACAGCAGTTTCCTACAGGTAGAGAAGTATTTCTTCATGGACTGTTTCATTCAATGGAGGACATAAATTCAAGTACTTATTTATTTTCTTCCACAGACTGCCAGCAACAAAAATGGGAGAAACAATGCATTCCAAAACTTTGTGAATGCGTTTCAGGAAATGAATGGCTCTGATCTGATTGGCAGTTGGTAAAAGAAGCAAATAAATAACTAAATAAAAATAAAAATTTCTGGAAGAATTACAAAACTCTACAGTGAAAATAGTATGTCACTTGATAGTGCACAAGGTTTGCATTTTTCTGTCTGAGGCAAAGGACAAAACGGCATCTTTCTCATATCATGCACAGAAACTAATCAGATGATTCCTGAAAGTTATTTCAGCTTTGGCAGTGTGTTAGTATCTTTCACTGCCTGTGAGAACAGTAGGCTAGTTTGAGGGTTCAGGGTAGGCCACAGGCACACACAGCTCTTTCCTCCAAGTTATTAGCCTCACTCCTTACTCTCCAGCATCATAATGCAGTAATTTATTCTTAGTACAACATTGTTTCCCTTCTAGAATGTGGTTCCTGATTTTTTATTTGCAGAGGGGAACCAGGAAACATTTCAATCCCCCATAATATCCAAGAACTATCTTGAGAAGATTTGAAAAACTTGCATTTTCAAATGTTGTCTGTAGATTGTGGTGGGAGTGGGACTTTTTTGCTCCTACTATGATGCACCATTTTGCTTAGGGATGAATGGCAATCTCTGGCTAATGTGGGAGTGAGCCCTCTAGACTTTTTTCCTGTGAAGACATCAGAATACACTTAGGGCCTTTCTTCACTACACTGTTATAGTATTATTACACTTTCAAAATCATATGGAATCCTGGAGTTTGCAATTTAGGGAGGGGCATTTAGAATTCTCAGCCAGAGAATTCTACAAACCTCAGAATTCCAAAGGATGTTGAAAGTGGAATAATAGCACTGTAACAGTGTAGTACAGAAAGGCCCTTAGTTTCTGTTTTTTAATCCCATCTGGATTCTTTTTTTTGGCTATGCAAGAGTATGATGCAATGTTATAAACTGGCTCTTTAATATATACAGTTTAACCATAGATCTACGTATAGCTAATTGTAGAGAAATTGCAATTTCTTTAAAAAGCTGATATTTGATGAAAATGGTACTTAATCTTGAGATTCTCTCATCATTTCAATATGGAGACTAGCATACAGAAGCCAGTGCAGTGTTGTTGTATTGACTGCTGCTATTTTCAAGGTGTGTGTTATATGTAAGAGCTAAACATCTTTCAGCACCCACACTGAAGACAACCTGTGCTGGACTTTGCCCTGAAAAATGACAGGCAGAACCACTCTTTTATTACTCACCTTGGCAGATTTATTCTTTTACTGACGTAATTGCAATTGGGATAATACATTTGTGTCTATTTTAAGATGGGTGACATAATATACATGTAGTTCCTGTCGATGCTGAAATAGACCAATTTGTTTTACTAGAATGATTCTGGAAATAGATTGTGGCTGGAAACTGCAGGGAGATATCAAAAGCCCTTGTGAAACACAAACACATACACACACACACTGCATATACAACTATTTCTATTTAAATTCAGTTTTAACTTATACTTAAGTGGGACATTCTGATATTATACAAATTGATTGTATATAGAAGAGAAGCAAGATAATTCAGTTTCCGAGCTTCTTTGAAATGAATTTGGGAAAGATGTGTATCCAATCAAAGAGCCCATTAAATTGTATAACCTTCTTCATAGCCTGCCTTTTATCTTACCTGTATTTGTGAAAAGAAAAGTGCCTTGTGCCAGAACTTTAACGTTAAGAATCATTTTCAGATCAATGCTGAATGTGACGCTGGTGGGGAAGAGAAGGATTCTGCAGCATAGGAACCATAACTTCTTAAACTTTGTTGGGAATATTCTGGCTGGGTCAGAAACTAGAAGGTCCACTTTCACACTCTTTGGTCATTTCCACATGATGTTACTGTTCCATGATGGGGACGCACTGGCAGCAGTCCATGAATTGTGCTTTCTCACAACATCACAGTCCTGCAGCCACTGTGTCCCACCGGTCACGAGTGTGGTATATTTGTTTAATGGAAAAAATCCATTAAGTGCCTGCAATCACACGGTGATTGCATGATGCTCCCATCACCGCCAGCTATGCAGAAGGGACAGAAGTGCAGCCACATGCTTCCCTCCCCAGCGCAGCACAGGAAAGAGGGTGGTTGTGCTGCAAAAGGAACAAAAGTGTGTGTTGCTCATGCTCCCTTCATCAGGGAGCTAAACAGGTGCGGAGGGGAGCACTCATGTCATGATCCCTTCCTGGCAAGGGTGCTTTGGGACTGCAATGAAAGGACAAGGGAAGCAGGTAAGGTGCGGAAATGGCCTTTGTGCATGTTTGTGCATTTAGTTAAAATTTCATTAAAACTGATTACAATGGGAGGGAAAATAAGTAAAGCATCAGTAGGAGTGGTGTAGCTCTCCCCATTCTAAAGCCATATCTGTGGATCCTCCCTGCTCCCGCCTGTGACATATTGCTGAAATTTCCCTTTATTGCCTACAGAGCGTTGCCAGAAGGGCAGCCATAGTGATGGTCCTTTCCACCACAAGTCAAGAGGGATCCCTGCAGGGGACCTTCTTCTCTTCTCAGAGATGTGGAGGTCCATAGCATGCATTGTTCTGTGGGATGCCCTTCTGCTGACTGTATGATTGTACCAATTGAACATAATTAAATAAAATCAGCAAATAGCACAATATCATTATACAGCATACCAATGTTTAGAATTCTTCTTTTTGTTACTAAATATGCTTTACCTGCCTTTCCATTAACAGAAGTGCTGAAAGCAGATCACAATCTGATTTTAATAATCAGAGGGTAATCAACTTACTTGTATCAACAAAATACAAAATAAACAACAATAGAACAGAGAAACCACATCAGATAAAGCACTTCAATTAACAAATCAAGGGAATTAAAATTAACAGCTCAGCAAGTCAGATGCATTCAGGAGAAGAATGTTTTTGCACAATGACAAAAAGGCATCACCATTACTGAAAGGTCCCAACATTTCACAAGTTTTAACCAAAGAGAAGAACTGTGTGTGCAAATTTGCTGTATCACACTTTTAAAAGAACTTCTGTCACACAGGTCCTATGCATATTTTTTTAGGATGTTAAATTACACTTTTCTGAATAGGTCTTGCTCTCTCAAAGTGAGTTTGTACTGGACTGTGGGGTTAGGATGTACCCACACAATACAGTTGTTACACTTTGATACCTCTTTAAGCTTGTTATAATTCATACTGGTATGTGAGAACAAAATAGTCAAAGATTTGCATCCCTATTTCAATGATGCTGATTGTCTAGACCTGTTTCAGTCTGGGTCCAGGCTTGTTTTGGGGACTGAATTAGGCTTGGCTGTTCTGATGGATTACATTGAGAGAGAATGAGAAAGAGGAACCCTATGACTTTGATTTGCCAGTGGTTCTTAATATGGTATTTTCTGAGGCTATCTCAATGGGTTTGGGTGTGTGCATCCTCTACTTCAGTGATTCTGTTTCTACCTGCAGAGTAAGAGTAATGACCGGTTTCTTGTGTGCGTTATGTAAAAATTCGGTTTTGAGTCCCCTTCCCATGTAGTTTAAATATATGCCAGATTCAGTTATGTACCTTCCATGTTATCCTTTTGACTGTGTCCTAGTATGGATTTTGGAAGGTAAAAATAATGCATCTACCAGACTTTGCCAAAATTATATAGCATTCTTTCTGCTCAATAATTTCTACTGCTACTTCACCACTTCTTACCTTGGCTGCCCAGTGCATGTTGGATATGATGTTCACATCTTGGCTTTCCCATAAAAGCTAGCCGCCTTGAGTCAACCACAGCCTCTAAGCCAAACCTACCTCACAGGGCTGTTGTGTGTTAAAAGACTGAATGCAGAGAAGTGGGCAGGATACATAGCACCTTTAGCACCAGGAGCTAAGTGGAATGAGATTACTGTGAAGGCTTCGGAAAGAGGCAACCTACCAGCAGCACATAGCACTTCTGCTTAATGAATTGCACAGGCTGCCTATTTGCTGCTGGGCCAGGTTTAATTTTTTGATTTGTTTATAAAGCTTTAAGTGAATTGGGACCTGGTGACCTGAGAGAACACCTTCTCCCTTATAGACCTCTTCAGTCTTTAAGATCATCTGCATGGACACTCTTAATAGTGCTACACAATCTGCTCTGTAGTTGTTTGTAACAAAGTATTTATTGTACACAGTATTTGGAATACCCTTCCCTTAGAAATCTGACATGGTGTAACAATTTGTAGTTTTAGAGAAATGTTGAAAATATACCTTTTTTAAAAAACTTTTCCTATGTAGTCTAACATACCATCTGTTTTCATGGACAATGTAAATGTGATGTTTGCATTTATTGCTTTTGTCCTGGTTTAATTGTTGCATAATGCTGTTATATCTCCAGTGCAAACAGTCTATAAACATTCAACAACAATTCCCAGAAGCCCCAACCACTGGTTATCATACTGGCTGTGGGATGCTGTGGTCCTTTCCATGTCCCGCCCTCAATGCACAATGGCCATGGTATCGCAACGGGATCATGACAGTTCTGCATGAAGTTGTTGTGATCCTGTGGCCACCCATAACAATCGTGGAATAAATCATTGACAGGTTTCTCCCATCAATGAATTATGATTGCACAGTCCTCCCACCTCCCTCCCACACTTACCTGCAGTGCAGAACGTCAGGAAGCACAATGGCTGTGCTTCCTCCCCCAGAGCAGCCTGGGAAAGTGCTGGACTGCGCTGTGGAAGGGAGGGACAAAGCCATCGCGCTTCCTCCCGTCCAGCAGGCAGTCCATGCAGAGGGGAGCACTTCTGTCGTGCTCTCCTCCTGGGAGAGGCTTTCCCTGGATCCCCACATGATGGATTCAACAAAAGGTAAGATGCGGAAAGGGCGTGCGAGTTGCAGTTCAAAAACTAACTTTTCAGATCTCTGCTTTTTCACAGTAAATTTGTAGAAGATTGCTGCCTGCCTTTCACTACATCCATTGCAAAAAATTTCACCTTGTTTTAGTAAGTACAAATCTGGTAAGAATTATATTAGCATGCATGCTCTTTGGTTCTGTTTGTATATTTCACTTCTCATCAAAGCTGAAGTGTTAAAACAGTTTGGAAGAGAACAAATATATAAAATATTCAGTACTTGAACAGACCTTTATTCAAAATGCTGCATAGATATTAGCTAATCAAGGAATGTTGACAGGTGATGAACTATATCACTAATTGTGCTGCTAAGGTAACAAAACGATCTCTACTCACCTTGTAAGGTACAGTACATATCATAATGTTTGGACTGAGATGACATGCTAATAGGAGATAACTGTGATGACTAGATAAAAATTTAAAACAGTGCCTTTTCCGTCAATTTCTCAGCTTGCGGTTTCACATTTGTGGTGCAGATGTAATGATTTATTCCAAGAAATTCATAATCTTAAGGCCTGTGCATTACCATTTTCAGTCTCATTCTCTTCACACACTGGTTCTTCATTAGTGTATGACTTCTACAAATGTATGTTGATTTAGAGGGTTTAGGCGCTAGTATGCTTTGGAATTTTTAGTATCACTGTACTTCTGGCATGTTTCTCTTCTTTTGTTCACCATCTATTTCTCCATGTTGTTTCTTTTGATTTGTTCAGATCATAGTTTAAAATACTTAGCCTTCAACTTATTGATTGATTGATTGATTGATTGAATTTATATCCTGCCTTTTTTACAAATGGGTTCCAAGGTGGCTTACAATAATTTAAATTAATGCTGCTAAAGCATTAACTTACAAAAGTTAAAAAGAAATTAAATATCGTTTTTATTGAAACCTACTTAAAGACAGTAAAAACACATAAAACGTATTTAAAACATGGTGTCATAAAAGACAAAGATTAAAACAAGACACCATTGACACACACATTACTGCTCCATTATTAACATTCAAAATTCAAAATCCTAGCTGAATAAAAACATCCTCACCTCCCAGCAGAAAGAGACCAGGGAGGGGGCCAACCAGATTTTCCGTGGAAGGGAGTTCCACAGTCTGAGAGCAGCCGTGGAGAAGTCTCTCTTCGAAGTCCTCACCAACTGTACCTACAAAGGTGGTGGAACTGAAATAAAGCCCTCACCTGCAGATCTTAACACTTGTGATGGCTTATATAAGAAGATATTGTCTCTCAGATATTCTGGACCTGAGATGTTTAGGGCTTTAAAGGTGAAAACAACACTTTGAATTCTGCCTGGAAATAGACAGGTAGCCAGTGCAGCTGTTTTAACAGGGGAATCATCATCCCTGTAGCCAGCCTTAGTCAACAGCTTGGCTGCAGCATTTTCAACCCACTGAAATTTCTGAAAAGTTTCCAAAGGCAGCCCCATGTAGGGCACATTACAATAATCCAAAAGAGATGTAATCAAAGCATATGTCATTGTAGCTAGACTTGATTTCTCAAGGAATGAGCACAGCTGGCGCACTAGTTTTAACTGTGCAAATGCACTCCTGGCCACAGCTGAAACCTGGGCATCCAGGCTCAGAACTGAGTCCAGGAGCAGACCCAAGCTCTGATTTCAGAGCAAGCATAACCCCATCCAGCACAGGTCGAGTCTCTGTCCCCTGAACTCCTTCTGACTGACCAGGAGCACCTCTTTCTTGTCTGGATTATGTTTCAGTTTGTTCATCCTCATCCAGTCCGCTACTGACAGCAGACACTGGTTTAGTACAGAAACAGCTTCCTTGGAATAGGATGTAATGGAGAGATAGAGCTGTGTGTCATCAGCATACTGACACTGACACTGAATCCCAAAACTTTGGATAACCTCTCCCAGCAGCTTCATATAGTTGTTAAACAGCATGGGGACCAGAATGGAGCCCTGAGGGACACCACAGAATGGTGACCAGGGTGTCAAACAGGTATCACTAGGCACCACCTTCTGAGTCTGCTTATCCAGGAAAGACTGGAGCCAGGGTAAAACTGAGCCCCATCCCAGAGAGGCAACCCAGAAGGATACCATGGTCGATGTATTGCCCATGAAGTTGATTGTTCATAGGTACTACCTGTTTTGCGTGTAGAAACAGAGTGCTTATACCTAAATAACCTCTACAGATAATTCACTTTCTACTATACAAAATATTTTTTAAACAATGGATAAGAAAGGCAGTTCTTCATTCTTGCCAGCTGTCCCTCTTCACAGTGTGTGTGTGTGTGTGTGTGTGTGTGTGTGTGTTCTTTTGCATGCACGTCTTGGTAATATTCTTAATCTTCTTCTTCTGTCCTCTTTTCCCTATTCTCTCTTTCCTTGGATCCTTCTCTATTTTCCTCACTTTTCACTCTTTTTCAGGTTTTTTTCCCTGCCATCCACTCTGAATGCCAACTCCCATTGGTACTGTAATGAGATCAGACCAAAATCCTAGAAAGTCCTACATTCTGTTCACGCCATGGTAATCCCTAAAATAAGGAAAAGGGTTAGTTTTCATGCTGCATGGAGGCACATTACATCTAATATTAGATGGGTAGGTATCCATCATGACAAGCAGTACTAATAACAGTGTCCGGGTTGGTAGCCAACAGTACATCTTGTGGTAGTGAGTTCCAGAGTTTAACTGTGTACTATGCAGTTGTGAAGAACTACTGTCTTGAATTTCTCACCATTAACCAACATAAATACGTATGACTCCAGGTTCTTGTATTGTGAGAGTAAAAGGAAAATGTTCCTCCAACCGATTTTCTGCACACTGTATTTAATTCTATGCATCCTCTATACCCTTTACTCAAAGACAACCCAAGGTTAGGCAAATCTTAGGTATCACTTTTATATGCTGTACGAGGATGTGCAAGGGTGATTTAAAAAATCTGTTCCTTCCCTTTGAAGTGTGTGAACTGTGAGCTGGTTTCAGTTTGTACTGTCTTATGAACTGACTGTTTTTATTATGTAAGTTTTTTAAACTGATGCTATGATATTTTAACTGATTATGTATTTTTAATTGAAGTTCATGTTTTTTACTGTATTTGATTGGGTCTATTTGTTGCTACTTTTGGTCTATTGTTCCCCCACCATGATCCATACGGAGAGGCAAGTAAGAATAATACCTTGGCATTATTAAAACTGAGAACTGCAAAATTATGACCCTTTCTACAGCTTCATAAAAGAGGTTTATAAACTTAGAGCTCCTTCTCTAAACACACACCCTCTCTTTCTGGTCACAGAGGTCTTTTAAAATCGTATGGTCCCACGGATGCTGTTCCAGGGAACCATAGGATTATGCACTGAGTCATATGTTCTCTGGTTTGTGTCCACTGGATAGGGCTTCACAGGTCTTCACTGCATGTATATTTACCCCTTTCTAAAATTTCTGAATCTCAGGGCAACTCCATTCAACTTTTTAAAAGCAGAGAAAAAACAGCTTTTTCCGATATCATCTCCTCCTCTGTTGTACAAATTGTACTGTAGATTTCTATGGGTTCTTTATGAGACCCAGCCTGGTGTAGTGGTTCAAATGTTGGGTTAATACTTTGGAGGAACAGGGTTGGGATTGCTGATCATCAAGGTCCACTGGGTGACACTGGTCTCTCAGCCTTAGATAAGGTTTCCAGATCCCAGGCCCTGGCCCTAAGTTTCCAGTTTTCATGGGTCATCTCCAAGTAGATTTTGTAGTTTTTATGTGTTCAGCTCCAGGTAAGAAGAAACAACTGTATGTGATCCCCAGTTCAGCTTGTAGAGCAGCGGCCTGCTACAGTTTGCAAGGCTGGATTGATTTGTCGCTGCAATGTGCAAAGACTCTTGAGGGGATCTGTGCATTTACTTAGCTAGGTTCCTCCCCTTTGAGTTGCTGTGGTACCAGGACTCACCCTCTGCTCTTCTCTGAATCACCTGCTGGTTAGAAGCAAGTAGGCTATATTAAATGCTCCTTAACTTGTCTCCTTAAGTAGATGAGAAAGAATAATTCCCTCGTTTAACCTGGAACTGGTAACATTCATTGAGATTTCTGTCTTAACTTCCAGTCAGAAAAATTTGTTCTTTTCTCTTCCTGTATGTCTGTGTGTCCTTGAATGATAAGCTGTGAGCAATTGTGGTTGGCACTTACTACATAACACTTAATGATATAACCAGGGGCCATTCCTTGGTCTCAGGAAACCTCAGGGCCAAGGGCAATCCTGAACTGGTAAGTCTAGTCTTACAGGAAGGCAAGGGCAAACCTACTCTGAGTAAATCTTGCCAAGTAAAGCCTGCGATAGGGTCAGAGTTGACTTGAAGACACATAACAACAGTGGCTACTTTTGCAGAGAACACTAACACTGTGTTCTGTGGTAAATGCTTTAAAACAATCATTCTTAACCTTTACTTTATCTGGGACCCCCTGTAAATATAACTTATTGCCAGAGATTTAAATATTCAAAGATGTATTTAAATATTCCAATATTTATTTATTTATTTAAGGCTTCTGGAGACTAGGGCCCTTTCAGCATCCTACCTGATCCCTCCCATGGGGATCTCAGTAGAGGTACTCCTGCGAGGGAAGCATGACAGGAGCACTCCCTTCTCCAGTGGCTGCCTGCAAGAATGCAGGAAGCATGATGGCCATGCCTCTTCTTCTGCAGCACAGCTGGGTACTGTCCCAGACTGCGCTGGGGCAGGAAGCCCAGCCCTTGTGCTTCCTGGCCCTCCACAGCTCAGGTAAGTGCGGGTAGGCAGTGGGAGGGTGGTGTGATTGCCGATCATTGACGGTGAGAACCCGTCAACGATTTGTGGCATGATCATGCCACCTGGGGATGGGAGAAGGACAGGGCTGAGATGATGTCATGAAGAACCATTGTCTGGATCCCGTCCTTTTCTCGTCCCCAAGGTGGGACAACGACATCCTGCAGAAAGGGCCTAGGATTCAAATCCCTGCTTGGACACTAGCTAAATGTGGACAAGTCACAATCTCTCACCCTCAGCAAAAGGCAAACTTCCTTGGAATAAATCTTGCAAAAAAAAAAAAAGTATGAAAGGTCCACCTTCATGTTACCATAAGACAGAAGTGATTTGAAGACACACAGCAACAAATTGCCACTGACAGGGAGAGTTTTTTTATAGCCATCATGTCTCTCTCCTTTAAAAAGTGACTTACAGTGATCCTAAAGTAAACTTTTCATGGGAGTTTCCTGAGCAAGATTTGTTGCCTTTGCCTTCCTCTAAGGATGGAAGAGCAGGACTTGCCTGAGGTCAACCAGTAGGTTTTCATGGCCGAGTAGAGATTCAAACCCTGGTCTCCAGAGTCATAGTTTGGGTACATGCACACACCTGCTGTCCATGAGGAACTCAGCGGCAGGGAGTGTGAGTGCCAAGGGACACAGTTGCAGGCATGTGCACACACCCAAATGGCAGCCACTGCTGTTGGTGTCCAGCAGCAGGACTTTGCGGACTCCCTGTGAGGGCTCCATGGACCCACAGGGGCCTACAGGCCCCAGGTTAAGAATCACTGCTTTGAAAGAGTGAGGAGAGGAAGATACAAGCTTAGGCTACTTAGCTTAATTTTAAGTACAGAGTACATGTTCACAGGGAGTTCTAAATGCCAGAAATTAACATGCCATACTGTTCGCACTTCTATGAGGAAAAAGTATATGATTGCATAAAACGTTCAGCATACAATGAAAGTCTAGGGGAAATATAATTATTATTGTCGGTTTATCACCTCAAACATGTTGTTGTAAATGTCATTATATCAGATGAGTTTGGTAACAGGTTTTCCATTTTGTGCTTTATTTGACAAGGTGATTCATTGTCTGGCGCAGTTTAAGGTGTCAGTCCTCTTGGAAGGAAATGAGCAGTGCTGATTCACATGTGAATATTTCCCTATCAAAATATATGATTAAGGAAGGATTATTCTTTAAGAAATAGTCATCTCCAACTTGCCCAAAATATGAGTGTTTTACTTTATTGAAATATAATTTATCACAGCAGCATCCATAGCAACTGAATATGTTACTCATCCCCTATGGGACTCCTAATTCAGATACCAAAAGAGTCATGGCGAAGATAATTTTAATGTTGGTCCCCAGTAGCACACCAGGTAATTGGAATCATTTGTTTCTAACCGAACACGTCAGCTCTTCCAATAGCATATAAAAGCACCCAATAATTTAATATTTAGTGGCACCACAGTAGTTCCTTTATATTTCAACTAGATATACTTACATGGAAACGTGCTCTGTTGATTTCAGCAGAACTCATTTCTACATCCCTTTTCTGGCCCTCATTTAAAAAACGCTTGAATGTCTGGAAAACCAGTAAAGGCATTGGTCTTTATAATGTTAAATAGATCAGGACAGGAATCCTGGGGAGCTTTATGTATCAGATGTGGATTTTGTACATCTGACCTTTTCAGAGTTCTATACCAGTACAACTGGTTACAAATAATGAGTTACTGCATTACCTCTTTTGCATTAACAAAGGCTTACATTAATGTTTAATGTAATGAGAGAACTTCACTCTTTTTGTATTATAACTATTAACTCTTTTTGTTACTTTTATAATGACAGAGTCTGTGGCTTCACTGTTTAGCTTTGTAGCATAGATCAGTGTCTGGTAGGATTCTGTTTTGGTTTTTGATTTTTGAGAAAAAGATGGTTATTTTTTGTTATGAAGATAGGACTTAATTTTTAAACATAAGATCTTGCCAGGAAACAAAAATACCTATGGTAGGGTTGCCATAGGTCTGAGTCGATCTGAAAGCGCATAGCAACAGCTATAACACAAACTGACTTTTTAAAGACCTTGGAATAGTAACTGTAACTTGTTACTGAATACATGTTCATATCCCTTTATAACTAAAGAAATGGTAAGTCACAAGAAATGTCTTCTTGCCAGGAGCAGAAAGTGACAAAATTCTGTCCAAACTAACAGATATTTGGAGAAGATGATGGAAGAAGAGGAGAATCAGGGCAGGGTAGCTGCATCTTTCTTTCTCTGAATCGCTGTTCAAAATTGGCCTTTTCTGTATTGTCTTTGGCTTTTCCTCTTAATCCTTATTTCCTTTTATAGTAAAGATGTATATAGAATTGGACCTCCAATTTTGATGTCCAGTTCCTCTGGAAAAGGGGAAAAGCTGCTGGAACCCATATTAGGGGTTCCCCAGTGGAATCCCCAAACCATATTTGACACATGCAAAAAAGTACCTATACCGTCAGGGTAGTTGAACTCAGGCATAGGTACATTTCCTTGCTTGCTCACTCACTTATGCAAGTGGGATGTGGAGAAGGAGATGGGATGAGGAAGTGGGTGGATGGAGAATGGAAACACATGTCCCATCCTCTTTCCCCCACCCTCGTGAGTGAGAAAGTGAGCAAATGCATATGCTGTCCCTCCCTCCTTCTGTCCCATCCCCTCCTCTGTCATGACTGTGTGAGTGAGGAAATGCGTGTGTCATCCCTCTTTTCTCTTGTCCTGTCTGCTTCCCCCTCCTGCCTATGTGTGTGTGAGAGAGAATGTGCACGTGGCCAGGCCCAGCTCCCCCACCAATTTGACTTTCTCCCAGCAACACAATCTGCAACTAATCAAATCCACAAATGCAGAGGGCCTACTGCTCTTGCAATGTGTTCCCTCCTTCTCCTTTTTCTCTCATTCTCCTCAAGGGAAGTGGAGAAATGCAGCTATATTTGCACAAGGAATGGTGTGCCTATAGATGCTGTAGAGCAGTGGTTCTCAACCTGTGGGTCCCCAGATGTTTTTGGACTTCAGCTCCCAGAAGCCCTGAGCATTGACCATAGTAGCTGGGGCTTCTGGGAGCTGAAGTCTACAAACATCTGGGGACCCACAGGTTGAGAACCACTGCTGTAGAGAGTGGCAGTAAAAGCTGCTTGACTGTGGAATACACTGCCTCAGACTTTGGTGGAGTCTCTTTCCTTGGAAATTTTTAAAAAGAGGCTGAATGACCATCTGTTGGGAGTGCTTTGATTGTGTACTCCTGCATGGCAGAGGTCTGGGCTGATGATCCTTGTTGTGTCTTCCAGCTCTATGATTCTATGAAAGTTCAGTCTTTTTCATCAGTGATCAGTTCCTTGCCTATATTCTCAGATTGACTTACTTTCTTTTCATTCCTCCTCCACTCATATTTTTTGTTTTCACCTAGTTATAATCAGCAGAGTCTCCCCCTGCCCAACTATTTTCACTTAAGATGGTTTTTGAGATGGATTCCAGGTAGACAAATTCTATACAAAGCCAGCACGCATTGGTACACCTTCCCTCTGGAATGATATATATCTTTTCATATTGTAGGGTTCTTGTGGGTCTGTCTATTTTGTCTAACTCTTTAAAACATGATCTATAGCAGTTGTGCTGTGTAAGCGATAATAAATTGTAAGGACACAGAAGGGCCAGTAGCTCAATAGCAGAATATAGGCTTTGCCTAGAAAAAGTCCTGAGTTCAGTCCTTGGCATTTCATCAAGCAGCAGATGATGGGAAAGGCATTTGCTAGAGACCCTGAACAGACCCTGCCTGTCAGAACAGACCGTGCAGGGCTCGATGGAGAAATAGTTTGATCTGGAATAAGACAGCTTCCTAATAATTTAGTTCTTGAAAGTAGCCCATCACTGAAGAGGATAGTTGGTTTTTCCTTATCAAAATTTTGGTTGATTTCTTAGTTCAGCTGCTTATGCTATATTTAGGAGACACCTCTGCAATCCTGTTAAGCTTTTGGAGTCTGTAATTCTTGTAGCAATGAAAATCCGCAGATTAATTATATGTCATGGAAAGGACTGCAGTATCTTCTTTTATCACTTTTAAATTCACAACTAGTCAATTTCAGTGAGTGACTTCTGGTGCTGTGGGGCTAGGGAAAAAAAGGTGAATGACAGATCAGTCTTAAGTACCCATTCATTAATTTGAATAGTATTCCATGTCTGTCATATTATGATAGCAAATAGGTTCATGCTGTGAGTGTAAGCGCTTCTCTTTTCCAGCATCTTATTTCACATAAGTGTCTTTTTTGGAGAATTCCCTGTTCCAGCCCATTTCTAAATAGTACTCTGAATGGATCACATTCTGTGAGATACTGGTACAGAGTCTAGTATCCCATTAATTTCAGGTTTACTATGATAAAAATTTCCTATACTGTGATAATAGTGGTAAGATTGTTCACATGCTCCATTAAAATTAGTGTCACAGAACTAAATGTATTGAACTGGAATTCAGGAAAAATTGGGGTTGCATATTCTGTTTACTCTAGTAACTTCCCCTTTTGAGAAAAGTTCCTACGTTTGTCACCAACCAGAGGCTTATGTCAAAATAACATAGGACACACGTGGGCTGGATCTAAAAGGAATTGCCTTTGTTTCTGACAGTGAAGAAAGAAGTTTACTGCCTTGCCTTGCTTTGGTGTTCCAAATGCCACATGGGCTGCAAGAGATGTGACCCTCACCAGTATCAGATCTCCCTGTACCACAGTCTTAAACTCAGCTTTAATATATCAAGCAATATGAAGCTATGAGACCCTCCCTGATCACCTTTCTTCCCTGAAAATTATTGTTAATGCCCATGCCTGATGAAGAAGCCCATGAACTTCAAACACTTGTGCTAATATATTTTGTGCCTTTTGGTTGGCATAATAAAAGTGTCACTGCAATATGTTTTTATGGATTTGGCTATATCAGAACTGAAATGGCCTTCATTTGTGTCTTGCAGTACATTTGTGAAACTGGGTTTCTGAATAAAATAATGGTTAATAAAAGCCACCTGTTAATTATCCAGTATTGTTCTCATAAGCTCCACCCCTTCAGGGTGTGTGATACATGCATAACAGTTAAAAAAAAATCCAGATGACACTTCCTGACATCTAGCTCTGGGAAGCACTTGTGGAAATTATCTTTCATATTGGTCATGCAATAAAGACAATACTTTACTCTTTAGTAAATTGATTAGTAGTGACTGGCTTTGGATAAATGTGATTCATTCATATAATTATTTTTAGGTGAGTGATATTTCTACCAGAAACACGCCTTTGTCTGTTGGAAACAGTAGTGAATTCTGAGAACTTTTGTGGGGTGGAAGTTTGATGAAATTGAGGATTTTCCAATTTTGATGAGGATCAAATCCCCCCCTTTAAGACATTGCTTCAATCACAGAACTTGGGAACATTACTTTTTTCCCAGCTGGGAGGTTCCGGGACTTGCAGTGCAAAAAAGTAATGTTCCAAAGCTTTGCCAAGTAGTGGATTGGCTACACTCTGGCTGAATGCCAAGCACTTTGAACATGAATGTGAGAATGCCACTGAGAATGAGATTATGTCATTATGTGGGACATCCGGAGACATCTCTGAAGGAAAATATGGCTACCCATTTGGACAGCCTTTAAAGTCTTAAGAGGGGAAGAATATCTCGCAGTCCCTCCTTAAAACCTCACTTCCCACCCAAACATTTGTGTCAATATGATTTTTGGGGATGACAGAGTGGTTAGAATATTTTGGCCTGTTCCTAATTGTTTTGTATTTTGCAAATGTTCATGGAGTTAATAAATCCTGTGGTATGATTATCTTCCCAGCTGCTGAGAACTAACAGTATCTTCAATGCATTGTGTATGATATAGAGAGGGAAATGCTGGGTGTGGGTGAGTAAGGCCCTTTCTGCATGAGAATGCAAGAGGAGGGGGACCGCGATGACATTTCCAGAAGACATCATCACAGTCCCATCCTTCTCATGTTCCCAACCTGTGTGATTGCGGCGCAAAGCATTGACAAACTTTCTTCGTCAATGACTCCTGATCACGCAACGCTTCCACACTTGCCTGCTATGTGGAAGGGCCAGAAGTATGGGAAAGAGCCTGACTGGGCTGCAGAAGGAAAAGGTGTATCCCTCACAGTCCCTTCCACAGGGAGCCAGTATGGTGCAGAAAGGAGCATTCCTGCCAAAGGTACTGCCAGAATCACAACCAGAGGATAATGGGATAAAGTAAAGCGCAGAAAAGGACTAAGAAAAACTAAATACCTCCCTGTGTACCCTGAGTGGTCTCTATTCAACTACTCCTTTGTGTTTATATGCAAACAAAATGCATCACACACGTTCTGGAAGAGTGCACCTCAAATTTGTCATAATATCCACTTGCCCCTGTATCTCTCGTCTAACTTTTGCTTCCTAGGGCATGTTACTATGCTCATTCTCAACTGTGCATTTGTGAATTGGTGTCTGTAGGCCTTGTTTGCTAAGGTACACCTTAGCAAAAACATCAGTTATTATCGGAAAACTGGAGGACTGGGATGTGCTTTTTGTATGCAATGGAGGGAAACAAAGCTAAGTCTAATATGGTAGTTAAGTGAACTGTCCCATTTTTCTGCAACTCACTCTCCCCCATGGCAAAGCATTGCTTCCTGAGCTATATCCAGAGATACATACCAAAGAGATAATGCTTTCAATGAAAATGCACCATAGCTAAATGGTGGTTTCAAAAATCTTTTAAAAAAAAATTAAAAGAAAAATCAGAGTAGATCACATAGTGGCACAGTGCACAGAGGAGAAAAAACTTTTGTAATCAGATTAGCATATGAAAACAGTCCTTGTGTATGAAGGGAAAATACTTCTAAAAGCTTTCTCCTAGTGAGACATTGCCAAAAGCAGCACTAATCAATTGGGACTGGTATGAATGTAGCAACCTAAAGAGACTGGGAAGCAATATTTGATTCTTGCTACAATGTCAGTAGCAGAAAAAAAATTGCTCGTGTCCTATTTGCCATATTAAAAAGCAATCCATTTTGGATTAAATGTGATAATTTCATCATAATACAAACAAAGGTTGGAGCATATTGGGTTGCACTGTCAGAACAATTAGGACATTTTCATTATTAGTATCTGATGGTGCCAATTACTTTTCATATATAAAAAGAACATAGACCTGGCATGTGTTTTTTCACCCCATTCATATTTTGAAATTTTTTTTTAGGCCTTTTTTGAGATTTTGTAGCCCCATGCCTCAAACATTTTTTAAAAAGGCAAATTGTGTAGGTAGTTTCTTTTTGTTCTAGCATTTAAAGTCAACACAGGGCTTCACGTATGGGAAGTCTCAAGGTTAAAACTTATTGTAAAAGTCAGAGTTCGAACTTGGGCCATGAAACTCATTATAAAGCAGAGAATGATTTGAGCATGTACAATATATATTTCTTACTCTGAATCTTGTTTCTGCCCAAGTGGGATATTTTCAGCCTTTAGAAACAAGTGATAAATCCTTGTACATTCATGAAATGTATTGAAAATGACACCTGTTGACAACATGAGCTTCCTTATCTTTTTCCCCCTCCCCTTTTTGTTCCATCTTTGATATGTTTTACTAAATATTATGATTCATTCATGTCATTTTGATCAATCTTTGATGACACTCCAAAGGACCATAGCTCAGTGGAAGAGCTATGTATGTATGCAGAAGATCCTAGGTTCAGTCCCTGGCATCTCATCAGGCAGCTGGCAATGGGAAAGACTTGAGCTCCTGGGGGCTACCACTAGTCAAAGCAGACAGTACCAGCCTAGTTGGACAAATACCCTTCCCGTGATTTCAACCATCTTATCACAAAAATATTACAGAGTTCCATGGCTCTTCAAAACACTGAGGGAATTGCTCTGCTATGCAATAATTTCTTGTGATTGGGTAGAATTTGTGCATGAAAGAAAACTGCAAATAATGTCTGGTTAACTAACTGGTTAAGTCTCAATTACAGTTGACCCATTGAATCAATTGCTTTGATTCTGAAGTAGCTGGGAATGCAAGGGAAGCCGCAGTCTCAGTTAGAGATTCCAGAAGAAGGAGGAGTCTTTAACCTCTTTGAATGTCACTAGCTTCCTAGCAGTCATGATCACTGCTTCTTTGCTGATAATAAATATAGAGAAGCACTGGTTCCAATCAGGTATCTAAAAGGGAGGTGGAATCCTTCAGCCTCGCTACCAGTGTAGACCTTGCTCAGGATCACTGGGTTGGAAGCGAGACCTGGGGAAGGGACAGGGACATGGGGAAGGGGCAAAGTTAGAGCCTCCCAGTGCTCCTATGATCCTGTGCTTCCTTCACACTCTTGTGTTTGCGTGTGCATGGACCTGTGCGTGCAACCCCTCAGTCAATGTCAGAAGTACTCCCGAAGGCCCAAAATGTTCTTCTGCTCCCACATCCAAAGTTCATACAGGGCTAGAATGTGAAATCTTAAGATGTAATTGGATTCAGTAAAATTTGAGTTCAAACCTCCAAGACCTTCAAATCATGTTACAAAGGTTGTAATTTTTCATGTTGACATCTCAACTTTAATACCAGAATATTACTGTATACTTCAAACTCAGGCTTTGGAGTTCATTTAATTCCTACCTATGTACAACATCTGTGTATTGACACCAGCTTGGTTAACTTTTATATTTGTTTACGTTTCTGTTTTCTGCATCTGTTGTTCAGTTCTTTGCTGGAGTGTAGCAAGAAGCACTGACCATCTATAGAGGATCACATATGAGGAATAATCATTTGTGCAACTATGCTTGTGCAACCAGTGGAGCTCTGATCAAAGCATCTGATTATCTATAGTGGTTTGCATGCATTTTTCTTCATGTAGGAAATTCGTAACATTTGAAACTTTCCTTAGAGGTGCACTGCAGATAGCATCAGAACTCAGTATAGTAATTACATTAACATGTTATCTATTAGGGATACAAATTTTGGCTGTCAATATTTCCAGTCTGTGCCTATTCACCTAATGCAGCAGTATGCATTTCTGCAGAACACACTGGTTACTGCAAAGACACTTCTGACACTGGCAACAGAAAATATTTCTCTAGCAGGAATGGAGCTCCTGGAAGAGAAGAGCTACTTGATCTTTGTTGAAGCCTTTTCAATTAGAAGGGTTGATGAGAGGCAATCCTGAGGGACAGTCCTTATTTGAAGGTGTTCTGGTTTAGGATGGACTGCCTATGTTTGGTTTAAAGATTTAAAAAACCCACACATACACAAAGGAGAGTAAGAACCTTGAAATTAGCACTGGTGATAGCCTTTTCTGTGTGGTGTCCCACACATGGAATTTTCATCTGGTACCTACATAATGCTGTTTATTTGGCATTGGGTAAAGGCCTTTCTATTTTCCCAGGCATTTTAGGAATTGTTTTAGTGCTTTTGGATCTTTGCACTAATTTACTCATTTTTCTATGTTTATAATGTGCCTTGGCTGGTTTTTCCTTGTTTTTATCTGGTTAGCTTTATTATTGTTGCATTGCTACTTTGATTTGTACACTACCCAGAGATCTGTGGTTATTGAGGTGTTTAAAAAAGTATACTGCTATAAAGCTATGCACTATGTTTAATTATATCTAAAGATGAAGTAAATAATATTTGGATACTGGCCAGGTGCATTTTTGAATCGTCCTCCTTGTTGGTGGTGAATTGTAGTTGAGCCATTGTGACCCTCCAGGTGTTTTTGAACTGCTTCTCCCATATCTCTCAACATCAGCTATGCTGGTTAGAACAGATGGATGTTATAGGCTAGAACCACCTGGAGAACCACAGTTGCCCACCCCTTCTGTAGACACCATCCTTACAGGCAGCTTTGTCCATGGACAGAAGTGAAGGAATGCCAACCTGATATTGACAGTTAAAGGCCTCTGCCTTACCAGCAATAGCTGAACCAGCAGACATTGTGGACAGGCTGGTTGTTTATGAAAGTAGCATGTTTGTTTATGACAGTATATGTGGCATATATATGTATACATTCTTCATTTTCTAATATCAGGAAATTGAGGATATCCTGCTTTCATCATATGAAATAATTTTGAAATTTAATTTGAAATTTAAAATTAGGCTTGTTGGACAAATCTGCAATGGAGAAGGACTCTCTTGTCCTTTTTTTTTTTTAATCTCTATAAACCTATACAGGATCTAGTGGGCCCTTGTAAGTGTGTAGATAGCTACTAGTAGATACATACTTTACCAACTTTTAGACAAGATGCAGGTAAATGAGAGCCAGTTCTGATTTTTCCCCAGTAAACTATGTTTATTATGCCAATTCTAATTATCATGCAATCTAGTGGTTTTTAAGGCTTATGTTTTCCACACCACTGGGCATCACAAACATTAAAGCATTTTATACTGTCATTATACATCAATGTTTGCACTTGGTTATACATATATACAGAAATTATTCACACCTTGCTATTTCCTTTCTTCAAACCAACATAATTTTACTGTGAAAGCAGGGTTTTAATAAATGGTATAAGAAATACAGCAAGGCACCATTTTTAAAAATGTGGGGAGTTTTCTGATTACCACCTCAAGAAGCATAGTAGAAAACCAAAATGTTGTACTTAATTCAGTAGAATGTTAACAGTTCTTAATATACAACACTGTGTGTAGCTGTATCTTGAAGTGCTGCATAGATTTTTTTTTAAAAAAGGATAATTTTTTATTTATTTTATGGAACTTTAGTTATGTTGAATGAGGATCAATTCCTTTCCTTTTGCTGCAATCAAATAAAGCTTCCATTCTAAACATAAAATATTTTCAAGAAACAATTATGCATTATACACAGAAAATACCAAATTTGATACATAAAATAGGAGAATTCATGACATTTAAAGTTTTGACCTTGTGAATTAGGTATTCCATGGAACGGCAAAATCATTTTTTAAAAAAAGTTACGGGGTGTGAAGTCATACAGAAGCATACAGATTTGGAGGGGTGGGCTGTTAAGAGGTAGCTTAGGAGAGAAATCCATACGAAAGCAAATGGTTTTGCCACAAAGCAAAATGATAATTGAAATACGACCAGCATATGCATCCTGGTCACAAAAGCCAACATGGACAAATCACATTTGGAAAAAAAATTCATCTTGGGAGTCAAGTGTAACAAAAGGCAGTGATACAATGGAATTAGAGGTCATTCCAGGGTTTAGTGGATAAGTCTGCACCTGAAATGCAGCCAAGTTTCTAAAAGGAAAGGAGAAAAAGTAATAGTATGTTACATAAAGTACATTTTCATTTCTACAACACAAACTTTTCCAGAGTAACAACGACAACAAGAAACTCTTCTATAATGTCATACCGCCATCTTCATATGCAAAAATAACAGTAAATGAGCAACAATTTTTCATAGCTTAAGTCACTTTCAGAGAGATATCTTTTTATTGATGTGGAAACTTTATTGATTTTTACAAAACAAGATTTAGGTTCAAAAGGCACAGGGGAAATAATCAAGTTTGACCTTTTCCCTCCATCCCATCCTTTCAGGTGCCTGTGAACTTACCTTCTTTACCTTTTTGAAAGTATACCAATCAATAGGAATGCAAGACTCAATAAAGGCCAACCAACCTATATCATTTTCAATCCTAAACCCATTACATGGAAGTAAGACCTATTAAAATCAGGAGGACTTACTTCCAAGTAATCTGTTTAGGCTTGGGGTATAAGTAGGTTACATAGGTTACATAAACAGAATCATAACCTATTTATGTGACATTTATAATTCCCACACAAGTACAACAAACAAAAATGGCTAAAGGGATTTACAGAAACAATTCATGAGTATGTTAAAAAGTGTTTAATACTGTGTTAATGGCTGTCTTTGTGTTAAATTTTTCTGGCCTGGAGTTTAGGGTTAACCTATGCAACAAAGCTTATGATGAGGATTATAGAAAAATAACTGTCAGAATACAGCTAAGAGATTAGTACAAAGTACCTCTCTCTCAAGTATTTCCTAGGAGGCACTTTGGGCTTGCATTATATGCCTTCCAAATTAAGTGGAAATAGCTGGATCTATCCAGTTACCTTCTCCTTTGATCTTATTTGCTGGAACTGACCTCTCTATTTGTATAGAAAATGATGTTTGCAAAAAAAAAAAAAAAGAAAGAAAGAAAGAAAGAAATATAAAAAGCATAGGCCTGTGGTTTGAACAAGACCATCTCGTGTTATTGAAAAGTTTGTAGTGTATCTGTTCTTTAAACTTAGAGTGGGCTTTTTAATCCAGTAAAAAGCTTACTCTTGAACTGTATGTATTTTGGACATTGAAATACGTAGAGATAATGTACAGGGATATAAAATAACTTCTTTCATTTGGTTGAAATTAAGTGTTCTGGAACAATTTGCTGCTGTCAGAGCCTACATAATAAAAACAAAATGAAAGAATAGATTATGATTAATCATGCTCTCGTTATTTCTTGTCTTGATTACTGTAATCCTTTACTTACTGGTCTTCCTCGATCTCATCTTTCCCCTCTGGTCTCTGTTTTTCACTCTGCTGCTAAAATTATTTTCTTAGCCTGCCATTTTGATCATATTACCCCTCTCCTGATCTCCCTTCATTGGTTACCTATTCCTTGTAGGATCCTTTATAAACTCCTTGTTTTGACTTTTAAGGTCTTACATAATTTAGGTTTCTCCTTATCTTGTTGCTCTTATCTCTCTTTACCAGTCCCTGGAAACCTACGTTCCATGAATATTTGTGTTCTTACCCAGCCTAGAGTCTCTTCCTCTTTAGCTCATTTACGCCCTTTTTCTCTCACTGCCTCCTATGCGTGGAATTGCCTTCTGGTGACCTTGCAAACTGCCCCTTCTCTTACTGTTTTTAAATCTAAATTGAAAACATTCTTGTTTTCCACATTTTTTGGAACGTTAGACAAGTTTTCATTGTTAATTAGATATTGTATTTTATTGGCATTATAGTAGCATTACGTTGTACTGGTTGTAATGGCATATACCCTTGACTTTTTTCATTTTCTATATTTTCATTTTATTATGTATTATCCATGTCAACTGTTGTATTTTAATTTTGTACATGGATGGCGCTATATAAATAAAGGATAACAACCACCACCACCACCACCACAACACCACATAAAGTATCATTTAGCCAAGCAGCTAAAAGGAGAAGAGCAATCAGGTTTCTGTATGTGGATCACCTCCAGTATTGGAGCTCACATGGTTCTAGTCCTGATGAAAGAACGGGGGGCAGGTTCAACCTTTGGAGAGGAGCGGTAGGGAACATGGTTTCTTTACAAGCTCTAGTCCCTGACATTTCCTCTTTAAAGGAGTAGGTGGAAAAGATGGGAAAACAGACACTCTGGAGACCACACTGGGCTAGATGAACAAATAATGCTGAATCTGGTATAAGGCAGCTTCCTGTGTTTTTAAAGAGAAATCTTCTGGTGAAGAAGGTCAGGGGCTATAGTGATAGCAAAAAATAATAATGAACCAACAAAACGAATTGCCTCTGCTTTGTGTTTATTCTTTACAAATTCTCACCTCCATGGAGAAACAAAACTGTACAGTATTAAAGTATCTCTGCCAATGAACAGCACACTGGACTGAGAGGACAGAATTATCGCTCTGGATATAGAACTTTTTGAAGCTGTTTATAGAGAATTGCTATTACTTTTCCCTTAATGGTCAATTTTATAGCACACTGATAAAAGAATGAGATTACAAGTTAGATACATTCAACAGCAAAATATATTTGCTCAGAACAGCTTTCTTCTGGCTTGCAGCTGGAGCAGAAATCATATGAAATTAGTTGAGCTACGTTGGTAAATATGCATACTGTCACCTTTGCGAGCTGAGTTTATTTTTAGGGTACACATATACCACAGATAATTTTTCTCTTAAGTATCACAGCTCCACATAAAATCACACATTTTAATGAGCTTAGAGCACAGGTGCTCAAGAAAAAAAATGGTGTTTGCCATTTATCTTTCAAATTAAATAATGTGTTTTTAAATAGTAACTTTTTTCATAATACACTTATGGGAACAACATTTATCTGTCACATTTTAAGAGATATATTAGTAATAAATGTAAATTACCTTTGGAAAATCAGTAATTAGGCTCATCAAAAAAATAAACAATCTGCCACCAAAAAGATAATCTTTAGCATAGTTAAGTATAATAACTGTTATTTGAATAAGTTAACAAATTAGGATAGATTGCCTCTAATTCATTTCCCATAGCATGAAAGATGAAGTTAAAGTATCAACTAAGCTCTTACAGTGGGGGAAGGTACTACTAGAATTTGGTGAAAATACAGATCCTATTGCTTGAAGCACATCAATTTCTTCTCACTGTCTTGGTATAAGGAATACCCAGACCCAGGAGTTCATAGCAATGCAGAAATGGACTTGTGCTTCAGCATATAAAGGTATCCTAAATGAGGTATATTTGGAGGGGCAATTTCATTTGTTTAAAAAAAAAAAAAAGTACAAGTGCACAGAACTGCCACCTCCACTGAAGTGAATGGGAAAGCCCCAGGGTTGCATTAAAGCTTTTGTAGGCCCTAACATTTTCATAGGCCCCACACACGCTTGTATTCAGTTACCCATCTTGCTATGAAATACCAGTACGGATGTTTTGGTAGGCCCCAAGACCCTGTTTTGTAGGCCCTAGACACTGTGCCTGAAGGGCCTAATAGATAAGTTGGCCTTGGGAAAGCCCCATTGAGACAGAAAATATTGTGCATGGACACAAAGAAGTTACTGTTAAACTTGGACAGAGGTGATGAACCTTTTTGTTTTCCAGTACATAATCACACTCCCTGGGTGGTAATTCATCAGGGACCTTAGACTAGCAGTAGCTGTGGCAAAAACCAGTGGGATACAAGAGTCAAAAGTGTCCAGGACCATCTTTCCCTCCTCACTTTTTGCCATCCCTCCCTCCCTATCCTTCCTTTTCCTCCATGTTTAATAGGTTGCTGAGCAAGGGGCAAATCACTTTGCCAGATCTAAACCGAATGTTCCAAGTAGGCTTTGGAATTAAGAGGTGGCATTTTAACAGCAGTGAATATGCTATTTCTAGTTATTTCCCCAGGTTGATCAGTTCCCTCATTTAATCAGTTTCCTCATTTAATGTTATACTGCTCATATCAGTAGGTCACGCTCACGAATAGTTCTTCACTATCTCTTGGAACATTTCTGCACGACACTCTTATAGCACAACGATTCCACTTTCAATCTCCTATGGAATCCTGGAGTTTGCAGTTCTGGGAGGGGTTGGCCAGCCCCTCCCAAAACTGCAAACCCCAGGATTCCATAGGAGGTTGAAAGTGGAATCGTTGCACTATAAGAGTGCTGTGCGGAAATGGCCTTGGTTTCAGTAGTTCACAAACATTTATTTTAGAGAAACGTCTCTAGAATAAATGCAGCTGTAATAATGGGTGTTTTCTGCAGCATCTTCATTGTGCAATATAGTATAAAAATGCAGGCTGATATCCCAGTTATTTTCTGGCCCTTCTCTCCATGGCCATTTAGTGGCTGGGGGACAGGATAAGGGACAGCCAGGCAGCTCCATTTCTGTACCCAGCAGCCAGAGAATGATGTCATCCTCCAGGACCTCTAGAAGAGCCCAGGCTGGTCTTCTTCCTATTTTTCTTATTTTAGATGCCTGCAGGAATGGAACTGGTTGGATGCCCTCATCTTCTCTTATTCCTCTTCTGCCTCCTGGATGACAGGAATAGTGACCATCCAGAAAACAGGTAAATGGCTCAGAGTGGGAGATGGAAGTACTTAATTTTTCTATCTGGTACCAGAAAAAAAGGTGTTTATTATGCCTTCGTTACACTTGGTTATGTCACTAACAGGATGCCAGCCAAAATGTTAATAAATAGAATTATTCTGGTCACAGATGATGAGAGGCAAAAAAGGGGACTCACTAGGAACTTTATCAGAGCAGGCCGTGATCTGATAGGACAAACACAGAAGTACCCAGGCATAAAGGTTGTACCATTCTACAAAGAATTGCCCCACACTGGCTCACATTACAACATAAGAGGTTACTCAGGGGTGATTAGTCATTGCAGAATTCAAATCAAGATGAGCATCAGAATGTGTATCCAGTTGAAAGACATGTGATGTATATTGATGATATCCGTGATTGAATGCACATCTAATTTATGTCCATAGTTCTTGAACTAGCAAGTGAGTAACACAGAGATTTTTTGTGGGGCATCACATATTCAGCAGGCAGATTCTATTAACTGCAACAAATTACTAATATTCCTTCTAGGAGCTAGGCCACTGGGATTTCTTAGCCCACAGCTGAATGAGTGATCTTTATGCAGCAGCATACCTGCAGTGTGGAGGAAGGATATCTTTATCTCCATTTTTTTGGGTGCTAATATGAGGTCTAAAAGTACAATGTTTTTAGAACTCCAACAGAGGGTGTAAAAGTATGCTATTTCAGTATGCAACTTTACATCCCATCTCATATAGCTCTCATTAGGAAGGGCCTGGGCCTGGAGATAGACTGAAACAAGTGTGTTGTTACCTTTTCTACTTTATTTAAAGAGCTAGGAAATCCAGAATTTGAATGGTGGGTAGAGACCTTAGTACTTTACTCTCTTTCCCTACCAGTTGGATCTGCTATTTTCAGTTCTTCACCATAGTGATGTGGGATAGTCTGTAGTATTATCAGTCAAGGAAGGGTAACTTTAGGTACAAATTAAAGGGCAATTTAATAAAGAAAGTCCACTTCTCCCCCGTCCTGTCCTATCCTGCCCCACCTTACCTCATCTTGTCTAACTTCACCTAACTGCATCTCACCTCGCTTTACCCACCTTGCTGTAGATAACATAGCAAGAGACTTATATAATCAATGTAGGAAATGGAGGGTAGGTGACCTCTATAGGTACTAATTATCATTGGAAGAATGTGATATGTTTGTTAGCTTTTGTGTTGTACTGATGTCTGGAGAAAGATACCCCAAGAAACTGGAGTTATATATAAGGGTTAGTTCCTGCTTTACATTGTGCTTGTGTATCCTAATACACAAAATATATATCAACTGACAATATTGTGCTAAATCCAGTTGCTACCACCAGAGCAGACCCACTGAATGAATTACTAAATGGTAAACCAACACTTATACAATTTCCATAGATTTAATTAATCTACTCTAGTTGGGACAAGCATTTGGATTTAGCCCAGTATTTAACTAGCAGCTCTTCACAGAGAAGGATCAGCTGCTGCTTTAATGAATCCCAAGACAGTAAAAGCAGTGAATTTTAGGCATGGTATTTGCCAGTCTCAGCTGATGCAAAAAGCTTACACTTTTATACTCGTGTATTAGTGCCTGAGTCTAAAATGTACAGAAGGTGACCCCCAAATTGTTATTTTGTAGTTAAATTTAAGAGACACAGTACTATAATCTACTCTAAAACTCATAAAGGTAACACCATATTTTGCATCATTACACAATCATTTCATCAAAAAGCCATATTCTGTTCTCATAGAGGCCAATACCTACCTGTTTATGAAATAACATGTGCATGTGTCCAGGGTGGATTACATTCTATCTCTGTGTATTTATGTGCCTTTCTTTGTGAAGATGCAGGAGGTTTTCTTCATATGTAACAGTTTTAGTGTCCTGGTTCAAAATGTCCTTCAAGTTATCAGGCTTTAACTGAATGGCTTCAACTGAGGCCTTTTGAGAAGAGTCAAGATCTTCTTCTTCTGATTTTCCAATCCGAAGTGACTTTCCTGGATCAATTTCTTTAGAGTTAATTGGAAGGGAATTCAAGGCTGGATTTTCACTAGAAATATCCAGATTCAAATGTTTACTGGCAGAGCTCGGCATACCTATATCTGTCTCCTCCTCCAAGAAAAAGCCACTACAGTCATCAGATATTTCAGGTCCATCTGTTAAATCCAGAACTTCGTATTTTGCCAAAATTACTCCAGCTTCTTCATTAGCCACATATTCTTGCTGCTCAACTCTCTCGTCTTCAGGACAGGCTTCAAAAAAGCATTCAATATTTTCTGCAAAGTCCAATGGTACTGGTGTGCTGCTCTTTTCTTCATCATATTTAGTTACTTCCCCACAGTCACTATCATGAGAAGAGAGTGAGAGATAAGAATAAAAATCCCCCTTTCTAAGTTGGATTGGCCTGTGAGAATGTTCTAGAACCTTTTCTCTGATCTGGGCTAATGAGTGAGGAACAGCTACCTCGCTTTCAGGTTGTGACTTGTTCTTCAACGCTGTTGAGGCCATGTCAATTATCTCCATGACAAAGTTATGCACTGAGCAATCTTCACCATTTCTTTTGTCAAAAGCAGCTGATTCACAGTTGCAACATGAACCACTATTGCCAACTGATGTATTTTTTTCTGCTTCATTTGATTTTAAAGATTCACAGCAATCACTACCATATTCACTAAATCCTGTTCTCCTTTGTTGACCATTTGGTACTGATTCCAGTAATGCCTTACCAGGTGTTGCTGTATCTGTATCTTTGATATCTGAATCAAGTTCTGGGAAAGATTTTTTAAGAGAACAGCTGTCCAATGGCAGATGTTTTTTATATTCTTTTCGAGAGCTTGATGTATCTGACACTTGAACAGACTCCTTACCATCCATGTGTGAATCATCTGAACTGTCAGTTAATGCTTCACAAATATAACAGTCATTTTCATCACCTTTACTATCAACTGTACTAACATTCATGGCAGCAGTTGACATCTCAGTAAGTTCTTCTTTGGGACTTTCATGAGTAATTGCAACATTTCCATTTTCCATATCATCCACTAAGTGATCTTTGGAAACCTGAACACCAGGATTTTTAGTTTGCCTTTTTGTCCCTGGATCCCCAGGCTCTGTCACTTCATGGCTATCAGATATATCCTTACTATTGCCATTGTTTTCTGAAAGCTTACGTACAGAATCATTCAAAAATTTTTCAATGCTTAGTGAATCTTTTGCTTTCAGAGTCGCATCACTTTGTAAATCCTTACAGCCTTGCATTTCATCATCCAAGTTGCTCCTTCTCTTCTCCTTTGTCAGATAAAATTTGGGTCTGATCCAAGTGTGGAGTTCATTCTTTATGTAGTCAAGTCCTGAAATTAAATTGCAGTCTTCATAAATATCCTCATCAGTTGCAATACTGGAGTCATCATCTTCATCTTTAATGCCCAGCTCTTCCTCAGTCAAGGTGAGGGTAGAACTTGATAGCAAATCACTATCATCTTCATCATCAGTGCAAGCGGAGGTACAGGAAACATTAACAATCATGCTAACGTTGACATCACTCTCATCAGCTACAGACCGATTGAGGTGTTTTCTGAATGATGCATTTGAATCTGGTACTTTATTTCTATGCAATACAATATCTTCAGAGCACAAAGACAAGTCATCACTGCTGCTTAACTCAGTCAGAGAGGCAGGGGAATCTTCATTAATAGAAGATGCAATATCTAATGATAACTGGCCAGTCAAAGACATTCTTTGAGAAGTGCTTTGTAATGTGATGTCAGAGATGCTGCGTTTTATTTTTTGGTCTAAAGGGCTCTGGATATTTTCTAAACGATTCAAAAGGTCCAATGTCCTTTTGCTAAGTTCTCCAACAGAATCGCTACTTCCGCTTAGATCTCCTGAGCCATTACAGCTAAAAAGATCTTCATTGCTTTTGTAGGGTGTTATCCAACTCTCCAAGGAAGTGCTACGATGAAGACCATCTCCACTTCTAAAAACAGTTGAGCCAAACAAATCACTTGTCACTGAAAGAGAATCTAAAGAAGAGCTATGAGATAAAGTTGAAAGCTGTTTTGCATTTGCTGTGTCACTTAGTTTCTTCAAATTCTCCACAAGTTCAGAGTGTTTGGACTCTGTATCATCAAATTCAGTTGATAAAGCAAGCTCATCAGTAGATGCCCGCCCTTTGGGTTCTAAAGGATGATGGTCAGATTTTAAGGGGATTTTATCAAAATAAAACCCATGAAGCAAACCGCCTTGTTTGAGTCCTTTTTCTGAGGGTGATTGCTTCATTATCATTGGTAGCTTAAGCTTTGAACCCTGAAGATATGAATAATCATAAAATGTAAAGACATCGTGTTTTCCTTGTTGTAACTCTTCTTCTGAATTCAGAGGGCCATTTTGGGTAATACTGTCCAGATCTTTAACTTCGTCACAGCAGTTTGACGGAGAAGTAGTTAACAAGTTAATATGGTTCTCTCCACCCTCCTGTTTAAAGTTTTCCTTTATCCCATCAATAGTATTCCCTAACTGGGAATGTGAAACATTAACTACAGACTTCTCCTTCTTCCCATCAGTATCACCTACCAAATGGATTTCAGAACTTTTTGTAGCTTCTGCTTCACATTCATTGCCTATTTTACTCTGACTCTCAGAATGCCTGCTTATGTTTCCACTGTGATACATATAATTCTGTGGTGTTGTCAAAGTGGTGCTACCTGTTAGGTCTGGTAAATGCTTGGTGGGTGATAATGAAGAGTCTTCATTGGTATGTTTATTTAAAACATCTGGGTGTCTAAGAGTAGGGGGATTTGATGCCTCTTTCATGAGAGACATATGATTTTGTCCAGATAACTCCACATTGTGGAGGCTATACACTTGGTAGACATGAGGACCTGGTATAACCATAACACTTGGGCTGTTGATACAATTTCCATGGATGCTAGTATTTCCCTCTTGCTTTGGACTGGCATTAATAGCACATGGTTCATGTGGTGGGTTCAGCTTTGTGTTCTCCTGCTTTGGTTCTTGATCAAACTCACTGAATTCCTCATTAATGCTAATCAGTTTATTACTTATATCCATTTCATCCCATTCTAGAGCATCTTCACTTGTGCCACTTAGTTCCATTAAGCCAGGATCAATAACATTCAGGGATTCCTGTTAAAAAAGAAAAGAAAAGAACAACAGAACAATCAGTCAATCACAATCTCATAGTTTTAAATATATATTTACCTGTAATTGAACGGCAATGTAGACTTCCTAATTCCTTGTTTTTAAAATAAATAAAATCCTGTGCTCATCAGTCATTGCAATGAAGACAGAGACCTATCACTAGCTGTAAAAAAAAGCAAGAGATAAATAAAGAAATCCAAACAACACAGTGGGGAGGTGTGGAAAGAATTGCCTGGACATAGGTATCATTTGGACATAGTCATTGCTTTGACATGGGAATTTGGGTGCAAATTCTAGTTCAGTGATGAAGCTCATTTAGTTATCTTGGACTGTTAATTGAGGAATCCAGAAACAGAGGCATTCAACAGAATTCTTAAATTGCACATATGCTTGACCAAGGAAGGAGGACTCCAATCAAAATCCTCTTACCACACCTCCTATTACATTTTGCATAGATTGGCTTCCAGACAGCCCATTGTTACTGAGTCAACTATAGCTCCTAGAGTCAACTTTGAAAATACTGCTGATATATTTCAGGGGTTCAAAACTGCCTGTCTTTGTGTGCCTTTCCCTGGAGCAATGCTTTTCAGGCTATCTGATATGGAGGGCTACCAATTATTTTTTGCCAGTGTGCTAGCTACAAACATTCTATTTGTGCCCATTGGTTACAACTGTTTCTTTCCTATAACCTCACCAGGGACAGACAACCAATGGCTCAGGGACCAGCAGCAATCCAGGGACCTCCACTTTGACTAGCCCTGCACTAGTGTTGAAAAACAATTAGATCAAAGACCTAATAATGGATTGAAGATGTTTAAGATGACCTGTGTAGAATAAGCTCAGCTTTCAGTCCAAAGGTTGCAGTAGATGACAACAACAGAAACGTTCTTCATAGATATCAAAAAACTAATTGGAAACATGTATCGTCAGGATAGGATGTTCCTAAGGTGTCTGTGCTTAGGGTCAAATAAATGTGTCACTTGGAAACAGATCAGGTTACTTTAAAATGAGTAGCAGGCATGAGAACTCACCAGTTTTCATCAAGATCACAGTTCACAAAGAAAGAAGTGACACTGAATTTGCTAGACTGTGTAGATGTCTCAGCCCTGATGTGATCACTTTCATATGTGTTGTGTTGTATCAACTGATATGAGCACAGTTGTTTATGCTGCTTTTTTCTTGTTGATTTTAATGTTTAATGGGGATTTTTTTACCTATTGTTTTTAACTCTAAGAACATTTTAAGTTCAGAATGACTCATAAATAAATTAATAACTATATAATTCTTTGCAACAAAAATCCCTCCTTGCACTGCGATTGGTTCTGGATGGAGCAGGTGCTGGTGGAAGCTTTATTTCTACCTGCATGCTATGGTCTGATTAACTGCCCCCTAGCCCCCCACTGGTTGCTATTAATTAAAAAAAAACATTAATGTGCTTTCAAGTAATCTGTTTAGTGTCATATCTGGTTTGGCTCTTAGAAGGAGATAGGTCTTAGCTTAACCTTGTCACAATTTAACCACAATACAAAAGAAAATACAATCTGTTCTATGCTTAGCCACTCAGTACACAAAAGAAAATCCAGTGCACAATCTGCAACATTTTGTGTGTGTGGTGGTTATAATGCAACAATACAGTCTTCATATCAATTGTGATGTTCTGAGCACCACCACTGCCAGAGAGACTGAAATTTCAGATATAACTTTCTTTATCAGTTCAACCATGGAATTTCTTAAGCATACACCACTACAGTCTTCAGTATGCTCCTGTTTACCCAGCACAAAAATTAGACTTTCAACTTTTGCATGTAAGGGAAATGCTATCCTTATGAATAATTTGCAGCTCCTCAACTCAGGCTGCCAGTTCTATACGGATGTAAAACTGGCTCCCAAATAGATGGATTTATAAAGGTTCATCAAAACCATCCAACCAGTTTACAGTAATATAGATAAGCAACCTCATTTGACAGACAGACAGATTTGAACAAAACAAGTTCCCAGCAGAAAATACCAATGCAGACTATGTTCTGCTAAGTATTCAGAACCAAGTATCTGTGTTGAGACATATCCATGGTTGCCAAGCATGCACATGGTACTTCCAACAATTGGCCTTGGCACAAATGAAGTTCTCTAGAACAACCAGCCTATGAGTTAATATTTATCTAGTATGAAGGTTCTTATAATATTTCCTTTCTATCCAGTACTCTCAACTGTGGTGAATTTTTATTTGAATTTCCATTTGTTTGCTTGCTGATAAAGGCAGTATTAATGACTGGTTAGCATGACTAATGAATGTGAAAGACTTTAGCTGTGAAAACAATCCATCAGTCTAATCAAATACTACATTAATTCCATGTGTTGCCTATACTGACATTGCTCTATAAAATTGTTGAATAATGAAGTAAGATTTTTAAAGGAAAAACCATGTTGCCTTTCAGTAAGTTTGCTTGTTACATGTATACAAGACTTACAGGTATTTTTAATACTTCTTTTAAAAGCTTATAACACAGGACTTAAATTCTTTCTCATTTTTTTTAGAAGTGCACAAAATGGTGGAAGAAAATAAGATGCACTCATTTTCACGGAGGCCATTTCAAAGGCTATGGTGCAATAGAGAGCATAAATTGGAAATGATTCCTATAGTATCCACCTTCCTTAATTGAATTTTTAGATGGACACATTGAAGGAGAGTGAGCCAAACGCACATAAGATTCTTTCTAATTCTGAAGCTTCTAGTATTCTCTTGCTTAGAGAAGAACAGTACTTCTTCTATATCAGTGGTTCTCAACCTGTAGGTCCCCAGATGTTTGTGGACTTCAGCTCCCAGAAGCCCCAGCCACTATGGTCAATGCTCAGGGCTTCTGGGAGCTGAAGTCCAAAAACATCTGGGGACCCACAGGTTGAGACCACTGTTCTATATGAAGGCCTGTAAGGCTTCAGCTTTCTATACAAGTACACAAAAGTACCATATCATGCCCTCCAGCATTTCACAGATGAAAATGGGGACAGATGTGGCCAAGCTTCAGAGTGTGGTTAAGATGGCAAAAGTTAACAGTGAAGAAGAACACACAAATGAGAAATGACTCTAGCAGATAACATTTGCCTGAGCCAACTGAGAAGGGCAAGATTCTTCATCCTCCTCTTTTCTCCCTCTTCTGAGTTAATTAAGTACCAGCTACTTTTACCCTTTGAACTCAGTTTGCAGCAATTGAAGTAAGCTGAGGAGAAAGGGGAAAGGAGGAAGGAGGAGAGGGATATTGGGACATTTTAAGAGTAGCTGTAAGAGTTAGACAATAGAGGATCTATTGAGACTCTCCCTGCCAAATCAGGACAGTTGAAAGGTATGCCATTTTTTGTTTTAAAATGACTTTCTGGAAGCATCTCCTATATTCCAAAATGCAGAGCAAGTCCTAATTATTTTAAAATCTGTAGGGCCAGGAAATCAACTACAAGTTCCACATAGGTTTTGTGAACCAGCAGAATCAAGTTTGGTTTTTAGAATATAAAATGTTGGTCCTTTTCTAGTTGGGAAGATAACAGTGCCACCGTAAATCAGCCTTTGCCTGCTTCATTTACTCTGCACGTCATGCCGATTCAACAGTAAAACTCACACAATGATGTAACCCCAGCTCATTTATCTTAATTGTGGGCTCAGTTATTTCAAAGCTTACTTTTTGTCCTTTTTGTCATTTAACTGCATATAGTTAACTCCATATAGTTGTGCACAGAGCATTGTCTAAAAGAAAAATATCCAAGCTTTCAAAGGCTGACTTTTTTTGAATGGTTGGCCAAGATGGGTTCTTTTAGTTTTCCAAAATCAAGCAAGCACCTCAGATTGCTGCTGGTATGGTAGATAGGCAGAACCACTTCAGAAAGCCTGACAATACCATACAGGAGGTTTGTTCTCTCATGCTGAGCATGGGGGACAATGGAAGATTAGCAAGCAACTTGGATTTTTCATGTTATACTCACCAAGTGTCTCCATGGACCAGACTGTAAATGAGCAAAGACAAGAGGTTTATGGCCTGGACTGAATAATACAAATGTTGAGGGGGGGAAAGCATTTGCATCCAGTGCAAAATATGAATTTCCCAGTGAAATGACACTTGCTGCACTAGCAAATAATGGGTGGGTAGCACGTGATCCTTCAGATATTGTTAGATTGCAAATACCATCAGCACTAGCCAGCAAAGCCAATGATAAGAAACCAAGGGAACTGTAGACCTGCAATAAATGGAAGGTCACAACACTTCTTAAAACTTGTTGTGTGTCTTCAAGTCATTTTGTGTGGTGACCCTAAGGCAAACCTATCATGGAGTTTTCTAAGGCTGAGTGTGTGTGATGGGCCAAGGTCACCCAATGGGTTTCCATGGCTGAGTGGGGAATCAAACCCTTGTAGTTGTTGTTGTTGTTGTTGTTGTTGTTGTTGTTGTTGTTATTATTTTAAACCATTGCAGGTCAAGAAATAAAGTGTTGCTGAGTCTATGATGACTTTAATCTTTAAAGCGTTTGTGATCCGTAGGCCAGGTTTATATCCTATAGCTGTGGTTCTTAACCTTTTCTTTACCAGAAATTATATATTATATTATATTTACCCTGTAAATATAATTTGTTGCTGGGAAACCCCAGGACTTAGCTCAAGATTTAAATTTTTAAATTTAGGTTTAAATATTTAAATATTTATTTATTTATTTATTAAAGGCTTCTGGAGACTAAGATTCAATCCCTGCTCAGACACTGGGTGACCTTGGCAAGTCACATTTTCTCAACCTCAGAGGAAAGCAAAGGCAACCCTCCTCTGAACAAATCTTGCAAAAAAAAAAAAATGAGATAGGCTCACTTTAGGATTGGCATAAAAGTCAGAAGTGACTTGAAGGCACCCAGTAACAAAGTGCCATTGACAGAGGAAGTTCTTTCTAGCCATCATATCTCTCTTCCCTTTGACAACTGACTTATGGTGACCCTAAGTAAATCTATAATGGGTGTTTTCTTGGAAAGATTTTTTTTTTTTTGCCTTTGCCCTTCTCTAAGGCTGAGTAAATGTGACTTGCCTGAGGTCACTCAGTGGGTTTTCCTGGTCAAGTAGGAATTCAAACCCTGCCACTGTATCTCTTTCATCAGGGATGTGGCAGTGGTGCATGTCTGTGTGAGTGCCAAAACTGCTCCCTCATTTGCAAACAAGGGAGCAGTTTGGGCATGCACATTCACCTGCTGTCAAGTCCCTTTTGTCAAAGACATGGCAACAGGGGGTATGGCACTGAGAGACATGGCAGCAGGCTTGTGCACACACCCAGACTGCTCCCTCCTTTGCAAATGAAGGAGCACCCTCTGCTGCCACATCCCTCTTGCTGCCACTGCTATTGGTATCCAGTAGCAGGGCTTTGTGGACTCCCTGTGGGGCCTTCATGGACCTTCAGGAACCTGCAAACCCTAGATTAAGGAACACGGTCTTATAGCCTTTCTAACTTCTGATTACCAGAATACCGTATTTGCCAGTGTATTAGACGCACCAGCATATAAGATGCACCCCACTTTTCAAGGGGTATTTTTTAGGGAAAAAAATTAGTTCTCTGGTTAGCAAAATGGACAGGAAAAGAAGGGAAGGAAAGGAGTGTTGCACCAGGAGAAGAGGGGAATGAAAAGAGTGCTGCACCACCGCCCCTCTGTTCCTGTTTTGCTTGGGCAGAAACTCCCAGTAGAGGCAAAATGCACAGAAGAGGAGGGGAAGGTAAGGAGAAACTCTAGAAACATATATCTATGTTCCTATAGATCAAACCTCCTCCCTTCCTGTTTTGCCTAGGCAGAGAAAACTCCTTTCACTCCCCTTCCCTATGTTTTTAGCGTTACCATATTTGCTGGTGTATAAGACACACCCCCTTTTCAGAGAGTATTTTTTAAGGAAAAAGTGCATCTTATACGCCAGCAAATACGGGAACTGCAGGACATTGGAAGCAAGTTTCCAGGAGTGGAATTAGATAACACTTCTGTGGGTGAGGTGGAGCCTCTTTCAGTGGTAATAACAGCAACAGCAAACAACAATAGCAGCAGCAACAACAACAATAATAATAATAATTTAGAAAATTATACGGTGCCATCAATGCATATGGTACTTCATAAGTGAAACAAACACAAAACAATGGGTCCTGCCAAAGGTGTACAATCTAAAACAAATGTGTACAAGTGCGCGCACACACACACACACACACTCACAGGGGGAAAAGAGGAATAATAAAACTATATCATACAATTGTAAAACAAATTATCCAGATAAAATACTAAAAATACTATATAATAAAAAATAAACTGACAACTGTATGTAATCAAAATATGTAAGATTAGATAACAATATTGAACTTTGGAAAACTGGAAAGTTTTTAACTGAGATTTGAAAATCATGAGGAAGGAGCATTCCATAAGTGTTCAGGGCAGCAACTGCAAGAATATGGAGTGATCAATGAAACAAAGGATGAAGCTGAGCCCAGGAAGAAGAAGCCCTTGGTAGGGTAAGAAGCCTAGAGTTCCTAGAATACAGATCTTAAGCAGGCTGGTAAAAAGAAATAGGAACTGAAAGACAGGAGGAAGCTAGGTTGTATAGGGCTTTGAACAATAAAACGAGGAGCTTGTGTTCCTCTTAAAAGGAATGGGTAACCAATGAAGAGCTATCAAAAGTGGGGTAACATGGGAGAAATGATGGCCAAAAAAATAATCTTAGCATCAGAACGTTGAATGAAAACCAGAGAATCAAGGCGAGATAATGGAAGCCCAATCAAAAGAAAATTGTAATAATCAAGGCAGGAAATGACCAAGGCATGAAGGTCATCAACAGAGGAAGCAAAAAGAAAGGTCTGATTTTGGCAATGTTATAAAGGGAAAAAAATCAACGTGACATTGCTACATCCTCAATATGAGGAACAAAAGACAAAGAAGAGTAAAAAATAAGGCCAAGACATCTTTCACAGGATTGATGATTCTGTGAGGGAACGTTGTTAACGGTGACAGATAATATATGTTGTAAAGAAAGTTTTAGAGTAAAAATAAGTAGTTCTGTGTTTCCATGTTAAGTTTTAAGTGACACTGAAGCAGCCATGATGAGATAGCTGAAAGACATGCCGTAATAGAGTGTTTGATGTCAGAAGAGCATTCTGGAGAGGAGAAATACAGCTGCTTATCATCAGCATAAAGATGACATTGAAAAGCATATGAACTGATACGACTGCATAAATACAATGTATAAAGAGAAAACAACAAAGGGCCCAGAACAGAACCCTGAGGAACCCCACCTGAAAAGAGAAAAGAAGAAGATATACAACCTCTAACTACCCCGTTAAATGACCAGCCTGAGATATAACTGGCTGAGGAGTGAACCAGTAAACCCTAGGTCATGAAGTGAATCTGACAAAAGAGCATGATCCACTGTGCCAAAGACTACAGAGAGATCAAGGAGAATAATAGCAATAGCATGTGTATTTCTATATCGCTTATCAGCTCAGTGCTCTATAAGCAGCTTACAATGTGTTAGCTAATTGCCCCCAACAAGCTGGGTACTCATTTTACTGACCTGCAGAAGGATGGAAGACTGAGTCAACCTGGAGCCCAGCAGGATCGAACTCACAACCTTGTGGCTGCAGTACCAGCATTTAACCACTGTGCCACCAGGGCTTCCTGGTGGTGCAGTGGTTAAAGAATTCATAAGAACTGAATATAAATCTTTTGACTTGGCCTGAAGGAGATAATCTGTGATATTTGTAAGAGCTGTGTCTGAAGTATACAAAGCATGCAAAATACAGATTGAAAGGGATTCATTACAGAAATACAAGAAAAAAAGTTGAGGTAACATACATAAACAGCCTGTTTATAGTATTAGGCTGGTTTTATGATGGTAATAGGCTTCCTTTATAACTTGCTTTATAATGTACTAAACTGCCATACTTGCTGGCCCTCCTGCTAATTTTGCTGTGTGGGACCCCTTAACTTTTGCCCCAAAGCCCTAATCTGATAGCACCAGTGCAAGTACAAATTACATCAGTGGTTTGCCTGATCACCAGCCAGTAGATCTCTGTGAATGCTTCTGTTGGTATGAATTCTGTTGGCAGACCCACTGACTCTCCCAAGTGAGATTCAAAGTGGCTTACAATGATTTAAAGCAGATCCAGCTAAAACATTAATTTACAAAAGTTAAAAAGAATGAAATAACAATATTATTAAAAATGTGGTTAGAAACAGTAAAAAATGTTCCAAACATATTTAGAACATGTTTTTATTCCCTCTTTTACTTTTCAGAATTTTTTTTCTTTGACAATTCCGCAATTGGAGACCAATCCACTCACAACGCACTGCCACATTCTTTTTGCTTCTACCAGCATTACAGCTCTAAGGGTGGAAAGACAAGCATGTCAGAGATTTGACGAGTTATGATGTGCAATGAGGAATCCAAATCTAATTCTAACTGGCTTTTATTTTAGCATGAGCTTTCATGGATATAAATTCCCTTTTTCACTATGTAATGCATTTGAAGAAATGGGTTTACATCCATGAAAGCTCTTGCTAAAATAAAAACTAGTTAATCTAAAAGGTGCTATTACATTCTTTTCTCCCCTCCCTCTCCCTTCATCCTTTTTACACTAAAGATCCAAAACACTCTTTTGAGCTTCACAACAAAAAGTTGAGCTATATAAATATAATAACTTAATTTTTTCAACAGAATACAGAAATTCTTTTCAATTTTCTCTGCATAAATTATTATCATTATTATTTCCCTGCGCTAAATTGTAAATTACTATAGTTATTACAAAAGCCAAACATGCCCTTTTCATTTACATGTAACATTCCCATATAGGTGCTTTCCAAGGCTTGGTGGACAATCCTGTCAGAGGCGTAGCTACAGGGGCTGGGAATGAGACCATTGTCCCTCCCCCAGAAGCATTCTAGCCTCCTAAAATTAATTTTTCCTTCATTCCCCAAACTTCTAGCATTGTCAAGAGTCACACACTGAAAACTGTTCACACCTGGAATTCCTATACTGGTTGTGTTCACATTCCCTTGGTAATTTTGTCATCCAGTTTCTTTGAATGCCTAACCTGTATTTCTAATTGCTCAACTGTAGTTTTAAGTTATTGCAATGCTAGACATTTGTAGGTTGAAGAAGAATTTCATGGGGGCGGGAGCAGAATTTTTATCTCAGACACAATATCTTCATTTTGCCCCACCTCCATAACTACACACCTGAAGCCTGTCATGTTACACCCATGTGTTGAGGGCAATTAGGAAAGGCTAGAAGGAATTTAAACCATTATAAGAAAAACCTTTCTGTTTCTCTTACAACAGCCGTCAATTGTCTTGCATAACTGGCTGAACTGTTCCGGAAACAAACAAACACAAACATACAAGGGAAAGAAATGCTTCCCCACCTCCAAGAATGTCTGAGCAACAACGAACAACAAAAATGATTTTGTCTTCTGAAAAATGCCAGCATGCCAGCTACTTCTTCTGAGGGAAGTGGTCATGTTCAGAGTGCCCGTTTCACCTCTCCTTCCCTCATGTTTATATTCTAAATGAGACTCCTTGTGTTACAACCACACAGAGAACTGTCTTCTTTGTGCAACACCTACATCTCAGCACAGCAGTAATGGCAAAAGGACATTCACATGGCAACATTTTTTTCCATCCACAGCAATGTATAAATGCTATCCTTTTTCTTAGCTCCCTTGAGGAAAGAGTTATTCGAGTCATATATTTACTTAATTAAAGGGAAAGCAGGAGTTAATTAGTAATGGCATGTTTATTTTTAAAAAAGAGAATAACAGATCCAAGCCCCATTTTACTCTTTTAAAAATTTAACGCATACCTTACCTACACCTTCAATTTAGCACTTTTCTCTTACATGTGTATCTGTACCCTTTTGTTGGGTTTGTAGGTACAGAATGTATAAGTTACTATTAAACAGTAACCATAGTTCCCTCAGTATCACTTGGCTAGGAGTCTCCATTCCAGGACAGCATTATGACCCACCTCCTTGCCAATTAGTGGCCAGCAGGGTAGATGCATCCCTGCACACTGTCTGTCTGCAATTGAGCAACATGAAAAAGAGAGAGCTGTAGGGTTGTCAAATCAGGATCACACCACACCCAAAGGTTTCGGGGCCCAAAACTAAGAGTTAGAGATGGCTTCTGGTGTTGTCATAAATGCTATGCATTAACTATCAACTGCAGTTGCTCATAGTTTGTCATTCAAACACCCCCACCCTCATATTCCTGTTTGGATATTAAGGCCATTTCTGCACTAGAGACCATTAGCACAATATACAGTTAACAACTGTGACACTGCCACCAGATTAGGAATGCTGTTTTCTACACCCTTCCGCTTTCAGTGGATGAGTAATGGTATTGTTCCTTCTGCACCACAGTGTCTTTGGCCACTCCCAGTCCCCAGCTTTACCCCGTCCCACCATCCCAATTGGTCTTTGTTTTGTTTTTCTTTGGAAGCTGTACCAAACACAGCAGTACGCTATTGCATTTTTGCACTATAATGCCTAAAATGTATTTAAAAAAATAAAAAGTTTTAAGTCAAAAGAGAACTTTAAAATAAACACAGAGAGGTCACACAGTTTGAAGTCACCATACCATGGGAGTCACTCAAGGAGGGACAAGCTGGGCATGCCCACAGCCCACCCACTGCTAGATTCGCAATGACTGGAAGTGCTATCAAGCATTATAAGACTGCTGCATTGAGCTGGCTGACAGGACTGAAACGCTATAGGAGGTGCTTTTTCTGGAAAAAAATAGGGTAGTTTGGCATCGCTTGGGGACAGGAAAGCAGCTGGATAACGACGATGTCATGTGCTAGCATGGATCCTGACCTGGAAACAACTTGCTGCTATGGTGTCATGCAGAATGGCCTCAGATAGAAATCGTAGCTAAAGAGGCTGCTCCCAGATCAAGGTGAAATGAGGGAACTATTCATCCTTACTTGTTTATGCAGATGAGAGAAGGAATATTTAATCTAGCCTATTTCTTCTAACTAGCAGGTGGATGAAAAGCAACGTGGAGGGCAACCCCTGGCACCATAATAACTGGGTAAGAAGGAGGAAGCTAACTAAGTAAATATGTAGACATCCTGGACAGTCTTTGCAGGCTGTTGCAGCAAATAAATTTTGTTGTTGTCAATTGTCATCAAGTTTGCTTTGATTTATAACAGCCTTGTGAATGACAGACTTCTAAGACACCCTCTCATTAACAACAAATCAAGTAGTCATTGTAAATTGTAGCAATCTGCTGCTCTGCTAATTGAGATGGATCTGAACACAGCTTTTTTCCTCTTGCCTGGAGCCACCAAAATGGGTTATTTGCACCCATGCCTCCTGCCTAGAGATGAAAAGTGGGGACTCAGGACCAGTCCCTGAAATCTGGTAACTCAAGTCATAATTTTTACCCTTGTAGACATTCAGCATGACACATACAAGTGCAATACTGAATGTCTGGGGTAGCAATGACACTTCCATAACCTGACAGTTGGGGGGGGGGGTTCCTGGTGCCATCATGGATGTGCTGATGAAGGCAGGCCTTGCTCAAGGAAGCAGTGGATGCTAATGGTTACACTAGCATATATTACCAATAGGATCTGGCCATAGAATTTTAAAGGTGGAAAAGAATTCAAAGTGCTTCTGTTCCAGCCCTCTAAGACATAGAAAATCTATTCAACGGCCCTGATAAGGGAGGTAGAGCAAATGCATATTTTTTTCCAAGTATTTTCTCGAAATCATTTTCATTCTGAAATTAACTAGCCTTTTGTACCTTTGCCAAAGCATGGTCCCAAACTTTACATTTGGAAGAATACTGGTGTGAAGGGAGGAGCTGAGCCTGGTTGGGTGCTGGCCAATCACAGCCCAGGGAATGCTGTGAAGGGAGGTCTATTGGGAAGAAAGGATACAAAACTGAGGCAATAATGAAAGTAGACAGAAGGCAATAGTGAAAAGATGGCTTAAGGACAGGGAAAAGATTGCAGAGACATAGAGCAAACATAGCCTAGAGATAAGGAAAAGCTGTAACAGAGATAGGAGGGTCAGGGATCTGTGAATGATTAAATAGTTCAGAGATTAATGTGTGATCTAATTATGTCTTAATAAACTTCTGCTTGTTTATTCTATTTTATAGCTGTGTCTGTTCCTGTTAAATTTTGATGGAGAACCTGGGCACACTTACAAGAGTGAACCCACTGAAGAACATATCCACTGCTTACCTTGAGGCCCAAGTCCCTGACACCGGGAGAGATCTTCAGGGAGCAAAGGGCAAAATAAATTACCAAAGCCCAAGAGATTGGAACTGTGGGCCAGCCTGGAGAGGGAATTTATTAAAACAGACAGGTCCATTTAGCTCAAGATTGTCCACAGCACAGATGACCAAAGTGGGACCAGCAGGCCACCATGTCATCTTCCCAGAATCTCACAACCTGCAGCCCTCTGATCCCCCTCCAGTCTCCTTATACCCCACACAACTCACTTTTTTGGACCTAAAATGGGCTGTTGCATACTCTTTCTCTGGCTTGTTTCAAGGAGGGGGAAACTTGTATCAAGACAGAAGTGACCATCCTAGAAGATACAACTGGTCATTTCAGCACTCCAGAATTGGAATTGGGGTATCAAATGGGCAGCAGCAACGTGTTGTGATCCTGGAAGAAGATGAAGTCCATGAAACTCTTGAAGTTTCCCACTTCTGTGCTCTTCCAATTGTGTCCTGTAGCAGGGTGAATTAGAATCTACCTACCCATCCTTTTGGGATCCCAGCTCATGTCAGAGACTCTCTTTACCAACTTTATAAGCACCTTTCAAATGTCAAAGGGGACAGAAGGAACATTCATCAAAATCTCATAAGGAAAAGCTAAGTTGTATTGTTTAAAATATCAGTCACTTAGAAAAGGAATTGTTACAATTTCTATAAATTGAGTTGGGCATATCTGGTTAAGCCAGTATGGCAACTCAAGCCCTGTTAAAATCCAGACTCCAAAAAAAGAATATAACAGAATACAGTGGTTACTTTTTGTTCTATTACATTTTAAACCAATTTAAGTGACAATCACTGACTTACATGTCAAATTGTATAGGTAGAGGGGATTTATTTGTGCTGATAACATCTGGCAACACAGCACATTTTATTGGAAGTTGCTTTTCCTGCTCTATAGTTTGCTGTTCATCTGTCAGGGGGTTATATGACAGGTATGTGTATGCGTATGCATGTGTACAGACTTGAACATCATTTTGGTATCAACATTGCTTCAAGTACAATGTATGCATTTATTTTATCTTTCAGAAGAAATATAACAAAGGCTATTCATGGAAACAAAATAAAACAAGGCATCTTTCCCTTCAATATATGTACTGTGTGTGTTTATATGTGTGTGGATTATTGTTTCTACATTTTCATGTATGGGGAGGTGGGAGTTTGTCAGTATATGTAAATCAGTGGAGGGCCAAACAGAGGTATGTTCAATAGTCTTTTGTAGTTAACCATTCTGGTTTACCACATCTTCAGTAGCATAGCTGGGATTTCAATGAATCCAATGCCAAAATATCAAGAACACAGAGATGGAAGAATTCTAATAAGTATGGCATACACAAACAATTTTTTTTTAAAAAAAAGAAGAAGAAGATTGGAGGTATATATCATATGTCACATCAGAAGTGGGCATTTTGGAACCTGTATGTATCTTGTGTTCAAAAAGGTATCCCTTAATAACTCACTGAAGCCCTTCTGCTAAAGAGAGAGAGAGAGAGGGAAAGAAAGGGAAAAATACTCTTTCTACTCCTAGAATTCTTTTCAGCTTGTTTTCTCTCAATCACCCAAAGGGGGGTTACCAAACCAGAAGTGGATTTCCATGCACTGAAAATTCCAACACCAATGATGTTCCTCTGTTGGTAGAGGATGAAACGGGGCAAGTTAGGAGACAGTACGGATTTGTAAGACAATTCCTGGAAGTGGGCATTATTCGTTTCCTTCTCAGAGCGCTTTAGTCTCTATTTAGAAATCACAATCTTTGATACTTGGCCTTTGTGAAAAGATCAAAGTCAGCACCTCAATCCAGCTCTAGCCACACTTTAAAAACATATTTATGCATGACCAATCATACCAGAAAGTGAAGGAGAATGCGGGGGGGGGGGAGTGAGAGAGAGATTAAAAAGCAAACCAACAGCACTTCTCCTACATTTGTCCTGGATTCCAGAAGGATGCTGTTAATCACTGAAGATATATATACACATTTATTGATGTGGTTCACAGACAAAATTGAAAAATATATATCAAGAGCAAAATGTTTTGGCTTCCACCTTCTTTATGTTGCCAAAGATGAAACTGAGCTGCATATACAGTGGCAGCTTAGAACGCTGTGTTATCACTCCCTATTTTGGCAATGAAGCGCTGTCTCCTTCAGACATTTTGGATGAAAGGGAGAATTTTGGGGTTCATGGACTAAAAACTTTAATACCACATGGCTTAAGTGGTGGATACAATCATCCACTAAGAATACAATCATCCACTAAGAATACTGACAGCATAGTGTGTGCAGCTCAATTTCATTTTTGGCAACTAAAGAAGGCAGAAGCTGAAATGTTTTTGCTCTTGATATATTATTTATTCAGATCTCTACCCTGCATTCCTGCTACTCTGTGGTAGCGGTATCCCTGGCCTGAGTATACATTGCACTTTAGACGAAAGTGTTTTTAGTCAGGGAAATGTTCTCCAAAATTATAGACCAGTTCCAGTAAAAACAGTGGGGATGTAACAAAATTGCTGTAATTACAGTGAAAACATAGTAAGGAACAGGAGACTTTCAAATTGCAATATGCCTATAGCAACTCAGGAACTAGAAACTATTAAAAACTAGGAGACAGATATTGATAATGAAAGCATTAATCTAACTTTCTATTGTCTGTTTGAAGAGAAGTAGACTAAATGTGATGTGCAGTCTGGGGATACATTCACAGGGCTAAATCCAATTTTAGCTCCAATAGCAATAGCAATAGCATTTATTTCTATACCGCCTTTCAACTAGTGTTATCTAAGCGGTTTACAATGTATTTTAGCTAATTGCCCCCAACAAGCTGGGTACTCATTTTACCGACCTGCAAAAGGATGGAAGGCTGAGTCAACCTTGGAGCCTGGCAGGATTGAACTCACAACCTTGTGGTTGCAAGTACTGGCATTTAACCACTGTGCCACTAGAGTGGATGAATTTAAGTCAGTGCGACATAACATCAGTGGTGGCTAACAAGTCACATTAATTTCAGTGGAGTTAGTCAATTTGGACCAAATTTGGGTTTAGCCTCTGTGGATTTTGGTTCCCCAAGGAACTGAGGTTCATCCCTCTTTCCCAAAGAAGGCTGCTTCTTCATTTTTTGGAAGTGTAAAAATCTAGCTTCTTTCTACACCACTGAGTAAACCAACCACATAAGCGATGACTCCATAAACTTTAGGAACTCATTTATTATGTTGCTAGATCAGACACTGCATTTATTCACACAGTGCATCTATAAAACCGAGCTTTCATTAGAGCTGTGGGGAGGCCCAAATCTTTTTCTCCTCACTTGAGAAGGTGAAGCTCAAGAAGATAATTAAGCATGAAACAATGAGGAGGCTTGCTGGGTAAGCACTAGTGTGAAAACAGTTACTTCTCACAAAAGAGGGGAAATTAGCTGGCTGGATAAAAGAGGAAGTGTCAGACTGGAAGACTGAAAGGAGGACTGCCAGCATAAGCAGATACCTCGATGCATCATTAATGCTATTTTTTTTAATGCTTAAACTCTGCAGCTATCCAGATCCAAAATGCATTCAAATACTGCATGTTCAGAGAAATGAATATGCTAGGTCAAATTTATTTCCCTGAAACTTCCTATATTCCTCTTTTTTGGTTGCGGTAGCAAATAGCCCACTGCCAAATGCAGCAGCCTTTCAGAATAGCATCAGTGTTTACTTAGTCAGTGCAAACACAGCCTTTTAAAAGAGTTTTCAGGGTCCTCCTTATAGTATAACAAACACCTTGGTCTTTATCTTGTAAATACTAACATTTCCAAGCAAGAGGACCTTGGGTTTGATTGTGCTGTTTTCGCACCGCACTGTATCATTTATGATGTACATTCTCCCTTTCAAAACTTCCTTCTCCAGAAGAGTGTTCCCTGAAGCAGCAGCACAATTTTTTTTTTTTTTGGCAGAGATTCAGGTGCATGTGGTGCCAAAAGAAATAGAATAAACAAACACTGCTTAATGCAGCTGGCTAGGTAATTTACATATTACTGCACACCAAACATGGAGACCTGAATATGGATTAGAGTTCCTGTGATGACACAAATGCTGTACAGATAAAGCAAATGAAAATCCTACCAACCCATCAATTTATTTTTCTCATGAGTGACATTTTTACTATGAAATATATATAGAAATACATATGTGTATTTAGAAATACATGAGGGGGAAAAAAAGGACCGCAAATATATGTGTGTTTATGTCTGCCTACTTGCCTTTCTGCCTGCTTATTTGTCTGTCAATATCTACACACAGAAATATAAACACCTGTAATTCCTATCTGAACATATTCTGGAATTGATTCCCCCCTCCCCTGCTTAGCAAATTTTAATGTTTTAAAATGTAAAGAAAGACAAACAAAACAAGTCTAATCTTATTTCTGAATGGCTCACATATACTTGTATGTTTGGCACACAATAATGTATCTGATGGAAACTTACCTTGATACCACAATGATGGTCTATTCTACTAGGAACCAAAGGTCACAAGTAACCACATACTTCTGCTTTTGCCTGTTCATAACTGCTTTCATTATAGAAAGATCTTCATACCAAAGTACCCTCAACCCTCCAATCCCCCCGCCAGCTAATGCTTAGATGTTCTGTGAGCATACCCCTCAGCACAAATTAATCAAAACTTTAGCCTGAAGTTATCCCATGGAGCTCAATAGAAGTAAACTCCAAAATGAGTGTGTGGGAAGTATTCCTTGCAACATTCAGCTGGAGTCTTCCTCAAGAAATTCAAAATCAGATATTCAGATTTACAACCCTATGTATTTTTATGCAGGCTTGAAATTCTAGTTGAGGCTAGAACTTCCTTTACTGGAGATTTTAAAATAGCCATCTATGAGGGATTCTTTAGGGATGGATTTCTTGCATTCACAGAAGGTCAGACTATGACCCACTAATTTCCTTTCCAACAGCACAATTTTTATGATGCTATGAGGATGAAATCTTCATACACACTTACCTGGGAGTACCTTCCATTGAACTCAATGGGATTTATCTGGGAGGATATGCATAAAACTGTGCTACTGATTACTGACTGAAAATACTACAAGCCCATTCATTACCAGGAGATATAATTATCATTTTATTTTTTTCTTAAGATATTTTCTACTTAATGTGGGTTAATTTTGCCTGCGTGTTCTCTGGAAATAGTCACATCCTCTGATGCTTCCATCAAGTAGATCAGGCAGGAGTTATAAGTGTGGTGATGGAACAATTCAGCATCCTTAATCAAAACTCTAGAATTTGTGTGAGTCCTTGTTAGCTTGTGCATTTGAATACTGCAACCCAACCAACTTCAAAGACCCAAATAGATAATACAGTTTAAGCAACAAAAAGCAGGGGAACTAGAACTAATTGTCCACGGTTCTGACTTTCCTTTTGGAAAAGAATCCAGATTCCCAAGAACGTGAAATGAGTTCAGACATTTTACAGCAAAACATCTTGGTTCAAACAGAGAGATTAGTGAGCAGTAAAAAGTTTCTACTAAGGGATCAATTTTACTGAGAGACAAAAAATAAAATGTTCAAAGGTCGGAGACGTCTTCACATGGATGCTTATCTATAATTATAACTACAGAAACTAGGAAAAAAACTTTTTTGAATGCAACCACAATAATTCCCTAGGTATAAACAAAGGAACCCATAGAATAGTTTGAAAAACTTTGGTAATCTTGGAATGCTGGTGGAGGAATAATTTGTATAACACATTGACTGTCCTTCTTTCCTCATTTTCACACCAATTTACAAAAAGAGGTCTTTATATAGCAAATTCTTATGCTACTTCTTTCACCTATTATTAATTCTTACTGTTCAATATAATTACTTAGTTTGCAGTTAGGCCATTTTGGATACCAAACACTGTTAGAGATAGATATCCAAATGGTAAAGTGATAACTTAGTACATCAGTCTCTCCAAATAGCTGGTTTTTCAAAATGTGTGCAGTGAGCACCATTCCATTGATGATCCTCACCCCACCTCCAAAAAAGTATGCCAACAAGACAAGGGAAAGAATGAGGACACTTAATTTAGGTCCAACTTTATGAAGGACTTTTTCTTTTCCCTAAAATGTCAGAGCTGCACAAAATGAGAAGTAGATGAGGATATCAGCTTAGCAGCAATGCAGCATTTTAACACATTTTTGTTTTCCAGGTTTGTTTCTCATTCATTATAAAGAATCTGGGATTTTTTCCCAACCTTCTCTCAAATAGTACTTTCAGCAGCCTCTTTGACTCCTAAGAATAAGCATCCAAGGGGGAAGGGGGAAGCTTCTGGAAAGAGAACACTTTTTTTTTAAAATAAGCTGTCTCTCCACCGCTGATTTTTTTCCAAGTTCTTACAACTCTAATTAAAATGTGGTAATTGGTTATGTTACCTCAATTACCATGATGCATGGACATTGATGCAGAGCGACACCAATTGAATCCCTCGGGTGTTATACCCTAAGGCCATCCCATTTATTGTGGCCTTATTATTTTCAATTATGTGGCTGGATGTACAGCATACTTTCAAAGCCAATGCACATGGGAATTGTGCTGGACACATAGTACAGTGTACTTACAGAAGCGTTCGGCAGCGGAGGAAAATTTGCATGATGGAAAAGAAGCACTTTTCAAAACCACATGAATAATCTGAGTCGGGAATATTGCAGAGCACCAGTAACAAATTCCAATCAGGGTATCTGAAAGCTGAATGATACTGGCTTAAAATTTCTATCCCTCCTCTAGAGGGAATTAACAGCTTCCAGGGTGCATGGCGCAGAGCACAGGGGAGAATAGTGGCTTTTTTACACATGACAGATTTCAAGGCTAGGACAGTGAAATCACAAATAATGAATGCGAAAGACCAAATTATTCTCTTCGGAAGAGCTGTTTTGCCCAAGACCCTGTAGCATTGGCAATTCTGCTTATATGAGTGGTTTCTCCAATCCTTAGGAAAATGAAGGCAAAAAGGATTGAGAAATCTTGATAAGGAGAGTGACACATGAGCCTTACTCTATATAAACTCTCCATAAAAGTCTAATGTACAGATAACAATCTAAAACAACAATCTGGGTGACAAAACCTATTTCCAGAACATTCTTATTCACGGTTGCCTGAAAGTCTCACCTTCTTCATTGGAGCATATTCCCTGCATAGGGCTAAGATGATTAGTCCTGTATCTAAGAACAATGGGACTGTAAGTGCATATATATTAAACTATACCTGGTTATTGGATTCATAGCTTGGAGTAAAAAGAGAAAAAGTTCGCACAAATGGGGATGGCCTTAAGTCTACATTGTTTCTCTGATCTGAAGTCAGATGAAGCATGGAAAATGACCCTTTGTCAGGTCTTCCAAGTTTACATTTTCCTAAAGAAAGACACAAGGATATAGCAAGTATTCAGAACAGGCTGATGAAAATTATCTTCAGATGGAGATGAAGAAAGAGGGAAAGGAAAGCCACCTATTAACTTGAATTTGCATAATTAATTACAACCTCTATTGTTGTATAAGAGCACACATTTCTTTAAAACATTCAGAAGTGGTAACCAGGAAACCTTCATTTCCAGTTATCACTATTTTATAGGACCTTCAAATGATGCTGTACTTGTGACATCACTGATGTCGTGGCCATACATCTGTCTATTACAGAGTAAGATATGCTGTGTGAAACAGCTGTAAAAGCACACTAGCAGAAAAACAGAGAGAATAGGGAGGCTTACATCCTTGTGTTGAAGGAGAGCCTTGTGTTAACAGGGGAACTCTATGAGAGTTTTGTGAAGTGCTGTGAAAACAAAGTCCTTGTACTTGAAGTTGACATTGTGGTTGTTACAAATCAGGTGGGATCATTTTCAGTTGTTTGTTGGCAAGCTGCGTCGCCTACAAGGAGATGCACGAACATCCCATATCAGTCTTCTGTATGCAACTGTATTTGGCAGTGTGAAGAAGCTGATCCTGCTCTGAATCTTCTCCTGTCTTGATTAGATTTTCAATAAAAAAACCCTACCCTGACAAGGGTGGCCATCATTAACCACCATATGTTGCCCCCTTTTGTTTGCCTGATAAACCTGTTTACACTTGTAAGAATGTTTCTTCTTTGATAAACCCTATGAAAAATAGGTTGTTGCAGGTTTTCCAGGCTTTGAGGCCATGTTCTATTAGTACTTGCTTCTGATGTTTTGCCTGCATCTGTGGCTGGCATCTTCAGAGGATCTGGCCACAAATGCAGGCGAAATGTCAGGAGCAAGTACTAATAGAACACGGCCACAAAGCCCGGAAAACTCACAACAACCTACAGATTCCGGCCATGAAATCTTTCGACTTTACCTATGAAAAATCTTTCTGTGCCAACTGTTGTGGTGGGTATCCCTGGTTTTCCATTCTTGTCTTCTACTCTTTCTTGCTGCCATGCATTTCTAGATGTAGATGTTCTTATGTTCTTGTGCTCCTGAAGTTCCTCTATCCCTGCCTTCACTCCTCTTAACTGCAATCACCATAGTTTTTGTCCTGGTCTAGTGCAAGTTCCTGCTCTGATCTTGGTTCCTGAGATTTGAGTTCTTTTTCCACTCCTGTCTACTTCTTTGCTGAGCAACAGCACGTGCTAAACAAAACCAAAATGGCTTTGAGCTGCAAAACCTGGATAGATTTCTAAGAACCAGTGGATTTCCAAGCCTCTCCTTAAAAGTCCTGACTCTGCCATCCAGGAATCTCCCTAGCCGGAGAACTTGGTTAACCTCTTCCTCATATTACAGTAGTAGCTGAAGCTTCTACGTTCCCCAGCTGTCTTCAGGAAATATCTAGAATAATCCAAGGAAATTATTACTGAATTACTTTGAGAACTACAGTGACTTTATAATGTTGCTAGCTGTGGCCAAAAATATATTTTATCAGCTCAGATCACTTTACCAGTGCTCTCTTTTCTGGAAAGAACAAATAAACCATGATAATTCATGCTTTGATAACATTCAGACTAGACTATTGTAACAAGCACTATTTGAGATTTAGTTCAGAAATTTCTATCGAATATGGCTGCTAAAATATTAGCTAGAGCTGATGGCTCAGCAAACATAATATAAATGGTACAGCAGTTATATTCATTCCCAAACAGTTCCCAGATTCAAACTGGAGCTTTTAATTTTTGAAGCCTTAATCTGAATTACTGGTAGCTGAAGCATTGCATTCTCTCATATGAGACTAAATTAAAGTCAGAGGCCCTGCTCTGCAGTCTGCTCTATCTGAAATACTATGGGCAGCAAGATGGGACATTCAGGATGTCCATTTCATTCAAGAATGTTTGGTGAGTAGCCACCATCCTCTAGAGTAGCTTGCCCTCGAAAGTGAAGATTCATGATGCCAGTGTTTTTCAGAATATTTTTGGACGGAATGCGGTTGTTAATTCCAACTAGACTAGATCCCAAGAATTACTGAGAACTTGGGAAGTCAACATTTATGCAAGTTTCTTTAATCAAATGGTTCTATTATAGCTGGGGCCAGTTGGTTTAGGCTGTAATTCCAAGATGGGCTTTTCCAGGAATGGTCTCACATCTGCCTTTTCAAGTTGTCTAAGAGACGGTGTGGTGTTGGACTGGGATATGAGAGATTAAGGTTTCAGTCCCCACTGACACATGAAATTCACTTGGTGGCCTTGAATCAGTCATAGTGGTCCAGGGCTACTTTATAAGACTGTGAAGATTAAAATGGTGAGGAGAAAGGTGAATTATGCTGCTTTGAGTTCATTGGAGGACTGGTGTGATATAAGTGTAGCTACTAAACAAAAACGCACACCATTCTCTGGAAATATCTCTATATGTGTTACAGGTATAGTGGGATCTAAATCAGAATGGATGCAAAGGAGATTTGCCTTAAATTCATTAGCTGATTATAGACAGCATTGACCAGAACAGGAAATTCTCTTAGCTTTGGGTGCTGTGTTAACTTTCACTCCCAGGGTAACTGATAACTCACTTTTAGGTGTCCTGGAACTCACCATTTGGAAATAACCAGAGAAGACCACAGGATTGAGCTTCAAATTTTCTTTAAATTGAAATAAATTTTATAGGTTATCAGTCAGAACAACACACTGATCCTTGTCCATTAAATTAAATGAATGAATTTAAACTTTCTAGAAATAGATGTTAAGAAACAAATGACTGAGTGGTGAAATAATGTTTGGGGATGTTCCAGCTGGCAATTGCATGACAACTGCCATTAGATACACGTTGACTATAGGAAAAACAATCTACCAGGAAGTCCCCTTGTGCAAATCTGCTCATCTAGTTTAGAGAAATCTTACATTGAACTAACTTGAAGTTGACTTTGCAGCCAGAAAAAGGAGGAGGAGGAGGAGGAGGAGGAGGAGGGAGAGAAGGAAGAGGAAAAAGCCATCCATGAAAATCCTTTGGAAAAGGATTTTCATATTTTTATATTATAGAACTATTACTTGAACAAATAATAAACAGTTAAGGCTGTGGTCTTATAAGCACTTATGTTTGAGTAAACTTGAATAGGATTGCACTGTGAAAATAAATGGTAAACCCTCTGGAAAAGGTCATTGTAAAAGCTAGCATGTAGAAAGCTAGCATGAATACAGACACACACACACACACACACACACACACCCCAGAACTCTCCAAGTTCTGTACAAATAACTTCAACATAATTACTGAGAAATCATAATAGGATGCCATTGGGGTCCATGAAAAGGAAAATAGACAAAGGAAAATGTTGGTAGATATATTAAAGGACAGGAGATTGAAACAGCTCCTGAACTTCCGTAACACATGATCTAATCATCCAGGCCAGCATTTTCATTGTCAATGATTCTTCTTGCCAATTCTGAATCAGATGCCATCAGAGATGTAAACACATCCCATTTGTTTTCATATATTACAGTATACTGTGGGCAATCTCAGATAATAACAAAAAAAAAAAACCCACAAAAAAAATCCCTTGTTTCCCAGGGTTACCATTCATCTGCCAAGACTGGCACATCATCAAGTGCAGACAGATAGGCAAAGCAGAAAAAGCAATCTTGGGATCAGCCCAAGAAATGACTACACAGGAACTGAATGAAAGGAGATGTGGTAGCATGCCAGCTTGTAGTCGGAGGAAAGAGAGAGCAAGAGGGACAGAATATGCAATAGAGACTAAATTCAGCTCCAAAGACAGAATTCAGATTCTAAAAACTCTTTTATTACCTGAGATACCTAGATATACAAATATCCACATTTTCATATTGTGTATATTTTGGGAGTGAGGGGCTCTTCTCAAAAGAAAGAAAAAACCTACAGTTAAATAACTATACTGAAAGTTCTTAAAGGCTGCCATTTCTTGGCAGAAACAAAGTTGTATTCCCTACCAGGTAAAAGGTAATTCAATCCAGCAACAAGTCTTGGTTACCCCAGGCAAAAGTGGGAACAAAGCAGTGTGGCGCTTGTGAAGTTCTCTGGCATCCTGACATCAAGAAAACACACAGTGCCTGTACACTCCCCCTACCTCACCTCTCAATCGATTCCTGTCCAAATAGAGCCACAAGACTGCTTCACTCCTGCTGCAAGAGCAATGCTAGCCTTTAATTAACACATAGCAGCTTATTTAAAGGAATTGCGGCTACACACAGCAGCCGCTCACCTGGGAAAGCAGGAAATAGCTCTGGTTGCAGTGGCAGCTTACACCTGTGTGTTCAGCAGCCTGTAGGGTTTTTCCACAGTTGTCTCTTGCCTCTGCTTCAGGCAAAAGAAAGAGAGCAGTAAATTCTACAAGATTAAATTAAAGTAGGAATACAACACAACAAAACAAAAACAGTGAATCCCATTGACAGCTGCTGACATTTTAAGTGAAACAAAATAGAAGCTCTGTCATCACTTGTCTACTGGTCTGTTTCCTTCTTCACCAGTGCCATGTAAAGCCAGCTGCTCTGTACAGGATGGAGGCAGGCAAAGATGACTTTGCATGCATGCTCTTCATTCCGCTGGATTTCCCCATCCCATGCACACAGTGGTCATGTAATACTCAAGTTCCCTGTTAGGGAGATGGTTTCAGACAAAGGCAGCACTACACACCTGCTCCTGCTATTGCACTTTATATATGCTATGAGTTGCTTTCGGAACACTAGTCAAAAAGCAAGACACAAATCAAATCACACCACCAGTTAGTCACTGACCATGGTAGCCAAAAGCAGAATTCCAAGGAAAGGAAATGTTTGACTAGCACCTGCCTATGATGTTTTTCAAAATGGGATAGCATGCGTCAGGAGAGGCTGAACTAAGTTAGATGTAGAAGAAGTCTATCTTTATGATTCTAAACCTGAACGAAGAGATCTTACACTGAGGTTGTACCATGTAATTCTCCTCATGTGGAGTTCTGCAGTAATGGTGCTATGTAATCCTTGTGCTGAAGGGTAATGTTGCACAACCAAATGCACTCCTGAATGTGCAATTAACTGCATGTGTTCATGTACATTCACATCTGCAAGCACAATAGCAACACATGTGCAACCTGTCTTCTGCAACCTTGAAGTGAATGCAGATTTTCTGTGTTGGACCAAAAAATTTCAATTTCCATGGCAGAACTTATAAACAAATAAGTAACCCAACTTTTTCTGGTCAGTATTTACTCCTACAGTGTTGGTTATCTGTTTTCTGATTCTATTAGTGATGATGGATGAATGTGTGTGCACATCTAAGGCTGCTATAAAATATACAGGTATCAGAACTCGGGGGGAGATTGCTTTTTGGAGAACAATGTACAAAAATTCCTGTTGTTTCTACTGGCCACTGTGATTCTGGGAGTTATAGTTCAAAAAGTAACTTTTCTAAGTTCTGATAGATATATACTTGCAATGGATTAACAGAATGTTCAGAAAAAAAAACCAGTTGATACTTCAGAGAGGGACTATGCAGTATCATGCTATGGTCTAAGAGAAATGTTTCATTTAGGGGGTCAGTGTCTGATCAGAATCTTTGTGGCTTAAAATACAAAAATCAAGCGCTGGCATTCTTTATGCATAGCCCTGATTGACATGATTCCTTTATTAGGTTTTGGGAGAAGGAGTCAGACACCTAGTTTGGAAAACTTAGCACAGATATCAAGATTAAACCAAAAGATATTGGGGGAAAATGTACCCTGTATAGACAGAAGGAAAGGAAAGAACATCAAAACAGGTGTCACTTACTGGATGTTTTGCTAACTTCTTCTGCAATCTGGATTGCCACTGGACAGCTTGCATGACGATGGCTTCCCATCTCCTTTCAAGATTTACAATGATCAATTGCATCGACTGGTGATCTGCATTCAGATGGCAGGTATCTTGATTATCAAGGAGGTGCTGGCACAAACGCAGCACTGAGCCCACCCCTCGGCGTCTCTGCTTAATTTCACAGCAGAGGGACTGTGGACAGAAAAAGGGTCAATGTCAATGTATTATATTCTGCTGAGCTATTTTCAAACATTCCACAGTCATTTGTAGTGTGTGCCATGGGATGCCACAGAGATGCAGAGGTGGGCAGACAAAGACTTAAAAAAAAACAAAAAAAAAACCCTCTGCAAGTTCTTGAGAACAGACTGTGTTTACAGAAAGGACTTTTAATAGGTGCTGTAGTGTTTTTAATTCTACTGTTTTTTATTTGTTTAGTTACGTGTTTTATATTGCTTTTAATGTCATGGATAGTTTAATTCCATTTTCATGTTAACCCTTTGCATGTTTTAACTATGTTGTATTCATTTTAATTTGTAAGGTGGGATATAAACAAAGAAGTAGATGCTGAGGCTTTAATATCATTCTGCATTGCATCTGAAGAAGCGGATTGATAACCTCAAAAGCTCATGCTAAAATAAAAATCAGTCAGTCATACAAGGGCTGTTACATTCTTTTTTCCTCCACCCATTCCCTTTCCCTTTTTATGCTGAAACAGACTAGCACGGCTACTTCTTTGAAACCTATACATAGTTACCTGGGAGTAAGTCCTATTGATTTTAGCACACATGAGGGCTACAGTCCTAACACAGAGAGAATCTCATGGATGGGACCTCATCCAAATAGAGTTTGGACAGGGGTGGAGGTAACTCTCTGCAGGCATAGTGTAGCTCCAGGTTGTGGGAGCGGATATTACTGTGCAAAGAGCTGTTTACCTTTTTCAGTTCACATGGAATTTGGTAGTAGGGAAGCTAAGAAACTTCAGTAAAATATTCCAAAATACCCTTTTAAATTAATATTACAAATATAAAGGGATTTTGTAAAAATATAATGTATAAAAATTACAGGGAAAGCAATGTCACTAAGTTATCCTTGTTGGTAGCAACCGATGGCCAAACTATGGTGCACTATGTCAACATAACTAGACCAAGGTATGCTGTGGAAGTAGGAGGGAAAGAAGGGTGGTAGAGCAACCATGAAGAAAGTAAGGCCTTGAAGAAATAAGCTACTCAGAGTTGTCAAATACTGGATGAAATCCTGCACCGTGTAGCCCAGTGTCCAAAGTTCAACAAGACGAAATATGTTATGTCTCTTTTTATTCCCCCCTCCACAGCCATTTAGTAGTTAGTGGAAGGGGGTGCTAGAGAAGTGTCAGCCTATGTCCCTATGGCTAGATGCAGAACAACAACAAAATCTGCTGGGGTTGTCTGGAGATCATAGCTGATATTCTGTGGGGCGATAGCCAAACACTTCCTTGACCCCACTGTTTTCTACCAGCCACTCAATGGCCATGAAATGGGGGCTGTAGCAGCTAAAAGTTGGTTTCTGGAGGGATTTTGGCCATTGTATGAGATTGAGAGAGAATTCCAACCTCTGCAATGACCACCACCAAAAGACTTAGGCCATTTCCCCACTACACGGTTATAGTGCTATTATTCCACTTTGAACATCCTGCGGAATTCTGGGGTTTGTTGTTTACTGATGCCAAAGAGCTCTCTGGCTGAGGATTCTAAATGCCACTTCCTAAACTGCAAATCTTAGGATTCCATAGGATATTGAAAGTGGAATAATAGCATTATAATAGCGTAGTGTAGTGCAGAAATTGACTTAGTGATAACATAACTTGGACTTACAACTTCAAGTCATTAACATCACAACAGGATGTCTACTTTCACTTGTCACTCATGCTGCACAAGCCTGGGAAAAATGCAACAGCAAGCACAAGCACAATTCTAGCCAAGGTTCTGAATGTAGAAAGATGCCCATTTTGTGTTATGTTTCTTTGACTTTGGTAATGAAGAAAAAAAGGATAAAGCCATATTGTATTCTGAGCATTTGTAGGTCCCCATAATAGGGTTATTTCATTATCTCTGTGATTACGTGGATTCCTTTTATCAGGGTCATTTCAACCTTTGAATTATTATATAGGTTGTAGCTTTATTTTATATTTCATTTCATTAAGATTATTTATTTATTTATTCATTCATTTAATATCCCACCTTTCTCCATTGGAGAAGTCCTCTTTTGATTGGGTTCCTAAGTCCCATAGCTTGCAGTCCCTGCATCAGCTGGCAGAGCCAGGAGTCCAGGAGGAGCTAGGGCCCCCAGGAATAATGACTCAGGAGTAGCAGTAAATCCACTTCCTTACCCCTGAGAAAGTAATCAACCTGGGAGACAAGAGAGAACTACTGGAAGTCTCTAAAAGACTCCAACTGAACTTGGGTGGAGCTGTGTCCATCATTAATCTGAGACTGCAGAAACTACCAGCTGTTACATTTTAGATACAGCTGTTAAACTTTCATGTTTTATTTCATTGGTGTTTGACTCAGGACTCTTGATAGATTTTGGCTCTGGGTCCCCCACACTAAGCTTTCCTAAGTCTCCAACAGGACACTGTTTGTTGTGACCTTGGCTCTGTTTCCTAGACTGTCTTTGGATTCTCCCAGTCTGACCAGTCTGGTGGCTGTGTGGGACTTTGCTGATGCTGACTTTGGAATTCTTAACCTTGCTACTGGCATTTGTCCACTTGAAACCAGAATATGCTTGTCAATTCCACAGTTCTCTTTGATCCTCCCGCATACATCTGCAGTCAACATTGCAGACACTGTATTAAGTACTTTTCAAAGAGAAACATGAAGGAAAAAAATGCCACAGGTGAATCTTTCATCTGTACTTTCCCATATCTACGTTTCCTTCTCTGAATGGTAGTGGATCTAATATTTTTTTTCTACCATACCATGGTAAGGAAGATTTCTTCCCATTCATAAGCTTACTGGGCCATATAAAATGTATAACATGACAGTATCTTTTTCTCTCTGCAGGATGCTACAGATGAAAGTACATAATCCCACAAAAAAATCTAAGCTTTTTAGTTTCCTTTTAGGGAAAAATCTGGTGGCACAGGATGGGGATATGGAAATACTAGTTCACCATGAAAAGAGTTGTTTCCATATGAAATATCAGAGCTTCTTCTAGATGCAGGTGGCCTGAAAACACTGATTATTGTGCTCTCCTAATTGATACCATTTCCAAAAGGAAAAAACTAAATATTGTGATTAGTAAATATATACACTTAGGATGCAGAAAGAGTATTGTTCTTTCCTTAACAGACAGCAGACTAAGCTGATTCGTAAACCAAATGAGTGGTGTAAATGCCTAGAATATCTATATGAATATTCCCTTTTATGCCTCTGGATAATGAGGAAGTGATTGCTTAATTGAAAGTCTTCAACAAAAATTATGATTATGTCCATAATATATCTGAATTACTTACTAATCAGGTTCCTCCAGCATACTTGGACTCTTCTAACAGTAACAGATTGCTTATTAATGAACAAGGGTAAACAAAACAATGCAAACTCATTTAGAATGGGTATTTTAATGCTTAAAAGTATTTGTGTTCAAAATATTAATCCCAGTAAGGCTTCATTTGGAGATGTTTAAAATGATTAAGTGCATTTCATTGTAAAGTAACACTGCACAGTTTATCAGCAGGTGGACATTTCATACAGATATTATACTTATTAACAAATGCATTCTATAACTGTTCCAAACGCCTCACTCCAGTAAGAGTCAGAATCCCATTATTTCTGTAATGAGGGAACTCTCTCCCTTTAATATTTCTGAATTTTAAATAAGTTGAAAGACACATTTCAAAACCACTACTTATGGCAAAATATAGCCATGACTATATTCAGTTTATAGTAGTGCAGCACTTTCCCATGTTCCTGGAGCATATCCATATTTACTTTCCTGGGGTTTATTACTATCATTTTGATTTCTAGGAGAAGAGAGAGGTAATATTAAAGCAGAGGTTCAGACACGTTTCTTCTTTCACACAAACCATAATAGTGTTGCAATTTACACAACCAATTTGCATGCCAGCAAATCAAGCACTACTGTTGCCAAATAAAATAAATTCCATAAAAGAATGATACCTTTATTGGTCTAACAAAACACACAAAATACATCATGCAAGCTTTCTAAGATCCACTGGCTTCTTCATTGGGCAAAAGATGTTAAAAAATCATATGTAACAAGAAAAATGATGGTGTTAGAGTTACATGCCTACATCACATCTGAGATGTTGCCGGTTAATAGTCCCCTGTAAGATTTTTTTAAAAAACCTCTTTTGCCTGTTGAGGAAGCCAGTGGCTTTTCAAAAGGTTGCATGAAATGGTTTGTGCGTTTTGGTTGGCCAACAAAGGTACAGTTCTTTTGTGGATTTTGGATTTTGTTTTCTTTTGTTGTATGGCTAACACTGCCACGTACATTGAATATATTCATTTTTGTCAAGGAAGTTTTGCTGTCTCTGCTAATTTGCATTCAAATGTGGCCATGTGTAAGGCATGTTCGTTCTTCCTAACATTTTTGCCTTGTCTATGACCAATTCAAGTCAGAGTTGTAAACGTTGCTAAAGCTTTTCTAAGGTTGAAGCCTCATGGTGTACAAAATTGCTCAAGAAACTGCAGATGCAAACAGGGTTTATGATTGGATCCAGCCAATCAGCTTCTACTGCTCATATTTTCAAAGCTAGAAAATAGGAGAGGTATACATGAATGAAAGTTCTGTTGAAGAGGTCTCACACATTTATGTACACAGTTTTTCCTTAAAGTATGCATTTTTGTGCATGCTGTCCCTTTTAAGTAGGCATTTTTGCACACTCTTTTTTTTAAAAAGCTAAGAGATTCATTGGAAAATTCAGACAACTGCACCATCCAGAGGTCGGCTATGTTCCAACCAGCAAATTAATCTTGGAAATGTGAATTAGGGTTGTTTGCTTAAAAACAGAACTTAGAAAAGTTGATTTACTTGGACATCAGTTTTCAGAATCTGCCAGAATATCCAGTGCTTTTACAAGCTGCAGAATTCTGGAAATTGTAGTCTACAAAGCTTCAGTATTTCTAAGTTCTTTTTAAAGCATGAAGGGGATGCACTTCTTTCCCATCCCCAAGAAATGTGTCTACTCCATGCTCACAGTTCAGGCTGTCCCAAGAAGCAGAAGCTATGAGATAATTTGAGATCTACTCCTCTGGTTTCTTATCCATTCTCTATTGTCCAAAGCTAGTCTGCAGAGATACTTTTGATCAAGCTATCACAACACAGTGACAGTTCATTTAAAATATATACATCAGTGTCCAGATAGTAACTGCACTCTTAACTCAAATGTTATAACTCCAGAAATTATTTAGACAATGCTAGTGACTGCCTAAATACCATGAAGGCATAAGATCCTGTCTCATTTTGGGAAGCAAAGGGCTGATTATTGCTTGGAAGAGGAACCGCCAGGGAATAGCAGGTGCTGCAATGCCTCATTTGTCACCTCACTCTTCAGAGTAGACTCTGCATTCCAAAAACTGCAATCCAAACTGATACAGAGAATAACAGTGGAAAACCAGAATAAACTGTATTTGTGCCATTCTATGTCAAATGAGGAGGGAGCAGGACCAGAGAAGCATGTGGCTATTGGGGGAAGACTCCAGAAGCTGTGCGGTACATCCAAGAAGAGAATACCAACCTCCCCACCACCCAAAAAATGACATAGGCAGGCATAAGGGGAACCTATCATATGCCACTATACATATGCCACTAATAGGATGCCAGCCTATGTATGCTTTTTCAGAAGTAAGTCAAATAGAATTAAGGCCATTTCCACATGACGGTGCTGTCCTGGAATGGGGGTGCATTGCTGCCAGTCCACGAGTTGTGCTTTTCTGAGCAATGTTGTTGTGGTCCCACTGCCCACGTGTCCCCAGCTGTCGCAATCACGGGATAGTCCATTACTGGAAAAAATCTGGCAATGGCTCCTGATTGCATGACACCCCTGTCACCAGCAGCCATGGGGAAAGGGCAGAAGTGTGATCTAGGTGCTTCCTTCTCCAGTGCAGCATGGGAAGTGGCTGGCTGCTCTGCAGAAGGAAGGCAGGTGTCCCTCACGCTACCTTTCTGCAGGCCCCCATCTGAGTGTGGAGAGGAGCATTCGGCAGCGATGTATTTTTTACTCCAAGTCTCAAGTCAAGTCTCAAGTCTCTACTTTCAAGTCATAAGTCAAGTCTCAAGTCTAGAAGCCAACTTTATACCCCAACCAAAATTCCAGAATTATTGGACAGAGTGAAAAAAATTCAGTGTTAACAATTTAAGCAGAGTCAGCTTTCCACATTTGCAATTTTGCCATCTGCAGCTTTGGAAGTGGGGAATAGGAATCTATCTTACTCCCTATTACTGAAGATTCAAAAAGGAATCTTTATAAGGAAGGATCCTTCTTCTTCAAGCCCATTGCCTAGCACATTTGCTGTTTCCCCTGAGAAATGCAGTCTGCACTCTGAGGGCGAGTCTTGCCTTTGGCTCTTGGGAAACATTTTAGGGGGTTCCTCTGATATGCAGCAGGAACAGGCTGCTAAGCAGACCTCAAGCCCACCACAAACCCATTGCCTCACTTGTTTGCTGTTCCCCTTTGAGAAATGTACCCACGCTTTGGGTTTGAGACAGACTGTCATGTGACCAGTAGGCAAAAAGAGATGGAGGCATTGTTCAAAGTCACAAGGTTTCTGGATGAATGCATTATGTTAACTGAACCAAGGGCAGCAAGTCATTCATTAAAAATATACAAGTTTCAAGTCGAGTCGAGTCAGTGCATCATTTATGGCCAAGTCGAGTCCGAGTTGAGTCACTGAAGTGACTTAAGTCTGACTTGAGTCCGAGTCTATCGACTCAAGTCTACATCACTGACGTTTGAGTTGTGACAGGACAACAATGGAAAATGGTAAGGTGTGGAAAGGCTTAAATGTGATTTACTCCTAGGCAAGTATTCATAAGGACAGTTCCACATAAGGATTCATGTACCACTTTGCATCCTGTGCTATACATAGAAAAATCTTTTATTAAAAGACAGGAGGGTGCATTTAGTTACAAACCTGGGTAGTTTTATATGACAGCATGGCATATAGACTCCATATTGGTTCCACTAACTATGGGGTTATGTTAACAGAGCCTCTTGATCACATAACAATCACAGTATACTGCTAACAGAATATTTAAAGTTTTCTGTGAAATTTCAGCCATATTGTCATTTCTTGCTGTGATATGCCCAATATTTTAAGAACTAACAAGATGTGCTTAATGATTTTTGAAAATAAGTTTTCCATTACAGACTTGGAAAGGACAACCAGTCATAAGGTATTTCTCAAAATATCATTCATTATCTTTGCTGCCACGACCACTATCAGATGCCACACATTGGAAGTAAATTATGGTTTGTGACCTTCTAAAGAAAACAGTAGATTCTTTAAGTAATTTCAAAGTTAAAGGAAGATGTCACCTAAAATTAAGACTCTGCTTAGTTGCCAGTGACAAGACCTAACATGTACTGAAGCTAAATATTCTATACGCATGCAGTGAGGTGCAAGAAAACAGCCACTGAAAAATGGCATGATTAAATGGCACAACATGTGATCATTTGCCTTCAATTATATCAATGTATCTTCTTCTTCCTGAGGAGTCAGGCAGAAATATTGTTTTTTAAATGCCTCTATTAAATTGGGCGCCAATAATAAAATAGATGAGAGTCCTAATAAGCTCATTTGCGTAACATACATCATACACTACAAAACTATTCTCTCTAAACAGCTTTGCTCCTACATTTGTCTCTTGATTGCCATCCATCTTGCCCATAGTGCGAGGTGTAAAAAGCCCATACTGCTGCTTTCATGACCATTCACTGGAAATCCTTTGTACAACTTTCCTGATTAACCCATTTGAGGTCCTACATGCTAATTATGGGGAGGGGGAAGGTTCGCTATAATATCCTTGCCGTCAGATTTTATTAAGATGACAGTTGAAGAAAAATCTCAGAGTGACATTTTGGAAATACCATCTAATTGCAAGTCAGAAACACAGAATGGCACTTGAAAATAGATTATGAATTCTCTCAAAATAGTGAACTGGTTTCTTCATTTAAAAAACATATCTTTTATACTATTAGTCACTAAATTGCTGCGAGGAGGTTTTCCTTGCCCAGGTTTCTCTTCTAAGAGTGGACCATCTCACTGACAACTTTGGAAATGGCATATGACATCTACTATTAAAAATATCCAGATCTCTAATAAAGAACTTATTTTCCTTTTCACTCCACTTATACTGGAAAAAATGTAAGCACTATCAAACTGTTTTAAATACAAATTTATTTTAAGTAAGTTTTGATTGTTTAGGAATTCTGCTTGAATCATTGCTGTGCAATTTGAGTGATTTAGGCATAACTACTTCTGTTAAATAATGAGCTTTCAAACAGACATACACATAAATTGTCTTTAAATGACTTCAAAACAGTTAAATGTCTTGCACTGCTAGCCAATAAATATTACCTGGATTTATCCCAGCTTGAGTCCAGTGGTACAATCTATGAACACAGGCTGATAAAAAGTCTCAAACTTACACTTTTAAAAAAATGTTTTTAATGCACAAAAGCTATGATTATCTAAGCGTGGCATTTTTAATTTCTTGGCGCCACTTTTTACGCTGGGTTAAGTACTTTTTAAAATCTTTGTTATTTAAAGCATATAGTTTGGCATTCTGCTATTTAGTCCATGTATCTGTGTAATTAGTAACGCAGAATATACTTCTCTTTCTAAATTAACAACACAATTAAAATTCTAGTCATATAAAATAATATTTAAAATCAAGTTATTCTGAAAGGAAATTATAATAGGTTACGGACTGCTTACATCATTACAGAAATGCTGGCATCTATCACAGTACCTCCTGGGAATAAAAATGCAGTTTTGTCAATAATCTGTTACAACACATCCGTTGTTTTGAAGATTCTGCTGTCTGAAAACTAAAGTAGTAGGTATTTGGAGAAAGAGATTTTTTAAAAAATATATCCTGGCTGGGCATTTAAAGACCTCTAAATGATTAAAAGCCACTGCAGCATGATTTGAGCATTGGACAATGTCTCTGGATACCAGAGTTCAAATCCCTGTTCATCCACGGAAATCTAATGGGTGACCTTGGACAGATCACACTCTCTCAGCCTCAGAGGAAGGCAAAGACATCCCTCTTGAACAAATCTTGTCAAGGAACCCCATGATAGGTCCACCTTAGGTTGCCATAAATAGGAAATGAAGGCACACAATAACAACATAATTTAGGGCAGGAGTTGGGAAAGTGTGACCTGTGGGCTCCATGAGGGCCCACAAGGCCATTTTGAGGCCCCATAAGGCCATTTAATTTTTTTTTTTTTACTAAAAATGTGTGGCTGGCAGCCTATTGGGCAGTTATGATGTCACAAGCTAAACTTACGATTTCATAACTGGTTCATATTCACATTTACAATCATGGCACCATTGTCACTACCACAATGCCCCAAAAATCCACCTTAAAAACCAGGTAGCCATACTGAGTAAAGGAGTTCCACAATGCCCGAGAGTGGGGCTCTGAAGACTGATGCATCTAGCCTCATCCTGCAACTCCTCATCACACTGCAGGTCACTAGTGGGAGGGAACTGGATCAGTCAGCCTTCAGAGCCCGACTCACCAACACTCAGATCTCCTTTGCTTGACACCACTGTCTGGTTTTTAAGATGCATATTAGGGGACTGGGTAAGGAGATGGAGTGTAGCAATGATATCTTGGTTATAAGTCCCATGTAGGATCTTGGGCATATATTCTGTCATGTGTTGGTCCCTTTGACTGTTTTTGACTTCCAACTTACTTCTCGTTTGGAAGAAAAAGGCCTCTCCTCCATCTAAAACAACCCAAGGAAGCCCACAAACATGGCAGAATTGCTCTCTATGTTCCCCAGGCTCAGAGAAATCTTTATAGTGAAAAAAAATGTTTTGGACTTTTTTAAAAAAATCCAGAGCCATAGCAGGTGGATGCAATCCTTAAGGTCCCATGAAAGGCCAATGTGCCCCCCTCTACTCCAGAAGTTGCCCACCTCTGATTTGAGTCTTCCTTATAACCCTGTGTGTGTACACAGAGTAGATAGTCATTTACTACATTAATTTACCAGGCAGTACTATTTTTTGAATACAACCACTTGATAAATTGTCTATATTGTTCTGTCAAATTATGAGGAAGATGTTACCATTCCCCTGTTTTCAGGATTTCTGATAAATTTCTTTCATCATTTGACAGAACAGCACAGTATAGAATTGGCTCACTGAGTCATTACTTTCACACCTTGGTTAACTTGCCATTTGTTAAACAGTCACCTGTAATTTTGGTTGCATCTCACAGCAAGGAAAAGCACAGCGGCATGGCATTCAAAGTTTGCTTGCTTGAAGCCACTCTGGGAAAGCCAACTTGTCAGATATATTATTAGGTCCACCTTATTCTGGGAATAAGCTGAATATAAGAGGATGCCAGATCACTAAGCAGTTTTTTAAAAAGAGTAAGAGTGCCAGGGACAGTGGCATCCAATTCAACGTATTTCATCAATTCTATTTATATCCTCATTAACATTTCAGGTCAGGTAATAATATTAAAACAAAACAAATACAGTGCCTGTAATAAAACCAATAATAACTAGTAGAGAGAGAGAAATAAATATGCAACATGTGCAATGGAAGCCGAGTTATAATCCATGACCACCTGCTATAGCGTTTTCAGTAAAACCTAAATAGGGCTAAAGCTAAGGACAAACATAGCCGGATATTTGAACATCTTCTACACAAACAATTTTCTGAGTACCTGAAGTAACTCTAAGGCTGCAATCCCATATGGCTCAGTGTAGCATAGTAGCCCTGCATGTGGTCCTATACTAGAGTGAACTGTATACCACTGGGATCCTTCAGAATTCTCAGTGCTGATATAATCATTCCACACCTCTCTACAGGGATGTAGACAGAAGTTTCTCTGATCCTGCAGCTCCCTATGAGGCACAGAATGAACATGTGGGACAGCTTTGGAGGCTAGATAGTAGGTTGGTGGGGGGAGGCTCTAGGTGCTGCAGAGGAGGAAAGGAAATGCCAACTTCCACAGCACCTAAAAAGGATACACAAGCTTGAGAGAAATGTGTGCACATATATGTGCCTAACAGAAAGTCAGTCAATGTTGGATTGAAATATTTACCCAAGGAACAGAGCAAGCACAGATTGAGGTTCTGTGGAGCTTAACAGCTGCAGTGTGGAGAAATGGGGAGATTGAGGTAATTCAGGTCGAAGTACTGCTGATTCCTCTATTCCTATTTCACTCAAAGAAGGTACTTCTATTTAATTTCCCACAATCTTCTTGTTATCCCTCAGTCCCTCTACTTTAGAATGGGACACACACCCCTGATCCTTAATTGGACATATTTGGGTGCCTCTGGAGGCTAACAGTGGAGAAAGAGAACGGAAAAGGCAGCTTTCAGTCTTCCTGCTCCTCAGGCAGACATATGGTTCTAACCCTATTTGGAAACAAAACAGTTCAAAAGAGAAATATTACAAAATTCTTACGCATATTTTGGCATTTCTAAGTCCTGGTTTCTGCTGTAGTTGAACTGAGGAAAATATAACCTTGAGAATATACGAAATCTTGTAAGAACTCTGTATGTTCTGCATGCACACATACATATACACATTTGTGAGGTCTGCATATTTCGCAGATTGTTTGTGCTTCTCTTCTTATAAAATTTTACAGCATAGGGTTTATTGTTGTTGCATCCTGTTTTATTAGCTTGTTGCTCACTCTTGATCCATTTATATTGTTTGACTATATGGGCAATTAAGCTTCAAAAATGAATCTGCTGTGATGCTTCCCAAATTGGGTATTTAGCCAACAGGGTCACATTTAAACTGGTCATGGCCATAGAAATGATGCCTTTAAGAAAAAGTGTGAAAAATCATATGCAGATCTTCGCTTGTGCCAATCATATAGGCTCCTATCTTGTGGTACGTGCTAGTCAGCCCAGTTTACCTATAGGAAGAAATCCAGAAGACACAATAACAAAACAAGGCCAAAACAATACCAGCTGGGCTGATTCCTTCATCTCTATAACTTTTTCTAATACACTGGAGAGAGAGAAGCAGGGAAAGAAGGTCAGATGGCTCTACCTACTGCAGACAAGCAGTTTTTACAAAAGAGCATCCTGCCACCAGCTTTTTTAAAAGATATAAGAGGCAGAAAGGCAGACAGAGATGATGCCAGGTGCCTGTCCCTGCTCCCAGTGGACCATCCCCTTCCCTGGTTTCGCCACTTCTGAGTTACACTGCACTCCACTTTCGAGATCAAGTTTAGCGCTAGAGAGTTTGCTGATTTTTTTTTCAATCCAGACATTAGTTTGGATGCTCAAGAGATGTTTTTTGAATCCATACCTTTCATTAACCTAGGCTTTTTCCACAGGATGCTGTCCATCACAATCCTGGCAGCACCTCTGCCGGGATGAGAAAGTGTTACCAGTGTTCCAACAACTTAGTGAAATGTCTGATACATGGTGCTATCCTTGAAGACAACATAGAAACATCCATTGGTTCAAAACATGGTAGCTGGGTTTCTGAGAGGGCCACTGTTCTAACTATACAATAATGATCTTGAAAGACCTCCACTGGCATAGTAATGCTTTCCACAATGAAATCAAAGGGCTGGTTTTAATGTTTAGAGGCCTTAATAGCATAGAATCAAGGAAATAGAAGGACTGCCTTTGCTATATGAACCTGCTTGATGTCTAAAAATTTGTAATGGAGGCCTTTCTCCAGGTGTTTCTACCAGCTAAAATCAAATTACTGACAGCCAAGGAAAAGATGTCATTTTATGACCCTAATTTTACATAAATGATAGGTACTGAAATATAATATGTACAATATTATCTTTTAGTATATATTTGTGGATCAAATTATGAAGTATTAGTCAGAGAAATACCCTGAATCATTTCTGAAAATGTAGCTGAAACTGTAAGGTTCAGATGTTCAATAAAAATGATCTCTTCAGTTTTCACTCTTCGTATCTTAATTGGGATACAGGTAGTGGTAATAAAAGCTGATTCATACAATCATTTTGAAATTACACTCAGATGAACCTCACCATGACGGAGCATGCTCTTGTGAAAGTCTACATAACATAAATTAGGGGCTCATTCAGAAATTTTAAAAAAACCCAGTCATCAACACTCTGCATATTATATCAGTGTTTCCCAATTCACTGGTTATCTTCAGGGTTAAGTAAACACTCAGGAAAAGTTCTAGCCCCATCCCTTCCATTATCACTCTTCTGATATGAAAAATGATGACTCTGAAGAGGAAAGCCTCTACACAGTTCTACATCCTGATTCTTCAGGTTTCTGGCTAATGTAAAGATCCTCCATGCAAAGAAGAGGCTCTCCTTTTCAGACTCATCACTTTTCATGCAAGCAAAGAGACCAAACAAAGAATGGGACTAACCTGCTCATTTACTGATGTTTCTAATCAAACTCAAAAAGAACAACTGAATAAGGCTGGTGACGCTTCTGCTTTCCCTCAACGTCTAAATCAGTCCCTTTGTTTCACCCGGAGAAAACCCTAAAAAAACTAATTCCATATTATTCTCCTTACAGAAGCAAGACGATTTAAAACGTAACACTACCATGTAAAAGTAAAAGTAAAAATTAAACAACCATATCACTTGCTGAAATAAATATTTATCTTTGTATGCTTATTATATGTATACTGTCTATAACAAAATAATATTAAAGATTCTATTGTGAAACCATGATTTACACAAAATACTGAACAGCAATGATGTATTTTCAGCTAAGTAGAAATAAGTTGAATGAAACCACAGCAGCTTTATTTACTGAAGTTTTTGCAATTTTTCTAAGCATGTTCTCTGAAATATTGTACACTTCAGATTGTTATGTACAAGAGGAACACGGAGATATGAAAACTTACTTCCTGTGGATTTTAAACTCAATGAGGCAAAGATAGCTTGAATTTTTTTTGTCTTAAACCACTGCAAAAACACATTCTTAATAGTTTTCTGTATTCTGATAGCTCTGATTTTAAAAATGAGCAATATCTGGTGTGCTATAATTATTAAGCAACTATATAACAGAATAAATGGTCGAAGGCATTGGCCAATAACTTGTTTTGCTACTTTAAGAAGGGAATTGGAGGTGGTGGACCAAGACCTCCATCTCCATTCAATAGCCTGCAGTGAAGTCATAAATAGTCACTTGTGCACAGGTCTTAGAGAGTGTGGCCATTAGAGAGCCTATTTGTCATCAGAAGGAAGAGAAAAAATGGGGAAGAGAGACCCCTCCCCACTGAATAAAAATGTGTGACCCTGTATAAGTTTACTTACTATTCCACTAGTGATAGGGATGGCTTTAACATTAGGCAGAATGTAGTGATTGCCTCAGATGGCAAATTCTGGGGACAACCTGAACTTTCCCCCTGAACTTTCTAGCTGTTCCTCTTTTTTCTGAAGGACAGACAGAGTTGTGGATGCCACACAACCTGTCCGGAGCCCTCTAAACTAGGCTGCCACCCAAATGCTGAAGTAAATTTCAGCAGCCACTCCACATTGGGTATGCTAAATGGCAGCATCTCTGCAAAGTTTTTTCAGTCCTAGATGGAGGATCCAGAAATTAAACTGAGGTCCTTCTGCATTGCATACATGTGTTCCACTACTGAGCTAGGGCGCTTCTCATAGGAAAAGAATCCATTTTTAACTATGGTTGAAGGATTGCAAGACACAACTTTTTTAAAAAAATCCACCCTCTTTCACACACTGTATAAATTTGTTTAGCACAGGATATTAAGAAACTTAAGAATGACCTTCTCTTAAAAGGGAAATAGTCTGTTCTGAACAACAGCCAACATGCTGCAGAAAATTCAAGTTATATTTCAAAATCCTTGTTTAAATGAACAAACAAGCAAACAAATAAATGTAAAATTAATGGGCATCCCTATATGTTGTGGCAATGAATTTCATAGGATATCTCCCTTGTTGATGCAGGAAAACATACAGCAAGATGAAAGTCAGTGTGTCATATATCTTTAGGGAATGCCCCCAGGTACAAAAGTACTCAGAAAATGGCTGCCGTATAGGAAAGAAGCATTTCATTGTAGGTAGCACATCAGTGGCTTAATGCATCTAATGCCATCTCTATTTACATTTTTTCCTTATTTTTCTTACAAAAAACATTTTAAGGCCATCAGTGGGTAGCACAGCAGCAAATGGCTGTGGTGATGGCTGACCCTCTGATGCTGTAGGACTGCCTGCCAATGCCACTGGCAAAGGAGACAGTTTTAAAAAGCAAGAGAAGAAAAAGAAGTATGTTTTTAGAAAATGACAAAAGAAGGAAGAAAAGGGTAAGAAGCCTCCACAGTGTCAGAACTGTAAGCGCTTCCCTCTTCCCTCTCCTCAAATTGATTCAGCCCTTTCTTTCTTTCTTTCTTTCTTTCTTTCTTTCTTTCTTTCCTTCCTTCTTTCCTTCTTTCTTTTCTCTTCTCCCCCTCCTACTGCTTTCCTTTCATTTTGCTTTTGGAATCATGGCCAAAATTACCAAGCTGCCAAACCAAAATCAAGCAACTGCACTTCTCCCCCATGCACACACAAAGGTAAAATGAACCCAAAGCCTAGTTAACTCCAACAGACAAAACACACCAAAGGGAAATAAAATATTGTTTGCTGTGGGGAAACAAAAAAACATGAGAACCAAAGGTCATCAAGGAATGTGGGTAAACATTCCTTCCCAGTCTATCAACTGGCAATGGGCAGATAGACCATAGCAAGGAGTACCTGAAACAATAATAAAGAATGGAACATAGAAGTGAAAGCAATGAAAATATCAGGCAGACCTCAGTCTGGGCCCCAATATATAAGCCAGGAGAGCAAGAAAGGAGGAAAGGCACTTTTCAGATCTGGTCCCAGTCCCTGACCTCAAGCCAACTGGCAGATGGAAACAGCTAGTGTGCTTCATGTGGATATAGTATAGCATTCACACTATACAGTTCTAGTACTATACCTCACTTTAACTACTACGGGAACATTCCATACAATTCTGGAATTTGCAGCTGAAGGAGAGTTTTTTAGAATTCCCAGCCAGAGGCTGTAATACTTCCTCAAAATACAAAACCCAGGATTCCACCATATGCTGCCATTGCAGTTCAAGTAGAACATAGCACTATAATTGTATAGTATGAATGGGGCTCTCAAAGCTTGCAAAAATAACTTCGTTAAACATCATGTCCCAGAATAATAATATTTATGATTGGGGGCTTCTGTGAGTTCTCCAAAAAGTAAAATTTCCAAGCCTTGAGCCAGACTGTGGTGTCCTCCTCTTCCTCAATCAGCACATGGTCCCACAAAGATACCTTGCCAAAGTGCAGAATCCAAAATGAAATATAATGCAATATAATTTTCTTCCCAATAATCCATTTTTGAGTGCGCTTCAAAAGCAGATCCATGTAACATGTTAAGAGAAAGATAACTATACAGATGTGACAGAGATATAAATAGGCTCCATCTCAGTCACTACCTCTGGAATCAGGACAAAGGCAAGAGTGCTTACAAAATCTAACTTGCTTACTGACTATTAAAGGTCACTTGATGTTGCAGCAACCATCACTCTTATTTTGCAAAGGAGGCATCTCTACAAATATGGAGGTCTTTCAGATGTTGCTGGCCTACAACCTTCAGCCTCTCTCACCATTGGTCATGCTGGCTTTGATTGATGGAAATTGCAGGCCAACACAAATTCCCACCCTGCTGTATGGATTTTCCTAGGGCACTGGTTTGTTAGTGCTCAAGACTCAAACAGCAATGGAAAGAATATTTTAAAATATTTGAAAAAATTCTTGAAAAATATGTTTCTCAAGTGTCAGGAAACCCTGGCAAAGAGAACCTTGGACTGACAAGTATCTTCACATTTCAGGAATGATTCTTCACAGAATATGCAAATAGTTTTTTGCACAACCCACGTGCAAAGTTTATACATAATAAGTCCCCAGCTATAGCATTTTCTGGCAGACAGCACTTTCTGGACAGAAAATAAGATTTCTACAGAGAAATATTGTTTTCTGCACAGAAAAAAAAGCTGTTTTCTGTGCCGAAAATGCTGTTTTCTGTGCCATATGAAATTTTTGCATGGAATAACTCCTGAATTACAAATAGTGTTTGTAAGCAGCATGGCCTTAAAGACTTTCTTACAGTGTGAAGAAAACTGCTAAAGTTACTTGATCCTTCCTTCAAAATGAAATTAGTGAAGAATTTATCCCTACTCAATAAGAGGGAAATCACACAGCTGTGGGCATAATTCAAAGAACAATTCAAAGAACAAGGACCAGTTATATGCATTTTCCCTTTATTTCTGCTAAATTTATGCAAAAGAAATTTATGACTTTAGGTGCTAAAATCACGCAATAGGCCTCTGTTAAGCTGAATACAAAATATCCAGAATTAAGTACAGAATGCTAGAAAGCAGCTATAAGGTTGTAAGGATGAATTATTGTGATCCTTGTAAATGCTTATATACAGAAACATTTATTCTTAATATTAAGTTCTGCTATTGGAAAAGCAACCTCCTCCATACAAACTGTGGGAGAAATTATGTGGGCATGACTGAATATGCAAGTACATGGAAGTGACACAAATATGCTCTTCATAATTGATTTTATTCCAGAAAGCAAGATAACTTGTATCAGTATAGCATGTGTATGTGCGTGGATATTATTTTTTATTACCTTAAAGTATTGCAGTTGTTTCTCAGCATTCATTGTTCCTTCACTTTCTTGCCTCAGACAGGAATTGAAGATAAAAAGCTCGGTATCTCTCAGCCACCCTTTCAGCTCTTTGATCCTGACCTCCAGCTGCCTTACCAGGCTGCTGCTTTCAGGTGAAAGCAGGTCACGTGGACCTAACCCACTGTGCCCTACCATTGTGTCTTGGATCTTCTCTCCTAGGGTTTTCTAATGGAAAAGAGAAAGAAACCACAGATTAATCTCATGTTTGAAAGGATGTGCATGTGATAGCTGACCAGCAGTATCTTTATCTAGATATTACCAAAATTAGTCATTTTAATTCCTTCTTTATGTCATTTAAAGTGCAATTCTATGCATTTCTCCCAAAATCCAAGTCTTACTGAGTTCAATGTGGTGAGCGGGTGTAGGACTACAGCTGTAGTGCCTGTGTGTTTTCAAGCAACTATTTACCAAAGTGGTAACATGCATCTGTAACCACTGGGTATTAGAGTTGTCTGAACTTACAAACATATATTTTCCTGAAGTTAGAATTCTCACCCAATGTAGTTTGGCCACCTGAATGAGCATGAATGAGGTTTTAGGAAGAGATTTGCAACATACCACATGCAAGTATGTGATTAACTGTGTTACAGAAGGTGTGGCAAAATGAGCATCTCACCTTCCGCTGTCTTAACAATCAGTGACAAAAGATTTTTCTCCAGAGAAGGACTCATAAAAAATTTGCCTTGGATCCAAAGGTATAAAAAGTCGAACTACTCTCGAGGAACATCCTAAACTCTCCTTCCTATTACACCCTATGCTTCTTCCAACAAACTACTCCTGAGGACTGAGAGACTCTGAAATAGTGCGGGAGGCAGTGCAGTGACAGCAACACTTTAGGCCAGTGGTTCTCAACCTGTGGGTCCCCAGATGTTTGTGGACTTCAGCTCTCAGAAGCCCCAGCCACTATGGTCAATGCTCAGGGCTTCTGGGAGCTGAAGTCCAAAAACATCTGGGGACCCACAGGTTGAGAACCACTGCTTTAGGCTAACTGGCAGAACTGGGGAAGTGGAATCACCTTAAATGAGCTAAAGCGCCTTCTACGTATGCAAGAGTATTTTGCATCTCAGCTTTTCTTTTGTTAACACTGGACATCAACAAGACACATGTGATTGTATAATGATAAGAATTTGTCACCTGGTTCACCATTTAATAATCTAGATTTGCTGGGATTCTAGTGGAATTTTATCAAGAGTTTTAGAATGACAAGGGGGAAAAAAGCATCTATATATTAATATATTGAAGGCAACTGAATTTTAAAATATGTATAATATGTCTTTTTTTTCTGCTCGATAAAGACTCAAGACACATTTAGAAGCATCCTATTAAAATTAATGGGAATTTCAATGGGTCTGTTCTAAGCATGAATAAACCTGGGTCCAACTCATTGTAAAGATTTAAAATCCATAATTGTAGTATTTAGAATAATATTGTTAATGTTAAAAATAAATAGTTAGTGTATCTGTACTTTTGGAAAGTGACAATAGTGTAATTGTGTGTATTTACACATTTAATAGTGATTTGAGTTTTTAAAAGTAGCAAGCATGTGCATATCTGAGAAAATAATTATATCCAGGAGAGCAAGACAATCAAGGGAACAGCCTAGCATGAATATTCATCTGTTTTGTCATGCTTAGATAAATAACAATACTGAAGCAGACATTGAAATTAACCAGATTTAACTTCCTATGGTCACCAGAAGATTGTTGTAACTTCCTTTCCTGTGGAAATTTGGCAGAAAGTAGTGTTTGACAGGACTGCCAGGTCAGGATTATGCTAGCCTCTGAGATTTCAGGGCCAAAACCTGGGATCAAGTAACAATCTCTTGAGGTATTACTGGAAGCAAGCCATTACAGTGATGACACCATAGTGATGCCATTAAGCAGGATACATTAAGCATCAAACACAGCTGCACACAATATGCCATTTAAATAAAAAATTACAAACTTAACAAATGAAGAAAAATACACATTGTTCAAGCAATGTTCTCACCCTGACAGTCTCTCTACTCGCCCTGAAGACTGGAGAAGACAGACCATGGCCTGACATTCAGGGCTATAGCCTGAGATCTGCTAACCCAACACAAAGAACTTGCTGCTTTGCCCTGTTTGGAAGCACATTACCATGACTTGGGCCATTTCTACACAACATCACTGTCCCACGACGGGGATGCATTGCTGCCACTCTACAAACTGTATTTCACACAACATCATCATGGTCCCACTGCCAACGCATCCCCAGTCATCACGATTATGGGATATTTCATTACTGGAAAAAATCCAGTAATGGCCTGTGATTGTATGATGTTTTCGTCACCTGCAGCCATGTGAAACATGCAGAAGCACAATCTAGATGCTTCCCTCCCCAATGCAGCAGAGGAAAGAGGCTGGCTGCGCTGCGGAAAGTGCATGTCGTTCATGCTCCCATCTGCAGGCAGCTGGCCGAGTGTGGAGGGAAGTGTTGGGGGCATGCTCCCATCATGGCAAAGATGATGCTGGGACGATGCTGGGACGATGACAGAAAAGGATAAGGTACAGAAATGGCCTTGTTTTCAGAGGCCTCCATGCTGTTGCCAGTCCAAATTAGAGCAGTCCCACTAAATCAGTGGTTCTCAACCTGTGGGTCCCCAGATGTTTCTAGACTTCAGCTCCCAGAAGCCCTGAGCATTGACCATAGTGGCTGGGGGCTTCTGGGAGCTGAAGTCCACAAACATCTGGGGACCCACAGGTTGAGAACCACTGCACTAAATCAATAGGAACAGGATAAATCAGCACTAAGGAACACTCTCTTGATTCACTAGATCCTTGCTAGCTTGGATAAAAAATGAATGAAAGAAAAGCCAGGGAAAATAAGCCAGATAATACTACAGGCCCATGTCCTGTTTTAACAAACACTTCCCCATTGTGAAATATCATTGGGAAGCAATAGTTTTTCAGAAGGGAAGGGAAGACACGGTGCTTAAACCCTCCTCAATCAGCTGCTTTCATACTGAAAACTTGGTTTCCCATCTACTTTTCTTTTAAACACCAAGCTAGAACACCAATGGAGGTAAAAGCAGCTGATGAGTTTCAGGGAAGGAGCCTCTTTTTCCTTCAGGGTACTGGCCAATGGTAGAAGTACCACTGGGTAACCATATAAGAACTGTGTAACATGTAGTTTAGTCCTAAGGCAATGTATTTAGAAATCAATTCCCTTGGGACCAACGGTAGTGAATACCAATTGAAAATTAAACTAAAGGTTATAACCCTTTGCTTGTGATCATTCTCAGCCACTTTCTTCTTTTTGATGTACAGTCATAGATGCAAGCATTTATTACAGAAACTGAGGAAGCAAGACGGTAGCCCATCGAAGTGCAGCATGCATTAGAAGTAACCAATGGTTGTTTTAAAAGGATTTTATTTAAAGTATAACTATGCCATGGCAGTGAGGCCACAAAAGAATCTTTCATTGTCATGGTATCTGCAAAGATGACTTGGGTATATTTTATTTGTTGTTCTCTAGTCATATCTATTGATTTGATTATCATCTACACATCCAACTGATTTCTTAGAGCTTCAAGAAGTCACCTTTTTGGACTACAGTTCCCAGAGCTCTCCTAGCCAGCATGGTCATTGGCATATTCTGAGAGCTGTAATCCACAAAAACAACTTTTCCAGGTTCTGTGGATTTGCATTTATCTTTTGCGGATTAAACACTTGTCTTTTGCTTGACTTGGAGCTAGTTTAGATAACAGCCAAAAAATATAATGTATTAAAGGCTCTGTTTTGCTTTGTTTCTGTTTTTCCCTAGAGAAACAAAGGATATGATCAGGGCATTGTGAGCAATGGCTTGGGAACTGGACAAATGTCCATTAAGGGTGATGAAAGCTAAGTTTCTGAAGCTGGTCCTTTATAGACTGTACTAATCAGTGAATCTTTGAAGGAGGGCAGGGTTTGGATTAGCCCTGTTCAAGCCAGTGGGATGAATGTGGATGAAATGTTTTGAGAATTTACAGTCAAAGGGTAAGCTTTGAGACACACAACGAATTAAATCAACACACATTCATCTGTTCTAAAGCACTGTGCAAATAATGTGTTTTGGGAGATCATTACAGGAAAAAACAACAACACATATTCTTGGCAACACCCTTCTATTTTGATGGGCTCAAATATTGATAATCTGAAGGCTCTCAGTGGAATTCAGCTTTAGTTATTGTTTTTATGCTGTAACAAAAGTAGCAGCAGGAGGTGAAATCAATGCCCTTGGAGGGTAGGGTCACAAAAAAGAATTTATTGCCACTTTTTTGTTCTGAAACAGTTTGCAATCATAAATTCTTCATAAACAGAATACTTCAGAGAATGGTCCGTCTTCATAAATATACGACAGAGGACATCAATTTCATTTAATTCACAATTTGTGTCAGCACAGCAGATGCCAATGCCTGCCTTGATAGGGTTGTTTAATATGCAATTGAGACTGAGTAATATTCAGCACAGGGGACAAAATTTCACAGATTAAACTGTACGCACCACTGACATTTCATTCTAATGTATTTCCATTCCACACTGTTCACCTTAGATGAAAGTAATATTAAAAACCATATCTCTCTATTTTACCATTGTTAGAAGTTAAAATCCTTGTCTTTAATTTTTTTCATGCCAATTAAAATGTAATCATGCCAATTAAAACAGTATGCCTAGTGTTGTTAGTTTCCACAGTGTTTTTCTTATTAAATTAAAGAAAACTCAATCAAAACCTGCTTATTACACATGAAATTTCATTTAAGAGGAAAAAAGCAACTTTTTTGTAAATGCAGAAATTAATTCAAAAAAGTGATACAAAACTGCGTCTTGATCTTAGCATGCCAGAAAGAAAGAGTCTTTAAAATCCATTTTAAATGGCAGCATAGTGCTTTGTTTATATTTTAAAATCTGATTATTTTAATGAAGAAAAGTTGATTAGCTGTTCATCTGATTGATCATATAACCTATCAAGGGTAACCAGAAGTTAAACCTGAGCCTGAAATTAAGTTGATGGAACTCTTAGGCAAAGACCTTTAAAATGTGCAGAGTTATTTCCATATGCCAAAAAAGCATTTCAGTTTGAGCTTCTCAGGAAGTACCCTCCTCTGCCACACCTTGTACTTTTTTGGACTTCCCAACTCCCAATGGCTGTGCTCATTAGGGGATTCTAGCAGTTGGTAGTCCAGAAAAGTAACTTTTCCAAGGTCTGCCCCTTTCCATGTTGCATTGTCAGGGCCAACCTTAGGAGAAAGTTGGACATTAAGATGAATTAAGCCCTGGAATCAGCTGAATGTGTCTGTAAATTGTACTGGCTGAGGTGAGCAAGGTTTGGGCAAAAGTAGGAAGGCCTGTATCCTACTGGTATCCCCATCTAGATTAGAGCTACTGAATCATTTCTTGAAGAGTGAGTCAACATGCATGTAAATCCTTGTTTCTTTCACCATTTTCTCAAATTCCCACAGATTGTTTGGACATTGCCTGCTAAAACAAAATTTCATGCAAGAAGAAAAAAATTATTTCCAGCCATTAACTCTTCAGTATGCTACTTTTCCATTCCCCAATGTGATGTTTTAGGTTCTAGATCAGGTGTGGGAATTGTGCAGCCTGGAAGTTGCATGCAGAAATTTAGGAGTCCTTGAGACCCCATCACCACCACCATCCCCAAATCATCAGTTTCTTCCCTCAAGCACTTTCTTTTTGTTGGAAAAAAATGTTTTCTGGTGGAAAAAAGTGCTTACATGCATCCCCCTCACCAAGTGCAGTACAGCTAGGCCTCGTCTTCAAAAGGCATCAAAGGTGAGTGGGAGTAATGTGATGTCACTTCTCATTTACAAAATGGTTCCTGTAGCAACGCAGTGGGGCTCCCTGGAGCTCCAGAGAAGGCCAGAATAGTGCCATCTGGCCCACAAGGCTCTGAACTGTGCCTACCCTATTTGGGTCCATAGGAAGGCTGATCAGATACAGCCTGGTTTGAATTGAATTCTACTGGCAGTGGCTGGTGGGTTCAGGGTTTTAGCCTGACTGAAAAAGAAGCTATCCAAATGGCTAAACACTATCCTGAAACAGAGGACCTTGGATAGCTCCTTCAGCACTCCTAAAACTAGCTTCTAAAACTGATTGCAGATTTACCACTCCACTGAGATTGGAGCCACCAGTTGCCACTGAGTTCTATTGCCCTTGGAGGATCAGGCTCACAGCTCAAAAGTCCTCTTGGATGTAGTCTTATCTGAGGCAAACAGGTAGTAAAAGTCATTTTGCACATTTGGTAGGTATACCAATGGCATTTTGCCTTGGAAAAGGCAAATATAGCCACTATTTTTCATATCTTGGTCACGTATAAGTTAACTATTATAGCACACTCTACTTGAGATTTCTGTAGCTGACATAACAATAGCTGATGCAAAATGTTGAGATCTTTGATATAATGCTGTTTTATGAGTCTCACTGCCATCAGAAATGTAGTCAAATCAGAGTGTGAGACAAAACCAGAGTTTGCAATAATATTCAGAAAACTCTTTTGTTATCCAGTGCTTTTGAAATTTTGTAATGCATAAGTGTGCTCAGTTATACATTAATAACCTGTTATTTTAATCTATTTTTTTATTTTTTTAAGAAATAGAAAAATGGTCAGCCACTGAGGTTATCCTAAAAATTAATATTTTTGGAGCAAAAAGCAAATATTATTCACTGTATTGCAACCCTTCCCAACAGCAGCAGCAACTGCTAACACTAATGCTAAAATGTAGAGGCAAATCATTATCATGCATTCATTACACTCTACAAAATAATGTGCTGGAAGTAATGTAGCCATTTCTAACGCATTTCCAAGCACTGGACAGCACCTTCTAAGTTGCAACACCAAGACAGTGAAACTCCGTCTGCCATAAGTCTTACTTGATGACTTCCTTGCTGGCCTTCAGATGCTTAGCGAAGACCATCTACTTTACTCCATCTTTCTCCCAGGCCCTATGCTCGGAGAAAGGTGGCATATAAACAAAATAAATGAGTAATTTTGACATGGAGTCCCTCTCTTAATTTTATTGAGATTGCTGGCTTTTTCTGATTTTGTTCCTATTTGTTCTGATATTCTGCTCTTTTCTATGTATTATTAATGTACTTATTCTTTTCTTTGTTATATTTCTGGAATTTTGTTATATTTTTATTGCTTTTTTGTGTGCAACCTTAGTGTACCCTTTTAAAATCTAATGTGATTTTAACTTATATTGAAATACAATGAAAATTAATTGTATATCACTTTTAAAATATAATCTACGAATACAGATGAATAATATTGAAACAATTCTTTAGAATTCCATGTATTTTAAATTTCCCAATATTTTGGTATTGGTTATGTTAGAAGACTCCATGTGTTTGCAGAAAAAAATGCACTTCTTAATTTGGGAAATTACTCAAATTACAGAAAAAGCAGGCTAAAAAGATAAATTGTTACACACTGTATGTTATTTTCAAAAAATTATTAGCCTTTTTAAAAAATCCACAGAATTCTTAAAATTCCCATCACAACATTCACCTCCAGCATTGCTTAGTCCTCCCTTAAATAAAGCTCTCCATTCAGCAAAGTGGAATAGTATAATGAGCATCCTCACTGTTTTTAAGCATTTGCATTTATAGTTTACAAATATATACTTTCTGCTACTAAAAAACCCCCTTATTTTTAAATTATCTTTTAAACAGTTTGTAAACATATTCCACCTTTTGATTTGAGCAGAGAAAACTAAGGAAAATAATTAATAATAAAAGTGCTTTCTATGTCTCATGTGCTTTATAGCAGTCAACAATCATGCTTCCTGCATCATGCGTTTTTGGTGTATGGGTAAAAGAATAACTACATTGCATTTTCTACCTGGTTCTTGTATCTCATGTTTGGCTGAGACCAAACCATTATAGCATGAAATGAATTATATGAAACCCTTTCTTTTTCTTTTTTCTTTTGTCAAATATGAGCTGAATATTGCAGCATGAAAATCTCCCGCCTGCATCCTCAGACTCAAGACTTCAGATTTATATAAAATTTGCATATTTGTTTTTTGAGCCATCAGTATGACCTGAAATATGTAGTGACATCCCCACTTTTCATCTTAAGGGTATAGTAAATAGTTAAAGAGTAGATGTCTCTAACATGTACCTTCAGAATAAATTCTATTAACATTCACTCAAGCATGACAGTCAGTGTATATCAGATATACTGTATTATAGTTGACTTGGTGCAAACCCATAATACATGGCATATTTTACTTATATTTTTTTCTGTATTAAAGAACTAAAATTATTAAAGTCAGACAAGAGACAAGCAAGGAATAAAAAAATCAACAGACAAGGAAAATACTATACTCCCACCCCATAATAGCATGACTAGCTTATTTGAAATGTATGTAAGTGAATTGAATGAAAGAGATACTTGTGCTTCAAATTAGAAATCAGACAGACAGCATACTTCAAGACACAAAAAGTACACACAACCCACAAACAGTAATAAAAATGCAAATACCCCAAGCAGTTCCCATTTTTCATTAATTGAATCCACTTTTTCAAGGAGATCGTTGGGTAGTGACACACCACTTCTCTTCAAAGCTTCAACTTTACTCAGCAGTTCCATCTTTTTGGGATGTCTGATTGACATTTCTACACTGTACCTCTAAAATGGAAAACAAATAAGTTAGCCATAAGAGGAAAAATAAGTTAAAACCCCTCAAAAACAAACAATCTTAAAAAAACTATATGTTTAAATATGATGGTGCTCTTCTCTGTTCATATTCTATATTTGTATAGCTTTTAAATAATTTTTAACATTACACTTCCAAAATTGCAGTCATAATTGAGAGAAATGTGCTGGAAAGTCTCTCCCACCCACTTTGACAACATCTTCAAATTCATTATTTTACTTTTTTCACATTTGTGTGACTTTGGAGAGAGAATGGTGACCATTCATTCATTTACACTGCAGGAAGAAAATGGATGTATCAAAAGGCACTTTAGGAGTGGAGTCTAATGTTTCTTTGTGAGCCCAATTTCTTGGACAAAGCAGATGTTGTTTTTTCCAGTGCTCCGCAATTTCACCTTATCTCTCTGCATGCAAAGAGAAATTTTAGGCACAAACAAGGACTTAGCTATGCTTAGGACCATTAAAAAAAAGTTACTTTGACCACCAGATGACAGTTCAAATCACAGCTTATCTCTGAAAGCACTATCACCATCAGACGTGGCTGATCATAAGACAGAGAAAGACAGGGAGTGCTGCTTGAGAAACTCATAGCCAACTCAAACTCTAGTACTTTGTTCCTCAGAATGTAAATGGACCAAACTTAAAACCAAAGCTCGTCTTTGCTGGAACAGACCAGCCTTTTAATCTGCAAACAAGTAGCCAAGAATCAAAGGGTTCTGTTAGAAAGGGGAAGTCTTCCTATAGTGGGCAACCACTAGAAAGGGAGCACAAGGAGCTCTTTTCAGGAGAGTGTTCTGCAACTGCAGTGCAACTACTCAGAATGACCATGTCAAGGTTAGAGACCCAGGCAACAAGCCAGCCTGGAGAAGAGAATGGGAGAGCCAGCAGAGTCCAGCTGGGAGAAGACAAGCAAGCACTTACTCAAGGAAGTTCATTTACCAGAGTGCCAAGCGAAGCCATAGTCAGAGTTCCAAAGCCAAGGGTCAAGAGTCCAGAATCAATTCAAGGTATCAGGTGCTGGGAGCAAGGTATAGGCAAGAGGAGAGCTTGTAAGAAGTTTGCCACAAGCAAAGGGAAGCTTCCAGGCAGGCAGTTATATAGCCCCAGGCACAGGTGTGTCCGATCACCGCTTCTTAAACTTAGCCAAGGAAGCCTCCCTTTGCACAGCCCTCTTGAGTCCCCGCCTTGATTGGGCGCTTATTGAACCAGGCTCCAGAGCCTCTTCAGAATTGGATCCCTGTTGATCCAAAGGAGCAGGCACAGAATCGGATCCCTGTTGCTCTAAAGGAGCAGACAGAGGGACGTCCACGCCTGCTTGGTCCATGGCAGCAGAGGGAGCTCTTGAGCTGAAGGACTCATCTCCAGCCAGAGCCACAGGGACCAACAGCTGCTGTTTGTCATCTCCATCCTGAGCAACAGGGATCAACAGCTGCTGCTTGTCATCAGCAGCTCTGACAGGGGCTTCAGTTATCACAGACCATCTCTAGAGTCCCAGATAAATGGGCAGAAAAGATGGAATGAACAGAAAAATCAATGATCATAGTAAGTGGTAGGGATATAATAGTAAGTGGTAGGGATATAATTGCTCACTAAATTTCTTCTCAAGTAGCAACAAATAATTTTGGCTATCTTCTTCCTGCTGTGAGAAAGTCTTTAAAACCACAAAGTTTTGGACAGTAAATTTGCAGTTCAGAACTTATTCTGTGCAAAATTCCACCGATGGCTGCTTTGCACAGAAAACATCATCTTCTGCATAGGAAATAGCATTTTCTATATAGAAAATAATATTTCAACAAAGAATTCCTACATATTCCTACATAGAAAATGGTATTTTCTCTGCAAAATAAAGCATGTGCAAATTTATGAAGAGCAAATCCCCAGTTGCAGCTTTTTCTTGTGCATAAAGGAAGTTTGTTCCATGCAAGGATTAATAATTCTGCATTGAAATATTAGTTTCCATGTAAGAAACACTGCTTCCTGTGCAGAAATGGCAGCAATGGCTGTTTTATGCGAAAACAATCATGTGTGAATTTTGTGCAGAATAAGACCTACGAAGAATCCTGTCATCCCAAGATTCTTCCCATCAGGACTTTTCAACACCTGAAAGACTTTTTTTTTTGTCCATTTTTGAATATTTTCAAATATTCTTTCCATTCATGCTAAATGTTCATACATTTTTTAATGAGCCCCCCCCTTCACACACACAATTTATCATTAGAATAAGTATAAGGACAAAAGAGGGATTGTGTACTGCAGGGGGCCTGTGGGGACATTTCAGCAGAAAGCTGTATTGCACCAATCCTGGAGATCCCTACCTTCTGTGGATGGACTGGATATTCATGGTCTGAAGTAGTAGCAGGTTTTATTCCTACTGCAATGGAAAACTTTGTCCTTTCTTAGAGAAAAGAGTGGAAGTTCTTTCTTTTATATGAGAGAAAGTAAAAGTATACAGCCAGGGACATTATTATGGTTGGGTTTCATGATTTTATGCTTTCCTTCTCCAACTTAGTTCTTCCAGATGTGTTGGATTACAACTGGCCAGGCTGGAACTATGAAAGCTATAGCTCATACAACTGGAGGGCCCCAAATATAGAAAGGACATCCTATGATGTGTATGTATGTGAGTGTTGCCAACAGTACTGTTAATTGCAGCCAATCTACTCTGGATGAGATTGTGTGTGGTGCTGGTGATCTGTGAACCTCCATCAGCGTACACATGTTAGATCTCCAGAACGGTGAAATCTACCCCCTTCTGGCCAGGAGTGCACTGTCTGTGTACATCCTACAGTCAACTACTAGCTGTCTGGTTTGGTGTGGAGCTGCAACTGGGTACCATGAAGCTGTCTTTGCAAGCCAGGGAAAAAGGATTATGTAGTGAGGTATCTGATACCTCCTTGCACAACATCTGAGAAAGTTAAAGTATTCACACCTGCTTAAAGTCATCAAGAGGATTCTTATTTCTGTCTTTCTAAACTCCTTCTGATTCGCTCAGGGTCTCTATCTCTGTTTCTCTTTCTCACACACATCTATTTATTCTTCCTGTTTACTATTTTTAAAAGCTTTGGGGAAACTATGCCAATATCTACCTTTTATTTGGGTGCTACTAGGAAGCACAATTATCCGAAAAGCATTTAAAAGGCCTACATAAATCTTGTGAAGCTATTAGTAAATTGCATGCTAAATGCTATGCTTTCTTTCCTTCAGACTCAGAGAAGAAAGCTGTTCATGTTGCTGTTGCAAGGGAGGAAAAATTAAAATCAGGGTAAGTATAACAAAGTCAAAGTAGACTAAAGAATGTTTAAAACATGGGTGCTTTTGCCAGATCCATGAACATGTATGCTGACAAAACAAAACAAAAAAACAATTGAAGAGTACTTAACAGAAAACAAGAAAGGTGTGAAATCGCTGTTTCAGCTAATAGATCCTCAGAATTTGCATGAATATGTTTGCATATTGTTAGTTTCATATTTTAATCTTTCATTTGCACTGCACAGGAACATCATTTATATTTTGCCAACTTCAAATATTAGTCATTTGTGGATCACAGAGCAAATGTTTTAAATGAGGTGATTTAAAGCATTTCTCATTATTAATGAACACTGATCAGGTGTTGGTGTATCCAAAATAAGCATGAATATGCATAACAGGCAACCAAGGGATTCTCTAGATTTATGACAGATTCTTTTTAAAGGGGGGGGGGTGGTTGATATGTGAAAAGAAACCAGAAGCTGTAGTTCTAAAAATTTGCATTAAGAAGAGGCAATCAGGTTTGGAATTATGGGACTGGATCACACAGCAGATAACCATTTTCCTTGGCTAAAATTGCCAACAAGTATGCTTGTTGGCTCTATATGATTGCCTTTTCAGCTGGAAAGGTTGACTAGGGGAGATTACAATCTGCTTTATGTAATCTGATTTCTATTTAAAGATGATATAGCCGAAAAGGATTTACATAATTATTTCCATAAGTACGCATAATATCAAGAGAAATCCAAGTCCATTTCAGCTAGACACATCCAGTTGGTTGTACTTCTTTTAGTCCTGTCCCCCCCACCACCAACTGAGTGGATTAATAGACTAAGGGAGTCCTCTAGCTGTCTGACACTGTTGTGGATTTGGCTAGTTAACATTTTTCACCTGTGATAGGCTGAGTTCAACATTCTGGCTACAAAGGATTTTGGTGACACCCTTGAGTTGGGGAAGATCAAGAACAAAACAAAACAGGTAATGCTCTGGTTATCATAAAGATTTAATACCTATCATTTAATTTTTGTGCTAAATAAACTGGTTTTGCTAGGCAGTTTACTACAAAGTGGCACTGTGACAGATGGTATGAAAGATTACTATATTTTTTAAAGATAAAAATAAATAAGTTCTGCTTTCTAGATGCTGTCTGTCTCCATCACCGTGTAACCTACTGTATAAATAGCATGATGAAAGATGCTGGTTGATTTAAAATGTATTATACAGTGGCAGGGAAACTTGCCAAAAAAAAAAAAATTCATTTAATTGCAAGAGATACTGGTTATGAAAAGAACAATCAGTATTGTTTCAAGGAATAGGAATTAAAGCACAATTATTTATTTGAATGTGAGAAAAGTACCTACTGCACTGAAAAGCTAGAGTTCTACATGGTATTGCTAATTCTTTTTTCCCCTTTATCCATCAAACACCTATACTCTCAGACAAAATTAGCTATCCAGCTCTATCAATGCTCCACAACCTGAGTCTAGTAAGACTCCTTTATCCTGCGGTGAGAAGATAATTTAATCTTCATATTCATTCTACCCTCAGTATTAAGTGAGCAAAGGCTGCTCCATTGTGACAGGCTGCAAATGTTATGATATAGATTACTGCTCAACAGTCAAAAATGAGATTAAGAATTCTAAAAGTCACAAGATTTCCCCTTCCTTTCTCCTCTTTCCCTGCATTCAACAATAGCTGTAATAAATAAAATGATTAATATTTCATGTGCTATTGCACTTACCTGGGAGGAAAAAAGCGCTGTATATATGTAGCATATATATCACGATACTATTCACTAATGACAGGAATTAAGAAATGTATAACAATACAGTAATCTGTCTGTACCTATATGAACACAGGGGGATTGCTTTATTTTGAATCTACTTGAGTAATAAATGCTATGGAAACTGAGGAATTCTGACTTCCCCTTTTCCCTCCCTACCCTGTACTCGCTTCCTTATTTTAAAAACAATTTAATTTATTTAAAGATGTGCCACTTACTCATATTCATTCTGATCTTTTTTAAAAAAGTTTTTCCCCCAGAAAACCTGGTTGTGGGAACATAACCAAGACATTTTGAAAAGATTATCTAGAGAAACTTCTGATGCATGTTTCCTGAAGTTTTCTGCTTTTCTTTCAAAGCCTCTGTGTGTGTGTGTGTGTGTGTGTGTGTGTGTGTGTGTGTGAAAAATCACACCCCAAATTTCTGTCCAAATAGAGACTGGGACAATGCCTTGAAACAGCATTAATTGTAGCCATGGAAACCAGAAGAATAAGCCATTTTGAAACTGGCCTAGAAGGCCCTCATTGAGCAACTAAAACATCCCTCCGCCCTTCCTTCAGTGTTAAGGAACAAGATGCCTAGTCACTGAGAGGTCAAAGAAAGAAATCATCATTAAAGATCTGTAGATGTCAAATGTGTAGTAAACAACAACAATAACAGCACCAACAACAGCGACAAAACATCAGTACTCATTTAATAATGTAATGAGACATCATTGCATATACTTTGTGAAAGAGAGGCATCATAAGAAAGAAAGAGAGAGAGAGAGAGAGAGAGAGAGAAAGATCAGGGCCAAGATACATATTCCCTCCCTGGAGCGAAACGTTAGGGCAATATTATGCGGCCCTTGCTCCTAAAGCTCCCTGGGAATTCTGTTGTTGTAATAAAACTTCAGAAGAGGAAAGGGAGTGGGGGGAGGCTGCATGATGGAATTCAAAATAATGCTCTAAAAGCACACAGAGAGATTAAGACATCCATTGTAAGACTTTTGTATGGTGCTTCTGTTGGTTATAGTGAAAAGAGACCAGACATACTGAACACACAGCAGAGCTATGGCTATAAAGGAGAGACGAATTAAACCAATGAACATTTCTCTGCTGCTGGAAGTAAGCTACATTATTCGGAGAGTTCTTCCTCTTTTTGACATTTCGACCAATCCATTTTATAATGCTTTTAATGACATCGCCTTATTCACTAATTTCAGGAATTAAGAGAGACGCTTGTGGTTTACCTGCACCATACTCAGCACATTTTTTTTTAAAAAAAGAAAGATACTCTCCTGTAGGTAAATAACTGTCACACATAAATAGAAATATATTCTAGATAAACGCATATACACACACTTCATTTGCAAAGAATTTCTCTCTGTCTGGAGCCAAATGCTTGCTGTTTGCACACAGTCCTGTGGATATATTTTCCCATTAAATTCACCTGTGTTCATTGCATTAAAACATACACACGTTTATTTTGGTATTTTTGTCAGTCAGCTATCTACACAGATACTCCTGCCCTATTTTCTGGCTAGTGTTTGCGCTCTTCACGCCTAGGCTTCATGGTGGCCCCTCAGGAAGCCCATGCCTAATGCCATTCATTGATGAACAAAGCCTCTTTTTATTCCAAAGTCCAGGGTCCAAAGCTCAGCTGTATACATGCAGAGTGAAGGAATCTGCTAGAGGCCAGACTACCCTTCACAACGGCTCTTAGACATCCACCTTTTTCGTAATACCAAAGCGAGACATTTTACAAACAGACCAGAGGCTTGGTTATATTTCATACACAGTCAATACAACCAGAATGTCTGGGTGGTGTTCAGGTCCTCAGATTAGTGTTTTGTCTAGACAAATAGCAGCCATTAATTCTTGCAAACTTCTTGCATTCTCCTACTATCAATTTAGGGCAAATAATTGCACAGGAAAATTATAAAAACTCCTACAGTTGTCCTTGTAAATTAATAATAAGTTTTCTTGATTGGGATAAATTTGCTGCTGAGCCTTAGAAAAAAAAAATTAAAAAGTGCAATGTCATTTAAAATTGCCAGAACTCATACAGCAAATTACATCTGAGGCTAAGAATTCGTTTTCTTCTTCTAGCTTATTCCCCTCACATGATCTAAAAATCACATTACTTTGGCCATGTATTGTTAATTGGACATAGATTGCATTATTTTTAATATAAATCAAACTACAAATATTAAAATGAATTGCAAATCCCCTAACAGAGGATCATAAAACAATCTTTTTAAAAGTATCTCTCATTAATAATTTAATTCCAATTATATCACTCTGAAAACTCAAGGAGGAGACCAATAACTTATTCCTGTTAGGTCTTTCTTGCGAACAAATGATGATGATGATGATGATGATAATAATAATAATAATAAACCACCTCATCACTTTATTCACACACAAAAGCTAAAGCACAGTGGTACCACAAATGCAAAACAAAACAAAAAAATTGATTTTCTTTCAGGACATCCAGATACAATTTAATATATATAAATTAGACAGCCCTTCCATCTCTCCCTCCCTTCTAGCACTGCTATAATTCTATGGAAGACATGCAGTAATAACTTTGTGGATTCATTTTTGTCCATAATAAAATAGAGTATTTATACCAATTACACTGCTTTTGTAACGGAAGGTGATCTAAACTATTTAATTTTTTTTTACTGTAACTGTAATATCTTTGTGTCCTTTAATGAGTTTATATTAAATATTTAATACTGTTTAGGGCTTATCCAGTACTACCAAAAACAGTTATATTCCCAGCAGTCGCACTGTTTCAGGCAGAAGGCTTGATTGATCCTCCTAGCCTGAATTGAGTAGAATGAAAAGAAGCAGTTGGAAAATAGCTGCAATCATTTAATGCAGATGACCTCTGACAGGCTCACAGCTCTTCTATCTGAACAGAAATTTGCATGGGGTCTCTGTGCAGAGGAACAATGTAACCTAAATGGTAGACAATCTTTATTCTAATGAAGTGGGTGTCAAGGTCAATGTAAAACTGCAATGATAAATGGTGCACCACTAGGCAAGAGAAGTTGCATAGGCATTGCACTGCTTTCACGTTAATTGAAGGCTGAAAATGCATGGAGTGAAAGCGCAAGACTCTTCTCACCATAATGTGTTCACGCAAAAAAAAAAAATGTTTTCTTCAGGCAGGACTTTGGACCATGGTTATGAATCTTATTGCAATACCAGCAGCAACATAAACGCAATGGGTTTAAGCCCAAAAGCAGGAGAGTGGGGGTGGGGTGGATTTGGAGCAGGAGTTGCTATTAGGATGCTTTATTTCTGGACTAACAACTTCAACAATCCTCTCCAAGTGCCAAAAGAATAACAAGTCTCCAGACACCTAATGTAATTCCCATGAACCTTTTGCTATTTAGGAGATCTGTTTTTAATTAGTTCCAAACAAGCAGTCCTTTTAGACAACTCTTCATTAGATACCATTCCTTCTGAAATAACTGTACAACCTCCACCTCCCTCTCACCTCAGTTGTATTCTAATGTTATTATTTTTCCCTAGGTTCTAAGTTTCCTTGTTAGTATACAGTTAACATCTCCAGGTGTCTTTTGTTCTGAATAAGAATTAGACCAGTAAAACTCGGCTTTGTTATGCAAAGGGTGGTATGCCTAGAGTGGGAACTAAACTACAATCTGTTATTGTGGCTTTGTCAAAATGGCAGCGCAGCTATAATTATGGCACTTCATCAGTCAATCAAGTAATTTGTAGAAGGCAGTACATTTTGTCCCATAAAAATGAGGAAGACAGTAAGCTGCTTTTTACAAATCCTTAACAGCTTAAGCCTGTTGAAGGTATATTGTTGTTCACTAATATACTCATTAGAAGCCAAGAATTCCAGACTCACCTATTCAAACAGGAAATGCTGTTATACTATTAGATATACAATTATTATAAAGTTCATACAGCATTGCCAAATGCATATCATATAATGCACAGTCAACCTATTTTAAAGAGTTCCCCCCTGCACACATATACCCTCAAATAGTTACATTTCATTTACAGAATCCCCTCCAAAATTTCAAGCTGACTCTCTATTAATTTCAGATATTTGATAATGTGACTTATGAAACACACGTGCAAAGCAATACTGAACAGAAGTGTATGAATTTCTTCACACACACAATTCATTACTTATTAAAGCAGTCCAAATGAGGCAACAGAAATTACCTCTGGCAATATGTTTCCTGTCTTTGTTAAATTCTGTTCTTCTGAACTCAAAGTTTTTAATAATAACAATAGTCATTTGTTTACTTGTTTTATTTTAAATATTTATATCTCATCCTTTAACAAAGTTCTCAAGTATAAGAATTATAACCTGCCACTGAAAAAAAATTGTACATTGTTTTTAACATTAAGCAATTTTATAGTGATTGCTGTCTCAGCAATCTCTGCCTTGGCAGTTCTTACAACAGCCCTGCAACATTGGTCTGTGCTATTTCTTCCATATTGGAGAAAGAGATAATTGGGCTAAATCTCTGAGACAGTATCTTGCCTAAGAAGGCCAGCCAGTGTATATCTGTTGAGACTTGAGCTAGGGACATCTAAGCTCACAGTCTTTCAGCAACTCTTTTTTAGAATCTGGATAGCACACTAGAGCAGGATGCAATCTAGAGAGTATTTACTCACAGGTAACCCCCTTTGTTTCAATGATACTTGCTCTGAATAAAGAAATTTAATTCCATCTGTCCTGCTCAGTGCCTCAGACTTAGTGATGTCTCTATGAAACGGAAATCAATTTCCACAATACTGCAATCAAGAGAATATACTCCTCTATATGAAAAAAAGTATATTGTATAGGGAAATGTTACTGATGAAACTGTTTAAAAAACTGTACAGCTTCATCTGTGTGTGATTTGTCAGGTCTGAAGCTTTGACGTGCCCAAGGGGCAGACCCCAGCGGGGAGTAGGCTGCGGAGCTAAATAGCTGTGAAAGAAGTCTTAATGTAGGATGGAATTCAAACTAACCTTGACATGACCTCAGGAAAAAATATGCAAAAAGTAAAATGAATGCACTCTGCAAGATACATCCTAATTTTGTGGCCAGACTGGTTAGTTTCACAAACATAACTGAGCTGTTAAAAAGCAAAGTAAAATATGAGGTAAGGAATTCAGAGCAAAAACTTAAGCAGGCGTGATGTGTACTGTGAAGGCATGTGAGCAATTTGGAAGCAATCCAGATAAAAACCAACACTGAACAATATTGTTGTCAGCCTGTCTATTCAGGAAAATTGTTTTTTTTTTAGGTTGCATATAAATGACACAAAGCCAAGATTACATCATTGCATTACAAAATCTGTTGTGGCTTTTAGCCGAACAAGCCCTATGGATCTACTGGCTGATGGTGGTTATTCAGCAATGTGTTTTTAAAAAATGTTTTCATCCAGCTGAATTACTAGAAATACAGGTTTTAATGAAATCTCTTTTTACTAATTTACACTGTTTCTTAATTTTCAGGCCATCCAGGCTGTAAGAAAGTTTCAGTCCATAGCTTCAGTCCGTATCAACAAGCATTGCCTTGATTTAGTCTAGATACATTTCTAGCCTGCATTGTTCTCTTTGTTCAAAAAGTAGGAACAAATCTATCCTAAGAAAAGAGGAAAAAACTGACTAATGTTCTGGAGAGATGGAAGTTGCAATTAACTGCTATATTATTTTGGAAAAAAGTGCCATCAGTTTCAGGATTCCATTGTAACAAGTTGGTTACTGTGTCAAAAAAAATGTTTATGAGACCATAAAGCCAAGGGCAATACCAAGGATGATCACTGGGTCATTTCAGACCCTTGGAAAATACTGAGCAAGGCTGTGGATGTATTGCTGCAGGGGAAGTAATGGCTTACCCATTGTGTACGCTATTTCAAGCAAGACTACTTGGCAGTGACATATGCAAGTTTGGTGTCAGGCTGAATGTGCCTCCATGCTCCATGTGAATTGCTGCCAGGAAGCAGCACCTGTAACTGTAGATATGGTGGATCAAAGGTTATTTCCTCTAAGCAGTTACCTCCCTAGTCATACTGGAGGAATAATTTGAAGCAGACAAGCCCAGAGACCTATGACAGCACATCTAGCTATGTTGCTCCGTTATAAATATCATAAAGTCAGTGTAACAATACTTTTATCAGTAAAAATGAATTTCAGTGACACTGTCACACTTTAGTTGCAATGATACAAACCACAGATTGTGTCACTACAGCTGGCACAAAAGCTCAGGCAAGTTCACATGAGGTTTGAAGCCGGTCCTTATTTATTTATATTGCTTTGCAGTGAGAAGGTAAAGCACACGCTGGGCAGATTGCTTATTCACAAATCTGTCTTCTGTTTTCTTCTTTGCATTACTGACGATCGCACTCTCACATAAACTGGACAGGAGGGGCAGAAAAGCGTGGGAAAGGCATGAAGCAATTTAAGCTTCACGTATGAAAACGCTCTCTGAAGATCAAACTGTTAGATTCCACAAATCTTTGCATTTTGTATTAATTCACTGGAAATATCACTACCAAACAGTATTACCTCTATTTTTCAACCATTACATAGGCTGATTTTGCATGTTTCAAGCACATACAAAAAATTCCCTATACCTTATTCAAATTGCCTGCATACATTTGCATGGCTTATGCAAATTTATGTATTTCTTAACATAGCTGACGCTCAAAGAAAAGAAAAGAATATTTTTTCATTGAGAAATCAATAATATGTACAACCTGATCCACAACTCTGATTCAACTGAGCAGTAAACATCTAGTCCTTCCTCAAATACTATTATGTCAGCTGCAGGGTTACTTGGAAATAGTGACCATGTAAGTCACTTTATTCACAATCTATCTGAGTCATTTGTAGCACCATGGCCAAGTAGTATATTCTAATGGGATGCAGTGGAATGAATTATGGATAGTGCAACAGTAGCTATTTAAGATATTAGATTTTCAACAATTTGACATTTTTTTTAAAAAAACTTTCTCTTATGTTTAGCATCTCATTGTAAGTATTGAATCTCAAAGTGTCAAACCAAATGGAATCCCTTGGATAACCACAGACCAAGAGTTTCAAACATAATCCAGATGTTTGGCTTTCAGCTGCATTTATATTCGCAGAAACATGAAACCTATGAGAAGTGAAATGTATCCATACGTCTTGCATTAGTGGCTTTTTACCACTAAATTAAAAATGTTGATACGTGTTTTTCCAAAGCAGAAAATAATTTAAACTCAAGTGGGATACGATATGATGCAGATCTTAACATTTAGAAATGACCGCAGTGTTAACACTAAAAACCTGGTTTTCCCTCTGTTCTTCTCCTTGTTCCCAAGAGTTCCTGCAACAAGAATTGGTACCAGAGTGTTCTGGCACTGCTAAGAAATGTGTCTCTTTCAACTGGCACTGGAAGCAAGCCACAGGCCAAATGTGGACACAAGAGATTATTATTATTCAAATATTGGTGTCGTAGCAAACTGTGTAAATAACCATGACATACCTATGTGAGACAGGTGGTACAACCTGCTACATTATCATTGCAACAGAACAAAGTATAGTTGGCCCTCCACTTTTGCGGGTTAAGCATTCACAGATTTATTTGCAGGTTATTTATTTAATTTATTTAAAAAAAACCCTACTGTATTTGTCTCTATCCATGGAAAAAAATGTTCTCTCTTGGATCTCTAGGTCCTCCAGCACAATGGTACAGTTCATATCCACTGGAAGTGGACTACAAAGTTATGCTGGAGGACATAGAAATTCCTAGAGCGTATACTTCTCTAGGCATTGCTAGGTTCTCCATTGTAACTCTATGGCCTACTTCCACCAAAAGTTGACTCCAAAATCATGCTGGAGGACCTAGAGATTCCCAGACAAGTATTTTCAGACAAAAAAAAAAAGCACAAATTTTATTTTTATTTGCTTTTTTCCCCCTCTTTTGTGGGGGTCTTGCATCCCGGACATCTGTGAAAATGGAGGGCTGATTTATTTGTCATGGAACATAAGCAAAGGGTTCTTTTTGTGCCAAAATTCCAACTTACTGGAACCAGAAAAAGGGCCTGTTCAGAGATAGCACTGGATTGCAAATACTTTGTCCAGAGAGTCCCATCTATCTCTAATGGTCTTCTGCCATAGTGTGAAGCTCTTCTGTTTTACATTTTTGTTTCTTATTTTTCATCTCCTGTTTCTTTTTTTGAGTGCTTATATCAACTGTATTTTAATGTCTGCCTTTCTCTTTCTCCTTCCTCCCTCCCTCCCCAACTCAATACACACACAGATTCACTTTTTTCTTCTCTGCTTTGAGCTTAATAAATAGATAGATAGATCCTGGCCATCACAAGACTTCAGGATACTGAATAATATGTAGTGAAACCAACCAAATATAATAATAAAACAGTAGAAGTGAGGTTTTTTAAACAACAACAACAACAACAACAACAAACAGACTGTCTAGTTTAACATACCTGGAAAAGCACAAGAGTTCTTCTCTGGTGCTAAAAATATTGTAAAAGTGGCACCAAGGAATCACCATGGAGGGTAGGTCAAGAATCTACTCTTGGCAAAAGTCTACCCAGAAAATCTTAAGACTTTCTAATATAAGGAGAAATTTCTTTCAAGTATTTGGTTTTAAAATCAATTATGTTTCAAAGAAACAAGCAGGATTTCTCATGTCTGAGTTACTATTTTCTACCTGAATAAAGACAACATGCCGATCAATCCCTCTCTTAGAGTGTCCTATTCTGTCTCCCTAAGGCAAAAGTGGTTTATTCCATTAGAGAGAGGTGGGCTAAGGGGCTAAAGATATGCTAAAGATGTAAGAGCATGGACTAGTCTGAGACCCATCAGAAATGAGTGTGTTTCATGTCAGTGGGGTAGAGGATTCATTTTTGGTTTTAGTCTGATTCACCACCACCACCAAAGTTCTGGGCCCTATCCCCAAAATAGGTTCAGCATGCTGGATATCTTCTTTAAAATTCAGATGAAAACCTGCAGTAGATATACCACTTCTGCTGGCATGGAAACCACCAGCTGCTACTGCTCAAAATTATAAAAATAATAGGAACACAGTAAAACCTTGACTATAGCTAGAGTTAGGGATCTAAGATGATGATCTCAGCAATCTATGATGAGGAGCAGAAGCTGACGGGTAGGAAAGATTCAGAACAGGACAGAGGCAACTGATGGATCTACTGCTGTGCTAGGCACAAACCCACCCTGAATTTTACCACTGCTCCCCCTGCAACTGCTCCAAGTTCAATAGAAACACTGATGGTGCTGGACCTTAGTTCAGTGCCCCTGGAGTAGAACAGGTTAAGAATGGCAGCATCACAAACAATTAGTAGGACATGGCACGTACAAGTCAAAAAGGGAACAACAGGAAGGAAAACCAACAAAAAGGCATTGAAATAAGTGGACCAGCTTGAAAACACTGATTTTAGGCTAGTCAGTTGGCAGCTGTGCTCTAAGTAACCAAAATAATTGATTTCAGGTGAAGATCTCCACTAGAATCTGTACCTTAAATGAAATTATTTTGATGACATTTCAGTTCCTAGAATATGTATCCTAGGCCTTTTTCGCAGGACATTGTCATCCAGCCATAGGGACAGGAAAAGGATGGTACCATGACAATAGTTATGCACAACATTGTCACAGTCCTGTCCTTCTCGTGTCCACAGGTGGTGCGATCATGGATTAAATCATTGATGGGTTTTCTCCTTCAATGACCTGTGATTGTGCTGCCATTCTACATTTACCTGGTGTGCAGAGGTCCTGGAAGTGCAATGGCTGCCCTTCCTGCCCCAGCACAGCCTGGGACAGTACCCAGCTGTGCTGCGGCAGGAAGAGGCAGGGCCATTGCACTTCCCGGATCCAGAGGCAGCTAATGTGGTGAGCAGCATTCCTATCATGCTCCTGTCCTAGCACAGCTGCTGCCGGGATCCCCACAGGATGCCACTGAGAACAGGTAAGGTGTGAAAAGGGCTCTAGTTTCTATATGCCATTATGTTTTCATGCAACATTCTGAGCAGATATCAATATGATGTGTGTCTTAATTCAATTCCAGCACCTATGCCGGGGCTTGGAGCCTCTCTAACTGCAAGTCTAGTTTCGGCCTTACCCCTGACAATGCTTCCAAACCTTTATTGGAGTTCTTCCCAAAATGTCAACTGGAACTGACACTGAGGAAGGACTCTAACAAATATAGAGGTGTTTGCGGATAGCAAGGGGTTCTGGGGGAATTTCTGTGCAGGAATGTTTTGTTAGTGCCTGCATGGGGAGCATTTCTGCATGGGTTTGGGGGGGGATTGAGGACTTCAAGGGCTGGTGAGCATCAAGAGCCACAGAAGTGGGGTCCAGGAGTTGACCTCTGTTCTATAGCAACATAATTTGAATACCAGTCTTGTAGCGGCACACCTGTTCCTTTGTTTTAAGCATCTGATGCTTTTGTCCAAACTGGGTTCCTCCTCTTCCTCTTCCTCCTTCTCTTCTACCTCCTTGTCCTCCTTTATCAAGAGGCATGGAGTGGAAGGCTAGGATTGAGAATGTGTTGTGTGGCAAGAGGAAGTTTATTCCATTCCCCTCATTGTACTCCTGGTGAACATCCCTCCCCAAAAGATGCTAATAGGTCTGGGAAGGAACCTTCCATTAATATCCTTTCTGTGGGCTATTTAGAAGTACTAGAAAATATAATTGCAGTCTCATATTTAATGAAACATCTGTTTCCATCCTTTGCATGCTTGTTTCTGATGGTTCCAAGATGAAAGAGGGGCAGAATACATCCACAGAGGCAAACATGAGAATCTGAACCTCCCTTGGTTACTGATGTAACACTTTACTAAATAAATCTAGCCATGATCCAATAAAAACTAAACACTTTGGAAGTTCCATTAATTAAAATCAACAGAAATTCGAGGGCATGATTAAAATTCTCACTGAAATCAATGTCACAAGGAATGACATTTGTAAAATAAATGAATGGAATATTGATGTCACTTTCACATTTATTGATTCATTCAATAATTATGGGATTTTTTTTAAAAAAAGCATTCCTGTTCAGTTTATTACCTTAAGTCTGAATTTGTCTGAACTTAAAGAAACGTTTATATTACATGTAACAATATGATGGCAACTCTTATTCTTCAATAAGTGTGCTGAGGAATGCATTCTAAATCTTCAGCTGTTACATGGTGTAATCCTACACATATCTACTTAGAAAAAGGTTTCATTGGTTTCAGAGGAACTTACTTTTAGCCAAATTATTAGGGAAGCATTGTTAGATTACAGTCCTACACAATGGGAGTAAGTTCCACTAAGCTCAACAGTATTAAGTCTGAGAAGAGATATACAGGATTGCACTGTCAGATTTTTCAGTAAGGGTTATAGTATAAAGTATTAATATGGCATACATTTAAAAAATGAGAGCAAGATATAAATATTTCAGGAGAATCTAGAGTACTTTATACATTAATAGGCCACACTGGTAATACACTGACCCTATTAAATGTAATTTTTCAGGCCAATGGTGATTGGCATTACATACTGACATTTGAAGAACTGCCATTATATTGATTTTGTTCTTTGCATTTTAAATAATCATCTGGACAAAGTGACACTGGCAAAAGTTAGCTGTCATCTGGTAAAGCAATTAAGCACTTAAGAAAAAAGCTGGAATAGTTAAACTATGCAGTAATCTTTAAGGGTATTATTCTGCAGTTTGCAGTTTCGCAGCTCTTAACTCAATAGGCAGATAATTTCCATTAGTAGAACAGGTTCAAAAAAGGACCACAGAGCCTGAGGTGAACACTGCAGATTCCATTATATCACACCCACAAAGAAATTCCAGCAGGCAACAGACATTTTAATAAATATTATTGTATTATGAAACTTTAGGACTTGGGCAGAACTACAATGCACAATGCAGTGTCGGAGGCCACCTGGTGGTCAAATGAATCAATTAAACTTAAAAGAGACAAGAAAATATTGCTCAATGCCTGAAAATTAAAGTATAAAAATGTAAAAATTAAACAATAATTGGAATGTGTAAGTGATCTAGAAACAAGACATAAACATGGGTGGGGACATATGCACATACAAGGTTTCTGTAGGGCAACTGATGCTGTTTTGTGATTACAGCAAGAAATCTGATCAACATTCTCTGGGGCTGTGGAATGACATTACAAGTGACACTGATGGTTTTTTGGAGATATTCTAAAATTTCTGAGATCCGGTAGAACATTCCAAGAGGCAAAAAGTAAAAAAAAGAAGCCACAAACAAGGAATCTCTTTATACTGGTGACATCTACCCTAGTTTTCTGAAACAGCACATGGAGAAAAATACTTGATTATTGTGCAATATCAGTGCATACAGCTTTCCTTACTCTTACATTACAAGGTGTGTCCAAAAAATTCCATCTTCTGTAGATGTTTTAAAGACAAGGTAGATTCTTTTCCTTCATAGCTATTCATCCTAGTAACTGCTATCCAATCTAGGTAATTCAACAGAAGGGAAACATAAAAAGTAACATCTAATCTATCCTTATACCCAACGGGTGGGCAAAGAGTGGGCCCCCAAACCCTATGTTGCAGCTTGCAGCACTCCCCCTCCAAATTTTTATTTTAAATTTGCTCTTCAGGTTTGATGCCCAGATTCAGTGGCAAACCACTGTGGGGAAAGAAATTGAATGTACTGCAGTCAATGGAATAGCCAACGTCATAGTCAATTGAGCTCCTTTTAATTCAAAATCAATGGTCAATATCAGGTTAATTAAAGTTAATTTCACTACATTGAATATTCAGTTATATATAAACATAGATTGAATAATGATTGATCAATATGAATGAGGGTTTTGTTACTAATGATTGGGAATAATTTCCATAAGTTGAAAAGTATTTAATTTAAAAAAATTAAACTAATTATCAGCTAATGTTCATCTATGTTACTACTTTCGATGCATTTTTAACTTTTAAAAACTTGTATAACCTGAGAACTGTCTCCTGGCCCCATGGCAATTTCCTAACTACAAATTCCATATTGTTTCATTAAATTGTGGGTCATCAGAAGACTAAGGCCCTTTCCACATGGGGGGGCATGAAACGTGGGGAAACAGAGCGGCGCGCGCAGGAACGGAGCTTACCTCGATCAGTCGCCGCAGGGAGCAGCGCGTTCGCCGCTCTACACGGGGGCAGTGTCTGGCGGCGCCCAAAATGGCGGCTGGCAGCTTCCAGCGGCTCTCCGCCAATCGGAGAAGTGTGCCAGCCGGAAGCCCGCCCCCGGGCAGCTCTGCAGAGATGCACTTGCATGCCCCTGCAATTCCCCACGGGGCGCTGCGACGGGCTGGTGCTTGCGTGTTTCATAAAGACCACATGAAGGCATGCAAGGGCAGTTTGAGGTGGGGAAACTCCACATTTCTAACCGCCCTAGCGCACTCCACGGTGTAGACGACCTCCGGGTAAGGTCATCCTACCCCGTGTTACCCTGTGTTTTCCCCCGTGTGGAAAGGGCCTAAGTGTGCTTTTCCTCTATGTTTTGGAGATCACATCTGCAATAGGGAGAGAAAGCAGTGGTGTTTTTCTTTCCTTCAGCAAGTTATGATTCCTTACTGTTCCCAGATCTACATTTCTATCAACTGAGGCCCTTTCCTCACCTTACCTTTTTTTCGGCACTGGGGTGCAGGGATCGTGCGAGCAGCCTCCAGTGAGAGGCTCCTGCATTCCCGCTGCTTCAGCTCCGCATGAGCTGCCTGCTCCCAAGAAGGCAGCGTGAGAGCCCCGCCTCTTCCTTCTGCAGCACAGCCTGGGAGTTTCCCAGGCTGTGCTGAGGCACGAGGCGCAACCACCGTGGCTCCGGAGGCTCTGCATGCACGGCAAGTGCATGCGGGGTCCTGGAGCAGTGCATGATCACACACCATTTTCAGCTGAAAGCTGCAAATGAAAAAGTGCACGAGCGGCACCTTCCCTACCCTAGAGCGTCGCACGATTGTGAGTGTGCTGTGCAGATCGCTTCTCACAATTGCGCGATGCTCCAGGCGCCCTTCCGGAAAGGGCCTGAGTTTGATACTATCATTATTCACTTACCAAATTTTCATTATTTTTCCTCTTTCTAATTTTGATTGAGAGCCAGCATGGTGCAGTGATTTGGGTGTTGTACTAGGGCCATTTCCACACTACACTGTTACAGTGCTATTATTCCACTTACAACATTCTATGGAATCTTGGGGTTTGCAGTTTGGAGAAGGATATTTAGAATTCTCAGCCAGAGAACTCTTTGGCCTCGGTAAACTATAAACCCCAGTATTTCACAGGATGTTGAAAAAGGAATAATAGCACTATAACAGTGTAGTGTGGAAATGGCCTTGGACTCTGGAAACCAGGGTTCAAATCTCCACTTGGCCATGGAAACCCACTTGCTGACCATGGGCAAATTATACTGTCCCAGCCTCAGAGCAAGGAAAAGCCAAATCCTCTCTGAACAAATCTCTGCCACAAATCAGAAATGGCATGAAGGCATACCTCTACAAATTTTCATTGCACTCAGTTGGCCCAAACTAGTAAAAATAATCTGTGACAAAGAAATAAGCTGTTGCATGTACTGCTGAAGTGATACACATGTGCATTTGCTTATGAACCCATTATCTTCATCCTCATGTTCTCTAGGTTTTTTTTAGACCAGTTGGATAGATCTTTTCATACCAATTGAGAAGCACATCTTTTTTGGGATTATGATAGTTTCATTGGATCAAGACCACAGCCTTTGTCAGTGTGACTGACACTCCTTGCCTCATTTCCACAGTGGTCCTATGCCGTGTTTTCAAAACCTATTTATATGAATGATAGCAGGGAGGTGTATATTCTGAAAAAGATTACAGGCTTTATTATCTTAATATGGTTGTTAGCACGTTTTCATGATTGAATCTTTGATATCAGATAACCATTTAATTAAAAACAGAAAATACATCAAAGATTTCTAGATGAAATGTTGTATATTTTACTGTGAAGCTGCCTCAAGTCCCATTTTGGAGAAAGACAGGATATAAAATAAATAAATAAACCAAAACCCCCAGCCACAACGCATGCAAAGTTTCTTTTAAGGTTATTTAAATCTTTCTTTCTTTCTTTCTTTCTTTCTTTCTTTCTTTCTTTCTTTCTTTCTCCTTTCCTTTCCTTTCCTTTCCTTTCCTTTCCTTTTCTTTTTCATTCATTCATTCATTCATTCATTCATTTTCATTTCTTTCATTTTATTATTGTAAACTTTAAACTGGCTGCCTTCATTGTCCTGTATTAAGCCAATGAGTTGAGGATGGGTATTTAAAACAATATGGGCTACACATTACCTTTGTGTAGATTTGTAGTCATTTTAGAATGTTTATATACCTTTAATTTCTTTGGTTTATTACTTTCAGTGCATTGCTATGAATTCTGATGTAAACTTGTGCAAAAAAAAAAAAAGACGCTGTAGCCATTCAGTTAATGGATTTCAGATTTAAAAAGACACAGCATGATGAAATCTTGTAATGTGTGCTGGGCTTTTTGGATAGTTACATTTGGGCTCATACTTATGTTTGCATGCTGTGAATCTTATCTTTCCTTATCATATGCTCATCATATATTGGCCAGGGAGTTGGTGTCATTGCTGGTGCATGTTTCAGTATTTAGGAGGTAGGATTGAGAGCTCTTTCCTGCATTAGTCATCTACAGCTGCTTAACGCATGTACAATGCTAAAGATGACTCCATTTCTTGGACAAAGAGTTAGAGGGCATCTTGTGAGGCCTTCGCCATTGCCAAAATAGTCTGGTTCAATGAAAGTTATCACAATTTCTGGTTTGTTTCTTTGTGGAAATGAAATATCTTTGAAAACAGATGTGATGAATTACTTTAGAGTGTTTTTTCTTCTTCATTGCTGAAAACGTCATGTTGCGGAGAGGGTCAAACAAATTCATCCCTCAAGAAGGTATTGTGGAGATTTTTAGCAAGAAATGCTGATAGCAGTTAACCCCTTTTCTTCCTTGCTGACTACCTTAAGTAGCACAGAAATGGAATAAAAAAACACTTTCCCCTCCTATGTAAACATGAGTACACTTTAAAATGGGGCAGGGCAATTCCAGTGACCCTCACTGAGACTGCTGTTTTTGCACCTTTATTTGTAATACTGAAATAGCAGTCTCAATAGCGGAATCACCAGAGAATCGGTGAAGTACTCGCCTCTCATATTCCAGTAATGTTGGTGGCATGGAAGTGCTAACCAGCCTAGAGGTGCTAACAGCAGTGGATTTCACTTCACCTCCTAGCTAATCGGCTGCACCACAGGGAAAAGCAGTTGAGGGCTTCCTGGTTTCTCAGGCCACATGAGGAATGGCTGAGAACCAGGTACTTCCTATGAATTGCTACCTTTGCTTCAAAATATAGGTAAAACTATAATGGTCCAGTTCACAAATCTATATGGCACAACATCCTGACAGTTTGTCTCAGGTATTTGTATCTGGTCTTTTTCAAATAATGTTCTTAAACTAGTTTACATCTCCCACACACCCCTCTCTGAGACACCCCCTTTGAGAAACCATTGCCAGAGTTTATGGGCTATGCAATGCTTTTATATAAGAGTGTGTTAGCAACTCAAAGTGTCTAATCTGGCCACATGAAAAAAAGAAAACACAAATTAACAATAACTTCATTAGAATTACTTAAATGTTTTGTAGCATTTTTGAAAAGAGACATGAAGGGTATCTAAGCCTGTATCAGAGAAATGTGCTTTTTAGCTTGCAACACACCCCTTTCAATCAGCCTTAGAGACTGAAGTCATATTTTATAAAAAGCTGAAGGCTGCAATTTTTGCCATTTAGGCTAAAAGTTTATTAGCAAACCGTAATGACTATCCTGATTGCAATTAAAAAGGCTCCCAAACGGGTCAACATGCTTAAGTGTGATCTGCAATCATTTAGATTTTAACATGATGGTTATTACTTATTACCAGGATGCACAATGAGATATTGATTACTTTTAACCTTTAGATCTAAGGATTCAAGAAAGGTCAAGGCAGTAGAGTAGTCTACCTTTCCTGTCTAGTAAACTTATGGCCTTTAACAGAATTCTAATGATTCTGGTTGGCAAGGCAAATCTGAAATTAGTTTATTCTCTTGGCAGACAGAAATTATGACATATTTTGGAAAGTCTGCATGGATAGCATATTTTGTACTTGCTGATGCAAGTTGGCTTCTCAGACTTGCTGAGAACACAGGGAGGTCACCTGATTACTCCAGTTTTGTTAGGGTTAACACTGTTAGCTAATAGAGACAGAGAGATACAAACTCTTAATGTAAATAATAAGACAAATAGTGTCACCATTCTCATAGGTCATAGAATCATAGAGTTGGAAGAGACAACAGGGGCCATCCAGTCCAACCCCCTGCCATGAAGAAAACCACATCAAAGCACTTTCAACAGATGGCCATCCAGCCTCTGCTTAAAACCTCCAAAGAAGGAGACTTCACCACATTCCAAGGCAGCATATTCCACTGCCGGACAGCTCTGACCATCAAGAAGTTCTTCCTGAAGTTTAGGTGGAATCTTTTTTTCTGTAGTTTGAATCCATTGCTCCTTGTCCTAGTCTCTGGAGCAGTGAAAAACAAGCCTGTTTCCTCCTTGACATGACATCCCTTCAAATATTTAAACATGGCTATCATGTCTCCTCTTAACCTTTTCTTCTGCAGACTAAACCTACCCAGCTCCGTAAGCCGCTCCTCATAGGACATGGCTTCCAGATCCTTCACCATTTCGGTCGCTCTCCTCTGGACACACTCCAGCTTGTCAATATCTTTCTTGAAATGAGATGGCCAGGTGAAATAGGTTGCCACTTTTTTCAGGTGTTATTACTATTATCTCTATAATATCCCACCTTTCCCTCAGAATTGGAACTCAAGGTGCCTTATGGCCTTTAACAGAATTCGTAACAAATACAGTATAGTTAAAACACACAGAGAGAGCCAGCGTGGTGTAGTGGTTTGAACATTGGACTATGACCTGGAGACCAGACTTTCATTCCCTGCTCAGCCATGGAAACCAACTGGGTGACCTTGGGTGCATCACATACTCTCAGCCCCCAAGAAAACTCCATGATAGATTTGCCTTAGGGTCACCATTAGTCGGAAACAACTTGAAGGCACACAGCAACAACAACAACAAAAAGCAGACAGGCTGACATTAAAATAGAAAATGATCCAGAACTTTAAAAACACTTTAAACTTACAATTAAAATAATAAAAAGCATTTTGAAAACAGTAGCATTAAAAACAATACAGCACCCTATCAAGAGTCAGTGTGATATAGTGGTTTGAGTGCTGGACTAGAAGTTTGGGGGACCAGGGTTTGAATCACTGCTCATGCATGGAAAGTTGCTTGGTGACCCTGCGCAGGCCACACTCTCTCAGCCTTAGAGGAAGGCAATGACAAACTTCCTTAGAATAAATCTTGCAAAGAAAGCCCCACAAAGGGGTTTGCCTTTGGGCCGTCATAAGTCAAAAACAACTTGAAAGTGACCAACAGCACTCTATTAAAAACCCTCCTTTTAAAAAAACCTTTCATTCTCAAAAGCCTATTGAAATTAAAAAGTTTTTCCCTGCCTGTGGAAGGGCAGATGAGATGGTATTGCAGCCTAGCCAGGAAGGGAGTTCCAGAGCCTAGGAGCATCTACCAAGAAGACCCCATCTCATGTTCCTACCACATGTGCCCACGAAAGTGGTTGGACTGAAAGAACAGCCTCTCCTGAGGATCTCAGGATCACATTAAAGTTCATAACCAGCACTTTGCCTGGAAATAGGCCAGTAGCCAGTGAAATTGTAGTAGCAAAAGTATGTCTGAACATATCTAGGACCTGCTGCACATACATGCATTGGGTTAAATTGAATTGTCCAACTCAATTGTCACTCAGGTAGTCAGAGGAACTATTATGTTGTTGTGTGCCTTCAAATCATTTCTGACTTTTGGTGACCCTAAGGTGGTGCTTTCAGGGGCTGAGAGTGTATGACATGTCCAAGGTCACCCAATGGGTTTCCATGGCTGAGCAGCAAATCAAACTCTGGGCTCCAGGGTTGTAGTACAATGTTCAAACTACTACATTACTACATGCAGGCTCTCAACTATTATACCAAAGGTATACCTAAATGTTTATAGTTTCTGCTGCACATACAGATCCTGAGGAAAACTCAATGTCAGTCTCAATGAAAGCACACCCTTTGGGATTTACATAAATGCTCATTTGCCAAGTTTCTATTGATTTAGTGGGTTTACTCTTTTGTCATTATTATTATTATCATTATCATTATTGTATTTACTTATATCACACCTTTTCCCCAATGGGACTGACAACTGGATTTACTCCACTATTTAGCACACACACACCTGTGTGCACGTACATGCACATTTACACAACTAAGGAAACAAAGTATGGCTTAGGAACAGAATATTATGGGTATACACTGGATTCTTCGGTCTTCTTAGATTCTGAGTTTTAATGTGTTTTATTCAGCCACAAAGTGATAAAATTAAAATCTCTCGTGCACATGGTATCAACAGATATATAGTTTCTTTTGACTCCCTTCCTCCCAATTACAACCAAGTAATCGAACTGTAGATCAAATGATACAGAGAGGATATTTGCTGAGCCCCCTGTATTTCAGCTTTCTTACCCTTTGCCAACGTTTGGAATGGCTTCTTGCATTCATATCCACAAACAGAACACAACCCACACTTCAAGTTCAGAAGAATTATAGGCAAGAGAAACATATAACTGTTGTGTTACATTAATTTGCAGAACACTTGGCATTATCACTGCCAAGTAGTCAAATTGTTCCAGGTTGTTCCGGAAGGTTGTTATTAATAGCATGTTTTCTGAGGAAAGTTCTGTCTACTTTTGGAACTGCATTTCTGTTGCCAAGGAAACTCCTTTAAGCACAGCATTCTAGGAGCACACTGCTGCTTTTGTTTGCCAGTATCCTATTCATATCATCTAAGTAAGCACTTTACACACACTTCAGCCTGCAGTTTCCAACACTGAAGTATTATAGCTTATGTTTTCCCTCCCCTTTAAATATATTTTGCTTTCTCCTCCACCCTTTTAAGGTCTTCTTTTTAAAAGAAAAAAAAGTAACAGTAAAGCAGAGGACTATTCCCCCCACATGCACGTTTTCATTAATCTGAATTATAGCTTCATAGCTTATAACGTTAGTCTTCAAGTGTTAATTATCGTTTCACTCCGAAATTAATGTAGTCATTTCCTACTGACTCCAGCCTACACTGTTATTGGAGTACAGAGCAAAACATGTCATTGAATTCTGAGCCAGAATTGTTGTTGTGATTAATCCCGGTCACATGGACCATCCCTGCCAAAAGGAGATCACTGAAGAAAGGTGACAAAGACAGTGATTTCCTGTCAGCGAAGAGTACGACAGGGCTGTCTAGAAGTGATGCAAATGAGGGAAACTTTCACCATGGTTTGTTTGATCCACTCCAGGCCACAGCACTGCATAGAACCAAAGAGAAAAAAAAACACACACACATGGAGCAGCAGCACACCCAGAGGAGAAAATGAACTGCATTTTTGGAAGTAACAGCAATACCAGATCTTCCAACATTTCACCAGGGCAAAAATAGAGACACTCTATTCTTTCACCAGTGAGCTCTCACTTAAACTCTATCCTCCACCTACCCTCCATATTTATACCTGACTGAAATCTCTTCTCTGTGCAAGCGATTTAACCCTGCAGTAGCCTTGCACTGATTCCTAAAGGGACATTGGTTCCTTTTGTCAAGTGTATGCTGGATACAGCACAATTTGCAAAAGTTACTTCTTGGAGTACAACTGCCAGAATCTTGAAGACACAAGCTCATATATCAAGGTGGCTCAAGGGATTCAAGGCATGAAGAATGCCACCTACTTTTCTGGTAGATTTTTGTATGTGCTTATTGAAAGCTGTATAATATAATGCTTTACGCTTGTGACCGTTTGGAAAACAGAAAGGCAAGGAAGCCAAGGAATGTTTTCTCTGAAATACATCACACTGAAAATTATTCTCTCATGGGTAGGGATAAGAAAAACAAACCACTGCTTCTCTCCCTCAGAAAGAGCAGCAGTGACTCTCAATTTTTTACAATATACACTATTCAGCCAGGCACTCTTTCATACTACACAATTATAGTGCTATGACTACACTTGACTGCCATGGCAACATCCTATGGAATGCTGGGATTTGCAGTTTAGGAAAGAGCTTTTGGAATTCTGAGCCAGAGCACTCTTGGACCTTCCAAAACTACAAACCCCAGGATTCCATAGGCTGCAACCACAGCAGTTAAAGTAGAATCATAGTGCTATAATGATACAGTGTGAAAAATGGAAGAACGTGTGCATCCATTAATGTATTCAGCAATTCAAGATTAATCCCATCTTCTTGTGCACTGTAGATAGTTACTATATACTGTGGCTTCCCAAAAGCATTTGATGAATGCTCTCACCAAAATTTACTTTCTAAATGTAACAGTCATACAATAAAAGGAGAGGCTTTGGGATAGAGAAAGGGTTAAAAAGTATTTTAACAGAGCAAGCAAAAACACATGGACATGTTACCCAGCAGAGGGAATTAAAAGGTAGAAATGTATTGAGAAAGATTCTATTTAAAACTCATAAATGGAAGCAAAAGTGAGGAACTAAGTGAGATAGCCAAAATGCAGATGTCAACAAATTAGTTGGTAATGTAAATGAAAACTTAGATTCAGCTCCAAAAAGACCCATCGAAAGTGGCTGCACAGGACATAAAATGGCAAAGGAAATTAGACAGGTGAAAAGTGATACACACTGGAGAAAAATAATCACTGAGCTGTGATTCTCCAGAAAGTGATCTTGAAGTGGAACTCTATTTGAAAGATTTATATCCTATCTTTTCAAAAACAATTTTGAGATAGATTAGAAAAGTAAAACAAAAAAGCCCACAAATCACTGCTCAAACACTTAAAACACAATAGCACCAAAATAAAACCACCATAAAACAAGAATCAATACCACAATAATTTAAAATCCAGACTTCAGTAGGTGTAAAAGTTCCAATAATTTAAATGTCAAACAAAAACAGTTGCAACACACAGTGCACAAAACCTATCAACCCACATGCTAAGCAAATAGCCCTAAGACAAAGTTTCTTATGTGAGGGCATCATGACAGAGAAGGCTATTTTCCTGGCAGCTGTCTGCCAAGTCACAATGTATAGAGGTGACTGCAGAAAGGCCTCTCATGGTTATTATAATGGATGGGCAGGATCATACAAGGAAGATGATTTTTTAAACTACATATAAAGTTACTACTGTTTTCTCAATATTCATTTCCTTCCCACTCCCTGGCTATTAGTCTCATGTAGAGATTCAGGCATACAAAAGGAAGTGCTTTATCACACAGACTATGGAATTTCCTTCCACAAGGTGTGGTCACGGTGGTGGGAAATGGTAGTGGCCATGTCAGTGGGGCAATGAATTCACTCCCACATTTTAATCCAGGGTTTACTATGAGCTCTCCAGGATGCTGAACTGTAGTCCTAAATAGATTCATCACTCTGGACAGCTCTTCTGAAGCTAAGCAATGCCTGGAATAGATTCACTACCCACTGACCATTGAACCACCAGTCACCAGACCATCATAGCCATCAGTTCATAGAAGTTGAAAGGAACAATGGCTACTACTTATGATGACTGTATATTATCATCAGTATTGTATGCAATGAGAGCTAGCATGATCTAGTAGTTGAGCATTGGACTACAACCCTGGAGTTCAGTTCCCCACACGGCCATGGAAAACCACTGGTGACCTTTGGTGCATCACACATTCTCAGCCCCTGAAATCCCCATGACAGGTTCACCTTAGAGTGGCCATAAACATCTTGAAAACACACAACAATAATGTTATGCAGTATGTCTGAATAGCAATTGCTGGGGAATGTGATTGGGAACATGATGGGAAGGAAATTTGCATTCATGGTTGGCTGCTACACTAAATGGGACTGATACAGCAGAGAACTTATGTTCTTGTTTATTTTTTTTTATCCAACTTTTCCCAGGAAGCATTCATATGTTTGATAAATATTTTAATGCAATTTTGTCAAGGGAACACCTCATTGTTTATTGGACAATGTCCCTGTTGCTAAATCAACATGTTTCGTTATAAATCACTATGACAGTACCAGTAGTTCTTGTACCCACCATGGCAGACATCCTTGTTGAAGATTTAATCAGGGCACATTTTATGCAGTATGTATTTCAAGCACCTTAAACGCTTTTATAATCAACCCTCCAAATGTCAAAGGAGATGCCAACATTTTTATATTTGTAAAGAAATGTTTGGTTAATTTTACTCCCTCCATGCTAACAATTTTAACAATCATATCTTAGTCAATTTAATGGGGTTTTAATCTAGCACACAATTAATCTTCTGGGGAAAATGTAAGGAATTATCATTAACTTTCTCTGTGTAGTACATTCATTTCTAATCTCCACAGCTCCAATAAACCCTGATTTGCTTAATTTTTGAACACTCCAGGCAGAAATCTTGCATCAATACCGAGGTTTCTATTAAAGGATTAATGAGAGGAGTTTAGACATTTGGGCAGATCCTATAAATCCTATGTAGGCTATTTATCACTGGATCTTTAGAGAATGGTTGTGCATTCAGGACCAGATATTAGAATGTAAGAAGATGGTGTCACTTTTACATTTACCTATGCATTAAATTGAACCAGACATACACAAAAGATTATAATATAAAATGATATTATAATGACAAAAGGATAACTAGGCAACAGAAGATAGGTGTAGGGATGTAATTCTTCACCATTTTTTTTCCTCAAAGGGAGCACAGTGTAATTTTAGCAATTTTCTTCCTGCTGAGAGAAATGCTTGGAAATTATGTGGTTTTCAAAGATTATTTGCAGTTCAAGACTTATACTGTGCAGAAGTCATATATGGGTTCTTAAACAGTATTTTCTGCCCAAGAAACAATATTTTCTGTGCAGAAAATACTGTTTTTGTGCAGAAAGATTATTTTCCTAAGGGAAAACAGTGCTGTTTTATATACTGAAAATGTGCTCAAGGACAGCACAAAATTTGCACATGGTGTTTCTGTGTAGAAAATTTTTTTTTGTGACAAAAATGGTGTGACTTTTGCAAAAGGGAAGTCATGAACTGTAAAGATTCTTGACTGCAATGGAAGATATTTGTGCAAAAGGTTTTAATAAAAGAGGAAGGTGTTATACCTCCACAAGAAGAATTACAATTCTGGAAGGTAGAGTAAGTTGAAACATAATTGGCTCTGGGGGGTGGGTTTATTTTTAGGAATAGTTTGATATGTTTAGTAATAAGATCATATTTAGTAATAGTAATAGATTAAATGTAATTGAAAAGTATAGAGTTAAGAATGGGATTAATGAGAATGACATCTAGATACAGGTAACCAAAGTATATAAGCAGTGTGATATAGAATATATTGAATAAGTATATGATTGTAATGAAATTGGAGAGAAAGAACAATGTAAGCTTGTTTTTGTTGAAATCCCGTTTTCCCCCCACTGTTATATGTATCATGTGGTGTTTTTCTTTTCTTTTTTTTTACGTTCTGTTCTTTTCTTTATAATCAATAAATAATAATAATAACAATAATAATAATAAAAAGATTCTTGACTGTTGAGGATTCTCCTCATCATGGTTTCCTGATAAAATTCTTTCCATCTCAAGCCTAAGGCTGAACACAGACATGATAAATTAACTTCACAGCCCTGTACTGTCATATTAGTCTTATAATCTTAATTAAGGACTCTTTGGAGTATGCCAGAGAATGGAATGATGTTATTCTTGGTCCTTCCATCTTCTTACCTGCCCAACTGCTACAAATGCTGACCACTAATCCTCTCTCTGGAAAACAAAAAGGCTTGCACCTGTTTTATTTAAACAAATAAATCTGCACTTATTTGAAACCTTGGTTTCTACTGCATTGGTCTGGCCAGTTATCTCAGGCAAGTTTCATGGAGTTTGTTTCCTAGCCCGAGAAAGCGCAAGTGCTAAAAAGCATGGACCAGTTAACCCAGCAAGAAGGGAGGGTCAAAACTTGTGTTAGAATTTGATATGCCAGTATGTTAGAAACAAAAGCAAATACCAAAAGATAGCAGACAAAATACCAACAACACTGTGAAGTTTACTTTTTTATATTACATCCTTTACATTACTGCTTCTACATTTATATTACTTCAATCTGATGCAGTATAAATCAAGATTTCAAAAAAAAAAAAGAATTGAAGGTTTATTTTTTTAAATAAAATTGTATTCTAATGCCCCCTGGAGGCAGAAGGAAGTGAATTCTTTTTGGATCCAAGATCGAATCAAAGGCAGAACCAACAGAGAACAGAAACTACAACAGAGCTGTATGTCAGTATTAAAATGGCAGGTTGTCATCATCTGTCAGTATAATACTGGAGCCAGAAAGACTGGCTTTAATCGGCATGGAATTTGAGGAACACATCACTCAGAATATACACACTGAGCTGTGAATATACAGATAATTTTCTCATACCTAGTATGTCTATACTGTTATTATGCTTTTAATATATGCTCTTGCCTTGCAATGTACTTGTTTTATTATAGATCTTTCCCATTTATAGACTCCTTAGAGGTAAAGATTACTGCAGGAAATAGTGGTAACACAGCAGGTAACCTAGCAGAGAAGGTTTGCTGAGCTGGCTCAGAGGTGCAATTACATATCAATTCAATAACTGGGAGGAAGATTCTGTAGATTTAAGAAACCTACTGCATGAAAAGAGAAAACACAATGGACTGGTCGTTGTAGCGCTGCATCATAAATTTAAAAAAAAGGTGTGAGAGTCATGAGGCCTATCCTTCTAAAAGATACTTATCCTGTAATTCTTCATCGGAATGACTAAGTTAGTGGCTCAACATTCAGCCTATAATGACTAAGACTAAAAGCTGTGAGGGGTTAGATTGGAAAAATAATTTGTAAATTATGACAATTATGACACACAATCAATACACTAGAACTCAAATTCTGCACTCAAATGAGCCCTCGTGTGGTGGCAACCAGTATCTACCACATCACCAGGTAGGCTTCAGAATGCATCCTCTTCCAATTGTGAGGCCAGCAGGCACCACATGGGGATGCCTCCACAAGAAGTATTCATCATGTGAACCTGACATGGTAAAATAATCTTTAGATGACTGCCACATCAAAAAGCAATGTGTGAACATTTATTAACTCAGGTATCATATATTCCTGGGAACATTACAAAAGCCATTTAAAGGGTGGTATCAGAAAAACTTTCAATATTTGTGCAATATTGTTCCTAATCCATTTTTGAATGCTATTGTTTAAAGCAAGAAAAATGTCTCTCTGTGTACAACTCTGTGCCGCACAACCATGAATTAAGTATGACCTGCTCCGAGCTGTTTCACATGTTCCTTTCAGCTACTATGTTTATTCATGGAAGAAAAATTCTTGCAGGAACAGTGAACCCCATGCTCATAGTTCTCAGATAGGTCAACATCAAAAGCTGGAATGTATAGTTTTTTGCTTTGTACATCACAGTGATCATGGCTGATATATATATAAGCTCTTCATTTATATCACACTACTTTATACTCCTATTTTACAAGTGTCCTGGTAGTGATAGTCAGCCAGAAGTTTCATGAAGGCAACTAAACAGGATGACAGAAGGTTGAACACAGAACACTGCCTTATACTGTGTGAAACCACTGGTTCATCCAGTGCAATGTCACACTGTTTTATAGTTTTGCTGAAGCTGTGTATTGGGATGTTTTATTTTGGATACTATGAGCCTTCACACATTAAGATGTGAGTCTAGATGGTTTAACTCATCAAAAGAAAAACCCACCACCTGTGGTATTTTCTAATGGATCCACAACAAATTCCTAAATTGATGCTCCTTTCTCTCTATGTCTGTGCATTTAGCACTCACTCTGAATATGTACATATAAGAATATTTGTATATGAGACTAGGGCCATTTCCACACTACACTGTTATGGTTCTATCATTCCACTTTCAATATCCTGTGGAATTCTGGGATTTATAGTTTACTGAGGCCAAGGAGCTCTCTGGTTGAGAATTCTAATGCCGCTCCCTAAACTGCAAACCCCAGAATTCCATAGTATGTTGAAAATAGAATAATAGCATTATAACAGTGTAGTGCAGAAATGGCCTAGATGCAACACAGTATTTTCCCAGTGAAATCCTATTTTTCTATTTTCAGTATGTATTAGCAAACCTCAATGTTTTATTTATTATATCTGTGACATATTGTGCTATGAAGCTGTGATAGTTTTCATAGATTCACAGAATCATAGAGATTGAGGGATCCAAAGGGTCATCTAGTCCAACCCCTTACCAGTGCTTGAATTACAATTAAAGCATGTCCTCCAATGAAGGAGAATCCATGGACAGCCTATTGAAGTGCTGCATGGCAGTTATCATCAGGAAATTCTGTTTAGTCAGAATTTCTTTTCTTGTAATTTAAATCCATTGTTTCATGACTCAGTCTCTGGATCATCAGAAAACAAGTTTGCTGCACTTTGACTTGATAGACCTCCAGATATTTAAAGATCACATTTCACATCTTCTCCCCAGCTACATACACCAATCCCTCTTGACCTATTCTCATAAGGCTTAGTTTCTAAATGCTTTACCATCTTGGTCACCCTCTTCTGGACATGTTCCTGGGTGTTGTTGTTGCTTTTTAATATTCTTCTTTAAATGTTGTACTCAGAACTGGACAAAATACTCCAGGCAACATCTGGCCAAAGGCATCATGACTTCCCTTCAACTGGGTAATGTCTCACAGTAACTGTGTTGGAGGCTGGGGTGTGGCTAACCTGAATGGTAGGGCAGCCCCAGCAACAGATTGCCAGGTAACCAAAGTGGCTTTGCATGAGAGAAACCCAGCCCATTGGTGGAAGGGCTGAGGTTGGAGAGGAGAAGGTCTATATATAAGACTCAGTGACTTGGATTTTTAAGATTTCTTCAGTAATAGTCCCAGAGAGAGTTTTAGGATAGAGGCCTTCAGTCAGCCAGAGGGGTTGTCTGAATAAGAGTGGTTGTCTTCTCAGAGGTCTAGAGAGAGAGAGAAACCAAACCATTTTGAGTTCGGTCAGAAGGTGTGACCCTGATTTGGGAATTAAGCCTTTGAGCAAAGGCGAAGTGTATGAAAGTTCTGCATCTGAATACTGGGTTAAGCTATGAGAAACTAGATTTTTATTTTTATAAATTTACTGGAAACTAGATGAACACCTTTTAAAGTTCTGTATTGCTCGGATATACTTATGACACCCAATACCTTTCCTTGTTCATTATTTTAATAAAGATTACATTATATTTTTATAAATTCTGACTCAGTAGAGTACTTTCCATTAGTTCTAATCAATTAGCAACACGCTACCACAGATCAGCAAATCATTCTGAATAACAACTGAGAGGCTTTACCCTTTATATACTAAGGTGGTGGTTTTAAAGGGTAAAACAGGACTGTATAAAGGGGCAAAGTGCTTTAGCAGAAAGGAGGAAAGCAGGCCCGGCCCCCACAGTAACATATACCACATGTATAGTGCTGAACTCTGGTGCACCACTCATTTTACTTTCAAGCATCTATACAGGTGGAAAAAACTTACCAATTTGATATATCAGAACTACAGCAGTATAGTTATTTAAGGTGTGTGTGTGTGTCACTAAATTGTGGATCTGTACATACATAAACTTTACAAGGAAGTCCTAATATACTGTATGTCAAGGATAGTCAACTCTAGGCATTGGAGCAGAATTCAGACCCCCTGGAGCCCCAATCCAGCCCTCATAGGCCCTAATTGTAGGATTCTTTAGATGGCCAGCCATACTCTTTTCCCCAAGACAGCAAGATTTGGTGGTTGCATAGCTTTTACATGGTTTTCTCCCACTCTGAGAGACTGGAATGTCTTTCTTAAGGCTCAGTTATGGGCAGTAAAATCTTCAAGTTAAAATACACTGGTATGTTTTATCCAATCTTTTTGCCTTTGCCATCATCTGCCACAAAATAAAATTTGACCTTCAACATGAAAGGAGCTCCCCACCTCAATGGGTATGTCTAATTCTACAATTTATTTTTATAAATTTACTGGAAAGTCCATTAAGTTTACAAATTTACAATAATATTTTCCCTTCCTTCCTTCCTTCCTTCCTTCCTTCCTTCCTTCCTTCCTTTTTTAAACACTTCTGCCCTGCTCTTTATCATCTCATCGAAGGGTGACATAGATAAGATCAATTTATTTTAGCAATCAATTTATTTTAGCTAGCTATCTAGGGTAGAAATTATTTTGGTATGGCACTTGAGCATAGTACAGTTCTCTCTTTATCATGCTTTCTTTTTCAGATAGTTATGTTCTAATCCATGGCGTCCTGTGCGGCAGAAGAGTGCTCTTTGTGAACAATTGTATGTTAGCATTACCATATTTTGAAAAGCAAAAAGACCGTATTTACTGACTGGTTACTTCTAATCACCGATCACCATGATGACGTCCACTTTAAATATCCCTATTATATAAGCTGTGACAATTGTTATTATAAACATTCCTAAATTTCATTGCATTTAAATAAGAGCCATTTTAATTTGGGGATATTTAATAATGCCAACAATTAATCTGGTTAGGTCAGCAATATATCAACAAAAGCTGAGATTAGAGGTCCAGCCTTTGTGCCTGATCTTCTACTACTCCAGCATGGTAGGTTCTCACAACAACCCTATGAGGTAGGGTAGCACCAATGAAGACTGTCAAGGGGACCATAAAGAAGAACAATGAATGGCAAAAGGGATAAAGTACAGAGGGTCTTGAGAACTGGAAAAGAGGGAGATAAACATGGCTATTCTGGAGGAGAGAGAAGAAACCCATAGCTATACCACACGGTAGCTGCTAACTCGCCCAAGGCACTGTCTCCACCATTCTCCTCCCATCTCTCACTATGGCCTTTTCTGCACTTTGTTTTTAAAACAGGGCAGCGCGTCCTCCAGCGAGGACGTTTGCACTTGGGGGCGAACTGGGTCCGGACTACTTTCTATAATTTCAGACTTCAGCCCGCTCTGGAAAGACCAGAACTGGTGGTTCGCCATGCTACTGAAAGACCGCTTAAAACAGGTCTTTCAATAGCCCGGCGCGCCTCAGTCCGTTGCTGCACTCCTGTGTTGATCTGCAGGCTCACACCAGCGCGAGGCTGCAGATCTTCCGGGGGCGGGCTTCCGGCTGGCAAGCTTCTCCGGTTGGTGGAGAGCCTCCACCAACCGGAAGCCTCCATTTTCATCCCCAGAGCAGTGTGTAGCGCGGGCACGCACTGCTCCGGATCAGCGTGGATCGTCAGAGGGAGCACGCCAGTCCGGTGAATAACAGACTGCCCCGTTTTCTTCCCAAAGTGCGAAAAAGTCCTAAGAGTCCTGTCAGTGCAGCATGATGTCGTTAAATTTACCAGCTGTAATGTTGCCCAACCCCAGCAATAGGATATTCTCTATATGGTGTGTTTTTTTATCACATAGATCCTCAATAAATAGATTTACAAAGGCTGCTTCCATGTGAGTTCCAGAGAGGGCAATAGGAACCTTGTAAGAAAACCTGGACATTTCAAAAGCCCCTCTGGATGGAGACTTTAGTTCTGCAAAAGAGGACATGTCCAGAAAAATCCAATCCCTCTTTTAGATAAGGCTAAATTAATAACAGTCTCCTGTCACCTTAAAGACTAGCAGTTTATTTGATTTAATCTTTAGTAGACCACACCCTAGTTAATCAGATTTGCCTGATAGAAACTGGAACCCATGCATTAATAATAATTATATTCTGCTTTTTTTGGGGGGGGGGATTAAAACAGAACACCTTAAACTTGGGAGAGGGAGTTGTTTATTCAGATAATGGTAAGAGATAACAAGAGAGACCAGAGAGGAAGGGGTGAACTTGGAGAATGGAGAAGAGAGAGGGAGAGAGATGAGGAGTTTGAGTTTTGATCTCTGGCTGATATATCTGATGAAATAAATTGCCATCCATAGACAATTAGGTAAAATAAAACTTGATAGTTTGTTAAGTTGCCACAGTTGTTCTTGCTGAAAGAAACTAACATGGCTACGTCCTCTTGAATTAACAATCTTTCTTCAGAATTTCTACAGGAAAGGATAAAACTGTTGTGCATAGCATATGGGTTTTGTGATGATAATAGTCCTCAGAGGGACTGACAGTTAAACTGTTTTAACAACATATTTACACAGGAGGATGGAATGCTACCTTATATTCAGTCAGACCATTGGTTGGTGTAGCTCAGCTGTATTGACACTTCCTGTCTGAAATTCTCTAGGGTTTGGGGCAGGATTTTTTCCAGCTCAGTCTGTGGATTTCAAGGACAGAACCTTAATATTGTACCCTCTGCATGAAAAACAAGTGTCCTACCACTGAGCTGTGACAAATATTTCTCTGTTCAAATGTTTTGTGAATAAAGTTTCACAGAAACTACAGAGCATGAAATGTAGCTTTTGAAAAAAAAGAACCATGTTTGAGTAAATGATCAAAAACACAAACAGAAGAGGAAGAAAACAACTTCTATTTGACCTTGAATGTCTCATTTCTTTGATAAGAAATTTTAAAAAGCTAGAGGGTACTTGTTTCTTGTCATTATAGTGTTGCTGATTCTGTGGTTAGTTATTAATTTTATTTTTTATGATTCACAATCTGCTCTTTGAGATATGCCATATGCTCAAAGCAATTCAAGGATGACAACTGTCAGAATTAGTCCAATAAAAATGGCCTAAATGAGGAAGATTTACTACATCTTGACATTTCTGTAGAAAGCCCCTCCTTCACACCCCCAATCCCCCTCCCCAGATTTCTACATCACATACAAAAGTCTAGGATTGAAGTTAAAGGTGAAATTACAGCTTTTTGAAGAAGTTTGCTGAATGCTTTGATAAGCTGAAGTGATCAGGCTTCCTGTCTAGCAGCAGTATAAAAGGGAAACAGTCTCTGTACCTATTTGTATTAGATGAAAGATGTGCAGTCAATCCACAAATTTATAATTACTGTGTTTAATTTGTTAAGGGCCATAGTCTTAATAAAAGAGTATCTGTTATCCTTTCCTTTCTTTCTTTCTTTCTTTCTTTCTTTCTTTCTTTCTTTCTTTCTTTCTTTCTTTCTTTCTTTTCACCATAAATATATATATTCCAACAGATTAAATTGGAAGAATCTTATATGCTGAAAGCAATCAGCTAACCTTCTTTTACTTTAGTAAAGAGGTGTGAACAGTAGATAAAATCCAGAAGAAAGCTTCAAGCACTACACATTTTCTAAATGTTACAGTCATTTTTTCCCTTCACTTTGTTTCAGTCTATTTATGAATGCACTTTCATCTGTTTCTGTTCACTCCAAAGGCAAATCTTTATCCACCAAACAGAATGTGATAAAGGGAACTTTCTCACAATTATGTTGTTGGTGCATGCTGTCAGCCCAGCGAGGATGGAAATGAGGTTGGGGACAGGGAAGGGAATTCTAATAGACACGATGATATATACAATGAACGCAGGGCTATCCTGTGGGAGAAGACTTGTCAAACTAATCAGATCTTCTCTAGCTAGGTAAAGCCAGTAACCGAAGCTCTAACCTTGTAAAGATGCAGCTGCTGTTCCTCTGACATCATCAGGTCATGGCTGTCTATCACTATGGATTCCATGTCAATCAGCCAATCCCAGAGCTCCTGGTATTCTGAATCATAGTCCAAAAGGCTGTAGATAAGGAAGAAAATGTATTATGTATAATAGAATATAGCTGTTAAAATCATGTATTAGAATAAGATATTCTGGAAAATGTATGATATTTCTAGCTCTGTTGTGGAAGAAGTTCTTTATTTCAAGAGAACGGATTGAAAATGCAACGCCTGTATAAGCCATGACCTAAATTTCAGCAAATTATGCTAGGTTCTGTCAACAATGGCAGACATATTTTACTACCTTTAAAAACTTAGGAAATAGGGATTACATATGGAACTGCTTAATGGCTTTTAAAGTGCTAACATATTTAGCAAACTTCTCTGCAATGAGTATTATGTGCTGTTATTTGCACCAAAAATACTACTTTCACAGAAAAAAAAATGACTCAATCCATTTAGCCATCCTTCTCCTGTCTATCTGCCTATCTCTGCAAATATATATCCTACATTTATTTTCATGCATGAGTAGCTAGCATTTCAACATAACACTTTAAGATAGGCTTGAGTGAATATGGTAAGCCAGTGAGAACCAAGGCCAGATACAGTATTAGACAGGTGTTCCCTGAAGACATGTTAGAAACAAAGGTAAGGACAGAAAGTCAAAACAATGAATCCTTGAATAGCCAGCAATCATTAAAATTCAAAGAAGGATCACAATGGTTTCCAACAAAATAAATCATTAGAATAAGGAGCTTAAAAGGATTAATGTTATTCTCTATTGAAAGCCTAGTGAATAAGTAAAATACTGTGATACAAAAAAGAAAAGAAAAGAGGGTACACATGGAAAAACTGCAATATTCTCTGAAGGATAACTTTTAAAAAAGGAATCATTCAGAGTAACTAACCTGTAACTCTCCAAATCTTATCCTTGACTGAGGACCATAAAGTAGCATGTGATATATATTGTGTTACTGCTTACCCAAGCTAATTACCACAAGTATTTAAGGTGAAATCCTCTAAATTATTTGCAGACCACAAGGGAATTAGTGCATCCTACTGAAAGTGTAATATTAGTACACTGAACATAAATGTTTGATGTGCATCTACTGATGCTCAACTAGATTAAAAACCAAATCAGCACTCATGTCATGCTTTTACCTGATTACATTTATTTCTAAGACAACATTTGTAGGGTCATTCCTGCAATAGTATTTAAATGGTTTAGGATCCCCACCCCCAAGAATGTATAGACATGACAATTTGTACTGGGAAATTTTAGACAGTTGGTTTAATGGTGACTCCCAACAGTAGATTCTTGTATTCATATCATAGCAATGTCCTTGTATATGGGTAACACATTCCACCATACACTTTCACTCATATGCATCAATTTTTTAAAAACATGTGTTCTAAAAGCCATTATATGGCTACAAATAGTTAAATTTTATTTTTTTCCTCTTAGAATATATTTATTCCAAACTTATTCAAGATAGTTCTGATACTTCAGTTATGATGCTCATGCAATTCTTCCTCAGAATCGCAATAATGAGTTTCCATTTTATAAACCAAGCCATAGAGAGATTTTAGATAGTTTTGAGACATCTGTTGGAGATCTAGTTGGCAGATGACCTTAAAGCTGACCTTAAAGGTTGGCAGTGTTCATAGAGAGAAGTTCCCAGTTTTTTTGGATAATTGTCCTTACTCTCTGAGAATCTTCTTCTTCAAGAGACACATTCGGGGTAGCTGTGCTGGCTGTTCAGTAAAATACAACAAAATCCCAAATCCACAAGCCGTGGATTTATTGAGCCAACTCTAAAGTATAAAATATGTTATGTAATCTTTCAAAGCTTCGCTGGCAGGCAGTGATGATAAAAATCATACTGGAGAAAAAAAATGATGTTAAAGTCACAGGCCTACATTCTGTCTCAGATGTCATTTGTTGTCAGTTAAGATGGAAGGATCTCAATGCAGGCAGAGGCCACTTCCCTTCTTGGCCATGTGATGACTAGAGACAAAGGGCATTAAAAGACAGTTAATAAAATTTTGATTCATTAGCAACAGAAAAGTAAGTTCCCTTGAGATCAAGCTGTCCCTGTCCAGTGGTAAGCTAACTGTGGACCTTTCTGCACTACACTGTTATAATGCTATTATTCCACTTACAACATCCTGCGGAATTCTGGGCCAAAGTGCTCTCTGGCTGAGAACTCTAAATGCCCCTCCCTAAACTGCAAACCCTAGGATTCCATAGGATGTTGGAAGTGGAATAATAGTACTGTAACAGTGTAGTCTGGAAAGGTCCACTGCCTTTCTTAGGCAGAAGACATTGAATTTCTCAAGGATTCTCTGTATGGTAACATCTGGAAAAAGTTTAGGCACTGTATAGGTAAAATTTGCCAACTGTAGTCTAACAAAAGGGTTTTATCTTTGTAGCAGTTAGAAAACCTAAGAGTTAAGTCCCAGTCATTTGACTCCCATTTGTTTTAATAACTATCTGAAGAGAAGGCAGGTTTTTGTTTGTTTGTTTGTTTTTTGTTTTGTTTTTGCAGGTATAGACCAATGCATCTGTTCCAAAGTACTGAATATAAATATATATTTTTTCAAAATCCATGGCTAATGTTAATTATGACCAATCACTGTTTTGCCATTTACTTTGAAATCAATATTGGATGAGATCCTGGATCAAGAAGCCAGAATGATACACTCAGCCTCCACAATTCTGTGACCTCTCTGTTTTCCAGCGTCTGTCAGGTTCCGGGGGGAAGGCGCTGTCATGGCCTGGCTAGGGAGGGAGGAAGATAACTTAGAGGAAGAAGTGGCTGATTTGGGCTGCAAGGGGGGGCAGCCTTCCCCTACAGCCAAGACTAGCTACATCTTCATCCCATGGGCCCCCTCTCTCACTCCTCCCTGGTAAACAGGAGCTTCAGCATCCTGAATGGGGAGAAAAGAGCCAGTAAATCACCATGTCAAATAATGCATGTGTCATTCAGAGTTACATGTGTGTAAGTCATTAACACCACTTTGACAATTAACTTTTGGAAAACAGTTAATGAAGGTGGATCTGTATAGTTCTACCATGGCTACTACTTGCTTATTTACTGCCTATTATTTGTGCACTCCTTCACAATCCCATAGGAATGGCTACCTAAACAGGTGTAGCGGTAATTAAAAAGAGTATTTAAAAGTTTCTGACAAGATAATAAATGGAATTAATCATCATTATCATTACTATGGAAAGAGATGGGCTGAGAAAGTGAAACTGAACTATTTCATTTCTATCCCCTGATGAAGAATGGACTCATTCAAAAACCGCAGAAATTGGATGGCATTTCAAAGACCATTTAGTCTAACCTCTGCCAATTCACAAAACCCACTACTACAAAATCTTCTACTAATAGGTGAATATACAGGTTCTGCTTAAAAAATGAGATAAAGAGTTCAACTACCATCCAAAGCGTATGTTCTGTCTGGAATAGCTTTTAGCATTGTGAGGCTCTTCTCAATATTTAGCCAAAATCTCAAAATTTCAGTCATTTGAATCTCTTGCTTCAGGTTCATGCAACAACAACAAAAACCCACACTATGCATGTGTCAGGATTTCAAATATTCAGAAATGGCTATCATGTTGCCTCTAGATAATTTTTTCTCCAGGCTAAACACACACTCTCCCATCTTTTGACAAAGGGGTCAATAGTGACTCACTTTTAAGGCACTTCAAAGGTACTCCAAGAATTTTCAGTCTGAGATGTAACTTTAAGTCCGTAAGATGCAATTCATCAGACCCTGATAAATTGAATACAACTAGACCAATATGCATTTTCATACTCTGTTTTTATTTATCATGAGCTGCAGTTTGTTTCCTTTATTTGATCTACTTTTTCTCAGATTGAGCAAAGTTTCCCATGTGAAAGAAATGAAGTAGTGGTAAGAGATAAAACAAATTGGAGTTTTTTTCAGCTATTTGCTATTGTTTCTTCATCTTCACACACCTGCCTCTTTCTGTTCTTCCGTAGCCAGTTTCATGATGAAGGATTTTTGCAAGAGATGGAATTCCTCTCACATAGCCAAACATAGTCAAAGAAACACAGTGTGCTTCACAATCCAAAATTCATACTAAGCTTCAGCCCTCTGGAAACTCTCCCTAAAAGTTTTGGTTCCCTCTTAGTACTTACCCTTGGTGGTTCCCTGCTCTTAAATTTTCTTTAAGTGCCCATTTTAAATATAATTTAACTGGGAAACTTCTTGGGCAAATAATAAAAATAAATGCTTTATTTGCATGCTTCCCATTTTTCTTTCTTTTAGAACTGTATGTGATTGTGTCTTCAATATTTGGCTCATCAGACACTCCTACTCACCTCATACTTTCTTCTTGTGTCTATTGATGGATCCCAAACCATTTACCTTAAACCTTTTGAAACTAACTTTCCTAAAATCCAGGATACATTATCTATGTTGTTTTCCTTTTCCTTGGTCTAATGAATCACTTTTTCCTTGGCCTGATGAATGTTGGCTTCCATCCAAACATCCTACTATTTTCACCTTATTACACAGTTCTAACATGCTGGTGAGGATATCTGATCCCTTTGTTTTTTGTTCCACCTCTTGGATTCTCAACTTATGATCAAGAGAAATGAGGAATGTATTCGATTTTTAATACTAACCAGAGTTGGATTTCCGACAGCTGTCAGACTAGCTGAAGTCTCCAATTATTTTATCTTTCCTCACTGGAGGTTTGGTAATCTGATCTTCAAAGGCATTGTCTGGTCTTCTGCCTAGTCTAACAATCTGTAGTAGACCCTATAAAAGTATTCCTATTTTTTCCTGTCCACTTTTATTTTTTTTTCTTACCCACAAATTCTCAACCAATCTTCCATGATCAGATGCATAGTTCTCCTTGCCTATGCATCTTTATAATCATCATTTATTCCTTGCCTATTGCAGCACCTTCTCCTTTTGAATAGGTGATGCCTGGGCTGATCTAGATGTCTGACTTGGTATAATTTCTTGGCATTTTGATGCTTTGTCATGAGGATGAATATCTTTCAGTTGATCAGGAGGGGGAGCAGATATTAATTTGTGGAAGGGCAAATTTTATCTGTGAGAACTGCTTAAAATATTACGAGATGGCTGAGAGGATTCTCCATCTTTTTCTTTCTTAATGTTACAGGAAAGCAATCTGCTGCACTTAGCCGTGGCTATGGGTTTAAAATCTCAAAAATAGCACTTGGAATGTCACAACATGATGATGTAGCATGGCCTTCAGTGACATCATATGGTTTCCCTTATTTGCCTGTCTCTAGTATTAGCTGTCAGGCTGTCTTTAATATTTCATAGCCCATCCTTGTAAAATTCAGTTTAAAGCTTTCTTAGTCATGTTTGTGAAACCACAAAACACATTCTTTCCAGGCTATGTGAGAGGAATTCCATCTCTTGCAAAAATCTTTCATCATGAAAACATAGATCATGGTCCAAGAAAATCAAGCCAATAATGATACTATTTGTGTAGCCAAACATCTACTTCAAGAATTCCGTGTCTTCCTAAATTCTGATGAAAACATGCCACCTGTGTCCCAAATCCTTCACCTTCTTATCTAGATCCGCATACTTTTTCTACTACATTCAAAGCTCTGCCTGGAGGAGTCATTTGGTCCCATGACGTCTCAATTACATCATAATATGTATATCAGGAAGAAAACACACCTTTTACACTGACGTGTCAGGATAGCTCAACATTGCTTTAATCCCTCTCATTATGGAGTCACCAATTGTCACCAGACATCTCCTCCTTGTGAATTATTAAACTTGCCTTTCACACATATAATGAACTGTCATAATCGGTTGTGTCTTGCGTGGTTTATCATATCCTCATGTGAAACAAACATATGTAAGGCAGATTGCAAGAACCTTTTGAAGATTTTGGAATCTTTCTTCTGGTCTGGCCCTTGAGCGAAGTCATGCTGACAGGAGCTACTTACTAGGGAAAGAAGGGATGTACTGTGGGGTTGGGGAGCAGGGTTCCATCAGGTGCTACTTTTTCTCTTATTGTTTTGCCTCTTTTTGTTATGTCCTGTCAAGTTGGCTTTGACTTATGGCAACCCTATAATAAGAGACCTTCAAGAGATCCTGTCAGTAACAGCCCTGCTCAGATATTGCAAACTCAGAGCTGTAGCTTCATTTATTGAGTCATGTTTGGCCACTAATATGTAGTTTGCAGTATTAGCTAGAAAGAAGTGAGAGCTGGGCAAAGTTGTATTCAAAATGATTCCTTTTTTTCAGAAGTCTAGTAGAAATTATAGGGGTCTAAATACCTTAAAAGCACCAGATCCCATCTGATTCTGGAAGCTAAGAAGGGTCAGTCCTGATTAGTGCTTAGATGGGAGACCACCAATTAATACCAGGTGGTATGCACTACATTTCAGAGAAAGAGGCTGGCAAAACTACATCTGAGTATTCCTTGCCTAAGAAAACCATATGAAAACCATAGGACTGTCATAAGTCAACAGGCAACTTGAATGAACTCACACGCACATAGTTGAAAACAGCAGGTGGGCACAGCCTGTTGTCATCCTCCCTGAAGCATTTGTAAATCACTGTCTTGGAAGGGACAGCTCTTCATCATGACCCTCATGCTAGATTCCAGAGATAGGGCCTTTCCACACTACACTGTTATAGTGCTATTGTTTCACTTTCAACATCCTGTGGAATTCTGGGATTTGTAGTTTAGTGAGGCCAAAAAGGTATCTGGATGAGAATTCTAAAGGGCCCTCTCTAAACTGCAAACCCCAGGATTTCATAGGATGTTGAAAGTGGAATAATAGTACTATAACAGTGTAATGCAGAAGTCCCATAGTCTCAGCAACCAAATAACTACATAATTGTTTGGTTGCCCCTTCTGTTCTAGAGACAGTGTAGAAATTTCTGCGAGATGTTTCATCTCTGGCCTTCGGAAAGATAAATCTGTAGCACTTTCTTTTTAAATTGTTTTTATTTTCCTCCCCTAGAAATGGGCTAAAGTGAGTGGTGGGGGGAATCCTTTGTAACAGTAGCAGTTGTATTTCAAGTCAGGGCTCCTCCAGATGGGGCAAACATATTGGGAGGCTGCAGGATTTGTTGCTGTAGTCTTTTAACAAAAATTCAAACAATATTTCTGTCATCCTGGACTACTTTCTGAAAATTCTTGCAGCAAATTTTTCCTATCATCATGTGGGCTTTTTTGTATTTCTGAGACCTATCCAAACAATATGTTCTCTTCTTTCTTTCTTTCTTTCTTTCTTTCTTTCTTTCTTTCCTTTAATTTAAAGTTATAGAGCATCAGTGAAGTAGCGCTTTTGCACTATAACTGTATCACTCAAAAAAAAAAAAAAATGAAGAAACTTTGCCCTCCAAATGATAGGACCACCTCAGGAAAATATGACCCAGTTTGACAAAGGAAAAGCCTTGAGAAATATCCTTGTGCAGATCCAAGAAATCGCTATGAATAGCCCCCTAAAGAGATGGAATTAGTAGGGGTGGAGGTGACAACAACCAGCAAAACCTGACAAAACCAAAGGAGATATATTGGAAGAACCCATACTTCTTTAGATCAGTCTAAAGCAGACTGATGAGGAAGCAGACTGATGAGGAAGTAAAGAATCAGCCCAAAATGATTTAAGACAAAATTGAAAATATACATCTGGCCATTGCTGATGAAAGCATTTGACTTCTCACATTCATCAGCATGCAACTGGAATATATCCTTGCATGGGTGTGTATGTGCCTTCAAGTCACTTGTTGACTTCTGGTGACCTCATGAATTTCCTAGGGTTTCCTTAGCCCTTCTTGTTTCATGGAGGGCACGCAGTGCAAGGATATTATTGTAGCTGTGCTTCTTAAAAATATTCCAGTAGTTGCATTGAACTTTACGAATGATCTACTGTAGATAAACTTGATGGGGAAATGATTGCCAAGACAGGATGCAAAATTATGTATTAAATGAAATGTTTATTGTAAAATTATTAAAATTAGGAAAAGGGCTGGAGCTCACCAGAGGTTTACATAAAATGTCCAAAGTTCACTTTCCTGCTTCTGAAAAAAAAAAAAAAGCAACTTGGCTACTCACTGCCAGTCACTGTGGACAGAACAGGGCTAGATGGAACAATAGTCTGACATGGTATGAGTCTACTTTCTATGATTCTAAAATAATAGCTGAAACACCATGGGTGACTTGTTAAGCTAAAAAATGTGAATATAAATGTATTTAGTCCCACTGGATAAATAGCAGAATTAAGTTATAACAAATCTATTTTTACCTGGTGGACAGCTAATCATAAATGCAGAGGTGTACACCCAATTCTCTGAATGCAAATATATTTTCTTCAGGTGTGGGCATTAATTCATCATATAAAATGAAAATGCATGAGAATTTTTCTTGAGAGAAAATCATCTTGTGAGTACTATAAATAAACAAAAAACTGGATTTTTTTTCCTTCAGTAATTGTTCAAGCTTAATATTTTGAATATTTTCTTGTATTGCTATTCAGCTTCCACTATTATTATGTTTATGATTGGTAGTAGCAGCAATATTATTTTTAAATCACATTGTTCAAAAGCATTGCATGCAAATTATCCATTCATCAAAACCAGGAGAAAATGGAAGTTACTCTTGAAAAGTAACTACTTGCAACTAAAGTATAAAGCCTCCCAATTGGTTATATTTTTGTTACAGTTAAAGTAATTCTTTACTTTCCAATTTCTTAACAGTAACTAAAATTGTTACTTTGATTCATTTTTTAAAAATTATCAGTATTAAAATCTGCTGGCTTATGGTACAAAACTCACACTCCATGTACAATTCCTTCTCCATGATCTTCCAGATATAAAATGAAATGAAAAATTGCAGTAACAGCACAAAAAGAATGAAATTTAGTAACAACTGTAATTTAGTTACATTAGCCAATATTCTGTTCTGTTGTTTAGTTACCTCTCCTGGCCCAACTCTGTGCTCTGTGTAATGTGCTCTGATCACTAGTGGAATGTACCTCCTTCTCTCCATCCTGTTGATGCCCAGTACAGTAGGTGGAGGTGTGCGTGTGTGTGTGTGTGTTTACAATCATAACAATAGTGTCAGAGCTGTGGCTAAGCAAGTGATTCTGAATGTGGAACAGTCACTAATTTGCATTTGTTCTGTATTCATGATTGCTATTTAGTCACAACTGTGTCATTATTACTTCGAGCCTAACTCTTCTCACTCCTCAACTTACTCTACCGGGTGTCAGCTGAAAGGGGAGAAGGAGGTCCATTCTGCTAGCAATCAGAGAATGGATTAATCATAGTTTTGTCAGATTGGAGGAGGGGAGTTAGGCCATGAGAGATTAGATGATACAGAATACTGGCCATCTTCTTTATTTGTGAAAGAAATTAATTACAACTAATTCATTATTTGAGAGCCAGCATGGTGTAGTGGTCTGAGCGTTGAACTACAACCCTGAAGACCAGGGTTTGATTTCCTGCTCAGTCACAGAACCCACTGAGTGACTTTGGGTGTGTCACACTCTCTCAACCCCAGAAAATTCCGCAACAGATTTGCCTTATGGTTGCCATGAGTTGGAAACTACTTGGAGGCACACATCAACACTTCATTATTTATTTGACGAAGACATCTTCCAGAAACTCCAGAAAGCCCCAGAAATTATCAAAGAATGCTTTTGCCATTCTGTGTCTAACTATAGGGTGGATGTTCCTCCCATCTCTACTGGCCACTAAATGGCTGTGTCAGAGGCCTGGTGCAAAAGAGAGGTGAGTCCTACAGTAGAAGAGAGAGGAGACAGTGGCCCTTCTCACATGCTATTTCACATGCAAAAGGGCCTTTGGAGCATTGTGCGGCTGAGAGGACTGTTTCACATGACATCCTTGCAATCGTGCGATGCTTTCAGGGCCAGTAGGTGGCAATCGCAGAATATATCATTTTCAGCTTCTTCCCGAAAATAATGCACGATTGCACATCCCTCCTGGGCCCCACACACACTTACCTTGCATGTGGAGCCTCCGGAGACATGGCCCTTGTCTTCCTTCCCCAGCACAACCTGGGAAAGTACCCGCCTGCGCTGTGGAAGGAAGGGGCAGAGCGCTCACGCTTCCTTCCAGCCAGCAGGAAGCTGCTGCGGAGAAGAAGCAGAAGGGACACGAGTGTCTCTCACAAAAGGCTTCTCGCGTGATCCCTGCATGCCCACGCCGGAATCAGGTAAAAGGGCCAGTGAGTTTTACCTGGGTAAAACTTTATACTCCATCTCCTAGTGCAGAGTCTCAGTCCCTTGCAAGGAATGTTCCAATGAACACAACATGTATTTGCTGGCATATTAGATGGATCATCATATAAGATGCACCCCAATTTTCAACAGCTCTTTTTCAGGAAAAAAAAAATTTTAGTATCCTGATGAGGCCAAATGTAGAGGAGAGGAGAGGAATGAAAGGAGTGCTGCACCAGGCTTCCTCTGTTCCCTCCCTTCCTGTTTTGCTTTGGCAGGGAGAACTGGCAGAAGCAAAATAAAGAGGAGGGGAAGAAAAGGGGTGCTGCACCAGGGTTCCTCCACCCCCTCCCTTCCTGTTCTGCTTCCATAGGGAGACCTCCTTTTGCTCCCCCTCTCTTCCCTATGCCTTTAGCCTTAACCCATATTTGCCTGTATATAAGATGCACCCCATTTTCAGAGGGTATTTTTTAGAAAAAAAGTGTGTCTTATATACCAGCAAATATGGTACTTTTCAGAAAATATATATTGGATTAAACTACCCTCAGTAATTACAGATCCATAATAGATATTAGTTAACTTGATGGACTGACCTGCATAAATCGTCATGTTTGTACTACTCAAACCTTTATATGAAACAGCAGAGAGTCATGTAGCAACTTAAAGACCAACAAATTTATTTGTGGCATAATAAGATTTTGTGGACTACAGCGAGAAATGTTTTCCCAAGGCATTTCTGGCAATAATCCATGGCTTAAATCAGGCATTATACTAGAGTATGCCTGCTACTGTGGCCAGGACTTTTTCCCCTTTCCCACCACAGTTCCCCACACCTAAAAATATGTTCTAAGGATTCTCAGCCTTCCAGAGCTGATTCTGAAGTAGTGCATGTAGCTCCAGGGGAGAAGGAACGGCTTACCCCCTACTTCTACTGACAGAAGCAGGTCCAATGGCAGAAAGATAATGCCTGGTGCCATCCCATGCAATGATAAATCAAGTACATTAATATATTAAAAGTAAAACACATACATATGTCCAAAAAGTGCAAGCTGATGAGGGTGATAACTTGTTCTGTCATTTTGAGGACAGGCTAATGTGCTGTGTCCTACTGAGAATTTAAAAAGAAAAAGGTAACATAATTGCTGGAAGCAGATAAAATGCCAGTGAAGACAGGAACCACAGTATATCTGCTTTACTCCTACTCGTATTTTTAAAGTTATCTCTTTTCTCCTTGTGTGAAGTATGTGTGCTGAAATTTTAAAAGCACACACTCTGCCTTCCTTGGAGTGTCCGCTGGTTTTTTGAGGGAGGTGGTGACTCCATTTTGCTGCCAGGATGATTGGCACAGAGACTCCCCACCCTGTCACTGGGTAGAATGACCTTACTGATTAATTACCAGCAGGTATCAGGCTAGCTTCAACATACCTCAGTCAGTTTCTCAGGGACATGAAGCTGCCTATCGCTGGAGAAAAAGTGCCAGAGAAGATCAAAATTTAGGGGAAAGCAATCCTTATTTTTTGTTTGTTTGTTTTTTGGTCTTTGATAAAATGCTGTTAGAGAACCTCAGGGAATCCAAAGAAATAAAGGGCAAAGGCTTTAATATGTACCATACATCAAAAGTCTAAGGACATTCTGTGCATTCTGCTTGAAATAATGAACAGCTGTGGTTAGTTTCCCCTTATAGTGATCAACTGATGTAGGGCAATAAGTTCCAAAATTGATCTTCATGTTAATAAGCACACAATACATCTACACATACACAAACACACACACAGAGACGGGGGGGGGGCTGATTCTTTGCTTTTTTTTTTGGTTTAGTAGGAAAAATCCTTCTGACTAACATAGGAGGGAGAAAGAGAAGATCATGTTAAAAAAAAAGATGAAGATACAGATCACTGAGAATAAAACAACAAAAAGAATAGTTCCCTACCCATTACTTCCCACTGTGTGAACTTTTGACATATCCGCAAATTCTTCCTTTCGCTTGCTACTGCTGTTGTACTGTTCGCTGTACAGCTTTAAGGACATCTGTTCAACAGCATCTCTTTGTGCTTCCAGATAGCATAGCTGAACATCAGCCTACAAAAATAAAAAATAAGAAACAAGTCTTTGGTTTAATTCATAAGGAATGCATTTAAAGTTGCTGCTTTCTGACTCAGTGCACAACTCAAGCAAAAGTTTTCATTCACAGTGATATGAAATACTGTTGTAGACTTATTGTATTGGTTTTTAATAACATTGGTGGGATGCAGAGCTTCTGTCAATGATCCCAGAGAAGGTTTGGGGCAATAGCTGCATTTAAGCAAATGATTTTACATGCTTTAGAGTGTCTACAAACATTCAGTCTACCACCCTTCTCATTCAGTGACAGCCTTTTAATGACCAAATTGGTTGCTTTTGGCTCCTCCCCACCACTACCACCAATCAGTGTTCTTCCTAATAAGATGACTAATTTAAAAAGGAAGGAAAAGGCACCATGAAGAATCAGTGCTGCTCAAATTCCAGATACTGGGAAAAGCAACATTACCTGATGTCCATATGTGTCAGAGCTAGCTGTTGGAGTCCACGTCAGTGGAGCAGTGAATCTACTTCACAATTTAGACTGAACCTTAAACAAACTATCCAAGCTGCTGAGGTTATTTTGTACATCGGGTTCAACACTCTGGATGCCATCTTTAAAGTACAGATTAAAACCTGGACTGGGTTTTCCAACCTGCTGGCATGGAGGTCACCAGATGCCAATGATGTCTCTGTAGAACGGGATGAAGGCATAATTTCCTAGCTATGCTGCAAACACTTTCAACCTTTTAATTCCCCCTGCCAGACTGATAAAAAGTGGAACAATTTCTGAAGAAGGGCCCAGTTTGAAGGACAGCCTCTGCTTGAGCTCAGCTATGTATATCTGACCATGTATATTTTGTATATATGCCCAGATAATAATCCTTCTCAATGTTCCTGTAACCAGTCTGACTGTTGTATTTTGGACCAGTTGGAGTTTCCAAACTTGGTACAAATGTAGCCAATATACAGCGCATTGTAGAAGTCCAACCTTTAGGTTACCAGCAGGCACATGTATATTGAATCCAGGTATATGACTCTCAGCTTGGACCTTTTCATGCATGTTCTCCCTGTCATTCAGATTTCACTCATATCAGCCCTGTAGTTTATTTAAATTAATTTGCCTCAACCCACAACTGTATAGTACTGCAAGAGTTCTGGTGTACAGTCAGTATCAGTTATTCATAACAACTTTCAAATCCTTGTCCAAGGAAGGGAAAGTGCAGAGCTTAAAAGGGATGCTGGTATGAAGCCATTCTTTCCACTCAAAGAAATAAGGACAGTCAGCAGAAAAAGTTCTGGGTCTTTCTGCAGAATGTACGTGTGATTGGGATCAGAGGACACTGTATCCTATCCTCTCATAACAAAAGCTACAATGGTAACCATATTTCCATTTATCCAAACATCCAACTATGTACATATTCTCAATGGGCAAATTGAATGGTTGCATGATACTCAGTCAGGTTTCCGTGTATAAAGGCTCAACAAAGGAAAAGAATATTAATCCAGCACAACAGTGTCAAGTCTGGATGCTACTTCCCAGTGGCTTCTTGGAGGTATGGGGGATGCTAGGAATATTACTATTTCTTTCAGGGAACTAAATGCAGCGTATGATATTTATATAATTTTGTTTGCAGTTATGCTGTGACTGTTAAAGTCATTAACATGCACGCATATGGATGTCAGGATTATGTGAGCTTGCCTCCCTAAGAATTATTCATCCAACCCTGGGATTACGTTTCACTCAGCAGTTGCCATTCTTCCTGCTTGAGTGTTTGTTTTACTAATCATGTCAACAAAAACAACAGAGAGCTGTGTCTCATTTCACCAAACCTCAGCTTTAAGCAACGTGAAGTGCATTACGTCCTGATGTTTTTCTTTTAGACTGTTTCCTGGTCGAAAGAATGTTGAATAATATTTGGCTTCAGAACCCACTGAATAGATACTTTATGTATTGCAGCTGTGTTGATGAGCTGGATTCTAAAGCTCAGAGCACCAGATGACAGAGGGATGGGTTTGGCTGTTTGCCCCACTTGCCTCCAGATAGCTGGGAAGACTACAGAGGCAAAGTTGAGTTCAAAAGCACTATGGGGCCAGTATGGTATTCTTTTCTTACAACATGAACACACTAAAATATGAACACACTAATCAAAATTGCAATGAACATCAAAAAATAGCAACACTTTGCAACTTAATTCTATTTCTGCATTCATACTAGTCTACAAGTTATTACATAAGAAAGAAGGATTCTAGATGCAGGTGGAGAGAAGGCAGCATTAGTGCTGTTAGTCTGTGGGTCAAACTGGACTCTGAAGTAATATTCATATAGTCTGCAGTTTGTACATTTTTACTCCAGCAGTGGGTTTTTCTGGAAGACACCTGCTTCAGCAATTAGATTAGCAAAATTAGGTTTTTGCTTAAACTGTCAATCAAAACCAAAGCAAATTGACTTGCAAAATATAGGGGACTAGCGATTTACCCAGCATTGTCCAGGATTTTGTTTTTTCATAGGTAATACATGTTAGAAAGATTTGAGATCCTGTGTCTCTAATTCCCCAAACTGTTTTGTCCAGTACCTGTAGCTTTTCCCCATATTCCCCATATTCAAAGTTAATAACATACAGAGGGAATACACTGCCCTCCTCGTTGCTGCTAGGCCTCATCTCCGTAGCGACCGGCTAGGCCAAAGAGCTCTCTGGCTGAGAATTCTAAAGGTCCCTCCTTAAACTGCAAACCCCAGGATTCCATAGAATCTTCTCAGGCAGCCAATCATATGAGGTCTTCTCTGCCTGACACAGACAAACAGACAGACTTTGACTTCTATATATTAGATGAGAAAATCTCATGCTAGAACAAACAGATGTTGTCAACATTTAGACAGAGTACAGATTAATACGATCTAGTCTGACTCAATGAAGATGATGGTGATGATCTTTTATATCTTGCCTTTTCTCCAAAACTGAGACATAAATCAGCTTACAAAAGATACAACATATTGGCTGGCATTCAGTATTGTACTTACAGATTTGTAATGGCTATGCATCCATTAACTGATCTATATTCAGTAAGACTATATGGTCCTACTGTTAATCTATGTAAATGGCACCCCGGCCCACTGTAAGAGCCAGCAGCTGGGTCAGATGAAGGAGGTCCTTTCACCTACTGATCAGAGTGCAAGGAAGATGATGTTTCCACTCTCTCCCACCAGTGAGAGAGGCTATGACAGTCAGAAGCAGGACCTGCTCCTTGCCACAGACTTACTCATCACAGGAGGGGACTGGGGAGTTTGGCCAGCAGAGGTCACTTTGTTACACAGATATAACTAAATAGCCAATCTAGGATCCCAGTGATTCCAGTTAAAACCACTTACACAGACATAAGAAAAACTCAAAAGATTCTTAATATACAAATAAACTATTTGTTGCTGTTGTATGCCTTCAAGTTGTTTTCAACCTATGGTGACTCTAAGGTGAACCTATCATGGGGTTTTCTGAGGCTGAGAGTGTGTGACAAATTCAAAGTCACCCAATGGGTTTCCACGGCTAAGCAGAAAATTGAACCCTGGTCTCCAGGATTGTAGTCCAATGCTCAAATCACTACATCATACTGGCTCTCAATTAAACTATCTATAAACTTAAAAGCATTTAAAACAAAAAGACATAATAGTAAAACTACGTAATGAAACTACAGTAACAGTCCATGTCAGGTACAGAAAATATTCTTCTATTTGAGCTATGAAATATTCTTTATGAGATAATAGAAAACAGAGATAAAGATGTACCACAGGGAATCTGTAAACATATTAAGAATAGGGCTAAGGGTCATAGCTAAATGGTATATCATATATTTTGCATGCAGAAAGTCCCAAGTTCAGTCCCTGGCATCTTCAGTTGGAGCTGGGAAAGACTTCTACCTGAAACTCTGGAGACTTTCTGCCAGTCAATGTGGATAATACTTAGCTAAGCAGAATATTCTTACTCAGTATAAATTTACTTTGCTCCTAAGGCCATGCCACATGCTATCAGCTGCAGGGTACATACAAGAATTTGACACATTACTGATTCGTTCCTTACTCTTTCTTTCTTTCTTTCTTTCTTTCTTTCTTTCTTTCTTTCTTTCTTTCTTTCTTTCTTTCTTTTTTCTTTCTTTCTTTCCTTCCTTCCTTCTTTCTTTCTCTGCCTAGATCAGTCTTATCCACATCAACTGGCAACAGCTCTCCAGAATTTCAGGCAGAAGTCTTTCCCAGCTGTAACTGGGCCAAAAGCAGATAGTATATTCCAGTGATGTATTTAAGTCTTTTACTCCGACTCTCAAGCCAAGTCTCAAGCCTCTACCTTCAAGTCCCAAGTCAATTCTCAAGTCCTTGCAAGATACTTTCAAGTCAAGTCTCGAGTCAAGTCTCAAGCCTGGGAGGCCAACTTTATACCCCAACCTGTATTCTAGAATTTCTGGACAGAGTTGAATAAAGTCAGTTTTAACAATTTAAGTAGAGTTAGCCCTCTATTTTTGTGATTTTGCCATCTGCAGCTTTGCAAGTGGGGAACAGATCCTTCTTACTTCCCATTTTGCAAAGCTGGAGCTTTTCAGAAACGGGGAATTGGATCCTTCTTATTACCCATTTCTAGAGCTTAGCTTTAAAAGGAAGGATCCTTCCTCCTCAAGCCCATTGCCTAACACATTTTCTGTTCCCCTCAGAGATATGCACCCTGCACTCTGGGCACAAGTCTTGCCTTCTGCTTTTAGGAAAAGTTTTAGAAAGCTCCTCCTATATATAGCAGGGACAGGCTGCTGAGCAGACCTGTCCCTCAAGCCAACCTCAAGCCAACGGGCTTGGCTAACCTGTTTGCTGTTCCCTCTGAGAAATGTGTCCCCACTTTGGGCTTGAGACAGATTGTCATGTGATCAGTAAGTTGTAAGTTTTCTGGATGAATATGTCATTTTACTGAACCAAATGTAGCAAGTCAGTCACTAAAAATATGCAAGTCTCAAGTCCAATTGAGTTAGTGTGTAATTTTAGACAAGTCAAGTCAGAGTCAAGTCACTGAAGTGACTTAAGTCTGACTTGAGTCTGAGTCAAGCCACTTGAGTCTACATCACTGGTATATTCCCAGTGGAACTCTGCCTTCCTTGGCAATCCCCCTTCCTTTCAGAATACTCTGAATCCTTCATTGCTGGACTGAGAAGCTGTTTAGAGTAGGTATTTGGCTCTGAGGAGGCTTTAGTGGATGAAGAAGGGAGGAAAGTTCCAGTTTCACTAATAAAGTACACTTTTGGATCTTGACCATGCACTAAAGTTCCAATCCTAAATATGATTATTCATTGATATGGTGCATATTGCATCCCTTTTAGTAAGACTAGACATTATTTTGGAATGGAATCCATGCTTTGTTAGAAGAGTGTAGTCTTAACGAATGGTTCTCCATTTTATTCCTGAGTCAAATTCAAACTACTGATATTAGCCTTTGAAGACATAGGCCATTTCCACACTATACTGTTATAGTGCTATTATTCCATTTTCAACACTCAATGGAATCCTTGGTTTTGCAGTTTAGGGAGAGGCATTTAGAATTCTCAGCCAGAGAGCTCTTTTGCCTCAGAAAACTAACCCAGAATTCCACAGGATGTTGAAAGTGGAATAATAGCACTATAACAATGTAGTGCAGAAATGGCCATACTAGGTATAAGACACAGATATCTCAAATAGGACTTTATTTGAACCTGTCCATAGCCTATGATATTTCAAGCGGAATATGCTACGTCTCTGGCTTATATAGGACAGAGTGATCAGGATTTTCTTGTCATTCAAGATTGGAGAATAGCCTGTTTTGAGAAAATCAGAAAGCAACTTAGCTAAATAGTTTGGTGGCTGCTTGATGTTTTTTAATGAGTTGTTATTGATATTACTCACTGCTCTTTCTCTTTAGTCTTGTTGTTTATGATTGCTCATTCAGTTTCCCTCCCAATGCTTTTATTGATATTATCAGGTACCCTGGGATTCTATTTTGTAGCCAAAGAGCAGGACAGAAATATTTTAACAAATGAATGAAGTGAAGGAAGATGCGGGTAATGCAAAACAAGAAGACAACAAAGAAGTTGTCTCTTGTGAAACGGATCCAGCTAACTATAGATGAAAAACACCATACTGATTCTTTATAAAACCAGTACAGAAATAATCAAAATACACTTTCAGCATTCTTCTAAATTATTACAATACTGTTCCATTTTCATCAAGGAACAGTACAACTGTTGTACATAATTACGTGTATTATTTGGTTAGACTGGATACATGTCTAGGTTTAAGAAAAATCCACAAATGGTGACAAAAAATGAAAAAGCAAATATTAGTTATCAGTGCAAATAATTTCTCTTTGTGGGATCCAAATTAAATTTATTTCTCAAACAGCCTTCTCACAAATCTCCAGTGTTATTTAGTATGATAGCTCTGGATAGCTGGTATTGTTTATAGCAGGCTTTGCAGCTTTTGAATTATGCTCTCAGCAAGTCAATTCTCTCTCTCTCTCTCTCTTTATATTTCTCTTCTATTCACACACACACACACACACACAGAGCACACAGTGATTGTCACTAGTATTAACATGCTGTTGGCAATTGTAAACTTTCCAAAAGTAAGTTATCTTCTCAACTTTCTACCACAGTTATCAATTTTGTTTTCAGATTTTTCCAGTGCCTTGAAAATGCCATTCCTTCGGAAAACTCTTAGGAAATAACCTAAGAAATTTAATATCAGTCTAATTCATACATAGTCTTAGGGGTTTTCCTATGAATACTATGTTATACACAAATTATAGAATGCACATGCACATGCATAAACATACATATTCAAACTGTGGAGGGGATTTTGTTTTCTGCAAGCATTATGAAATTTTCCAAGTGTTCCCTCAAGAGAGCTTATGCCATCAGCACTTAAGAAAAATATATGCAGAACAACCTGAATAAGAATAGCCTGCCTGATAGGGCAGAGGGCACCCAGCTTCTTTTGGACTACTTAATATTTTTGAGGTGAAGGCAGAAACAGGAAATCCACAATCAAGGAAACTCACGTCCTTAACTGCTCAGGAGACTGAAAGAACCTAACTTTTCAATCATTTGGAATATTCTCTTTTTCCCTCTTAACACTATAAATTGTAAGCCAATTTGGATGTTTTGGCAGAATGCAATGTATAAATAATAAGTCAGCTCCTATAGCATATTTTCCTGTATGCGGCTTGTTCTGGAGTGGATTGCTGGTGTATATTAGGAGGTGAGCTTCAAGTGTTTTGTCTCATCTTCACACCTTCTGTTCAACATATCCCTCTGAACATGCCTAATCTCATCTGGCTTTGGGCATTAAACAGGTTGAGTCTGGTCAATAACCACATGGGAGATTCTAGGGAATTCTCTGTATTCCCTATACTATGTATTCCCTATGTAGGGCTAGGAAAAATACTTGTCTGAAACTCTGGAGTGTTATTGCCAGCCAAAGTTGACCATACTGGCCTAGCTCAAACATTGTTATGACTCTGTATAAAGCAGATGCCTATGTTTTTAATAATTAGATTTCAGCCACATAAATACAAATCCTCAATTTTTTCCTGTTGAATTCTTGAAATTGTGCACTACTTTGTAGTATATTTGTGGCTCACATTTCTAGAGAGAAAGAAATCCAACCTTTTATATTTTTCCCAGCATTCAAAATGTCTCAGTGGTCAAAAAGTCATGTCACATGGCCTGAATCTGGCAAAGGAAATGCAGAATGTTTAAAATTTTAGAATTTTTCCATTCTAGTTCAGATCCATTCATTGGCTGCTTGCTTCTGGACCTAATCAAAGTTCTCATGTTGAATTTTAAAGCCCCAAGCATTCTGAAGCCTGCATGCTAAACTATTTCTTAGAGGTCAAACTGTGAGGCATTAAACTCAGAGTTTTTCTGTCTAAGCTGCATTAGAGTTCCCTTTGTTGACTTCCCTGGTTCTGACATTGATGGCTTCCTCTGTGCCAGTTGTAGTCCTGGATTTTTCAAATGCTTTCTCAGCTAACTTGGAGGTCTTTTAACCATGGCTATTCTAATGTGGTTGTGTATTTTTATATTGCTACTCTGTCTATGTGTTTATTGATCATTTTAATGATGATTCACATTTTATTGGTATTCTTTTATAAATTATAGGCACTGACAAGGCCAAGCATAATTTTTTGACTCCATAAAAATTTGTATTACAGCTCTCTGCTCCTGAACACATACCATGATTCCGTACCATACATTCAGTCACATGAGGCAAGAAATAAAAGTTTGTTTTAATTATGCAGCTACATATGCTGTGTTTATGAGATTATACCATGGCCCACACAGCCTTTGCTACCGTGCTTCTATACTGCTTGCTACTTTTATTTAATGTAGCCTCCAAATTGAAAATTGTCCAACAAAGCTTGCTGGACGATATTGGAACTTTTTTTGTTGGACCTAATAAAGTATCATCCTATCTGTGGTTTGGTTTTCTTTTTTATTCTTATGGACCATGGCAAACATGTTATAAACAGACCATTTCACATTAAATCTTTATTTTTCTGATTTTTTTTCACTGTAGAATTACGAATTATTTGCAGTGTTTTAAAACCATCAGGCTGGACCTTTGGGCAATACGATAGTGTTTTTGCAAACCTTCTTGATATAATGGTACTAGTTATAGATAGACTAATTTGTCAATTCTATTCTCTCTAAATTTAAAATTTTTCCAACTTTAAATTTGTTTTGTCATGAATTTTGACTTAAAAAAACAATCTGCATGAGAATTTATATGCATTTTTATATGCATTTATATGCATTTCTCCTAATGCATATTGGTCTATTTAATTAATTAATTTAATATAGACCTTTTGAACATTATTTTCACGAACAGACATATTTTTGTATGCACCTTCCCCTAATGTATATAGTTTTATACTCATCTTTTGAGATGAGAACTCCATTGCAAAATCTGCAGAACTCTGAACTTCAAAGGATAATCGAGCTTTAGTTCATATATTGATTTGAAAGTGAAAAATATTAGTTAAGTTTGCATTAATACACAAACTGAATGAATTCATTGTTCCTTCCAGTTGTAGAGGAAGGAACTGGTAAAATCACTTCTGAGTATTCTGAACAAACCCTATGAAATTCATGGGGTCACCATAAGTCAACAGGCAACTTGAAGGCACATATATACACAAACTTTCCAACTGTCCTGATTTGCCAGAGACAGTCCTGAAAAATTCCCTGTCATCCCACTTTTTTAGCTGTCCCACTTTCTCTTTCCTTCTCCCACTTTCCCCCTTACACCAATTGCCACAAACTGAGTTCAAATTGTAAAAGTTGTTTCAACTCAATTGACTCAGCAAAGGGGGGGCGGTTGGGGAGAGGTATGGGTGGCATCTTGACTTTCCCAGTAGGCTCAGGAAAAAACAAACTGCTGCAGTGTCTCCTAGCTTGTGTGCTATTTTCAGTAATAACTTTGCTATCTTGACCGCACTCTGGCCATTTCCGCACTAGCCTGTTATGGCGCTATGATTCCACTTTCAACTTCCTATGGAATCCTGGGGTTTGCAGTTTTGGGAGGGGCCGGCCAGCTATAACAGGCTAGTGTGGAAATGGCGTCTGAAGCAGCTTTGCCACACGTGTCCCAGTTTTCATCTGTGAAATGTTGGAGGGTATGATTTCTCCTCCATTCCTAGTGCTAATGGCAATATTTAATTAGTTTATGAAAGCAATAACCTGGAGGTGCATGAGGCATCTGGTATTTTTTCTTCATCATCAATTGCCACAGACACAGTCCATATACCATAATAATTTTACTGCTGTTTTTCTTCAGTCCATTTCCCTAGTTAGCTAGTGTATAGTTGGAACGAGACTGCAGAAAACTCTAGCCTCTTCTGAAAAGCTGGGAAACTAATAGGTGTTCCTTAGTATTGTTCCATTTGCTTAACCTCCTGACAATTGATTACTTGATTTGGGGCAATGGTTTCTGCAGGCATGAATGAGAACAAAACATATTGTGTAAATATTATCTGAAGCATTGGCTCCCATTATCCCAAAGATCAACAAGAGTACATTGTCTAGCCTAAGCACAAGGAACTTTGGGACTTACAGTTGTTGAGAAAGCATCCCACACAGTAAACTATGAATTTCTGCTTTTCAAGTGCCACATCCTAGCTTAAGTACACCAGCATACCTTTTTGTTCAAGAGAAGCAACTCATTGCTCAGAAAGTTGCTGATCCTGTCCTAACACTGATTTTATTTGGCTCCAGACATTGTTATACACTCTGGATAATAGGTATGTAGATCCAGAGATGTAGCCCTCTATAAGCACCATCAAAAGTAGTCCACAATTTAATTTGGTTGAGATTATTCTGAAACGTATCTTCATTTCATCCTTGCTACTTCCCAGAGTAAGTAAGTAACTGCATTACTTGTAACGTATTACTTCCAAACAATGAGCAATCTACAACTGCCTGAATATAATTCCTTATGCAGGATCCTGCCCTAAGATCCCTCTTTTTCCCATCTCCAAGTGCCTCCAGTGAATTTATAGGTACTCAGCTGCCTGCAGAAGGAGTAGTCCATTTTAACATTTGACAATCATCTGTCCCTCAGCACCAACTAGTTCTAAACAGAATTTGCTTTCTTCAGGTACTGCAAACATTTTCAGCATTCACAAATATGGGCAGTGATGGCCTTCAAACAGATCTTTCTGATTTCTGTATAAAGCAATCTATCACACCACTTCTGTACTCATAGGCTCCCCCCCTGCCCGTCCCACTTCCACCTTCTTATGTTCTCCCGATATCATTGCAATTCCAGAGAGGCTTTGAAAACCTCAAGTAGGTATTGATTAGTTTAAGTTTTTTTTAAAAAAAAATCCTATATTCTTCAGAGGCTAATGTAAGTCTCAGAAGTCAAGGAAATTTCTGCTCCTACCAAATACAAAGAGAGAGAGAGAGAGAAAGATGAGTAAATCTATTGCAGATTATTAACATTTTAGACTGTCAACGGTAAGCACATTAATGACAAAGATGTTGTAGGTCACTTGTGAGTTTTACATCTTTTTTGGTCTATAACAATTGTTTTGGTAATCAGAATAGTAGCATTTTGTCTGTTCCTGTTCTTTGCCAGTGAAAAGGGCCACCAGAACCAGAACAGAGTCAAGGACTGCTGATACTTTTTGATGGTGTTTTTCCTGTCATGATACAAAAGGCCACTAAGCTAGAAATAGAAAGAACGTAGACTGAATTTCAAGGAAAATGGATTTTGATGTGAGATAAGAAATATCTACTACAAATTTTGCCTTGAAGAACTACAAACCAAGGCTAGCGTCTTTGCAGCTTGGATGATCTGAAGAACTATGTGGGAATATTTATTCATTATTTTGATGACTAGCTGATTCTACAGATACTAGTAACTTGAAAACAAATAGTCCCACAATTTCAGAAGGTAGCTAAATGCATGATATTCAGTATTTTGAATGAAAAACTGCTGATGTTGGGACTCAGAATACTGGGAAAACCTAGATGAATTTAGCATTCAGACAAGCTCTTGTATTTTGTTATATGCTGGTATATTTTGTTAGTTATTAAGATAAAACATGCACATAAACTTGGTTGGAATAAATGTTTGGTTCCACTTGTGGAAACAAATGATTGTGCATGTTTTATCCTAATAATATTGTCAGGAAAAGCACCACGGGATATTTAAAGCATCTAAATACCCTGTGGTGCTTTTCCTGACAATATTATTAGGATAAAACATGCACAATCATTTGTCATAAGGATACCAAGCATATTTCATGTAAGTAGCATTTATGGAGAAACTGCTGGCACATGATAGGTCAAAGTGGAATGAAGCTGAACAAGTGCCATCTCCAGGTGTCCTTGGCTGGTGGACAACTGGTGACACAGTGAGAAGCTCTTTCCCACCATTCTGGTCCCACTTTGGAGCTTTGTTTTGAAGTTTAGCTGCAAATTTTTAAACAAAAGTGACAAAACACAACATAAAGTGATAAGATACAACATTAGACATATAAAATCAAGGAATGTAAAACATCAAGGCAAACAACAATTACAGCATATTTACAATATTACTGATAATCTCCATTGGAAAGGAATTCAGAATCTCAGAGCAGCCAACTGGGAAGATTTTTTCACGTTCTTGCTAAATGTGATTCAGGAGTTGTGAGACATTCACAAGGACTTCTCCCACAAACCCCAAGCCCTGTCAGGCTCATAGAAGAGAGCATAATCTTTCAAATAATCTGGTTCCAAATTGTGTAAGGATGCGTAGGTCACAAAGAGCCCTTCGTACCACTTTCAAAATGCAATGCTCTGATTTTGTAGACATTTCTTTCTGGTAGCATAGCAAGGTGTAGCTCTTTGGTAAACCAATAAAATAAATTTCATGAACATTTTGTCTCAGCTGTTGGTGCACAAGCTCCTTACAGGCTATTTGAAGGACTGTATCTCCCTATGTAAGCCCGTTAGAGCACCAAGATCTTCAGAAGAGGCCCTGCACTCTGTCCTGCTACCTTCTAGGCTCTTTTGTTGGGAACAAAGGAGCAGGCCTTCCTGGTGGCTGCTCCCAGACTTTGGAACTCCCTCCCTACGGTGATTAGAATGTTTTCCTCCTTGCTTTCTTCCACCGGTAAATAAAAACATTCCATTAAGCTTTTACAAGTTGATTATGATGGGCTTTTAATGGTGCACTGTGCTGTTTTGTTGGTTTGTAGATAGTCTTTTAATGGATTTTAATATTTTCAACTGTATAAATTATTTGATTGGCTTTAAATAGCTTTTATAGTTATATGCTTTTAATTGATTTTTATATAGTTTTTAATCTGTGTAGTTTTTAACAAGTTGCAAGAGGCTTTGAATCCAATTATTCGGAAAAGGGGGGGCATATACATGAGTAAAATAAATAAGTAAAATAATAATTATAGTACTTGCAGATTAGATACAGCAGAACAGGTGCAGCTAATGAGACCGTCACTGTCATTTTTTAAAAATAATCTCATACTGCAAACCTAAGAATAACAGTTGTTGTGTGCCTTCAAGTTGTTTCCAACTTATGGCAATCCTAAGGTGAATCTATCATGGGGTATTCTGGGGAAATAAAAGTACAGTACTTAATAACAGAAAGAAGGTGCATCCATATATTTCACATTTGTTTGCACATGCAGTTGCGCAGTTTTACAATTCACTAGTGCACAATCTCATGTAACTCTGTGAGTTTAAGTTACACTCCTTCTTATTGATGATAACGGTATCCAGATGCCACGGTCCAGATGTCCAGGAGATCACAAGTTCTGTGTTCATAGTCTCCTTGGACAGTAGCCTTTGGGCATGACTTGTAGCCAGCATGGTATAGCTTTAGGCCTGCACTTTGGAGACCAGATTTATTATTTAATATTTATTCATTTTCAACTTTTCTCTTCCACCTTTCTATAAATAGAATATTCAAGACAAGAGAGTTCAAATCCCTAGCTCTGCTCTGAAGTTCACCGGGTGTCTGTGGTCAAATTCACTGTCTCCCAAAGATTTGTTGCAAGGATTTGTTGTAAGGATGAACGAGACATGAATTGCAAAACACCTGTACACCAGAAAAACCAGCTGTCGAAACAATAGCAGAGCTGTTTTAATTTGTACCAGAGTTTGGAAGCAACTTATTAGAAACAATCATTACTAACATTATTATATATTTAATGTAAGGAGTAATTTTTTTTATTACTCCTAAAATAGTGCTTTAGGGAAGGTCATTTTGGGGGATTTTAAAGAATATTTTCTTTTATGAAAGATCACTAAAAAAGCATCAAAAAAGTGATGCAGTACTAATAATGCAGCAACAGTCATTCAGCAGTGAGTAACTCTGATATATTACCTTCTCAAAAGTGAAAGACTATATCTAAACTGTAGCATTTCAAACATTAATTGAATGTATTTTTTTTAAAAAAAACTCATTTCATCTTTGATTGAAATAAAGTACATCAATTAAAAAAAATTAAAACATAAACGCATCAAAACTGACCAATGGATCTGCTTTCCCTTTCTTTCTGCTAAGAACTGATGGGATCCAAGACAAGGCATGATCCAACTGGGAAGAAGAGAAAATTACATAGCTGGAAATTGAACACTAAACCCATTGAACAGCAATCCTATTTTAAATACTTGGCTTTGGGTTTTGATTCAAAATTGTCTTGGAAAATTCAGTTCCATGAAATTAAGTTGAAATTCTCCCATTTCATTAATTCTTTATTGAAGTTTTATCGATTCCATGGGGGAAACTTGGTTGCTCCTACAGTGGTGGTCTTTCAGAAGAAAATTGTTCCTCAATTATTGTATGAGGCAGAAATCTGGGGATACAATAACACTTTCCCTCTAGAATCTGTGCAAAACACTTCCTTTAAATCTCTGCTGGCTGTTCCAAAAAGTATACCTGCTTCCCTTTTAAAAGCTGAAACTGGGCTAATCTCTCTACAAGCTGGTATGCATATGGCATTAGCCTTATATTGGCTAGTATGAGTGACACTCGAGTCTCCCCAAAAAATGGTTTCTGGAGCAATTACAATCCCCATCTCAAAGCTCTTGGAGAAATTCAGTTAGGATGATACTCCACCATTATGGGATCAATACAGAAGCTCTACTAACTTATTCTTTCAACAGAGTTAAACAACTGGTCAAAGAAAAAAAATTATCTTGCTTCTGATTGAGGGGAACTGCATTTGCTCTCTCAAATGGCATACTCTTTATAGTAAGCATTAGATAAGACATCTTTTGGAATGGAGCAATTTTTTTTCAATCTTTCTGTGGCCCCACTTAGAACAGTATTTATAGCACTTCAATTTTCTTTGTTTGCTTCTGCCCTAGATATCCCTTAGGAGTTTGTGTTTCTTCAGCTGCATCCAGTATGCATGTGCACACTCTAACCTATAGGATTCCCATAGCCAGCCATGGAGAACTGGATTCCTAATCAGGGATAGTCTAAAGCCCAACTGCTGTGAGGATATGCTGGAGCTTCCCTGCTGTATATCATCAGCTGCCACCAATTAAGCATATCTTACAGCAGCAATGTTTATTGTTTAGTACCAAAGTCTTGGGGAGGATTGGAACTATACCCACTTCCAGAATACAACAAGAATGTTCAAAAAGCAGGCCTCCAGTTCTCAGAAGTGGATTGTGAAAGGTAGAGGCGGTTACAGGGAAAAGTTGTGGATAATGAGACAATATTCTCAGAAATGAGAATGGTACTCAGTTCTATGACTGCCATCTCATGACTAGGATGAACATTTGGAAACAAGACATATTTTAAAGCAAGGGTAGGTAAACTTTGCCCCTGAAGATATTTTTAACTTCATTTCCCAAGAGCTCCAGCCAGTGTGACCAAATGTTAACAGATTATGAGAGCTACAGTCCAAAATAATCTCCAGTGTATGCAAAACATTCACTAGCACTGAAATTAATGAAACGGTTGCAGTTTTGTTGAACTCCATACACACAGCACAATCCATTCATACAATATACCAGTTGTACATATACCATCACCTATATTTGTGTAGTTATACCAGTCAATAGGATTACAACCCAAGGACTTAGAACAAAATCTGGGCATCTCCCTTAAGCACTGGTCAACAGTATAAGCTCACAGCTTCATGCTGCAACCTGGTGTCCTCCTAAACTTTTGGTAACAGCAAGTGATTAGGAATGATGGAAGATGTAGTCCCAAACATGTGGAAGACATCAAATAAGAAAGTGCATCTAACTGGCATCTCCTCCACCTAACCTTTTCTGAAGGATATGTTCAGATTTTTTTCACTCTTGAAGCTTGTGTATCTCCCCCACCATTTTTTTCTTTGATTGTTACTAAAGTCATTTCCACACTAGACTGTTATAGAGCTATTACTCCATTTTCAACATCCTATGGAATCCTGGAGTTTGCAGTTTAGGGAGGGGCCAGGTGGCAAACCCCAGGATTCTATAGGATGTTGAAAGTGGAATAATAGCATAACTGTCTAGCGTGGAAATGGCCTAAGATATGGCACTTGCATATCCAGCTGTCAGAGCTTCTTGTGATGTCCAGAACCACACTGGAAACCTTCATGGTTCTGTATGGAAACTATTTGTACGGTTGAGAGGTCAGCATCCCTGCTGCTGCTGCTGCTGAATTTCCTGGCAATTTGCATACCGTTAAAGCATTAGCCATAATGTTTAGAAAATTTAATTTTAAAGCTGTGCTGTTAAAGATGTTTGCTGAATGGTAAGCATCTTTGACAGCTGGGAAATTTGTTAACACTCTGATAGCAACACTATTTGCGCCTGAGTCTGGAAGGTAGTAAACAAAACTCCTTACTATTTTACCGCATGAATGAGAATTTAATGCAAGACAAGGTGTTTTTAAAAACAAATTTTATCACAGAAATGCAGTAATGAAGGCAGCATGTGTTTTTATTTTCAATATTTTGAATTCAATAAAGTATAATGTTGAATTCAATAAAATATTTACTTATATTTTAGCCCCAGGTACATTTTTATGTGTTAGTATATGAGAGAAGAGACCCTTCCAAAACAATTTTGCTTCTTTAATTGCTTTTCTCACTATTCCTGGGCCTACTATGTCTGGCCCTGGTAAAATCCACCCCCATTCTCCTTTTTGTTTATTCTAACACCTTCGTATACAGTAAGGTTAAAAACAAGCACCTAATAGACAAAGAGGTATAATGAGAGCAAAGCTTGCTTCTTTTCAAGAACAATCTACCACAACAATACATTCGTAATACTGAAAATGATAATTATTCTGTTACAATATTACTGTTGATGTTGTGCGCTTTCAGGTTATTACTTCCTTATGGCAACCTATGCAGGGGGTTTTCTTGGCAAAGTTTGTTCAGAGGGGGTTTACCACTACTGTTCTCTGAGGCTGAGAGAGTGTGACTTTACCCACTGGGTTTCCATGGCTGAATAGGGATGTGAACTCTAGCCTCCTGAAGTCCCAGTCCAACATTCAAACCACCACACCATGCTCACCCCTTGCAATATTATTTATTTTATGTGCACGTCATCTTTCTCCCAAGTGGGACCCAAGACAGGTCTCAGAGAGAATCAAGGTTACAAATCTCCACCATAAATGTGTTTTAAAAATTAAAATCGCCACATAAAACTTTGTTACTAGGGATGTACAAATCAGTTTATCTCAGGTTTTTCAATATTCAGTCACTAATCACACAGATGTAATTTCTGTATCATTCTGAAAAGCATGAAAATGTATTTTGTAGACTTTTCCCCTAATGAATGCATTTTTGTGTGCACCTTTCCTTAAAATGCCCCTTTTTGTATGCAAATTTCCCTAGTGTATGCATTTGCAGAGCAAGAACTGCATCGTCAAATATGGAGAGGTGTAGAATCTAAAGGATTAATGTGTTCTGATCTGTATATTCATCTCAATTAAGCTGTGAATTTGGCTGGTTCACTTAAAAATCGGGACCAAATAAAATTCTCCAGCACCCTTAAATATTACATAAAGTGCCAAAATTACTTAGAAATTCAGTGTAACAGTCACCCTTGGATAATGGCAGAAAGGAAGGAACAAAGCCGGAACAACAAGAATTATTTTACATATGAATAACAACTATTTAGTTATCAAAACAGTAACGAACAAGCGTGACTTTATAGAGTTCTTTTTAAAAAATTTAGCCTCCTACGGTTTTAATAGTCTTTTTCCTATGGTTCAGGAATGCACGGTAACACTCAGCCTGGTTCCTATATCCTTATTTCAAAGAGAATCATTCAAGCCGACATCCACCCTGTCAAGAATCTTGACTTTGAGCTGCTAATGCAGAATAAAAATCAATATATATTTTGATCATTTGATGAATATTTACTTCTTTCTTTAGCACTCGGGGATTTCAAAATGAAAACTGCTGAATCAAGTCGTTTTATTTTTCTGTGTTTGTGCCAACACCAATTTACTACCCTCCAGAAAGTTCCTGAACAAGACATCCCAAATGGCATACTTGTTGGTTTTTCCTGTCAGTCATAACAGGGTGCCAGCAGGGAGCCATAATCATTTCCCTTTCATACTGTTACTGCTCCAGAAAGGGAGTAGTTTGATTTACTTTCCCAGAAAAAGTAAACTTGTCTTATTTAGACATCCATAGAATGCTTCTGTGTTTATTCTTTTCGGAAGAGCAGGCAGTCTTATGGCTGCTGTTTTGCCTCTGCTGATAGCTGCCCATTAAAAGCTAAATGCTTGTTTTATTTTTGGGGCCCTCCCAAGAAACACAATTTATAGCTGGGTTTGAACTCAGGGAAATCCTGGGAATACTTACGAAGTGGAGAGCATTAAAAACGCACTTTCTCTTGTGGATGTTTCTGAGAAATGGAGTCAATTTTTAGCTGACTGCTGTAATAAGGTCAAAATCTTTATTAGTTTATTGAATACCAAAAGACATATTGCTCCAAAAAAAAAAAAAAAAAGCTGAGCAATTAAGATAAAGCTTCATTGGGTTGCTGTTTTTATATGAAATATATGTGCCCATTTGTAACATAAGAGATTTAAAAAACATATAACTGAAGTATATCCAAAGCCAGTGTTTCCCCTCTGATTTTTAAAGGCTCCTCCATATTTGAAAAAGAACTGGATTCGTTTATGAATGCCTGTAAATGGTAGCAATTTTGGCCTTGCAAAAATAATTTTATACTGACTCAGTAGAAGGGCTTTAAATTAAACAGCAATTTTGTTGGTTTCTTCTTATAAATTAAATAAAAGTGGCAGCAGATGACTTACAGAAGAGTGATATCTGCTAGTACAGTTATGAGATATTATGCAAGCAGATGTTTTAAATAAAATAAAATATTTAGATTGCTGAATACAAAGGCACTTATAGAACGTCTTTGTTAAATTACATTTTTCTTTTTCATTTTGTGGGGTGGGTGACAGGATAGGGAAAAGAGAGGCGGGGGGAGAGAATGATCCTGGAAACAGAACCAACAGGAAATGATGCTATATCTAAAACAGCTGGAGACTGTAGCTAATATAAATTTACTTGAAAATAAAAATGCTTTATGCCTCTAGAGACAGGCTGTAACATGCAGTAAAATAAAAGATGAGAATATAAATGTATTGTTAAATCCCAACTTTATGTCTACATATTGTATTAAGAAGTGATCCGCAACCACAGGGAAAAGCAGTATAGGGCAGGTGTTAAAAACCACAACCCAATTAAAACGTGTAAGAAATCTGAAAAAAAAAAGAGTAAAATACTTTCTAAGACTTTTTCCCTGTCAAATCTAAACTGTTCATATAGGCTACTCACTCCAGTCTGGCAGTAATGGTAATGTAATCCCACTTTTACTGCATCACCAAGATATACCAAACCTAAGGGAAACCTTTTATCTCTCTACTTTAACTTAATATTGATGTACATTTGTTTCTGTCTAAGAGACAAAGGTAAGTTAAGATGATCCTTCCTTTTAACATTTCACTACATGGGATTTGAAATAATTTTCTTTTGAGGGGAACTTGATCCTATACTGTTCATATTCTATTCAGATTTATCTTTCTCACACACACACACAAACACACACACACACACATATATATTTAAAAAGTACTTTTATTCCACATTTTTATTTTTATTTTTTTTCAGAGGGAAGACAAGCCCTCTCAAGGCAACTCACTGAAATAATATTAAAGCAATTTACAGTGCAAATATGATCACTCAGGAGTAAACTTCACTGACTCCATAGGCTTTAATCACAGGTAATAGAGCAACTCCTGTCCACTGGTAAAATGATTGACAATCTTACACCGATGAAAAGGAGCAATGCTGGTAGGATTGCTGTGTCTGTTTCATGGCCCTTTGTTAGCATAGGTGTAAATCTACCACTAGTGGTGTTCACATGGATGGAGGGGAGGTTTTGAGGTAAGGCAGAGATTGTCTGATTCACTGCATCTAAAACACCTTTATTCCTTTGAGTGGAGTTTAGATCTGTCCCTTCAGCTATGATATTCTGGAGCTACTGTGGCTAATTGTACTCTTATTCCCCTTTCTAACCTATGTTGTCCTTTCTTGCAAAACGTGGGTGTGGGCATTTTATCAGACATATATCAATATGCCAAGAATTATGCTCCCTGGGGTACATAATGTCTGTCTTCTGAGATGAATGCTGTCAGCATTGTTGAAAGAGGGAAAGGGTGGGAATTTTGTTCTGTTCATTTTTAAAAAATTAGAATTTTCCAGAATCTTCAAATTTCTTCATAATCATGGCAGGGAAAAAAGAGTGTGAGATTTTAGAAAACGGAATATAGGAGAAATCAAAACTGGCAAGTTTGCCCAGGCTGCCAGAGGGCATTGGGGGACTGACTCTTAATAGTCAGAGTCTGTATTTCTGTGAATTCAGCTATGTTTCTCATGCTGAATTAGTGCTGTTATCCTCCCACACACACTTTTTTCCTGACAGGCTCTTGATTTGTAATGACTACATGGCAGACATGCTGTTACCATGACAGGAAGAGTTGCACCGATTGGATTCAGCACTATAGATGGTTGAGAATTTAATTCATTTCTTTTTATAAGAACTTTCCCAAGTCCACAGATTTATCATAAATGGAAAGATTATATATCTGCTGGGTTCATACACACACACACACACACACACACACACACAAACATATATCATGGAAGAAAGTGAACCTGTCAGATTTGTTAATTCCTATTTTGAAGCAATATTATGTAAACTTTGTGTGTAGGCTACGTGTAAGCATAAATAACATTGCCCAAATGTAACAGACTCATGGACTCTGGAACTCTGTTGTGCATAATTTTCTGCTTACCTTCTCCTTTGAAATAAATTGGGGAAAGCCAAAGGTATATCAGCCCATATGTGCAAACCAGATGCATTGTGCGTGTTTGCTTTGCTAATCATCACTGTTCCATTATTGCTTTTTATTTTTTAAAAAATGTTGATTGCTATAAACACTTATAGGTGCTTTCCCCTCTCACGACAAATTCACACTATCTTTGATCCAGCCATCAAATGAAGACATTTTCTCTCTGCCACCACAATGTGCTCTCTCTTTCTCCCTCTCTCTCTTCTCCCTCTGAACCATCACAGATCTCTTAAATGGCTCCTCTCTCCCTCAGTCCACAGTAACACAGTCCCTTTCCGCAGGACAGCTTTCTCCCAGAATGGGGACGCGAGAGGAGTGGGACCACAATGACACTTCCACATGATGTCATCGCTGTCTCACCCTTCTTGCGTCAGCAGCTGGTGCAATTACGGGGTATATCATTGATGGAAAAAAAACATATGCGGGGTATATCATTGATGGGAAAAAAAAACAATGACCCCCAACTGTGTGAGCCTTCCATCTCAGCCAGCCATGCACAATGACCAGAAATGCGATCACATGCTTCCCTCCCCACTGCAGCATGGGAAGATGGTGGCTGCAGTGCAGAAGTAAGAGGCATGTCCCTCATATTCACTTCCACAGGCAGCAGGCTGCATGCAGAGGAGAGTGCTGGGGACACACTCCCATCCTGGCAGAGGTGCTGCCAGGATTGCGATGGGATGACGCACAAGAACGTTATCCTGTGGAAAGGGCCACAGGTCTTCTTTCATAATATCCTGTAACCTATACTTTCTCTCTATTAAACAGATCTGCCTTTAATGTAAAGTTGAAGGCTTTCACGGCCGGAAGCCATAGGTTGTTGTGGGTTTCCCTGGTTTTGAGGCCATGTTCTATTAGTATTTTCTTCTGACATTTTGCCTGCATCTGTGGCTGGCATCTTCAGAGGATATGGTGGCATGGAAGTGAAACAGTATATATACTTTTGTAGTCCCTCAGATGGTTCAGACATCAGAAGAGACTCAAGACCCAGAAAAACCCACAGCAGTGAAGATAAGCAGCTAACCAAAGCAAATGTGTTTTTACCATACATCAAAGGGCTCACTGACCATACAGGGAAATTGATGAAGAAACATGAGCTCCAAACAATCTACAGACCAATCAAGAAAATTCAACAAATGCTACATTCAGCAAAGGACAAGAGGGATCCTCTAACTTCTGCTGGAGTTTACTGCATACCTTGCAGCTGTGGGCAGGTCTACACAAGGACTACAAAACGCAGCGTCCAAACACGAATCAAAGAACATGAAAGACACTGCAGACTGATCCAGCCAGAAAAATCAGTGGTAGCAGAACATGTTATAAACCAACCTGGACACAGAATGCTTTTTGAAAGCACAGAAATTCTGGATCATTCTGACAACTACTATGTCAGACTGCACAGAGAAGCCATCGAAATCCATAAATACGTGGGCATTTTCAACAGGAAAGAAGAACCTCGGAAAGTAAACAAAATTTGGCTACCAGTACTGAAGAACACTAAAATCAAGACTCAAAAACATGCCAATTAACACCACCCAGACTCTGGAGGTCCCTCTACAGGGAACAATACAATGGGTTGCTAATGTACTTAACTGTTATACATATCGCCTGACTAACAATACAACCCTGGGGGATATCCCATTTAACAATAGGCCAACTGTAACACATGCAAATTGCTCCCTCCCTCCTGGAGTACTACACAAGTATATATACTCTGTCTCACTTCCATGCCACCAGATCCTCTGAAGATGCCAGCCACAGATGCAGGCGAAACATCAGGAGAAAATACTAATAGAACATAGCCTCAAAACCAGGAAAACCCACAACAACCTATAGATCTGCCTTCCTTGGCTCATTCATCCCCTTTTCATCCTGTCTACATCCCAACCTCTCCTCATCTCTTCCTGCCATATCAGAGGCTTCTGATCCCCATCTCTCTCTTCCTTTTCCATCTTTGTCTTTCAGCAGACTGAGGTCTTCTTCTTCCTTTCTTTAGGGTTCCACCCTCTTCCTGCCACACACATGGGTATGTCTGCCTGTTTATTTCTCCTTTCCTGGGTCCCTCTGCACATTTGTGCCTCATTGCTCATTTTCCCCTTCCTTTACTGCCCTTCTTCAGGGCATTCTCTTCATTCCTGTGCCTCATTGTGTACGGTAACAAAAAGAGAGATGGGTTGACTCTAGGTTTACATGGAGAAGAATTCTTTGAGTTGGATGATTCCATACGTTGAATGGGAGAGTCCAATTATGTCCATCTTTCTATTCCCTGCAGCCTCCATGCCCCAAAGAGTAGAGAAATCCTCCAGAATCACATAGAAGATTGGTTTTATTTATTTAAATAATTGTTTATATCCTGCTTTCAGTCCATATGGGACCCAAAGCAGCTCACACCATAAATTAAAACAATGTACCTAAAACAATCTTAAATACAACAATCTAAAAAGCATTAAACACAATCCACTTTGAATTCTTAATTTAAAACAGTTGAATGCACACTAGAAACTAGGGATGGGACAAATTCAGAATTTTCCAAATCTTAATCCAGAGCCGAATACCCTGGAAGATTCTGGGAATCTCAAGAATCTCGAATCTTTCTAATCCTTTTTTTAAAAAAGAGTTTAAAAGGCAAGGGAAAGAAGGATAATCTCGGACAAGACACACTCTCTCAGCCTTAGCAAAAGCCTAGGTAAAGGCAAACCTCCCTCTGAAGAAATCTGCCCAAGACAATTGTCATAGTTTTGGCTCAGGATCTCCCTAGATTGAAAATGACATGAAGGCCCTTTCTACACAGAAATGCCACATTTTCCTGCCTGTGTAAACAGGGTCACATACTACAGTAGAGACATAATCCAGGTCAAAACTGGCTTTTCTTTGCATAGCTTCTTCTGCCATCCTGGGGTTTGTAGTTTACTGATGCACCAGTACACTTTGGCAGAGAAGGCTTTGACACCTTGTAAAACTCCAAACCCCAGAATTGTGTCTGAAAGAGGTTTGTAAGGGAGCTCTGCAAAGGAATGTTTCAGCTGTCCTTGAAATCTCAAGCCTGTAGTTTCCAGTCAAGTACTGAACTTAAACATGAAATGTTCAATTTAAATATCTTAGAATACAAGCCCAGATGTAATTTGTGAAATTGTTAGCAAAGGCCATTATTACTCCAAGGGAAAACCTCACCTACTTACTATCTTCCCTTGTATGTATGGTCTCCCAGGTTTTCAGGCGCCCTGGTCTCCCAGGATTTCAGGCATCCCAGTCTCCAACAGTCTATTTAGTTGGCGAATTCAAAAGATTCAGTTTGCCTATTTTGGCACAGGGATTCAGATTTGGGAATCTCAAATCCTTACCCAGGATTTGAGGATTTGAGGATTCGGTTGGCCCATCCCTGTTAGAAACCTATCTGCTGCAGTATCCCAACCAGTTAAAAGCTGAAGGCTTATTTAAATAAAAAGGTCTTTGCCTGCTAGTGAAAGAGAGTAGGGAGGAGGCCAGTTGAGCCTTCTTTGGCTGAAACTTCCATAGCCTGGGAGCAGCCAACATGAAGGCTCTCTCCTGGGTCTGTGGTGGTGGTGAGACTGAGAGGAAGCCCTTGCCTGAAGATCTTAAAACTTGGCTAGGCTTGTATGTAGAGATAGGGTCTTTCAGACAGTTAGGATATAAGCTATATAGGGCTATAAGTCATAACAAGCACTTTGAATTCTGCCTGGAAATTGACTGACAGCCAGTGAAGCTGTTTCAGGAAGAGAGTTATATGCTCCCTATCAATGGCCCCAGTTAGCAATCTAACCTTTTGGACCTGCTGAAGTTTCCAAACGCAGCCCCACATAATGTGTTTTATGGTAATTCAAACACACCAATAGTATGTGTTATGGTAATTCAAATGGGATGTAATCAAGTCATGTGTTACCATGGCTAGATGTGACATCTCAACAAATGGACATAGCTGGCACATTAGCTTTAATTATGCAAATGCATTCCTAGCCACTGTTGAAACCTTAGCTTCCAGGTTTGGGTTTGAGTCCAAGACCGTACTCAGATCATAAACCTGAGATTTCAGGGAGCTGATTGAAGTTTGAGGAATTGTCTAAAATCACCATACTGCTAATCTCTTTTAGTGGGAAGTTTCTGTTAGATCAGTGCTACTCAAAGTGGTGGTCTATGGATTGAGCTATTGACTGCCAGTTCATGGGGAAGTCTTGGGAAAGAAACATTTGCAATCAATGGGCACAGATATCATGCTGGTCCCCAGCATACTGGGAAGAAAAACTCTGCCTATCCCCTACAAGAGACAGTTTACAAAGCAGTGTGCTAGATCATAAACATATGGAATCTTTTCATTTGCAAAATGTAATTTAACTACATTGATTCTGCCAAGAAAAATTGAAAGACAATAGAAGAGAGGTGAAGCCCTCCCCCTTTTCCTCCTTACTGCCTCATGCATCAACACAAAGCATTGAACACATTATTTTTTTCCCTCTTTCCAAGGGGGCAAATAACAACCCCACCATTTGCCATTCCAGATGATGGAAGTGGGGAGGCTGCAAAACCTTAATAGAATGCCAGTGAAAAATCATCCTTGATTTGATTCCTCTGCACTCTTGCCCCTGCTTTGAGCATGGATGAGAAGAAAACAGCCACATGACATTTGGGGAAATCCCATTTCTCACCCACCTACCTGTTGAAAGAGAATGCATGAAATTAAAAAAAAAAAAAAACACAGGCAGGATGCAGGAAACACAACCCTTTACCTATAAATATAAACTATAAGCAGACCCAATCCATGTGATCCCTAACAGCCATTAACAATTCCAGAGCACTGCATCAACAATCTAATATATAAAAGTCAAAGTCTGTTTGTCTAGGGCCCTTTTCGCATGGCGTTTTGGAAGCGAGAGGGCCCCCTGAGGAGCGGTCTGCATGACACACTCACATTTACTCAAGGGCCGGACACAGAGCGGGCACGGATCTTTCATTTTCGGCTTATAGCCGAAAATCGTGCGTGCTCACGCGTTGCTCCGGCGCCCTACACGCACTTACCTGGCGTGCAGTGCATCGGGAGCCAGGCTGGTCGCGCTTCCTGGGCAGTGCAGGCTGGGAAAGGTCCCAGGCTGCACTGTGAAAGGAAGAGACAGGGTGCTCGCGCGAGAGGAAGGAGCTGCAAAGCCCAAGCAGCAGGGAAGCAGCAGGGCCGCGGACGCGTTCCTCCCAAGCCTTCATGCGCAAGCCGAGCAGCCCAGCACCGGTAAAAGGTGAGGTGCGAAAAGGGCCTATGTCGGGCAAAGACCTCCTATGACTGGTTACCTAAGAAGATTCTATGGAATCTTGGGGTTTGCAGTTTAAGAAGGGGCCCTTAGAATTCTCAGCCAGAGAGCTCTTGGGCCTCAGTCAAATGTATGTTTTGAATAGACCAGTTGCTATGGAGATGAGGCCTAGCAGCAAAGAGGAGGCCAGTATATTCCTTCAGGAACCCAACCTCTGTATGTATGTATGTCCCTCACCATCCCCGCTTTCTGTGTGCCTTCTCCACTCCTCCACTTGTCTTGTGTGATTTCCTCTCCTCTCTCTCTGCATGCCTCTCTTCTTCCACTCCACCTTTTCTTGTCTTGTCTTATCTGCAGCATGTTTGCTCTCCCCTTACTCATGTTTTGCAAAGACCTACCTCCCTTTCACTCACAAAGCTCTATACCATAGGGGCAGCTTGCTGTGGGTTTCCTCCTCCTGTTTTTCCCTCCCTCTGTCCCTCCCTTGGAGTGAGTAATTCTATCAAAAGTGGTAGGAAAGGTGGTGAACGTGAATAACATGCTGCCCATATATTCTTTCCCAAAAATATATTCATTTTTTTGTTGAGAGAATGGGTATTTCACGTTGTGGTTTATGTCTCCCCAGACAAAGTTAGCAAATTAATATTATGAAAGTCCCAGCCAACACAATGACTGGCTATTCTAGCTGAGATAGTATCAAAGTTGTAGTCCAAAAAAAGAAAGAAAAGAAAAGAAAAGATTATTTCACAGCTCTGGTGTGAATCCAGGGAGGAGAGCGCAATGCAAAACAAATATGCAGATACACTTCTGCCTCCTCCGTCCAGTTTCAATAGTCCTAGTTATTCTCACAAAAAGGCCACAAATAATCAGACAACAAGCTCATAGGCTTTATGTTGTAATGAGCTGATACAGCCTATAATCACTGCTTAAGCTTCACAAAGAGGAAAACTGGGGCACAACTCTTTGTCAGAAGATCAGCTTTCTGACTTTGATGAATGACTTTGTAGCCTAGTCTTATATACTTTTATGTGAAAGCAAGGTCCATTGATTTTATTCTTCCCCATTAAATTCTGCACATTGCTATATATGTGATGGAGCTCTCATCACCATCAACGCCAATGAAATATTTAACATGTCTCTTGAAACAGTCATTGAGATGGCTACGGACCTACATTATATTCACATGCCAGTATTATGGCCTTCACCTACTGACTGTGAAAGCTTTCACAGCCCTGCTCACTAATTGAACCGACCAATTCTGCAGTGCTGCATGTGATTTGTGATATTATGCCTTTAAGTGTGTTATTTAAGTTTGCAATGCAGTTAATTGAAACCCTACTAGATGCAAATCAAAAGTTTCAGCCTTAATTGAGATATTTTGAAAATTGAACCCATTGCTTCAGGCAGGTGCTACATGAGATTCCATTAATATAGGTAATTAACATTAGCCTCTGCTTTAATTAACATGCACACTTTAATTAGTAAAGCATTAACCAACATTAAAAAATCTGATCTTCATGCATCACAAAACCCGCAAAGTTATGACTTCTATGTTATTTTTTTTCCCAGGGCTGTAAATCACATAGCACATTGACAGTTTAAAGTAATATTTTATTCAATACATAAGTTACTTGAAATCCATTAAATGTAAATATTTTAAATACTGTTAAACTACTACAGTGCAGATATGTGTATTCAGATTTTTTTTAAAAAAAATAAGTTCTTTGAAATTGTCCTAAAAGTGTAATCAGTAAAAAATGTACAAAATGCCTAAGTACTATATTTTTGTAAGAGATGCTTTTTAAATATGTGCCATCTTACAAACAACACAGAAATCATCATCAACTATCTTCCTAATTTCTTTGTGAAAAGCTCCGTGTAATCAAAAAGAATGTATACTTTCTCAACAAATGATAATTTTTCTATTTCTTATCTGGCAAACCAATATGACAACTATTGATTCTACCAACAACAAACAACGTAATGACTCCAAGCTCACCCCCAAATTACTACAGAATTGTGAAGCAATATCTGCAACATTTTTAAAACCAATTAAATAATAGCACTTTGAATACTAGCTAGAAATCACAGCCCCATTTCTGCAGAGTTTTTGACAACTGCTGTTATGCAAATGGATAAATACTTTTCCAAGTAAACACAGACCCTGAAACTTTTTTAAAAAATGGATTAAAAATAATCTTTATACAGTTTGAACTCTGAATATTGTTTTAGGTTATTTTTAAAGGAAGACATTGATGCTTTAAAGGTTTGAACAATGCATTTAGTGGACTTACAATCATACAATTTGATTATCCAGATGGAAAACATGAATGAAAATCCACATTTGCATCCGAGCCATTTAAATTTATTGTTAATCACAAGTTACAACTGCTGATTGCATTTTTGCTTGAAAAGGAAGTGCATGAGAAAGCACTGCATGCAAGTCATTCCATTGAAAAGGACTCCCATTATCCTCTGTTCAGTATTCCCAGTGAAGTTGAACATTGGAGGCTAGATTTCTTATAGGAATTGAAGGAACCGCACCTGCTAAAGCAAGAGACAATATGCATACACTGAGAGGAGAACTAGTCTTTGATTGAAGTCTCCAGAGGTACCAAGTCAATTTTTTCCCTGAAACACACATTTCAGAAGAAAAGGCCCACAGAAGAGAAGGAAAGAAGAAAGGCCCGATTTACTAACAAAACGATTGTCTTCAGGGCAAAAAGTCTTCAATGCACATAGTGAAATTAGTATGTAAGGCTAAGTTCTGTGTTTTTGGAGAGTTCAGCTTTATGCTGTGTTTCACATTCACAGTATGCACACACATATGTACATACATACAAAATCACAAATGTAAAATCTGAATCTACAAAATTGGCAGCTTTTTCAATAGTTTTTTAAAAAAAACAAAACAAAACAATCCCTCTGTGCCTTTTACTAACATTTGTGTGTGATATTCCAGGGTGTTTTGTGAAATGTTGTGAGCCCTATGAAGCTCAAAGCACTGGGAATACAGTCTAGAGAAGATTACTAAAGCAAATTCTCAAAAGAAATGAGACATAGATATTTAGCTCCCAGCAGAAATTTCTCTAAGTTTTCCATTATTTACTGAAATCAGAGCTAAACATCTTTTTCCTTTCTTCAGTAGGAAGAGAATAAAGTATATGATGGCAAGACTCCCTCTGTGCCATAACTACAGACTTTTAGCAGAATGTGAAAATTAAACAAATTTGTGGTATATAGATCTAGGGAGCATGATACTGGGAAGTATATGTAGCCAAATAACATCCTAAATTAAAGCACAAAGCTTTAAATGTGTGCACTGCATTGGTTAAGTAAGGAGCTTATTGATACATGATGGAAATACTGTGTGTCTATGAAACTCTTCCACAATTGTGGAACTTGAGATTCTGTATTTTGAATCCCAAGAAAATGCAGCTTTCTAGCCATTTCCGCACTAGACTTTTATAGTGCTATTATTCCACTTTCAATATCCTATGGAATCCTGGAGTTTGAAGTATAGGGAGAGGCATTTAGAATTCTCAGGCAGAGAGCTCTTTGGCCTCAGTAAACTGCAAACCCCAGAATTCCGGAGGATGTTGAAAGTGGAATATTAGCATTATAACAGTGTAATGTGGAAATGGCCTCAGTTTTGGACACAGCAACGTTTTTGTAAAATAGTTAAATCTGAGAACTTGGGCAGGTCTGGGACCAGTTTTGCTCTGCCATGGACTGCATTCTATCAAATAATGGCTTTTAGAGTACTTTCTAAGGACCAAAATCTGCAAAGGCTCATTTTCAGTGCTGCTTTTTTAAAAAAAATCTATCTCTTGTTATTTTTTACTTTACACCTTACTTTAGAGGAAAACTGCCAATCCCATAGGCTTTAATGAGTGACAATTCTCATATTTGCAGCCATTTTCTTTTCCAGAGAGACCGTATGCAGTGTGATAGAGGCACTGCTGCCCAATAAGAATTCTGTTCCCAATGAAATTCTACTTGAGTCTCCAAATTCCTAGCATTGCAAAGACTGATACATTGAAAATAATTCACACTTAGAACTCTTATATTTGCTGTGTTTGCAGTCCTTTAGTATCTTTATCTATTTCTTTACTTTGGATATCTAGGCCCTTTCCACACCACTCACTCAACCCATCATGGGGTGGGGAGAAGGATGGGTCCGTGACAACAGTTCTGCATGACACCATCATTATCCTGTTCTTCTCCTGTCCCCAGGTGGCGCAATCACAGATTAAATCATTGACAGGGTTTCCCCATCAATGACAGGATCGCGCTACCATCGTGGACTTACCTGTCCTGCAGAAGCCCAAGAAGTGTTCCTGTTGCACTCCCCTCCTGTCAGAGTTGATGCTAGGATCCCCACCAGGACTCCACTAAAATGTAGGGTGAAGAAAGGGCCCTAAACTTTTTTTTCTAAATGTTCAGCTGATATTTTAAGTTACTGCAATGCTAGAAATTTGGGGACTGAAGGAAAATTTCACTAGGAAGCAGGATTTTTATTTGAGGAACAGTACCTTCATTTAGCTCCGAGGTGTGTACACTCTTTCTTTGGAGACTGTCAGACGGGGTACCTCAATAGAGGAATGGACTCACAATAGATCACTGAGACTCATTCTCCCCATCTATCAGATTTTGCCTGCTGCTGCAACAGGAAACCTGGTGGGTATAATTAGGTCAAACTGATATCCCCTGCTTCAATTAATCAGGTTTCAGTTATACATGCAAGGTCAGCTTGCTTGTCCAGTATGGTGTCTTGGATTGTGCAGTTCTTCTCAAATCTTGTTCCTTTGCTAAACTATTTTTCTATTATGAAGCTATACCTCAGATGTTCAGGAGAAGAAAATGTTTCAGGTGCCTGGGATCATTTCTGGACCTGAGCATCAAATTTCATAATGAATCATTTCTTCTGACACTATATTAAATACGTGATATTGACCTTATTCAAACTAAGTGGGTATGGGCCTTTAAACTATCAGTTTCTTTGAACTAAAAGATGAATTCTTGCTAAACCCTTAGCAGATGTTTTCTGCTGCTGTGTAAAATATTTTTTAAAAGAATGCATGTCTTCTTTTAAAATTGTGTGTTAAACACCTCCCCATGTTTCAGTTTCCCCACGACCCTTATCATATTATTATTTGTTTTATAGAAAAACAAAAAGAAAAAAAAACCCTCTAGCATTTAAGACATGCTTGTAGTTTGTGTTCTTTTAGATCCTTTTGAAGCATTAAATATAGTTTGGGATAGCACTACACAAATTAGAATCCCATCCACACCAAGAAAGATTTATCTTATTTTTCTTTGTACTTGCAGGGTACACAATTCATTGTATTGTACATATGAATCTGCAGTATATAGGTCATAGGGAAAGGCCATAGTTCAATGACAGAATTGATGCAAAATGCCCCAGTTTCAGTGTCTGGCTTCACCAGGAAAAGCTGAGGCCCTGGAAGGGTAGTCAGCATGTAAAAAGTACTGAGCTAGGTGGATGGTTGGCTGGGCTTGGTAGGAGAAAATTTCCTATACTCTGCCACTGATTGATTTCAAAACTCGGAAAAGCCACCTTTTGGAATACAACTCCAAGAGCATGCCTTGCTGAGAAGGAGATTATACTGGTAGTCCAGAAAATTAACTTTTCCAAATCTGGACTATCTACTCTGGAACTGTCTATTGTGATGACTGAGATTATCCAAAAGCTCATGTCTTTTTCATTCCTGGTACTTGGGATTTTTGAACTGGCAATATGAAGTCACTTGGGAATTTCTTGGGAACAAGGCCTAAATCCACTTTTAGTCCCAACTAGAGCAGTGACTAGCTGAACCCATAGAATCAATGGGAACTTGAAATCCATTCACACTAAACAACTATATTACTATGATTTCATTTTAACTGCCATAGTAACATCATATGGAATTTTCGGATTCAAAGTTGGGGAAGGGCATTTAGAATTCTTAGTCAAATAGTTCTAGATTCTCACCAAACTGCACATCCAAAGATTCTGTAGGAAATAGCCATGGCAGTTAAAGTGGCATCATAGTGTTATAACTAAGTAGTGTGAAATGGCCCCAGTAAGTCAACACTTAATGTAGAATAATGCAGACTCCAGGTCACTTGACTATGGTCTTGTTCTCCCACGCCCACCCCCACATCTTCAATTTAGGGAGTATAATTTTTTGAGGGAATATAATCATTATATAGCTTTTTGATGCCATTTTTTAAAAAATAAATAAATGGTATTCTTCTATATTTAGCCTCTGCTACACTAGCAACTGCATATCCCTCTCTGAAAGACAGTAATAAAATTGTAGAAACTTTCTAGAAAGTTTGGAGACAAATTAAATGTAAGATAAGTTTTGATCATGTATTTCCTCTTCCCAATTTGCATACATAATAGAAAAATGGTAGAGAATAGGTTAAACAGTCTAAAAAGATTTTAACCTTAAATTTGACAGAAGCTAAATGGCTGTGACATTGGGTGCGTCTACTTTATTCCAGCTAGTAATCCACCTTCAAAGTTCCTGTCAGGTAAATGACCTTGTATTTCATTAACTGATAATTAAATGGATTTATTCCACTAACGGTTTTAATTAAAATGCTAGAAATATTGATTACCCCTCTCATCCTTATTCCCCCAGATGAAAAAAAGGTTTTAGGAATGTTTATTTAGAGAAGACAGAGAATTAAATTAGATTGAATCTCTATGAGACCCGAAGACTGGTTCTTTCATTTCTGCTGCTCAAGCAGAAAAAGGTTTCAATTTTTTGATGTTTGATTAATTATTTTGAAATCCATTTATGCTTACCTTGGTGTTTAATTAAAAATGTCATTTTTAGCATAATTAAATTGGCTATCTGTGGAAGACTAACGTCAAACTTATATTTTATTTTTTATATTTGGGGTAAAAGAAACTTTTTACTTATTTGCTTTTGTCGTAAAGATGTCGTCTCATGAATGAGGAAGTATGAAGGGCTGGTGCTTAATTGGATTTTGTACATTTGAATATGCGAATACATATGCTTATGACTAATGCAGGTTTATTTGGCTGTACGTTTGGAATTCATCACATATGCTTTCAGAAACATTAACCTCACAAACACGGAGTAAGCTTTTCCAAATATGCTGTATAAATTAATAACACACATATCACTAGCTTTGGCATGCCCAAATGTACTTTTACTTGGGCAATGTACATTTCACATTACAGATCCAATATGCAACTTATATTGATGTCATAGTCCATCCAGTCTGTCTTAAAAAAAACTGTTTTAGAATCTCAACAGGCATCACAGCAGATGATGTTAAATTGAATGTTATGATGAACTAAGAGAAAAGACAACCAAGGTATTTCATCCCTCATCCCAGCATGCATGTTAGTGAGCGCTCACACACAAATGTAATGGTAAATATGGGGAGTTGTCACTGGTTATTTATAAACCGATTTTGTTAACTAGCTAAAGAATTATCCCTGCACAAACAAATATTTCACACTAAAGTTTATTAATATAAACTAGAACAAAAAATCTTCATGAAATAGCACACTCTAGTCTCCACAATGCTTCAAAGCACTAGTGCTGAAAATAGAAAGGAAATAACAGATACATCAAAAAATACTGATTACTCAAAATGAACAAATTTAAGCGTGTGTTCCTATTTAAATGTGTGATTTGTTTCATTTCATTTGTAGAAAAGAAAATTATTTTTTTTTATTTTGTCATTTGTACTGCATTGATGGATTTGAGGCTAAAAAGACATAACAAACTGTTTAAAAGAAGAAAAGAAGAAAACGGTATAGTGATGGCATTGACAAGAATACTTTACATGTGGTTGGGTATTTAAATAAATATTACTGCTTCTCTGTGCAAGGATGTCAACGATTAGGGCTTTTTGATGTCCTCAAAATAGACGAATACTGCTATTTCTGGATGGAATTCAATAGGACTGTTCCACTGATATATTTTCTTTTTGTCTGCAGAACTGGAATGTGGTCAGTTGCCTTCCCACTGTCTCTTCTCAATGCCCTCAGGTCCTCCTCAAGAACTAAAAAGCCCTCTGAAGCAAGAATCTGGGCAACAAAGGGGGCTTTAGAAAATAAGAGGAGGGGAGAAAAATCCCATCAGTAATTGTGTACAACACTGGCCATTTCCGCACTACACTGTTACAGTTAAGGATGGGACAAATCCAGAATTTTCCAAATCTGAATCTGGATCTGAATCCCTGGAAGGTTCTGGGAATCCACGAATCTCACAAATCTCAAATCTTTCAAATCCTTTTTTAAAAAAGAGTTTAAAAAGAAAGGGAAAGAAAGATAATCTTGGGCAAGACACACTCTCTCAGCCTTAGCAAAAGCCTAGGCAAAGGCAAACCTCCCTCTGAAGAAATCTGCCCAAGACAATTGTCATAGTTTTGGCTCAGGATCTCCCTAGATTGAAAATGACATGAAGGCCCTTTCTACACAGAAATGCCACATTTTCCTGCCTGTGTAAACAGGGCCACATACTACAGTAAAGAGATAATCCAGTTCAAAATTGGATTTTCTTTGCATAGCTCCTTATGGCATCCTAGGGTTTGCAGTTTGATGATGCACCAGCACCCTTTGGCAGAGAAGGCTGTGACAACTTGTAAAATTCCAAACCCCAGAATTGTGTATGAAAGAGTTTTACAAGAGATCTATGCAAAGGAATCTTTCAGCTGTCCTTGAAATCTCAGGAAGACTGGACCTTCCAGCCAATCAGGCCTTTGGTGGGCCCCAGAGGCACCAATTTTAAAAAACAATTTTTCCTTTCTGCTACATGTGGTTTGTCATGTGGCTCATGAGAAACCATGAGAGATATTTCACTATTCATCCTATTCTAGCTGTAGGTTTACAACCAGGCACTGGTCTTGTGGAAGAAGGTACACTGGCCTCCATGTGGCAATCACTGGCTGAGATTGTGTGACCTTGCCCTCTGCCCCACTGCTTCTGATAGGCATCAGAGCCACTGGCCCCAGCATTGACACATGCCACTGATTTTCAGCACAGAAGATAGCGCTGAACTTAAATACTAAATGTTCAATTTAAATATATTAGAATACAACCCCAGATGTAATTTCTGAAATTGTTAGCAAAGATTATTATTACTCCAAGGGAAAAATTCACCTACTTGCCATCTCCCCTTGCATATCTACTCTCCCAGGTTTTCAGGCGTCCCGGTCTCCAACAAACTATTTGGTTGGTGGATTCTAAAGATTTGGTTTGCCTATTTTAGCACAGGAATTTGGATTTGCGAATCTTGAATCTTTACCAAGGATTTGAAGATTCGGTTGGCCCATCCCTAGTTACAATGCTATGATTCCATTTTCAACATCCTATGGAATCCAGTGGTTTGCAGTTTAGGAAGGGTCATTTAGAATGCTCAGCCAGAGAGCTCTTTGGTCTCAGTAAACTACAAACCCCAGAATTCCACAGGATCTTGAAAGTGAAATAATAGCACTATTACAGTGTAGTGCAGAAATGGCCACTGTGTTTAGGCCTAAACAAACTCTTGATCAGCCATCTTGGATTATAGTTCCTGTTACCCTGATTTCTGGGGATCCCGTGAGGGACACCTAAATGCTCTCCAAATTATACAAGTTGGGGAAATTAGTCAAAGACCACAAGCTAGCACTACGAGAGGCAGGGCAACATAGCGAGATCTTTTACCCAGCGTCTATGGGGTCAGGCCGAGTCAAGGAGCAAACAGATGTGAAATAATAATTGTTGTTTTATTAAAATACAATCAAACAAGTGTACCCAGCACACTCACACAGATAACTATAGAAATAAAGGTTGGAGTTGAATAAAGGGATTTTGAGAGGAGGTTTTTGGTATGGGAAATACTGCACCTGTCCTGAAGCCCGGGTAGTCTGAACATAGAGTTTGGGGATATGAAGGTTCTCAGTACGTGGGACTGAGGGGAAGGCTCACCAAGCAAAGCAGCAGCAAGGCAGTATGGAAGTCGGGAGTGATCCGAGGAAGCTCTCAAAGTCAGGGGTTCTTATAGCAATAGCAATATATATAGCATTTATTTCTATACCGCCTATCAACTAGTGTTATCTAAGCGGTTTACAATGTATTTTAGCTAATTGCCCCCAACAAGCTGGGTACTCATTTTACCGACCTGCGAAAGGATGGAAGGCTGAGTCAACCTTGGAGCCTGACAGGATCGAACTCACAACCTTATGGTTGCAGCACTGGCATTTAACCACTGCGCCACCAAGGCTATAGGGGAAAATGTGGCCATAGGCTAGTCTGTACTTGGGGAAAACAATGAGTTTTGGGCTGGAGACAAAGCCTCTGAAAGGTCAGAATTTATCATGATTGAGTTAAGTCCGAATTGTCAATAGAGTGGCCAGTATGCAAATGCGGAGTGCTTGACGATTGAGTATTCGGCTCATCAAGCTGCCTGCTCGGGGCAGGGAGTTCTTTGTAAGTAGTGTGCATACATAATAGGGTACTTGCCTGGAGGTCTCCTGAAGCGGCAGTTTGGCTATTTCTGGCCAGCCTGTATTTGTTTGGAATATTACAGTGATTAGCGACCGAGCCTGTTTGTGTGCTTGTCTGGGGGCCTCGCAAGCACATAGGAAGGAATAGGTGAGGAAGGCCAAATTATTGATATCAAAATGATATCTGGTATCCCCCAAGTCCGGCTAGAAACTGCGGTAACATTCCCACGCTTCCTCCTAATCACTGGTCACCAAATGGAAGACTTTTGAGTATTATTGGTGAGATGGATCCAGTATAGTATCACAGCATGCTTTACTCAGTGGTACATCTACTACTGCAATACTGGTATGGCTGTATCAGAGCTGTATTACAACTGGCTCTATGACATTCCTTGCAATGGACTGGAAATAATTACGTGCTGGTGGAACAGCTCATTGCATCAGGTTGTAAACAAGCCACTTTATTGCATTTGTTTAACTGAGGACTGATGTATCCTTTAAGAATAATAAGGAAATTAAAATTCTGAGAATAATGAAGTAATGCATAAATATGAAAATTGATGCAGCCCTCCACTGTGCCTTCCAGCCCCCTTAACTCTTTAAGATGCTTTTCATGCCAAAAAGTGACAAGTTGTGCCTCAGGGAGTACTTGAGGATACACACATGAGGAGAACAGATAAGTTTCTACGCATGTTTCACAGGCCCTCATCACAGATTCTTTAAAGGCATATAGATGTAACCATGCAAACAGAAAGGAATTCCTGCCAGATATATGTACTAAATTACCACAGCACAACTCAAGAGCATTGACCAGGCATCTTCTATGTTCTGCCCAAAACACAAAAGTCATGGCCAGGTATCTTCTATGTTCTGCCCAAAATACACAAACCAGAGAATGCTGGCTGTGGCAATTCACTGCCAGTCTTTCAAAAAGGACTAATGTTAGCTTTTGAGGCCATTTACACCAAGCTCCCACTCAGAGATGGACTAGATGACAACCGGAATATCACGGCTGTCATTATCATAGTATATTTCATCCTCAAGCTCTTTTACTTTAGCTTTTGTCAGGACCCTGGAACTCCAGGACACAAGCTCTGAGTCTGAGCCAGAGGTCCTGGAGGCTGCTGCACCAGCACAGCCCACCCCAGAGGCTGCCCCAGGCACAGAGCCCTTGGCCCCAGTAGTCCCAGCAGCAGAGCCAGGGGCTGCCTCAGACCCAGCCAAGCCAGAAGAGTCAGATAGTGAGATTCAAGAGCAGGTGCCTACTTACCAGCAGCATTGGGAGCAAAAGAGTGCTCTCAGGAGGTCAGAACATTTAAATAGAAAACGCCAGGCAATCAGGGTCCAGCTGAGATAACACCTGGAGGAGTGATCTGCCTATAAAAGCACTCACTCAGCCTTGGGTCTTTGTCGGCTCACAGCCGTCCGGGGGGGGGGGGTGCTTGTCGTGTATCTTGGATCCCTGCCTTGCCTCACCTCCTGGAACGCTGCCCGACCTGCTGGAATGTCGCCACCTTTTGATCTCGGACCGGCTCTGGTAACTTCTCTGCTTGAACAGACTCTGACCGTGTACTCCCTGGCTGTGACATAACAGCCAGAGAGTCTCCTTGCTGCCAGAAGCTCTTTTGTTTACTGCTGTTTTTTCTTTTCATTGCCGTTCGCATGCTGAAGTAAAGCTCTTTTAATTTATTGCCTGCCTTATCTGCAAAGAGACCTGTTAGCCGGCTCCCTTGGCTGCTCGCCAGGCCTAGGCGTGACAGCTTTGATGAGAAGATATTCATCCAGATCAATGACACTGCATGGTATGTATGGCTAGCATCTTCAGTGCTTTCTCATGTCCAGCCTCCAGAAGTTTCTTTCCTATCTCAGATCAACTGATTACATATTCATTATAATAGACAAGAGGCCCTGATGGACCTCCGCCATGACTTCAGTTTTATTCATTGATTTTCTGCCCCAACTTTCTCCTAGGATGAGATTTCAATAACATGTACCCCACCATCAGTCTGAGCCTAGACCAGTTCATGAGGCAGGCTGATGTTCTGGGCATACAGTGAAACAGTGGAAATATGAAAATAGCATCCATGAGCAAGAATAGACCTTACAACTGATAGACATGAAGACACAGAAAGCATACCTTATGCAGATCTAGATACAGCTCTGTTTCCATATTTAATCTGGCAACACTATTACAGGATAGTGCTATCCACAACATCAGGTGTTCACATGCCTGCTCATACCTGGATGTGTAATTTCTGGAAATTTTGAAACCAAGTGAGGTGAGGTAGAATGGGACTTTTTTTAAACTGTTTTTGGTTGGAGGAAACTGAAGTTTTAAGAGAGGGAAATAAAAGATTTGTAATACTTATCTCCACAGCAAACTCATTTTGCTGCTATGGCAGCAGGCAGCCCTTCATTAATGGCACACAAAGTTGTTCTATATGGCATATTTATGAAATTTAAAAATATCAAACCTTTAATATGTATTATACGAAACAGACAACTTGGGGATGTACTCTATGCTCTTTAAATATGTGCATTTTAATTTTTGCAATCAAAGACATAAGGAAAAATGAAAACAAAAACCATGAATCTCATAATAAATAAAATGCATTTTTTGGACAGAAGTGCATTATTTGAACAGAAACAGATTCACACAATCATAGGAGTGACGATTAGTCTAGCAGCATGTTAGGATATAAAGTGTAACACAATCCTGAAAAGTCTGAGCTCTTCAATGATGTGTTATTGCAAACAGTGATGCCGCCGACATGTTCCTTTCATAAAGAAGGCAGCACCCACTACATTGTTGCTGTTGTTGTATGCCTTCAAATCATTTTTGACTTATGGTGACCCTAAGGCGAACCAATCATAAAGTTTCTGGGGCTGAGAGTGTGATACGCCCAAGGTCATCCACTCAGCTTCCATGATTGAGCAGGGAATTGAATTCTGGTCTCCAGGATTATAGTGTGATGGTCAAACCACTATACCACACTGGCTCTTTCCCACTATATGCAGAGTATCAGACATTTTGACAACAAGGGTGGAAATTCTGCAGCCTATGTGCTGCATGCTGCTTGGTGAATAGTGATTCTGGGCAGCCTCTTAATTTTTTCTTTGGGGGGAAAATTAATACAAGTCTGATATCAGAAATGGCAGTGTTCAAAAACCATTAGAGGAATATTTCAGTGTCCCTGGAAATGTGATCCCTGACCACAAGATGGCCAGTACTAAAGAAAAGAATGTCAAAAGACAGATTTCAGGAGACCTCAACTGAACTCACCCACCTACCCAAGCCTGCACACTGCATGCATCTCATCAAGTGGGCAACAAGTCCAATAAGGCTTGTGCTAAATAAATGTCAAACAAACAAATAAACAAATAAACAAAGAAGGTTAGCCTTTGTTGTTTTTAGTGCACTAGACTAACACATCTTTGGAAATAGGTTGTAAGAGATTTCTCTCTATTCTAACATTCGGTCTCAAACAGCTCTAGGGGAGAGAAATAACAGGGGGCATGGACTAAAATGCAAGGGAAGTTGGGTTAGAACAGCAAGACCTTTGGATCCGAATAGTTGCTCCTTTCCTAGGTGAAGGGGAAGAAGATAGGGAAGAAAACTGGATGGGACTGTTTGGTGTCCAGGCTTCTTCAGTAAATAAGTAGATGACAGCTGACTTCTCCTATTCCCCTTGGTTTAATTGTTAACAACTTGGTGAACGCCAATAATGCAAAAAGGAGAGAAGAAAAAAAATCATAGGGCAGGGAAGTAATCAAAGTACATGGGGAGAATTTGGCACTTGACAGGCTGCTGGTATTAATAAATGTTAAGTAAATAATAACTGTAGTAGTTCTTTTTACGGTGAGCCATTGCGATCTGCCAGCTCCCCCCGCTTTCTTTCCCTCTATCTGAGATGTTGCACATGTTTGGTTTTGTAGGGAGATGTCAAATAATTTATAAATGTACACATTTTGGAGTTTTTATTGCCAAGCCTCTGAACTTTGAGAAACTAACCAAGATGAATAACTTTATTTTTTAACACTGATGTGACATATTTTAACCTGTCTATATACAAAAGTAGTGCTGTTAACAATGGCAACTTTCTTCAAGTATGCTATGAATCACTGTATTCCTTTTTCCGTTTTGCATGCACCATTGCCACTATCTTACCTTCAGCGGTTTTGCTAGATTTCAATGAAGATGGAACCAGAGGGCACACATTAGAATTTTATATCAGTTCAAGAAGGGGAAAGAAGAAAGACATATGAAGCTGGAATGACATTCATTGAAGGCTCCCTAGGGAAGATAACACATGTTTTTGTCTTTCACCTGCTAGGCATGCTAAATCAGTGCAATGATAAGCTAATTTATGAAATATATTTCATTGAAACCTGGACATCTTTATTGTTGCTAGTTCAGCTATTACATGTGGGGAAATAATGGATGCTGAAGTTAAAACAATATTAAAATACTTGGATTTTTTCTCAGGTAATGATTACCATGTATCTTTTTCTGAGGCTTCTACAAAAATATGTTTTGAGATCACTTAGAATTAGTCAAATTTTGAAATATATATCCATTTCAACATGATGCTTGTCATACTGATGATATTTGTTACCATAACTAGCAGTACAAGGCACTGATACCAATATTACTTGTTATGCTTCTATGTGCTGAAATGCAAAGAAATTTATCTCTTAGGAAATGCTTCTCTGGCACAGGGCTATGACCTTCAACTCACTTCCTCATTCTAGGTTACCTGGTTGGAGGTTATGCCCGTAATACGTATTTTTTGGGGGGAGGGGGGTACTACAACTACCAGAATTCTCCAGCCAGCATGATCAACCCTCTACCTTAATTGTTATGCTAGTGCATCAGCATCACTCAGCATTACTGAATCACTTAAAACCAACACCACTATTTGCAATGTACTGGTGGTACCAAGGTTTTTCATGGCTGGGTTAGGTTGTACAAATGCAAGAGACCATCAAAAATTCCATTGTCAATGATGCGATATTTATACAGCCACAAGAAAGACAGGCACACTGCTATCAATGTACAGAATTTGCAGTTGCCTTGCAGCACTGTGAGAAAGACATTTTTTACTTTGCTAGAGCAGTACGTTGCTTTAATTAGGTCCGTCCCAAACTATTCTTCATGTTCTCACAGCTCTGTTCATTCATGGGAAATGTGAGAAGTCTTGGCCAATGTGGCCCAGGTAAGTAGATTCTTCTTTTTTCCCTCTCTGGGGTCTATATGACTGGTGATGGGAACAGATTGGGCTCCTAACTGAAGTCGGTTCTGTTACTAATACAGGTGGGGAGTGGGAAGTGGGAGGCATACAATAGGATCTTAGTAGTTCTATCAAGGGCCATTTCTCTACTCCTGGTCAGCAGACCGGAGCTGGAAACCTTCAGCTATAGTCAGCTGGACAGCAGGGGATATATACAATGCTCTCACCAATCCCAGCATGCCTCTCCTCACTCGCCAACACACTGATGCTTTCTCTGAGCATTTTGGCTGTTTCTGTGATTGTGGGTGACTGAGAGGGGAAAAGGTGTCTGCACGTGTGTAACAGTTTTTATGCATGTGAGTACATACAGGAGTCCAGACCCCACCTACCACCAACATGTGGCCCGTGAAACACTGTCTCATGTGCAATTTGTGGGAGGGGGCAGAATTGGGTGCGGGAGACAATTATAAAATCAAGTCACTCTAAGCTTTTTCCTTGGCGTTACATAGAATTAATGGCTTCACTGTTTATTTTAATTAAGGCATTACTTGGCCATATTGTTTTTATTCACAGAATGAATTCAGAATTTTATTTTTTACAATCTTTAAGGAAATCACAAGGCACAGGAGATCCAAAAGAGCTGCATAACATTACAAACATTCATTCAGGCATCTCATGACAAAACCTGAAATTGTGATATTTACTTCATAATGACCCTGGAAAGTTGGGGGTGTTCCAGAAGTAATTAAGTATTATGGGAGCACTTTAAAAAATTAATTACATTATGGTGCAGCTTAGTCCAGTAGAAAATGTATATCTTTACACAAAGATCTCTTTTGAAAAAAAAGGATTTGGTTCCTTCACTGTAGGTTAACAAACTATTGCTGACTCAAGTTTTCTACTCATGTGTGGCCTTAACTTAAGTAAGGGTGTTTCCGCCCTACACTGTTACAGTGCTATTATTCCACTTTCAACATCCTGTGGAATTCTGGGGTTTGTAATTTACTGAAGCCAAAGAGCTCTCTAGCTGAGAATTCCTAGTGCCCCTCCCTAAACTGCAAACCCCAGGATTCCATAGGATGTTGCAAGTGGAGCAATATTGTAGTGCAGAAAGACTCTAAGAGTACAGTGCTATACAAGTCTACAATGTGCAATAAATAAATAAAATATCTAAAACCAACATGATATTTAAAATCTGTTTTGAAGGTCCCCTTTCAAGGTTAGGCAGGGTAGTGACTAGACAATATGCTTCTTTGGTGGTGGCATCCCAGTTATGCTGCCCAGGAAGGTTGGGCCCACATGAAATCTTTACACTTTTGGTAACAGGTCAGAATCTTTTTCCTTCTCCAAAAGCACTTAATAGGTGGTTCATGCCGTTTGCTTTCATATGATTTGAGACTGCATTTTGCTACCATGGTTTTAAAAATTATTTCCTTGAGTTTTACTGTTATTTTATATTGATGAAGTCATTTTAAAGGCTTCAGATATTTTAAGAGAAAAGTGGTATGTATGCATAGTTTAAATGAATAATCAAACACTGAATCACTTGCTGTGTCAAATAATGAACTAAGACAGAAAGATTGGTTTTAGAACCTGTCCTTCTGTTCACAGACGGTGGAGGAAGGCAAATTTTGCTAATTTCTTTGTTGTCTGCACCTCTCATGTCACCCCTCACAGTATTCTGGAGGCATTAGTATTCATCATCCCTCAAAGTATTAGTCATCCCTCTGGAACAGATACAGGAATGCAGGAGTGAAGAGGCAGTCAGTGAAAACAGTCTCTCTCTCTCTCTCTCTCTCTTCCATTCATGGAAGCCTCCACTGAATCAAGGAGCCATCCATGAATGTAAGCACACCAGTGAGTATTATACAAGCTGGTTTCAAAAATTCACCAAATATTATGCTTTCACAAGGACAATATTCAAGGGAAGTAACTGGAACAGATGTCCACTGAACAATACACACAGTCATAACTTAATCTAACAGCTTGGAAATAATTAATTAAATCTAATTAACTATCTGGTAGTTGGAGTCTTAACCCAGTAATTTATTGGTTAACAGGCATTAGATCTTGGAAAGTTGAACTTAATTAGTTATTTGTTAACTGATTTTCCCCTTTCCTCAACAAGGTTTAAAAATAAATGTAATGGTTAACACTGCTCACTGTTCATGTAGCACAATGAATGAAAGGTTTTGTCTTGTTATTCATTTATTGGAGGTGAGTTCAAAAGAACAATGGCTGGAGAGCACTGAAGGTAGCACAGACTGAATTCGTGATTACTGAACTTTGTATGCAAAACATATGCAATACCATCAATCTTTGCAGACTATCCTTGTGAATTCTAATAGAGTGAAGACATAGGCCATTTCTGCACGGGCCTTAAAGAAACGGTGCAAAGCGTCCACCAGAGGGGACGTCTGCACCTGGGAGCAGACTGGGTCAGACCTACTTACTGTAGATCTGCACCTCAGCCCGCTCCCGAATGACCCAAAGTGGTCGTCCAGTGTGCTTTTGAAAGACCACTTGAAACAGGTCTTTCAAAAGCAGGGAATGCACCACTCCATTCCCGCGCTCCGGTGCAGATTTGCAGGCTCACACCAGTGTGAGCCTGCAATCTGCCAGGGGTGGGCTTTAGGTTGGCGAGCTTCACCGGAAGCCACCATTTTCGTCCCCGGAGCAGTGCAGAGTGGCGGCCACGCACTGCTCTGGACCAGCCTGGACCAATCGTTCAGCCCAAAGGTCCGGTAAGTACTGGCACAGGGCAATTCCCTTGCCCCCGTGCGGAAATGGCCATAGAGGCTGTGGTCTTTCAACAGCGCATAAAAAACTCTGCATGTGCTCAGAGGCACAAAAATATTTCTAAATAAGACTTCTTCACCCTTAACTCACCAATTGATCTTTGTGGTCACTTATAGCTGCACCACAGTATTGTGGTGGAGCACTGTCCTCTAAACTAGAACAAACACAATGGCCCTTACTCACCTTTTCCAATCTAGACAAACAATTCACAATGTTTGAAGGGTGAGCACACATCATATATATTTTTTGGGATAGGTGGCTGGGAAAAACAGAAAGATGTAGATTAGTGACAAAACTTAATTTAACATGGTCTGTCCCTTGTTTTAGGACAGCCTGTCTGCATGATAGCCTTTGAATAATTATTTTGCACTATATAATATTAGCTTGGTAGTGTAATGTTGCTCCTGTCAATTCCTGGATGACAGAAAATTATCCCAACTCAAAACTGGTTCCAAAGCCAGTGATTTTTTTTCCCCGAGCTTCAAGGGCTTTGCCAAAAAGCACCCTAAGATTAAAAAGAAATGAACAAATACATAAATGGTATGGTATGGGAAGGAATGTTTTAAATCACCTGATCAGAATCTTTATCCAACTACTGTTTTGCTATGGAATACATAGGAGAACTTCCAAGAGCTTCTTCATAAGGAATACTACAAAACCATCTTATATTGCAATCTGAGAAATGTCATTCTCTTGGTGGGAAAGAAGGACTGCTCATAAGATGACCCTGCACTGGAACCCTCCCCAGTATGCCGGCCTCAAGGTCTGCATGTGTCAATGTTAAGCAGGTTGTGTTCTAGTGGTGGGGCTGACATGCAGTGCTCTGGGAGTATTATTTATTTATTTCACTGATTTATATTCCATCTTTCTCCCAAGGCTGGGATACAAAGCTGTTTCCAACACAATTTTATAAAGGTTGCAATAAAAACACAATGAATTATACATGGTACCATACAAATTAAATTAATTATAGAATTAAAATACCCTTTTTAATTGGCACGTTGAGGACAACTGGAGATCTCAAGGAACTTGAAGATCTTCAGGATCGTAAGGGTCCTCATTTACCTATCATGTCCCCACCAGAAAATGATGCCAGGCTTGGGTCTGGCACAGAGTTTGGAACCCACACCTTGACTTTGATTATGTTGGTTGGATTTTTTTTTTAAAAAAAATTGAAAACCCAAAAATGAAGTGGTTTTTCTCCCAGTGAGGATATAATGGTAATGTCCTATGAACAAAGGAAAGAGGAACAGCATTTTTCTTTGATATGCCTCTGCTGTTGTGCTTCCCAGGTTTTTCACTCTGTGGTGGATAGTAACTGCAAGCAGCACAAAACATGATGGATAGCAACAAGAATGAGAAAGGAGGAAACGGGGAGAAACAGAGAGAGGACCAGTAAGAAAACCCCCTCCCCAAACCACAGTGGTTTAGCACCAAAGCACATGCATTTCTAGAAACAGTGGTTTGTTTGCACAAAAGGCGTTTTCTGTGAGTAAAAAGCCCCCTGGATTTCTGCATAGAAGAATTTCTTCAGACATATCAGGATGTAAGAATACCAGGCAAAAACTGTGAAGAAATATTTGTTTGCTTCTGCAGCATAGAGGAAAACTGTGGGAATTATTTGTCCTCATATACAAGGACAAAACTGTAGAAGCTTTACTCTGGTCTGGCATAGTATTCTTTTTTCTCTCTCTCCGACAGAAGTCAGTGGGAGAAGGTTTTTTAAAAATCCATCATCCTATAGTCTTGAAAAATGATGGTATCTCAGTCTTAGAACTTCTTCCCTGCTCCACAGGATTTTTTCTGCCCGTTTTTAAAGAACTGTTGCTTGCGTTTGTAAGGTATCTATCGCAGCACATATGATTGATAGTTTTGTTGATATTGCACCAGTGAAATAGTATCAAAGCGGTACACGTGCTCCTTGTTCTACCCTTTTGGCATAGAAAAATACAGCTGTCTCATTTGTTCATCCCAAATCAACAACGGGTCAGTATAATATTTTATGTATAAACAGGGAGCAAGAAACAGAAACTAATATTATCAAGCACCTATTGTGAAAGCAGCCAGAGAACTATATGAAGCAATTGGATTTAAATTGCTTTTGAAGAGTGAGCAAGGTTTATACCCAGGGTTTCAGGCCTCTGTATAATTTGGGGTGGGAAGTTGATGGCAGTGTGTGCGTGTGTGTGCATGTGCGTGTGTGTGTGTGCGTGTGTGTGTGAAGATACATACAATACTCACAATCACTGAGCAGATTCTAAATAAAATATGGCATTTCTGCACAGCTTGCCAGATGTTGCCATTGCTTTAAAATCTTCTCCAGTTGGTACTTTTCAATAATGTGCTCAGCTTTTATGTCTAAAAATTATTAACAGCTTTTTATGATCTAATTATTTTCCGTAGGCACACTGAGGCATGTTGGTATTGACTCCGCCTGACCTTTTAACAGAAAAGGTCTTCTAGTTAAAGGAAACATTTCTCTTTTACAGGAGCGCTGCGCAAATATGCCAACAAACATTTTATAGCAAAGATAATCATACCAAAGATTTAGATTCAACTCTCAGCTGAGAAAACAAATCTTTCTAAACTCAGTCTGTAACTCCTTTACTTGCATAAACAAAACATTACACTAAATATCACATGCCAGGCTTGTGGGATTCATGTCTAGCAGAAAAGCAAAGTTAGACTTGTGCAGTGACAGTGACTATCATTATGTTTTACCAGAGAAGGGGAAGAACTGAGAAATGATTGTACTGGGGGAAGGGAGTACACAAGTGTCCTATATTTCTGTGTGAAAATTATTCTGCATTTCCCCAAGTTCTGATTTCTGATGGGATTGTACCTATGATTGGTACTAGAGATGTTACTCAGTCTCACTTCTCATTCCCAAAATAAATTAGGATTTTTTGAGTTTTCCAATCAATCTCTTGAACAGCTTCCGTCGGCTTTGCAAAAATTCAGTGTGAATTTAGAAAAACCGTTTATTCACTACTTCCCTGCCCTACTATGATGATTTCAAAGAAGCCTTTCTGTGCTGAGATGCTAGAAAGTATCTAAGGATCAATGCAGGGAGCTGTCTCTCAAATGGTGCCCCCTTGCTTTTCCCCAGGTCAAGGCATAGCGTAGCAGTAAAGGAGAGCAGTGATAAATTGAGGTTTCTGAGAGCTCATAGGTCTATTTGTTCAGAATGAGTACATAGTACACTACACACTACAAAAGAAGGAGAACCCAACAGCCTCACCACCTTCAGGTCACCATTTCTGTTTCCTTCTACATGTGGGGGAGGTGACTTTCTAAAGAGGGAACCTCTCTGCCTATGGAGACTGGCCATATATTCTGGAACTCTGGACTGGTAAATGAGAGGAGCAAGCATGCAGTTTCAAAATACATGGAATACCATCATCTATAGACAAGGGTCTCCTCTTCAGAATGTCACCACACACAGGAAAAGAGAGATGGCAGCTATGATGGAAGGAGGGAGAGCAGCACACTTTTCCCCCTTGTGTGTTTATTCAGCACAGAACCTGAACACCTGAAGAGGACTCAGATTAAGGCTGAGTGATGAAAGTTTATTTCCCAAAAAGGTGTGTATAGTATACTAATTGGTTGCTATAACAATGAAAGTATATTGGTTTGCAACTAAATAGTGCTTTATTACTACCTAGAAGCCTAATTTAAGAGCTCTGGTTATGCAGCCCGCATGTGTCTTTTCACTACAGAATTTATATTTCGATAGTGAAGAGAGAGCATTTGTAAAATTAAAGATTGCCGTTCATCTCTCCATATGCAGGGCACAAACATGGGATGGGGCTGAGGAGAAAAAGGGTACGTTTTACCATTTTTACTCCTGTCATGAAAGAAAAAAAGCCCTGAGGGTAAATTATAGATCATGCTTGAGGATAGCCAAGGAAATATTGTTCCCCTTTACCTATTGACCAGGTCCTGTGAGATTTAAAGAGCAATTCAGAAAGTAAAGTCAGAGAACAAGCTTCAAGGACATTCATACACCAGTAAGAATTCCTATATTTAAGGGAAGAGGTTATGTATAACTTGGGCCATTTCTGCACTACACTCTTATAGCGCGATTATTCCATTTTCAACTTCCTATGGAATCCTGGGGTTTGCAGTTTAGGGAGGGGCTGGCTGGCTGGCCCCTCCCTAAACTGCAAACCCCAGGATTCCATAGGATGTTGAAAATGGAATTATGTGCTATAAGAGTGTAGTGTGGAAATGGCCTTATACAAGCATATCCTCCCACTGTCCTGATCTGGCAGAGACAGTCCTGATTAATCCTTTGTCATTCTACTTTCTCAGCTGCTCTTGAAATGCCCCATTTTCTTTCCTCTCCCCACTTTCTCCCTTTGTGCAAAAGTACTCAGGAGAGCAGAAAGAGAAAAGGAGGTTGTGGAATCTTGTCCTTCCAGCAGGCTCAGGCCACAGCAAACTGCTGCAGCCCCTCCTAGCTTGTTCTTCTTCATTAATAACTTTTGCCATCTTGACTTCACACTGATGTTCCTCAGCTATACGTGTCCCAGATTTCATCTATGAAATGTTGGAGGGTACATATAAGGCTGCTAATCCTGAGACTATGTGCAATTCTGGCAGCTGCCCTCCCTCTCTGTCTTCATTCCAAATGATGTTGGTTGCATTGGAACAAACAATTTTTTTTGAATTCCTACTTAATTGGCAGTGAGAGCTACTACTTTTTGCCTGCTTTGCATGTTGTTATGTGAGAAACCTCTTATTTATGGTGCGGTGGGCTTGGGTTAAATGCGTTACATATAGCTTGGCAGCTATGTGTAGGAATTCAAGTGGGATATAGAGTTAGTACATAGCCTGAGGCCCTTGAGCCATTCCCAAGACTTGCTGCTCAAAGCATGGGACATATGGACAGGATATAGATCCTTTTTAGGACCATTTTGGCTCACCCAGTCAGAGCTGTGGAGCCCAAGATGGGAAGGCCCTCTTATATTAGAATCAGTGGGTCCAAGAAGTAGGGACCATCAGGCTCTTTCCCTGGACCTGTATCTCTTTGACCCACTTATTAACAGCCTGGAATCAGACCTCAGATCCCAAAGAGTTGATTTTTGCAGATCATCTTGGCAGCTAAATAAATGTTACCCTCATTTCAACCCATTTCTAGTTTCTTTGCCTTCTACTGTTTTCTTCCTTTGCAAAAACAAGACAAAAATGACCTCAGCTATATAAGCACAGTATTGGTGACAACCGATGGTGAAGAAAAATGGCCAAACATATCATAAAATTTCAGGGGCCTGCTTTCAGTGAATAGATTGATGATACCGTCTTTTGCACCAATGTTTCAGAAAAAGTTTACAAAACCAAGAGAGAGTAGTGCCACACTGAATGCTTCTTTTTCTTTCTCAAGTCAAGGCCTGTTGAATTTATTTTTCTGCTCTGACTTTGAAAAAAGTCTGAAAGCTTCCAATGTACAAGGAGGGGAATCCTTTCCATCAGTGGTTTCCATACTATATGGAATGATATTAAAAAAGGGGGGGAAATCTTTAATCCTTTACATCTTGATAATTTAATAAAAGTTTGATTCAAATGTCACATTTTAGATATGTGAGAAAATGCATAAAGACCCTTATGGTGTAAAGGACTTTAGTTGTGATTTCTGTTAACAAAGCTTTGACTCTTTCTAAAGCCCAATTTCATTTCTGGGTGGTACTCAACACTAATTACCACCAATCTAGGCATTGCATATATGTGCATTTCAATCTTTAAAAATGTATTAGAATGTGTATGTAAGTGTGTGGGCTGTATGATGATGATAAAAAAATGCAAATAGTTCATTGACTGAATTTTCAGAACGACTGCACCTCTGCTTTAAGGCCATATTGCTGATAAATAATTATGTGTTGTTGATTTAAGCCAGCATTAGCTCTGCTTTAAAATTAATTTGACAGACAATTTTCCCCAGTACATAAAAACAAATTTTGACTAAACTGGAATAAGAATACACATCTCTGTTGTTGAGTGGACTTATATGGTTTTAATGAATTCATTTGTAAACATCATTGTAATAGTTGTAAATATCACAGTTATATGTTTGACAGTAACTTCCATCTTTTATTAATAGGTTTTGTTTCCGTTTATTGTCACCCACTATACCCATAAAAAAAAAGTAGCCCATTGTAGTCCCCTGATTTTTATTGAATTTCATCACTATTGCAATATAGGGGGTGGGGGGAAGGGAAATAGACACATGCCAAAGAAGGTCAGTACAAATTTTTCTCTTGTCTAAAATAGAGACAGAAGAAATTACATTAACATTGTAAACAGAAACAAAAGTTTTTGGCTGGTTGCAGATAAAAATCTATTATAGAAAAAATTGCTTTGACAAAGAAACTCATTCAGTTTTAAATAAATACAGTGTCACTAGCCACATACCCTCTGATTGACTATTAGTGAAAATATGCAAAGAACTCAGGAAAAGTAATACTAAAAAATAAACATTAGCAGTCGTAGTATAATTCTTCACATTAATTATACACTTTTATCATAGATGTATAACTAGCTGAGTATAACAAGAAGGACAAGATAGCACTGAAGTTCTTTTGCAAAACAGAAATAAACACAGTGAAATAATATAGATATGGTAGTAATTAGATTGCTAGTATTTTACCTTGTGAAATAGCTTTCCTGAGCACAATGACTATATTAATCATCCCTCTTCCTGGAAAATTATATTCTCTATCCGGAAAACTGCTGCTAACATTTTCCCATTCTCTTTTAGATATCTTCATCTGTTATCAGATTTGACTTGTTCAATGTGTCAGAACACATTTCCTAGTTTAAGCACCTAAATACCATTCTCTCTGTTCACACAAACAAGTTATAAAGCTTGTTCCTACCTAATAGGGCTCATTTGCTACAAAGATTTAAACGGCCATTCAAATATATTTACCTGCAATTTCAAAACCCTGTTTAATCTGTGTTGGATGTATGGATGTAAGGCAAGGTGTCAAAAATATAACTCCCCAACTTTCACATGGAAATCTTGTTTGATATCATGATAATTTAAGTTACACTCCAATATTGGGTAGGCTTGGAATTTTTCCCCTCACAAGCATAAGGTTTGGGCTTTTAAACCAACACAGGAATTGTGCTGATACAACAGAGAAGGATTCCATTTTTGTTGGCTCCTTTGTGTTTACTTCCCTGTAAACTGTGCTCTGGAGGGTTGGAGGAACCTCTAGAACAGGGTATAAAGTAGCAGGGGGAACTGTATGGAGGAAATTATCCTCTTTTCATCTGTAGGTAGGAACAGCCAGACCACAACACTCATTAGATGATGCCATAACCACCGGATGCAAATTCTAGCTATAAATTGGCCATGCATTATTGTGATAACTCTCCAGCTTTTCACATGGAAAACAGAGGTACACTGGTGATTCTTATACCAAAGATCACTCTTGAGCCCTAATGCATCTTCCTCTCCCTCACTACACATTACTGAAGATGCTAAAAATTATTGTCCTGTTGCCCTATTGTATCTTTCGTCAAAATGAACTTTGCTACATGAGAAATGCAAGCAAATGAAATTTGGCCTATTCACACTATACAGATATCACTTCAACAACTGTAATAACATCCCATGGAACTTGGGGATTTGTAGTTTAGGGAGGAGTATTTAGAATATTTAGAATTCTCAGTTAGAGAGTCCTAGTACCTTACTCTACCATGTACAAACCGCAGGAGTCCATAGGATGTTGCTATGGCAGTTAAAGTAAAACCAAAGGACATTTCTGCACTACACTGTTATGGTGCTATTATTCCACTTTCAACATCCTGTGGACTTCTGGGGTTTGCAGTTTAGGGAGGCCAAAGAGCTCTCTGGCTGACAATTCTACATGACCATCCCTAAATTGGTTCCTTAGAGCCTCTGCTATGTAGCTATGTGTAAAGCAACACAACATAGATTGCGATAGAGAACTCCGGCACATATTCCTAAAAGGGAATAAGAGACAATAAAAGGCAATTAAAAAGTACAATATCAGGGACAATAGCAACAGCATCCATTTTAGGACATTTACAGCATTTTAAGGCAGAAACATTTTCACCCTCTAAACAAAAAGAAAGTAAGGAAGTAACGTTAGTTAAGTCTCCACAGGCAGGATAGTTCAGAGGGGAGTTACCCTTATTGAGAAGTATTACTTTCAAACTGGTTTAGACAGGGAGGTTGTTATTGTCCTACAGTTTAAGACAGAGGTGAAGAAAAGTGTGGTCTGTGGGTCACATACAGCCCCAGCTCCTTCTTGTGGACTGTCCCCTGGGGGCCCCTTTTTCTTAAAAGAAAAAAATCTTGTTTAAATTTTTTTAAAAAAACTAATATGGTCAAGCATTGTTACTGGATCAGTGCTTGTTGTTACTGTTGTTCTTGGCCATCTATCCATCCATCCCTGCTCTTTTTCCAACATTGTTGTTCTTGTGTGCCTTCGAGTCATTTCTGACTTATGGCACCCCAAAGTTGAACCTGTCAGGGGATTTTCTTGGCATGACTTGTTCAAAGGGGGTTTGCCTTTGCCTTCATCTGAGGCTGAGAGAATGTGACTTGCCCAAAGTCACCCAGTGGATTTCCATGGTTGAGCAGGGATTTGAACACTGTTCTGCAGAATCATAGTCCAACACCCCAACGCTACACAATGCTAGCTCAGTGCTTTTTCCAGTACTAGGACTCAAAACAGCTTACAAAGATTAAAACCAATACAGATGGAAACGCACAAAAATATCAATGAACATGTATAAAAGTAAACAACTTACAGAATTAAAATAATTCAAATTCCATTAAAAGCAGAAGGTAAAAATCAACAAAACAGAATACCACTAAAAGTCTGTTAACAGGCAAGTCCCAAAAGCCTGTTGGAATTTTTTAAAAGAAGTTTTTACTTGCTGACATAAGGACAACAAAGAGGGATCCATCCTCGCCTCCTACAGAGGGAGTTCCAAAGGTTGCAGGCAGCCACCAAAAAAAGCTGTCTTCCTTGTTCCACTAAAAGTATGTGGGGAGGCAGTAGGATGGAAAGATCTCCTCCAAAGTTCCTAGAGCCCAGGTGGGTTTATCCCTAAGTATCCCTGACTCTCTCAAACAACCCAGACTAGCCAAAAATTCCAGCTAAGTACTGGAAAGCACAATTGGAAGTAGATTTCCAGTTATTGCCAGGTGATATTTTCAATGGAAAATGTGGTGATGTAGTCTACCATGGATCTGTAGAGGTATAACCTGGTACTAACACACCTATTGCAATTGTTCAGCCCTGAGTTAAGACAATGGCCAGAATTCTATTAGAGACAACACTTGTGTAAGTCATGCTAGATGTATGGGGTCACAAAGTCAGCAGTGCACAATGGATGTATTTTTCTAATAGTAGCAGAAGCAGAGTTGCACAAGAAGCATAGTTATTTGTGCATTGTCTTTGCAAGTTGCACATTGTCCATTACATGTTGTGGTTGTGAATCCTACAATCTGCACTGCAATTGTACATGATGCATTGTGCAATGGCACCTGGTCATTGACATGTGTTGCACAATGTTGCTATTCTGCATAGGTGTGATGTAGCGCTCACGTAGCATACCTGCAAGTGCACATATTTATGCTATGCTAACGAGATGTTGGACTGAGGCCAACGGGTGAATAAGCTTACCATTTGAAAGGGTAGGCACAAACACACTCCTCATACAGTCAACTTGGATAAGCATACATTAGTTTAAAGGTCAGGAACATTTCCTGCACCCTTTTGGGTCAATAATAATTTCAGTTCTAACTTGAAAGAAATATAGAGTGAGTGTTCCTTAGGCTAAATTATATGTGGCAGAGGGAGAAATGAATTTGTCACAATTTCTAATGTCTTGATGCAGTTACATCTATTATGTCCTTTAGTCCTTGAGGGGGAAAAGGACAGGTCATTCCCATTCCTAAACTCCAACTCAAGGCCTCGTAATAATTTTAAAAAATGTTCTTTAACATGATTTAGTATATTGAGTTGAGATACATTCCATTAGATATAATTAGAGCTAGACAGGAAAGGTAGTTCTGAGAAGCTAATGAAATATCATTAAAACTGAATCTAAGATTGTTGATTAGGATAAAGCTAATCCTGATTAGGATAAACAAGCTGGGTGATAGAAGTCTTATTTCCACTCATTTAGTTTTTTTAAAAAAAATGCAAAGCTGAAAAGGCATAACAAATAGGAAACCTTTCAAGATATTAAAGACAATTTTGAGGTACCTGGTTGGAAATTGAGAAAACCACCCATATTGTTTTTCCATTTTTGAGGTCCATCAGAGTATAGCAGTTTTAGTAATGGACTAGAACTCCAGGAGATCAGAATTTGAATTCCTGGTCAGCCACAGAACCCACTGAGTGATGTGAAGGCAGACAACGTCAAGAATTTCCATTTTACAACAAAAACTCTTTCCAGGACTATGTGAACAACACAGCGTGAGTATACGATTTCTCTACCAGCAGGCTACCCTGTTCACAACAGCCACAAAGAAAGTAAGGCACTGCAGAAATAACCTGCTTGGAACCAGAGGATTTTGTCTGCCTTGTGTCTACTGTGCAGCCTTGGGAAAAGTGCAGCCACTAGCCTTGTATATTCTCAGTGTTACCATGCTGTATACCTGCACTCCATGATATGATATAATTGGCAATGAATATTATTTAGTTGGCATGAAATATAAATCATACATTTATGGCTGAAAAGCCATGCTGGCAAAGAGGACAGACTGTACATTGCAAAAAGTAGGTCCTCAAGGCATGGCCATAAGTTCACTGAAGATTAGTCGGAGAAGATGATCCTCTCAATGGCACAAACCTAGGAAACAATAACTACCAAAACTCCTAGACAAAGCCACAATGACCAACGTCCTGTAGCCTCCTTCCTGCTGAACTTCTCCATTTTTTCCCTCACCTGCCCAGACATTAGGAAGTTATCATGACTCCCATCAATGCTTTGTCACTTAATGCTAGGACCATTAACCAGCTCTGAGCTTTGCTCTGCCAGAGATCCATTAACATCTTCCTCTTCAGGGAAGAAAAAGGAAATTTAAACCCTGGATCCAAGCCCAGCAATCCGTAGCACCTTGGACAAACACAGGTGTGTCACTCTGTCCATTTGCTCCCTGATTCTCATGTCCTGTGCTACCCTCAAACTTTCATATTTGAGCCGTTTTGCTGTGACTTTCTTCTCTTTAAGATTGGTAAATGCTGCCCACTTCATCCTAACTCCTCACTATCGAATCTTCCCTCCTTTCCTTTGGTTAGTCTTTGATTATAAGACTGCTTGAATCTTGCATGTGTTTGTGATTTTCCCCCAATAAAACATTCTTTTAATCTCCAGCTGGTTTCTCTGCATTAGTACCAGTATACAAAGGTGAAAAGATCCCAGAAGTTGCCCCCCTCCACAACAGGCCTCCTTTTTGAGCTAATAATTCCCCACCTTTCCACAGAAGCATTGGCATTGTGGGTGGACCCCTTAGTACAGTACCAGTACAGGAGAAAATAGTCAAGATATAAATGAAATCAACATAATCATTGTCATCATCATGTACCAACAGGATTCCAGCCTAGATCTGCAAAAACTGATGATGATGATGATGATGATGATGATGATGATGATGATGATGATGATGATGGAAAATGCAGCAGCGTCCTATACTGCACTCGCATAGGACAAATATACACTCAGTTACATGGCTCTACTGCACTTCTTATGAATACCAATACCACAACCAATTGTGTATCTGTCAATGTGATTGCTTATTGTTCCACTGTGCAACAGGAATTGTGCGATGGCTGTTTCTGCAATCCCAGTGTACCTAGTGTTCACAGAAAACACTGGCAAATAGTTACTTACCATCTTAGAAAGCACAACAGCATGTCCATTGTTAACATTTATGGAACTCTCATTATGCAAATATGAATTGAATATGCCTGCTATGTAGCAGGCAAAAGTTATAATTGCATGTGCATGCATGCACACACGTGCATGACAACAACATGATTCCAGCCAAGATCCATTATCTTGACAACCATCTTGCAAAATATGCCTATATTCTTTAGGGTACAATCCTTATTAGAGCATAAGCACCACCGGGTACAATGAGAACGTACATTAAAGTAACTGTCTTTTGGCATGCATTGTGTGTGTTTGTTTGTTTGTTTGTTTATTATCCCACTTTTCTCCCATAGGACACCCAAAGCGTCTCACACCATGTGTTAAAATAATTAAAATAAATTAAAATAATACAGGTAAACATAATCTGAAATACAAAAGTTAAAATCGTTACACACAATTCACCTTGAAACATTAATTTAAAACAATTAGAAGCTTATTAAAACATATCTGTTGCACTGTCTTAGCCATTTAAAAACTGGAGGCCTGTTTAAATAAGGTCTCGGCCTGCTGGTGAAAAGAGAGCAAGGAGGGGGCAGAGAAAGTTCCGTAGCAGGGAAGCAGCCACTGAGAAACATGTCTCCTGGATCCTCACCAGCTGCACCTATGATGGTGGTGTGACCAAGAGAAAGCCCTCCTCCAAAGATCTTAAAACCTGGGAAGGCTTGTATAGGGAGATACAGTCTTCCATAGCCTGAATCTAAGCCACATAGGCTTTATAGATCATAGCCAGTTACAATCAACTTATTTTTGACATGGTTAGCTATATTTTAAGGGACTCTTTAAACTATTTTAAATTACAGTCCACATTTCCAGATTTGACTTTCATAGATTTGATTATTTGCAAGTTTCTCCAACTCTTGCCCTCTACAGCTCAAGTGCCTTTTTTGAGAAGGAAACTTCCCTCTTGGTGGTTCCAGTCAGGCTGAGCAGCCCTTTAAAAACCAGCCTCTGGTCCTCCACCTTCACTACCAGTCACATCCTGGCCAGCTAAGGATGGATCCCAACTGGGATTTCTCAGCACCTCAGCTCTCTCCTGACACCCCTACTCACACACCCAAGAAAGGAGCCAGGCAAGAGAGAGGAAGCATAGGAACACCACGTTAACCTACCCTTTTCCCTCTCCTTTCCCTGACCTGGTTTGGTCCCTGGTTGTCCCCACCATGCCTCATCCCCCCTTCTCACAGACAGACACACAGACATTTTGATATTTGTGATTTTTGCACTTTGCAGAGGTCCTGCTCCCTAACCCTAGCGAATGTGGAGTGCTGACTGTAATGTTTTTAATGTGATTGTTTGCTTATTTTTTTAACTGTATTATCCATTGTTTCAACTATATATTGTTATAAACTTATATTGTGAGCCTCCTTGGGAGGTGGGATATAAATCAAATCAAATCAAATCGATCAAAAAATAAATAAAGTGCTTGAGGCACTTCACAAAGTTCATGGTTTACAAAGTTTACGGCAATTTACAGTTTAAAATAATGGCAAAAAGAGACACTACAAAAGTAACCAGAGAAGCATAGCACAAAAGGAATGAAGGATGGGAAAGAAAGAGAAAAGAAAACTAGTTCAAGGTACCAACTCTTTTATGATGTTACAGAATGAAACTGCAGGAGATATAGGAGGAAGCTAAGGCGATGAAGGCCTTGATACTTGCACTTATAAGACTGAAACAGTGACCACTACCATGAAAGAAGTGAGGTTCTTCAGACCATGGACTTCTTAGGCCCTTTTTGCACAGCATTTCCAATGTGAAAGGGCCCCATGAGCATTGCGCAAATGTGAGGAGCGGTCCACATGACACACTCACATTTGTGTGATGCTCCAGGGCCTGACACGGACCACACACGCATTTTTTCATTTTCGGCTTGAAGCCGAAAATGCTGCACAGTCACGCATCGCTCTGGGGCCCTGCACACACTTACTTTGCGTGCAGAGCCTCAGGAGCCGGGCTGGTTGCACTTCCTGTCCCAAGCTGCACTGTGAAAGGAAGAGGCGAGGCGCTCGTGCAGAGCCAAAGGAGCAAGGAAGCAAGACCCTCTTTCCGGAGGCTGCTCACGCAAGCACCGCACCCCAGCGCCAAAAATGGGTGAATTGCGGAAAGAGTCTTAATTTGTAACTTGGTCTTATTATGCTTTCCTCTCATAGAAGGCTTGTGCTAAGTCTGGCAGTGACTTAGCCCAAGCCCAGACAATCTCATTCATATATTGTCAGCAGCACTGTTGGAACTGCTGCTCTGGTAATGTTTTAAGGCAAATGCCCAGGGGCCCTTTCACATTATACAATTATAGCATTATGATTCCACTTTAACTGTTTTGGATGCACACTCTGGCATACCCTCCAAATTTCATGGATAAAAACAGGGACACATGTGGCCAAGTAACACCCAAGGGCAGTCAAGAGGAAGAACACCAAGCTAGGAAAGGCTGCAGTGTTTTCTCTGAGCCTACTAGGAAGGGAGGGATTCCAATCTCTCTTTTCTCCCCCTGAGTTAAATAAGTGCAAAGTACTTTGGACTTTGAACTTGGTTTTCAGCAACTGAAATAATCTGAAAGTATGAAGGGGGAGTGTGGGAAAAGAGAGAGAAACCAGAGGCCCTTTCCTCATGGCAGTTGCCATCTGAAAGGGCTCCTGGAGCGTTGCGTGATTGTGAGGAGCAATCTGCATGATGCACTCACAATCGTGTGATGCTCCAGGGGCTGGCAGGTGCCAATTGCGCACCTTTTCATTTTCGGCTGGAAGCTGAAAATGGTGCACAATCGCACACTGCTCCAGGGCCCTGTGCACACTTAGCTGGTGTGCAGAGCCTCTGGAGCCATGCCAGTTGCACTTCCTGCTCCAGTGCAGCCTGGGAAACTCCCAGGCTGCGCTGCGGAAGGAAGAGGCAGGGCTCTTGCGTGAGCAGGCAGCTCGTGCGGAGCTGAAGCAGCAGGGAAGCGAGAGCCTCTCACCGGAGGCTGCTCACACGATCCCCACACCCCAGCGCCGGAAAAAGGTAAGGTGCGGAAAGAACCTAGGACATTTAAGCTTCTTTAAAAAAAGTGGGATGATAGGGAATTAACTGGGAATGTTCCTGGCAAACAGGGACACTTGGAAGTTATGCTATTTGTAATTTGGCAAAGCACTGGAGCTCTCTGACTGAGAATTCTAAATACCCTTTGCTAAACTGCAAATCCCAGAATATCATAGATTGGACTGTGGCAACTAAAGTGGAATCCTAGCACTGTAACTATCTAGTATGAAAAGGTCCCAGGTGTTTGGGACTTTTTCCACCAGTTACACAAGTTACTTTTTCGAAGAACCATTCTCAGTATACACCAGCCAGTATGGCCACTGGCCATGCTGTCCTGAGGTTTCTGGGAGTTGTAGTGCAAAAATACATGAAAAATTAGACACGTTTCAAGATGCAAAATAATGATAGTTGACTTTAAAAAGTCCAGTGCATTTCTGGCTGTGGATATTTTAAAAAGTTCTTCAGAGATTTAATTAAAATATTCAGAAATTTCTGACCTAAGGAATTTCAACATAATTTCCTGATATCCGGCTGTATCAGTTGCCAGCAAACAATATTGCAGTTTTTCAGATCAGAAATTTCTGTAGACTTCTGAACAAGGGCTTAAATATCCACAGGTGATAATGTATCAAGGCTTTCTAACTCCTCAGCATGATTCTTCAGAATCTTGAGATATGTCACTTTTTAATAAAAAATGTTTTATTGGATGTCAGGTTTTTGGTTTTTAAGTCTGCAAAGAAAAACATTTTTTGCAAGTTCTAGACCAACTACAGGGCCATCTTCTATTCTTACTTCCTACTCCGGGAGTGTTTAATCTATGTATCCCTTCAATAAAACACCAGCAGAGGAGAATCTTATATAACTGATTCAAGAGTTGCAAGTTACTTGCTAGCATGAAATAGCTTAGCATCTTTAGATACCTTTGCCATTTTCTCAGACTCTGTACTGGGCTTAACAAGTGCATCCCATAATATTCTACCAATAGATAAGGCACTACGCATAAGCATTGTTCTCAGACCCAGCATTAAAAGCTAGACTTCTTTCCTGTGAATTATGATGTCTTCCTTTCATTATGCCAATTTATAGGTAAATCTGACAAAAATTCTGCTCACTAGAATCTTGCATATTTCCAACTCCATTTCCAAGCATGAGAAGACCTTCACTCAAAGTTACATCATCAGGAAGTTCACAAGGAATAGTTCCTCCATCTAATTGTTGGTTGCCTCCACAACTCATTTAGTGGAGGGCTGGGGAACATGTGGCCCTCCAGATGTTGCAGGACTGTCATTTCCATCAGTCTTAAGTGTGATTGCCAACAGCGAAGGGTGAGTGGGTTGCTTTGGGTGATGAATTGTTGTTGTTTTTTTTAATTTGACACTGGGATTAAAAAAGGGGGGGAACTCTCGGAATTGTATAGCTTGCAGAAGAATTTGTTGCTTCATGCACTCTTTGTAAACTGCTCTGACCAGATGGAAACACAGCTAATAAATGTTATAAATTAACAGTGATGTCTAACAAATAATTCTCAGTACCATTTCAAAAGAGATTTGGAGGGGGGGTCTAGTTTTGTAATATAATCATGCTCTGTGTACCACAAGGGTCTTTGTTGTGTTTGCTACAGGGAACTAACAGCACAATCTTACACATTAGTCATAAATAAATCCTACCAAGGGATGTGCTCTAAGATTAAGCAGCACACGGCTGCAGCCTGAGGTTCTTTCACAATCTATTTAAAGACTACGTAGGCTATATTCTCCCAAATGGGTCTGTTTTTTAGGAGTTAAAAGACTAAACTCACATAATTGCTGTGGCAACCCACACAGCAGCTTTCTGAAAAACAAGTATTCTCTTTTACATTTTTCCCCAAAGAAAGCCGGCATCTCAGGAAATCACATTGTTATGTTGTGTTACGATGCACGATGTTTTTATAATAAAGTGTAGTGTAAATGACAAAAAGCTGACTCTCTCCCCAAACAAATAGAGCGCTCTGCATCTTTTCCTCATTTTTCTTGCTGAAGAAAAGCACCATTTTAGGTCATACACCAAAGTCTCTCCAAAAAAGAAAAACAGATAAAAGATACAAATATTTTGGATTGCCACAATAATTAAAGAAGTCTCATAAGGTTTGGGGGGCAGAAGATGATTGTCATGAAACTATGCACCGCCCCAAAAAAGCAGTATGAGCATTTGGCTAGAAATGCAACAGCTTTCTATGTATTATATCTCTACCACCCAGTTCATCATGAGTAAAATTTTGGGGAAAAATTTATGAGTGAGGAGCCTGAAAAGTGGAGTAATCCAAACTAGAGGCTGCATTTCTTTTAAAGGTCCTCCATGCTCTTGCCAACAACACGTAAGTACTTTCTAAGCTAGCTGTGGACTAGTTTTTCTTTAAGTGAAAAAGGGAAAATGATTTGGATAACCTTTTGGACACATCTGCGTTTCTCTTCATTCTGGGGGCTGGTTCAGATGAGGTTCAGATCTTTCCCCTCCCCAGCCAGCATCTCAGCCCTTCTGCCCTTTTGCTCCCCAAGGGGAAAAGAGAGCCACACACAGGGCTTGGGTTCAACTAGGGCAATTTATTAATATGCCAAATTTAAACATAATTATGAGGGGGAAAACTTGAACCTGAACTTGAACTTCTGACCTAAGACGGGAGGTCAAGGCCTGTGTGAACTATGGCAAGAGTCAGCTCCCGACCATCTTCCATAGTCCGTATACGAGATACCACCCCCAAAGCCAACCGCTAAGCGCAAGACCATGGCCGGCCCCTGTCTGGGAGGTGACCCCCAACCGCCCCCCCCCGGGCTCACGCCAGTGAGGGCCGGCCGGGCCCCCCCAGAAGCGTTTACCTAAAAATGGTGCCATAGGTACTCACCGACACCATCTACCCCCCCCCCCCGGCCATGGATAAGGTCAAGCGTTGCTTAGTCCTTACCCCCCCAACCCACCTCCAGGAAGCTTCAATGCCCACCTGAAAATCCCCAGAAAGTTTCATTACCTGCAGGTGAAAAATGGACCCCGTCATGTCTATACAACTCTGGTTTATCAAAACGATGTCATGGTGTAGAAAAAAATAACCCAAGCCCTGTTTCATAGCCTTGTAAATTTCTTTGTTTACTCGTTACGTGCAAACTCTAAAGGCCGTGGGTCACCTCTCCCACTCCATACCCTTCTTTGAATGATTGACCAAGCAATGCAGGTGCGAGGCCATGTGTGTTGAATATGTCGCATATCATGAATGGCTTGTTAATCAGTGCCTTTCCTTTCAAAAGCCCAAGGTCATTGCCCCCAAGGTGAATGACCAACATGTCAGGCAGAGGCAAACAGCCCTCCTTAAACAGCTCAGGTAACAAACCGTGCCAGCAAAGGCCTCTCTTGCCAAGCCATTGAATCGAGGCTCGCTCGCCCAACCCCAAAATTCAGCCCAATTGGCCATCTCGAGCTCGCCACTCAGCCCAAAAGACGAAACTGTGACCACAAATCACACTGCTTCCCCCTTTAACAGGTGCTTGAAAAGAACCAGAAACATTAGGGCAGGTGGATGGGCCTCACATACCTCTGGTATGCCGAGGACTTCCATCTCCCCATCCTCCAGATTTTTTGGCCTTCATGCCCATTATGCTGCAGTAGAGGCTGCACCACTACGAAAAGAATGCGTGCCAAAATTGGCCCCTGAAAACCCAGATGTGACAAGGCTTTCTTTGTCATAGCCCAAAACTGATACCTGGTGAGCGGGCCGCATCAGCATACAAAACAGTGGCCCTGCATGGGTCCCCCGGCTGGCCAAAAAGTCTCAGTGCCCTGACAGGGCACAACTTTGGATCAGAGTATTCCTGTAAAGTTATCCATTCCCCCTCCTGGCCTGGTTGTCTTTGATCTCCTAATGTGCAGACGCAAATACCGCTCACCGCAGTACAGGTCACGAAACTCCAGGGCCCTGCCCGACCTGCCCCCTTTTTTGAACAACCAGCTCGCCACCCTTAATGCCCCAAAGAATGCTGTGAGAGCCACCAGTGAAACAAGAGAGTCTCATATGCCGAAGCACACAAAACCCTCCAAGCCCCCTCAGACCTCTCAAGATGCTGGGGAGAGTGGTTGTCTGCTATTTCCCCCTTTTGACCGGTCCCTTCTACAAATTTATGTATCCTAAAATCACCGGTTGGATCGGGGAGACCCCCGCCTTGATGAAAAAGGCCATCTGAAATGCGGATTAATGGATTGTGGAGATAAGTTTGCTTGCTTGAGGGCCACACAAAACTGCAAAACATGGTCCACTGGGAGTGGCCAAGCGTCAGATAATCCCTTGGATCCCCAAAAACTTTAAACTCCCTAAGAGCTCTATTATAACTCTTTCGGGGCTCGGTGCAATTGACATACCAATCATCTGTGTTACCTCACCCCGCCAAGCTTCCACAGGTGGGAGGGCATCAGCTCTGGACGAACTGCAGCTTCGGGCGAAGCCCCTGAAATGATCCATCTGCATACGGGAGAGAGAGTGCCAAGGAATTTCCACGCCTGCCACATGTACCGCTGTAAAGTATGAAAGCGGAACATTGAAGTGTAAAAGCCCAAACCAGGTGCATAACGCGTTGTGATCTGGAAGAGGGGAGTTAATCACCCTACAGTAGATTGATTGTCACACCAAAAGTGGACTGAGGCGTTTCCCAAACTGCGCCCAGATGTAAACTGCCACCACAATTGGAAAAAATTAAAAATTAAGGTCAGCTGTGATACCCCTTCCACCCAGTTCTAGGCCATCTCTGCGCACACCACCTGCCCCTGAAAAAGACTCCAAAACCCACGGATCCTGCTGCGTCCGATGTTTGAAATCATCCCTAACCTTGATTTCTCCCCCAAAAAGGAGACCCCATTAAAGCCTGCCAGGAACTCCTGCCATACCTCTAGGTCCAATTTCATCTCCCTTGTGACCTTAATCCTGTGATGCGGTTTGGTGGTCCCCTTTGGGTGGCATCACACAGGCGCCTAAGAAACACCCTGCCAGGTGCCACCACCCTGCACACAAATTAAGGTCCCCAGGACTCCAAGCTCCCTAAGGGTCGCCTTGCGCCTGCCTAGAAATGATGACACCCTTGATCTCAAATCTTAAACCCTTTGGGAAAAGTGGTAATTTACGTGTCTGGTTCACTGTATCCAACTCGATGCCTAAAAATGTGAGCTGCTGTGAAGGACCTTCAGTTTTCTCATGTGCCAATGGCACCCCAGCCCCCCCATGAGCGATGTGAATTGTGTAACAAGAATGCACACTGCCCAGAGCCAGCCTGTCTGACAAATAAGAAATCGTCAAAGTAATGCACAATGCCCAAAAGGCCAGTTTTCCCTTTTTGATGGCCCATTCTAAGAAGGTACTAAACTTTTCGAAGGCAGAACACAACACGGAACATCCCATTGGGAGGGAGCAATCAACATAGAATTTACCCTCAAAGGCGAATCCTAGTAGCTCGAAATCAGAGGGATGAAAGGGGTAGCAGGCAAAAGGCTGATTTGATGTCAGATTTAGCCAGCTCGGCACCAACACCATGCCTGCGCACTCCCCGCCTGCTGTATAAACAAAGATACCTGACTGAACATAACTCCGCCGGGATGGCATCATTAACGGATTACCTTTGGGGTAAGAAAAATCATTAGCCGAAATTCCCCCGGGGGCTTTTTTGGGGGACTACCCTATGGGGAAATCCTCATTGGGGGTGGATTCAAATGGGCCCAACACCCTGCCCTCAGAAACCTCTTTACTAATTTTTTTCTAACTACATGCTCATTACCTACCACAGATCTAAGATTATTAGCCATAAAAAATTAAAACCCACGGGACTGCCTTCAGAAATCCCTCCTTCAAGTATTGTGCTGCTGCTTTGGGCCGGATAAAATTGGAGCCATGCCTGCAGCCTTTCCACTTTAATTGGACTGGGGCTCTTTTAAACAGCCGGTTATTCCCTGGCCCCCCTTTTTTGGGCCCCCCAAGCCCTTCCCCCCCCTCTCCCCTTATTGCAGTAGTGAGCGGGGTGGGGGCCCCAGCAGATCCCACATGCGTGTTGTATTTGCAGGGACAGGCCCAAAACCCCTGCGTCCCATAGTCCCAGCACAGCTGTGGCTGCTGTTGTTTCTTGAGATCCCTGGGCCTTGGGGGGGGGGGGAGACTTTCAAACTGCACCAGGTGCCCTGATTGGGCGGCCACCGAACACGGGGTGTGCTGAGGTCGCGCGATCCATAGTTCGGTTATGATTTCGTCCCAGCGTAGACTTGGCTGTCGTGCTGCTCTCAGCCTAAACTTCTCATCGTAATGCAGCCATCCATTCCCTAAAACTCTGTATGGGCCCCATAAATGGTATTCAAATACACTAGCATAGAGTGCCCCCTGGAAAGGGTGGGCCTTAATTATCACATCCATGTAAAAAGTTCCTATAAACCAATTAGACCAGTTCCTCTCAATCCTACGATGTTTCAATTTTTCTTTCTCTCCCGCATCCAAATCCTCTTTCTCTTTTTTTTTAGTTCACGAAAAAAGGGTAAACAAATCAACATATTCTCCCTTCGTATTTTCTCATAGTAGCCACAGCGAGGTGTTCGTCCAAACCCCCAGCTGTCCTTCTTCCTCTTGCCCAAGGCTGGGTCCTTTCTTTCTCCTGTGCCCCATAATCCCTACCCTGAACGAGTCCCGGGGTCACCTGAGTTTTCACCCCCCTTGAATGCAGCTGGGGGGGCGATTCTGCCTCGCCCTGTGAGGCTGGAGAGGAAGAAGCTAATGGCCCTGAAATGCTAGCAGGCGGGGCCCTTCCCGTGTTACCTACGGTGTAGTAGGTTCCCAAAGGGCCCAAAACACAAGTGCAGCATTATCCCCTGGGCATTTCTCACCCTGTACTTCTCCTGCTGCTGCTGAATTCCCTGAGGGTCCGGCCCCCCCCGACTTGTTGCAATGAAGAAGCCTGACTCTGCCCCTCCGACAACGATTGGCTGCTGTTTTCTCCCATTGTCTCTTTTCAAGGGCATTAGTCATGCCAACATCCGGTTAATAGTGCCCACTGGCTGACAACCAACTGCCTTTCCCTCCCCCCAGCACTGCAGATTGCCTTTTCCCCCTTGGGTTTAAGCTTCTTAATAATGGCCATGTATTCCCCCCCCTTCTTCTGAAGAGGAAGAAGCCACTAGTGGGGCAGCCGCGGGTTTACCAGCTTGCGCCTCTTGACTGGAGTGGGCCCCTTTCGTCCCCAGCCCCTTTGGTTGTTTGGCCTTCCTTGCAGGCTGCTTCCCATTGGATGTTGCCGGTTGCTTGGAAGCCATATTCAGACACAACAACTTCCCACTTGCGATAAAAATTCTAAATTTTTATTTTATTTTATTTTATTTTTATTTTTTAAACTGTTTATTCCTCAATATGGGCCCACCGTCCCGGGCCCCCCCCCCACAGCCACTCACCACTACCCGTGAACAAAAAGGGGGGGAAGGGAGGTGGGCCAAAATCTTACTAATAGTCACACCCCTCAACCCAGCTGTTGTGTTCAGAGAAGCAACCGAAAAAAGCCTTCCCTGAGAGCTGGGCCTCCAAAATTTAAAAAGGGGGGGCCCACCCCCAACCTGGGAGGCCTTGGCCCCCAGCTAATAGTGGGGGCGGCCACCACGCGCAACTGCCTCCTCCCTGCAAACTACCTCCCAAACCCTAAACAAGCAATAAAGAATCCAAGGGAAAAGAATAGTAAGGGGAAGCGGGGCCCCCGGATGCAGGCCACCCCGCACCTCCGCCTTTACCGGGGCGGCCGCTGAGGTGACCGCCGCTTCTGCTGAGCCATCGCTGCCGCGGCCCTCGACCCTTCCCCGTCGTCGAAAGTATAAACTTAAAGGAGCACAGCGCCCCGGACCCAGTCCCCCTCCGCTGCTTGAAAAAGATGGAGAGGCCGGCTGCCCAAAGCTCAGGCTCGCCACATGGGAGCAGGCCTCACTCCGACCATGTGGTTGGGATGGAGACCTGCCAGCGTCATTTTCCCCGTCGCCTGCCAGACAAAGAGGCCGGGGGGGGGCGGGGGGGCCCAAAAAAACCCCGCGCCCCGCCCCCTCCCCCCGGGGGCCCCTCGCGAGGGGGCGGCCCCCCCCCACTGCTTCACTTGGGCGTTGGGGGGCGAATTATGGTCAGAGTGGCACATAGCAAGTCACATGCAGAAACACTTATTTAAAAAAAAAGAATCACAGCTTTGCATCTTTCTGGCCAACACCCACATTTCCTCCAAGCTCTTGAATGCCTCCCTTGCTCATTTGTTCTAAAAGGAACAGACTTGGGAGTTTAAATTTTTAGGATACCTGTCTCTGATCACTTAAATCCAGAGTACAAAGTTACAGCTGGGATTTGGGGGTAGGTTTTTTTTTTTACAGAAAATAATAGCAGGAAACCCCTAACATAAAATTAATCAATGTCTTTCCCATTTAAAATACGAAAACTGAACTTGTGCTTGAAGTACAGTGCCCTCGTACCTTCTTAATTATAAAAGTTGTGTTTGTACTTGTATATACACACAGCGAAACACAAATAGGGATGCACAGAAAGAAAAAAAATAGTGTTTTTTGGTTTACCTAGTGTAAGGAAGTTTGTTTTTCGACCACATTTCTTTTAATGGACAATGTAAACCATGAAATTTACTTTCAAAATTTTCTCTACCTCATTATCTAAACTTTCCCAATAAGACACACACTCCTGAAATTCTGGACAGACCAATCCATGAAATGGGCTATAATCCATGCTATAACAATATAATAATTCTATAAATTGTAATAAAATTATTGGTTTTTAAAATATCACAGGTTGTTTTTGCAGGAATAACTAGCACAGCTACGCCTTTGGAAGCTCTTTCTCTCTTGTATGAAATTGCTCTAAGGCACAAGAAATATTTCAAAACAAACACACATAACATAACAACAAAACCCTTTTTGGGAATTTTAAAAAAAGGGACAGAAATAAGGGCTTCTCCCTGCATGCCATAGGAACCTGATGCAAGATTTATTTTTTTAAAAAAAAAAAAAAAAAAATTGTATAACTAAAAAGGGACTTTTTTCTGGGTTAAAAACATGCACTCTGCTTTTTTACTAGGACTTATTCACTGAATCAGCCACCGAGCCCAATTTTTAATAGAAAAGTTGCTGAATAGCTTCTAATAGCATCTAAAATGTACTAATAACAGCTCTAAGGATATGTTAAGATTACAATATTTAAACCCCATCAGCTTTTCAGAAGAACATGTAATTTTATGTTCATTGCTTCTTGGTTTCTAACTCATGAACTTGGATGGTTGCACTGCAATTTGAAGTTGAATCAAAGCTAATATAATTTTAATAAAAACTCCAATAAAAAGTTAAAGTTGTGTCCCCAATAGCATTAATGACCGCTACGGTCATTACCATGAGATAATTGACCTTCCTGCACTCTCTACACATGGAAACTTTCTTCTCAGTTTAGCCAATATGAACTTGTTTAACAAATCCGTAACAGAATATTGTTTTCTTGGGTGCTTTTGCTTAGCATCTTTATTTTCTAACAGAAGTTCTGGTATATACGTGACAGCCATCTCATCTCTAATGAGCATGTCAAAGAAGTCCTTTTTTCTCCCATTGTGTATAGTTAGCACCAATATTAAACATATAAATATTCAGATCACAGATAGTCCATTCAAAGGGAGCCCAGTAACCATCTTTGAGCAAGGGGAGAATTGAGACGATGACTGAAATTATTCTCAGAATTCAATTTGACCTGATGGAAAGATGCAATAGACATGGGTACAGATTAATGTCTACCCTAAAATGATAAACTTGATGGTTCCTATGCATTTTGTTGCAATTTCCTGTGTTATGTATTGTCAAAATATTAAAAACTGATAGATTCCGTAAACTATAGCTGACTTCAGATTCGCATCACCTACAGTCCCATGTTGGAAAAAGATATGCATCTACTTCTTTGATTTAGATCTGGTAGGTGTTCAAAATCCTTGTCCTGAAACTGCTATTCAGAGTAAGAGCAATTTGCTACATTTTAACTGCTATGGCTTCAACCTAGAGAATCCAGGGATTTCTAGTTTAGCATAGTGTGTTGAATTCTCTCCTAGAGAACTCTAGTGTTGCAGTGAGTTTTTCTTGACAGTCTTGGGTCATGGTTTGGGGAAAAAACAGGGTACAAGTAAAGATAATGATGATGGTGATGATATGCAAGCAGAATACACCATCTGTATGGTTTAGTAAGTTACAATAGATATAAGATACAAGGGTTGTTTACTTGTTTTGTGCAGAGAAATCTCATGGTGTTATGAGTTTCAAGAAGTCAGGTGAGGAGAAAGTAACAAATGATCCAGCCTCTGCCACATTTATCTGATAACTGTATTTACGAAATACTTGTTCTTTCCAGAAACATATCGATCTCATGTAGTTTGCTTCTGTCCCAGCCTCTCTCCTCTTTGTTTTTAATTTTTTCTCCCCATCAGCATGTGTCTTGAGCCTCCCACAACCTTTTCCCTCCCTCCTTAAATATGAGATACTATTTATGGAACTACTTATTAAGCCTACAAAATATTCAGCCTATACTGAAGTTTGGTAGGTAGCTGAAAGGAGTAGTGGGGAAACAGGGAAGGGGAAGAACAGAAAATCTCAATGACACATTCAGCAGTAGCTGGTGCCACTGGAGTGGTGAATTCAAAATAGCACCATGAATAGCTCATGTATAAAGTTCAGACTAAAACCTAGAGCAGATTCACCACCCTTCTGACATGGAAGCCACTGGCCATCACTGAAAACATTTGAATTAAAATTTGAATTGTGTAGAGAACCTTTGTATCTAATCATTTAGTACTTGTCCTTAGATTCAGGTAGTTTTCTCCAATGCTATCGTGTTCACATAAGTATCTCGGTGAAAGGTGGCGATTTTCATTATTGGAATAGGCTGCTTTGGAGGATGTGGACTCTGCTTTGGAGGCCTTTAAACAGAGGTTGGATGGCAACTTTCAAAGATGCTTTAGTTTTGTATTCCTGTATGGCAAAGGGCTCAATTAGATGGCCCCTGCTGTCCCTTCCATCTCTATAATTCTATGAGACACTTTCTCCTTTGTCCCCACCTGCTACTTACTGCAGTGTTATAGAAAATCCCCCAGGTCTCAGGAGTAAATGGAGTAGTTGATAGTGGTTTTCAGAGGGAAAGAAGAATTAGCAGAATATTTCTCTTTCTCTTTCCATTCACAAAACTCTCTGTTGGATCAAGCAGTTAGATGCAGGCGGTAGTTCTATGTCCTGTTATCTGATGTCTTGCTCTTTTCACATTTCCAAATTAAGGACAAGTTCCATTAATTCAGCATGGTTCTTCTTGCTGAATTAATGGAACTTGTCCTTAATTTGGACAGAAGCTTGCCTGACACAGCTCGCATGCATGCATGGTCTAAAGTCTTGCCTATGGAAAGAGTGGATCCCTTGGTCGAATTCATGCAACTTGTCTGAGATGCAAACATCAAAACAGCAGGCTTCCATTAGTCCTTCTTGCCTATGGAGGCTTGCTTGGACCATGCACGCACTGCTTGCAAAGTGAGCTCCAGAGGCGGAAGGAGGTGCCAAGCCAACTGAGAGACTTTACAAAGAGCATGCATGGAGATGGTCACTCACAAGTGAGCCTCCATAAGCCTCCTTCATGTTCTGTACAGTGGATGGGTTCTGCTTTTTAACCATTCCACACATGCTCACAGATTTAAGCCTGGATGCATGTAACTGAGCACGATCAGAGTGTGGTCAAGGTAGCAAAAGAAAACACAAGGTAGGAGAGGCTGCAGCAGTGTGCTATTGCCTGAGTCATCTACCTTCTCCTCCTCCTTCTCTCCTCTACTCTGCCCTCTGCTGACTTCTGATTTCTGGACTAACTGCTGCAAAACTCTTATAGCGTGATTATTCCACTTTCAACATCCTATGGAATCCTGGGATTTGCAGTTTCAGGAGGGGCCAGGTGGCCTCTCCCGAAACTGCAAACCCCAGGATTCCATAGGATGTTGAAGTAGAATAATTGTGCTATAAGAGTATAGTGTGGAAATGGCCTCAGTTTTGCAGCAACTGAAGTAAACAGAGGAAAAAGTGGAAAAGTGGTGGAAGGAAAGAGAAACAGGATGTTTTAAAAGCTGTTTTAAAAAATGAGACAGAAGATGATTAATTGGGACCATCCCTGCCAAACGAAGACAGTTAGAAGGCAGGTACGCGTCTTCACCCTTAGGAACAAGCTGTTCAAAATGGCTGCATCCTCCCCCCACCCCTGCCCCTGGAACAAATGGAAAAATTAGGGAAAGAATTACCAAAGTTATACAAGGCCCACTGGAAAATAGCATCTGAAAGGTTCCTTTATGCAAACTGTCATCGAGTAAACTCTGTACTACACACAAAAAAAGTAAAAGAGTTTTTTTATTATTATTATTTGTATAAAATATATTATTCTTTCAGGCTGTACTGAAATAGTTTCTATTTAATTGCAGAGAAAACCTAAGAAGGTTACAGCAGTGAAACATTAAAATTCTAAGGGCAACTAATAACATTAAAACTTTATAGCCCCAGATAGAATAATTTAGACAAAAACAACATGAACATATGTTTTGTGTAATAATAACAAACATTTATAGCTGTCAAGAGAGAAAAACACAGGTTTATGCACACCTTAATGGTGTGCATGGCTGAGCATGAGTATATTTAAAACATAATATATTACAAAATTGACAGCAGGCATGACTCTTCTGGGTGCTATGTTAAATCAATGAATAAATTACCAAAAGTGTGCTGTGGCTGTTTGGATGTGTAATTGAGCTTAACGTATGTAGTGTTATTTCAAAAGAAACTGTTCAAGGAGTTTCTAGTCCAATCCACTATGCATCTTTTTTAAGCTGTTTGCAAATAGCAATAAATGAAACTGTCTCACAGTAGGAAGGAAGTTTAGTTATATACACATTAGGCAAATGGGGAAAAGTTAATTTTAATATGCTTTTCAAGAATTAAAAACAAACTCTCTACAGCAACAGGGCTCACTGCACGCAAAAAAAAAAAATCAACATTTTCCTACTGTGATTTAGATTTATTTTAATTAAGGATTGTTCTATATTCCCAGGTACTTATGCCAAAGTAAATCAAGAAGAAATCCACTGAATATATTGCAGGTATACCTTGTTGAAATCCTTATAGTGAGGTCAAAACTAAGGCCTATTTCAGCCCTAATTCTTGGACATTAAAATAGCATCCATTCAGTTTAAAAGAATCCTAGTGTAGAAGAGGGCAGTGCCTCATTTTAAAAACACTTATATTTTAATTTTTAAAATGTATCAATCATATTTGAGATAATTTTGCAACAAAACTACCTTAAGTTAAAAAAAAAACAGCCACAGATAAAATATCTTGAATAATTCTGTTGCAAATAACAATCTATTTATATTAACTAATTCATTTCAGTAGCATATCCCCTATTTGCTGGTGTATAAGACTCACTTTTTTTCCTGAAAATAGGGTGCATACACCAGTGCACTTATACACCAGTGCATCTTATACACTCTCAAATAGTATTCGCTGGCATGTAAATAGGGTGCGTCTTATATGCTGGTGTGTCTTAGACCCTGGCAAATACAGTACATGATTTATTTAAACAGAAAATGTACACATAACTGTGCCTTCTCTTATTATGCTAGCTTAAGGCTGTCTTATTTTCTGTGCAAATATGGTATAAGTGCAACACTACTCAAAGTAGTGTCTCTGACTGAGAGCCTGAACCACTGGCTGCTGATTCCTGGTGAACTTCTGAGAAAAAAAAGAAAAATGTAGATGTAGCTGATAGGTACAAATATGGTGGCAGTCTCAGGCAGATTGGAAAAAAATTCTGGCTGATCCCCATAGCAGGTATCCCAAAAAGCACTGATTTAGTGACTCTACAATTATAGTTTATAATTTGAAACAATATATAGCAAGTGTTATAATTATGAACCACGTAGCTTGGAAAAGTTCCTTATTACTACTACCTCTATTACTACTACTATGACTACTCACAAATCCTTCCGGCCAATAGGGCTACTGTATTACAGGATCAGCTATGGGAACTGGTTGTGTTGGTCTCCACCCTAAGGAGTAATTTTGTGTTGACATCAAAGAACAAAACCCAGTGTCTTGTCTTCTTATAGAATGGAAGAACTGTATGAGCATGACCTTATACCAATGTTTAGATAGATTGAATGAATCACATCTGTATGTACACAAATGTACACAAATACAGATCAAAAGGCCTTTCATGCTGACTGTACGCATTAATGTAGAAAAATGGGTTCACCTAGGATCTTCTGAAATACCTACAACTGCAGGGGGGTGAAGTTTCTAGAGTTAAACATTAGTCTCCCTTCTAGTGGATACAAACGTACTGGTGGATAACAGATAAAAGAAAATGAGGTCTGAGGATTGATTTGTAATCGAAGGAGGGAGAGAGGGAGGGAAGGAAGGAAGGAAGGATGAACAGACCAGAACATTCTTGGTCACTCTTGCCAAAAAGACTTTCTAGGCCTGCTAGATCATGTTGTCTGGGAATTCTGGGAACTGTAGCCCAGTAGGTAAAATTTCCAAACTCTGGAAAAGAATAAATACATGGGTAGGGACCTTAAAGGCACCAGATCCTATCTGATCTTGGAAGCTAAGCAAGATCAACCCTACTAAGTTAAGTACTTACTAGAGCTGATCCTGCTTAGCTTCCAAGATCAGACGAGAGACAGCCAAAGAACATCAGGTGCTGTGGGCTATATTTCAGAGGGAGGAAATAGCAAAATCACCTCTGAGTATTCCTTCTCTAAGAAAACCATATGAAATTACAGGGTTGCCATAAGTCAACAGTGACTTGAAGGCACATATATACACATGCAGGCATCTTTGCAAGTGATCTATGCTGGTATCCATTGTAAAATGGAATAAGGTAAAAGGTGAAGGATTTATGAGGGAGAAAGTAAAGTTTGCATTGGGTCAGGTTCTCTCAGATTTTGTCCATAAACACTTCTAAGAATTTCTAACATAGTGATTCTAGTTGTAGGCAAAATTTCCAACAGTGTGTGTTTGGTTTCTACAGGATTTTTAAAAAAAATTAAAACAAAGAGTATTCTGGTACTTTAAAGACTGGTAAATTTTATTGGGCTTAACTCTTTGAGGACAACTTCATTGCATATATTTAATGTATCAAATGAAGTGGACTTTGGGTTACAAAAGAATAAGCTAAATAAAACTTATTTGTCTTTGTTAGTCCTCTCAAGGTTTTATATCTATATACAGCTATTTGTCTTGCTCTCCCACCACTACACAATCCAAGGTAAGTAAGTAGAAGCTGTGGGTAGATTTGGAAACTAGGATTTTCGACAATATGTCTGAGGTCCGTGATAAAAAAAAATGTGTCAGTGTTTCTGTATGATCTCAGCTTGATGGGAGGCCAAGTGTATGCTATTTAGTGATGGGGAGCACTCTGCTCGTTACATTCTTGATACTGAAAACAGGCTGTCATTATGGAGGCCTGGATTCTCATGGATTAAGAATATTCAAAAATCTTCCACCACAAAGCCTACTTGTCATTTCTACCATAACATAAAACATTGTGAAGTCTGCCAGATAGAAAATTCAGGATGTCCAAATGGATTTCGTCTTCAAACATTGTTTTACCTGTTTTTCCCTTTGTGCCCACCCTGGTGGAGAATAGTTGTGTTTTATGTATTCTGCTGGGAGTAGAGCTAAAAGATTCTACAGATAAAAAGGCTGCTATAAGATGTTGTGCTGAAAGACTAAAACAGGCTAGTATAGGAGAAGAAACGAAGAGAAAAAGAAAATATGCTACTCAACCAGGCAAAATATGAAAGTAATTAAAATAGTTTAAACAGAATGCTAAGATGCAGAACCTAAAATGTGCCTTTATCTGACAGTATCTTTGTTCACATCAATGTTTCTTTTGTCTGTCTTACATAGATAATCATTTTTCAACATCAACCGTAACAGCAAAAATTCAAATACTGAACTGCTAATTAAACACAGTAATATTTATAAGGTGTTGGTCTATTCTGAGGATGTGAATGCTTAATTTAACACACAAATACAACAAAAGTGTAAAATGCTTTTGAAAAAAAAAAAGCCTGTGCACTCTCTTGCTAGTCACCAGCCAATAGACTGAAGAAATGCTTTTCTTCTTCAGCAGTGCATTATTTCAATAATAGGACAGAGGCTGAGTTCTTGTAACTGAAATGAAAACTTCTTTAACAAAAATGATGGCAGAGTCTGTAACAGCATTCATTTAAATAACTTTAAAAGTTCACCTTTCTCTACACTTTAAAAAAAACTATGCATACATAGCACAGTGGCTGATGTAGATCAGAACTGATTTAAAAGACCATATACTGAACCACTGCAGAAAAGCACACTCAATGCCCACTTCTCCAAAACATTTTTCCTAACTATTGGATCAGTCAACACAGCAATTTAAAAAATGATAATTGGATTGAAATGACCACTGATAAACATTCTGGTCATCCAAATAAATGAGAAAGGTAAATTCAAAAGACAAAACTGTTTGATGGTTCAGAGGAAACAAGCCGCAGAAAAGATTTCAAAGGTTTTACTCTACTTGTCTGTACATCCAAAATGCTTACCTATGCTTATGAAAAATGAGCCTCGGAAAGTTTGGAGACATCCATAAATGTCCAGGCATCCTTATGAACTTTACTTGGCCTTTTAGTGCTAGAGAATAACCTTTAACTATGGCCTGGTTCTCACTGATATAATAATACTATATCAGGCCTGTACCATTTCAAATTGCTGGTGGAAGCCTGTATATCTAAATGTTTCTTCATTTAAACAATCCTCCCACATAGAAACTAGGAGTCATCTGGAAGATAATCTAAAAGAACAATGACTTATGTGAAGTCTCACCTCTAGCTTGAAATAGTATAGCAGGTGTATCTACTGCTGGAAAGATAATCCAGATACAGATTTACCATCCTAGTGAAAGTTAAATCTAGCTGTTGTGCCTTTGGAAGTATAAGGAATTGGGTTCCAGAAATCTGACAAGCCTACTTTCTTTCTAGGCTAAGTATGTTGGTTTTCCTGACCATCATCATGTTGTAGAAGCTGAAATAAATGTTAAAAAGAATATGTTAAAAAGAATATTATTATGCCCCAAATCCAGACGTTTCAATACAATGAAACTGGTTGAGAATGAGAAGAAGGGTTTGTTTTTATTTTTGGCATCTGTATGAACCACAAAAATGATTTTTAAACCACAAATCTTTTTCTGTACAATTAAAAATTACTATCATAAATAAGATGTCTCTTTTTTAATTCTGTAACTTAGTGTACAATGCTATACTTGTATCTACTCAAAAGAAATCCTTATTAGTTTAAAAGAAGTCATTCCCAATTAAGCAGCTATAGCATTGCTCCTCTGCTTAGCAAGTCATTGCTGCAATAACTTGTTTCCAATGGAAGATGCTTTGTAATATGGACCTTTGGAGATTAGAAACCTGGAGCTGAAAAGCCCTTTAAATGAACTAAGGAAAAGTAATGTATCTACTCACGTATATGACATTTCTCTGTATTGATCAGAAGAACCAAATCAATTCACTCATACTTTTTCAGTATCATGATACTAATCTTAAACATCACAGAAAGAGCATCTTTAACCAACAATGCATCTTGAACCATCAAGTTGCATTGAAGTCCCTAACCACAGACTGGCAAATTGTAGTAATCGTTCTATCTTTCTTTACTTTCAGTTTTCTTAGCAATCTTACAAATGTCTACTGAATTTACTTGTCAAGTTTTGCTTTTCCATGTCATGATTAACAGTTAGAATGTACTGTATCACTCAAGCAAGCATTTTAGGAGATTCTGTCTCTTTGGATGGCACCTTCTAACACTGGCAATGGAACAGAGTTCTCATGGCAATTCCTTCCATTTTACTTCCCTTGGACACAAACTCACATGGGCAATCTGAGTCCATCTTGAAATTTACTGAGTGAATGGGAGTTCTACAGTGTGGTAATGGGATATTTGACTCCACGCCTTTAATTTCTTATGTGAGAATTTTCCAATTTTTTTACTTAAGGTTAATAATACTTCGCTATTATATGAAGGAATTCTAACTAGATTTAGGCTCCACAATATTTTTGAATTATTTTTATATTTCCCATTCAGTCTATGTCAGCTAAATTTAAATTAGTATAGCTATTCTTTAGAGACCTCAGTGGACTCTTATTGAGATTTTATACTGTGAATAGTTGTGGCTTGTCCAGTACTGCACATTTTGGCTCTTCTTCTTTAATGATAGGTTCTGATGCATATACAGGGTTCTTCCATTCCACCTCCATGGTGGGATAATTTGAGCTGCATGATGGACTTGCTCAAAGATCATCCTAAAGGATTTAGGAACCTTCTCCCTTGCAGAGATTTTGGAGAACAGCTCCCATAAACTTTTACCAGTCATCATGTTGATTGAGATTTCTGGGACTTGACAACCAATACATCTGGAATGTTAAGGCTGCCCATCTTTCTGCTAAACCATACTTTGGTATTATGAGAATAAGCCTATCTTTGCTCTAGGCTAGACTGTTCTGCTTGCTTCTCTGGTACAGCCACAAGGAATAGTTCAGAAGCTTTGCTTTCCATTTTTGATGAACCACGTTTGCTGCATCCTTTGAATTATGGTTTACCATTCTGAGATCATCCCCTGCTTTGCATGAGTGCATTAAATTGATTTTTCTGCAAGGATTCCCCTCAGTAATCTCCAACTCTAATTTTTATAATAAGAAAAATAATTTACACTAGAAATGAAGGCAAAGGGTTATAACTAACGATAGAACAAAATGTTGAGAAACTATGGAGAAGACATAGAGTTCATATAATTACATGTCCTCCATGTTACTCAGGAGTGATGGCTTGCATTGCTCTACCAAACTTATTTTGCACTTTCTAATACTGGCAATGGAACAGAGTGCATCTTTCCTTTGAAACCACGGCCCCAGAAGTACAGCAAGCCATTGTGCACTCCTAAAACTTTTTAAAAACTGGCACATACATACTTTTGGCAATGAGGGAAAAAGGGATATCAAAAGGTATTCATTCAAAAATTGCATGCTAAGATATGTACACACTAGAAAAATTCACATTGAATTTACAGAAATTTCAATGCAAGATGAAAAAAAGAACTAGGATTGAACAGGAATACCAGCAGCATTCTGACAAACATTAACAAGTACAAGACTGATAGATTTTCACACAGGAACACAGAAAGCAGTTTTATAATACAAGCCATTTATTCATCTAGTTCAATATTAGGGTTGCCAGAGATCCCTTATTACAAGTTTTTCCTGTTGTTATGTGCCTTCAGGTCATTTCCAACTTATGGTGACCGTAAGCTAAACCTATCATGGAGTTTTCTTGGCAAGGTTCGTTCAGAGGTGGTTTGCCTTTGCCTCACCTGAGGGTTAGAGAGCTTGACTTTGCCAAGATCAACAAGTGGGTTTCCACGGTCAAGCAGAGATTCAAACCCTGGTCTCTAGAATTGTGGTAGTCAAAGCACTATACCACACTGGCTTTTTAAATATATAAACTGAACAAGAAGTCAAAAATCCTGTATTTTGGGGTATAGGCCCTTCTTAAAAACAGAAATGTGTGCAGAGTGTAATTTATGGATGTGGACAATATGTTATACATAGCTGTGGTAAATGAAATCAACCATTTAATTTGTTATTTCAGTACAAGATGAACTTGTTAATAGCAGCTTCCTTGCTGTCAACCTGTTTCTCATGGATTTTGACTGGTCCTTGTTGCTGCTCTGAAAACCTGGCAACACTATTCAGTATTGTCACCAAAAATTGCCAGCATAAATTGCCCAGAAATTTGGGCAGGGACCTTATCCTACCTGGAGGGGTCAGGGACCTAATCTGGAACTTTCTGCAAGCAAAACATGCATCCTACCAGTGACCATTGAGTCACTGAGCTATAGCCCTTCCTTATAAATTTAAGCCTCTTGAGAACCAGTGAAAACCCAGTTTTCTGTTCCAGATAAATTAGTTGATAAAGAAGAAGAGAAAAACAAACAAGAGAGGGGGATGGAGGTAGGTCAGCTGGGAAAAGAATAAGACATTCTTTTCTGAAAGAATAAGAACAATATTATAAGTAGTCTCAATAAGCTAAATGTATTATATATGCTGTTATATATGTTGATTTATTATTTGAGTTCAATTTTATACATATCTACACAGCTGTAAGTCTCACTATGTTCAGTGGGATTGACTTCCAGCTATGTGGGTGCAGAACTGCTGCCTGAACCGCTTTAATCTAAATGGATCTTTTTAACAAAAGAGCATTCCTAAAATGTAAGGAGTTTTAGTTTTGAAATGTTTATATTAATTATATCTGGAATTTACAACACCTTTCCAGGTGAACTTTAAAGATTCCTTCCTGCCTTTATTTTGTTTTTTCAAATTTAAAGGTCAAGGACAGGATGCGCTACAAATGAAGGGCTTAACTATAGCATGAAAAAAATGTTTTCCATACTGAATAATGTCCCAAATCCTATTTCTAGTTATAAGCAAGCAAAACACCTGTCTCAGAATGAAAGGCATAATAGTATATGCAAAGTCTGAGTTCTTGAATGTAAATGCTTCCAATATATTCCTAAAATTGCAGTTTTTGCCCTCCTTGTGTGCTTATAAAAAGGCCCCATGATAGTATGGAAAACACTTTTAAAACGTCCCAAGGGAAAAGTTTCCCAGGGACTTTGGAATTCTTACTATTTCTGGCTTCTTTAGAGATTTGTAAAATCAGCTCTCTTCTGCTGTCTCTCAAAGTTAAAAAAAAGAAAAGAAAAGAAATAAAGAAAAATACCCCCCAGATATATTCCTTAGATTTTCTATTATACTTCACAGCTTTCTTATGGTTTCTGAAGTAAGCTTACGTGAAAATCTAGAGCTATTTTTCTTATTGTCTCTCTTTTCTATCTTGATTACTTTCTCGGCCTGCTCAGTTGGAGCATTCGTACTTTTGTTACACATTGGAAACACTATCAATTTAAAAGTTGCAGCTTATACACAACAATTATAAAATGAAGGGAAAATAATGCCGATTAAGATGGGGGAAGTTACCTATGGAAATCCAGTTGTCTAATTTCCTCACTTTTCCTGATTAAACTGGGTATTAGAATCTTGTAATAAAAAAAAGGAAAGAAAGAAAAAGGTTGTTTAATAAAAATGAAAACACTGGTTGGATCCAGCAAAAGCCTCCTACAGATGGCTGATTTTCTTCCACAAATGGAGAATTCTGAACCACTGAAGGTTTTCTAATAGAATAGGAGAAGAGGGCATCTTTGTTGAATCCAGTCTGCCTACACACTTGATTCTTTCCTAATAGTATTCTTTACTTCATTTTTCTTTCTTTGTCCTCTTTCTCTTTTTCTGCTTCCCTGTTAACTCCTGTCCTTCTCCCTCCCTTCCTTCCTTCCTTCCTTCCTTCCTTCCTTTCTTTCTTTCTTTCTTTCTTTCTTTCTTTCTTTCTTCCTATTTCTCACCTTCTCTGTGTTATCCGGTTGTACTAATCTTCTCCCTCCTCCCCTAGTCTCTCTCTGACATTTCATCTCCCTTATCTTTCTTTCCTTCCCAAACTCTCTGGCTTCACATGTCTTCTTCTTTCTCACTCAGCCTAGAATTCTCCTAGCTACACTCACCATTTTCCTTCTTATTCTCTCTCTCTTTTCTTTTCAGTTCTTTCTTGTTTGCTTCTCTCCAAGCAAACCTTGAAACAATGACTGAGTTATGTTACATTCTCAATATTTAAAAGTTGCAAATCTAATTAACCCCAATAAGGCTTGCTCCTAAGGAGTGACCCTGTTGGTCTAACATCACTGTAATAGTTGGCATCATCCTCATTATCATCATAATCTCTTCTCTCCAAAGTATCTGCTAATTATTTAATAGCATTCTGAAGATTATGGGTCCTAGAGGCAATTCAGTAACCTGAGTGTAGAAACAAAGAAAAGAAAATATGCCCTGAGCTTGTGGACTGGCTAATGGGATCGGCCTATTAAAATCAGAGTCTGGAAAACTTTTGTTTTACTTGAAAAAGATCCTTTGGTTGGACTACAACTCACATGTGCCATTAAAAGCAGTGCTTGCAAAGTTCTTTAAAAACAGAGCTGGAAAAAGCTCCCTCGCCTTTCAAAGTAAAGCTTGCAAAACTTAATTTCAAACAACAGAAATGCTTTCTCATTTGTTAGATTTCGGTGATTTCCGCACTATATGCCATTAGCGCATTGAAGCATTATAGTCCCAGCATTGCCATTCCCATGACGCCGTTGGGTTAGGAATGCTCTTTTCTTTATCCTGCCACCATAAGCAGATGAGTAGAGGTATAACCACCAGTGTTCCTTCCCCACTACAGCATCCTTGGTTTTTCCCTTGCCTTGCCTTTACCCCACCTCACTGCCCCTGAGTTTTGTTTTGTTTTGTTTGGAAGCTGTACTAGCGCAGCAATGTTGCAATGGCATGACACACCAGTACACTATTGCACTTTTGCACTATATTGTACTCCAGTCATAGGAATGAAGTACAATTAATTTAGTCTCCTAGTCCACTGAGTTTAATTTGACATACCTGCATTTTCTTCATTTGTTTGCTTCAGTTTTCACACAAACAGTCCACTTTATTTTGTTGAGACCAATATGTAGGAGAAGCACTTACGCAATGATAAGACACTGAGGACAAACTGTTCAAGGGTCTATTAACAAATGACAAGATATTAGCTTGTCTCCTTTCTATAACTGTGTTCATATTATTTCTTCTGCTCTTAGGGTTTCACCACCCATCCACCCACAAAGGAATATGGTGATAATTAAATTGCTTTTGTTCAGTTATATTGTTACACGCAAATGCAAAATTGACAACTTGCAAAACACTACTATGCCACTGAAGTTCAGTGTATACAGTCAAAATAAAAATTTAAAAACCAATACACTAATTCCTAATAGATTTACTAATACAGTTTCATACCATCAAGTTTGCCATAGAATAGTCACTGTAACAAGAGAAGTATATCATCTCAATGCCCTGGATAAGTGATAGTACATGTCATTTCATTCTACAATAATCAGGAAAAGCTGATTTTATCAGTGATAAAAACCCTCTTTATCACCAAAATGACCTTGCATTTAAGCCTAACTCTTGAAACAAGAACTTCGAATTTCTAGTCAAATTGAATCCATCTTTTTACACCTTCTGAGATTCACTGATAGCATCTTCATAATCTGAATAAGGAAGAAAACCCTTGTCAAATTCTATCAAGTCATCAATGGGTTTCACATCTTACTAGCCTGAGTCTTCAGAAGGCTTACTTTCTGAACATCACAGTGCAAGTAAGAATTTGGGACAGAAATACTACTACGCACTGAAAAATTACTAAGGGTTATATGCTTCTTTCTAACAGTTACCCAGAGCATATTACATGATCCAGCTATAACAGATAGAGTTCTCACAATTGAAGGATTTTCACCAGGCATACTTAAAATTACAAAGCCAATCCAGTTAACATCACACTATATATTTCTACTTAGAAGTAAGTTCCATTGAATTTGATGGAACTAGGAATGTGAAAATCTAATGGTGTTGTTTATTGTTTGTTTGTTTTTTGAATTTTTCATATTTTTGGTACTATTCCTGTTCCTTTCCAATTCTGTATTAGATTACAGGATTTCTTCTTCCCTCTCCTTTACCGAAACACATTTTGGCCATACTTTTCCTTAAGCATTTACTTATTTTATGTACATTTTTATAATATTTTTTGTAATTTCTGTATATAAATGATTTTTCCCATTTATTAAGTATTTGTATATGTGTTTTTCAGACATATACACTGAAGTCATGCATATTTCCAGATCTATTTGTGGTTTGTGTACATGTTTTCTTTACTGAAATGCACTGCATATTTTGGAAATGTACAAAATTTCCCAAGTAAGGTGTCTATCATCCTGCTGCCACTCCTGGAAGGTGCGTAATGGATAGACAAATGGAAGCCGAATAAGCTTCTTTCTCAGTCCTATATAGGATTTACTCCTGGCCAGGTAACAGTGTCAGCTGACCCTGCAAATCTACGGATTCTGTATCAATGGATTCAATCAACCATGGCTTCAAAATATCCCCCCGCCTCCATAAAAAAATAAAAAAAATCCAAACAGCAAACTTTGATTTTGCCATTTTATATAAGGGGTACCATTTTACTACACCATTGTACATAATGGGACTTGAGCATTTTGAGAATTTTGGTATCTACAGGAGTCCTTGAACCAAAATCTAGCCCACTATATAGGACTACAAGATGGATAAACAGTTTGACCAGATCATTAGCCAAGATGCCACCAGATAGTTGCCTGTTATCAGAAACTGCAGAAGGGCATCACTTGTTACTATCTACAGGTTCTTTTCGTTTAACTTATAGAAACTGCTTTGGGGCTTTTTGAAAAAGAAATGTTCTAAACAAACAAACAAACATACTAATAAGTCCTACCCATTGTGAGTTACCCTAGAAATTATAATACTGAAGCGCTAATGCAGATTTTAAGAACAAGTGACTGCAACTTATTTTCAAAACTCAGTTTAATAATATTCCTTTCATAGACCTCAGGAGCAAGATTGCCCTTGCAATATTTTTTTCTCATGAAATGGCTACTCACCAGAGAGAGCTGTCCACTAAGGAAACTGGCAGTGTCAAGGATGAAATGTGAATGATGTCTATCTGCCAGTGGAATGGATGCCACTAGCTAGGGATAGAAAGAATATTTCATTTGTTTTAGGTGGGGAAAAAAAACAGGTTTCCCTGCACATGGGAAACTCTCTTCGGAAGAATAATAGACCAGTGTAAATTTTGCACAATTTTCCCCAGTTATCTGAATGTCCAGAAATGTTACAGAATCACTATTCTGTGTACAAAAATATGTGGAGGTTTTTGTGTTTAAAAATCTATTTCTTGCACAAAAAAACCGTATCTTTTGCACAGAAAACACTGTTTCCTGTACAGGAAACCTTTTTTATTCTGCACAGAAAGCAAGATATCTGCACAAAAACAAAAAACAAAACAAAAACAAAAATGAATTTTTCTACTCAGACTAATTCTTCCACAAACACTTCAGGATATTTCAACACAGGGAAAATAAAAGAGGGGCATAATTATTTTCTCCCTCAGCAGAAAATTTTCTCCCTCAGCAGAAAATAATTATAGCAGGGAGAAAACTGCTATAATTATTTGTCTTCACATATTGAAGGTATACATCTCTACCCCTGGCAGAACAGATTCTTCCATCTTCTGCAGTCTCTGACCCACATATCTAGAGGCATCTGGAGGTGGGGAAGAGAGGGACAACCAGAGAAGTACAACTCTCGTCATGAGGCATTGGATATCACCCTAAGTCCTAAAAAAAAATAAATCCTTATTAGCATTTTGGTTTCTTTCTAATAACTGAGGTCAGAGCTTGGAAAAGTTGTTTTTTGGATTATAACTCCCCAAATCCCATGCCAGCTAGGGATTCTGGGAACTGTAGTGCAAAAAAAAATAACTTTCCCAAGTTCTGAATAAGATGCACTATTATTCTTGAGTAACAAATGGGAACGTGTGAAGAGAACGGGGAGTGTTATCGTCATCCTTTTATGGCTATCTGTATACATTTTTCCCCCATTACACCTTGGTCTCAGACAGATCTTGCTTCCAGTTGTTGCTGTTGATGTTAGCAGTATCTCAGGCTTTAGCCTGAAATGTCAAAACCTTTTCCCTAAACAAAAGAGCCAGTGAATGCAGCTTCTATTAATACAGGCCGGAAGGCACCAGGTCCCATCTGACCTTTTAAGTTAAGCAGGGTCAGCCCAGGTTAATACTTGGATGGTAGACCGCCAATGACTACGAGGTGCTGTAGGCTATATCTGAAAGGAAAGAACTGGCAAAACCACTTATGAGCATTCTTCCTAAGAAAACCTTATGGAATTCACAGGGTCACCATGAACTGATAGGCAATATGAAGACACACATACAATTGATCAACTATTAGATAGTTTGTCTAACATCACAAATAAGGAGTGGCATATTTCCTCTACCCATGACCCAAAATTTCTGATTTTTTCAGACTGCATTTTAGCACATGATAACCTAAATCTTATTATTAGTCCCAACTAAAGCAGCGGCATTGTATCAGTTGCGCTGACCTATGTGTTGATTCACTAGTCAACAATATATTGAATTAGTCTACTCTAGCTGTAAGGAACCAACAGGATTCCAGTTGATAAATACTAAAGGGTTAATTTAGCCCACCAATAATCTCTTCCTGTTTGTCTTTGAATTGCATATGATTCCCCTGGGATGCATATTTCTCTTCCTTCCTTCCTTCCTTCCTTCCTTCCTTCCTTCCTTCCTTCTTAAGGAACAAATAGGTTTTCTCTCCACATCAAGTTTCACTCTACAGCAAGGCTCTTATCAGTAAAGGGGAAACTGTTTCAATGCTGTGAACGAAGTCTTCACCAAATAGATATGGATATCAATACTTTATTTGTAAAGTCTTGATGTATTCAACACATGAAGCACTATATGGAAGGCTTAAACTCCCAGCAAAAAAAGATTTGTGGCAAAGCATATGACCTTCTCCCCACCGCAATGGCCATCTCCTAATTAGGCAATGCATCTGATAGTCATTAACAGGAATGAGATAATGAATCACTTTCTCTCTTCTTTGTTAATTTGCTGTAACCAAGCGGCTAATGGATGTCAGAGCTGAGTGATTGCACTGATTATAGTGATTTATAGTTGCAACAAAACAATTTAAAACCATTCTGATTATTCATTTTAAAGATTCTTTATGTTTTGTTTACTAAATATTTTCCATCCTTTTTCAGTCTCTGTGAAGACTTGTGCAGGGCAAAAGAATTCTCTTGGCAGATTTAAAAAGTTTCAGGATAGGGATTTTATTCTGTTGTGTTTTGGTATTGTTTCAGAGTATGACATTTTATTTTGTTTACAGAAAAATTTACCCAGTAGAAATGAAAAGCCTTAGGGTGGAAAGCAAACTTCAGTGGCGCCGAGTTCAAAGAAGGAGGAAATAAGAGAAACTTCAAGCCACTTACCTTGGGGCTCTCAGTCCCTTCCTCGTGCTCTGCAGACACATCAGTAGCCAGTATCTCAGCTTTGATGATACCCAGAGCCCTAAGAATCCAGCTGTGTTGTCGTTTGATTTGCCTCTGTAGTTCTTTCCATTGACTTGCAATCATCTGCAGCATGTCCTTCAGTCCTTATCCAAAACAAGAGAAACAAATTGTCATACATTCAATTCCATTTTTCAATAACATTATTTATTCAAAGGGCAGCAAAGAATTTGAGGGGAACAACTACCCAGCACTACCACTAGCACCACAAAAACAATGAAATTTCCTTCCTAATTATTTTGGCACACTTTATTGAGCAAGCTGTTCAGGAATTCCAACAAAATGATACTGTAAGCAATAGGACCGGGTCAAAACGTGACATGGAAACAGCATGTAAAGTTCTGATTGAAGACAGCAAAGAAAAATAAAGTAATAAATAATCTCTCTCTTGAGTGTAGAAGCACTGGTACAAAAATTAAGGCTTTAGTCTACAGTTCAGGACATATTTTTGTTGTAGCATTCATTTTCCTTTTTTTAAAAAAAAAACCCTTATTTGATAAATATGCAATGACATATTACTCATCAGTTCTTGAGAGCTTGCTACCATTCCACAACCTCTAGGGCATTATGCAAATAAGCCATATGATTTACTACAGTATCAATGTTTGTAGGGTGTATGCGTGTCTGGTTTAGGTTCAAGAGAAGTTGTGCAGGTACAGAAGTAACAGATGCAAGAAGCTGAATAATAATCACATGAAAACCTAGAGGACAACTTCATCTCAAAATGCAACACAGATTTAAAGAAAAAAACGGGGCGGGGGGAGCTTTCCAAGCAAGCCAAAATAAACCCAGCAATTCCTAGAAATATAGAATGTTTTGATTAAAACCATATTATTAAACTAGTCACGCCAAGTTCCAACAATATGACAAAAGTTATTTTTCATCCTGACTTAAGGCTTATACTGAAAAGGACAAGCATAACTAAAGGATATAACTATTCCTAATTTTAAAATCTTTCTTAATAAATACTTTAAAATTGCAGTAAGAATTAGCTCAAATGGCAAAGGAGCCTTTAACCAGCACAATTACTCATGCTCGCTATGTAAAAATATATATGTGTATAGATATGAAATCCTAATTTATCATCTTAATGTTATTTCCATAGCACCTACATCAAAGAACATGTCAGCATGAAGTTTTCGGTGATGTAATTTCAATTGAAACTCAGCTGAGCAGCAAGACCAAAATAAAATGAACAGACTATTTGCTGGCAGTATTTCATTTTATAAGTATCACAGCATTGTATGCAGTATATGAAACATTTATAAATCTTGAAGGTCAAACTGATAATGTAAATATTAATAATACATAAGGATGTGAATATATGCAGTAATTTACAGCAATGCTTCTTTATTCTTTAATAGTCTGGAGACATAAAGACCTGCAATATTTCAGAAGGATTTACCTGATTTGTGAGATACTATAAGATCAAGAAGTTGGCGTCCTTCTTCTACAACAGCTTCCTTCAAAGCACAGTGGCTATCTACATTCAGCTTAAAACTCTGCAAGAAAAAAAAATATTATCCCTATATTTATATAAGTATCAAATGATGGAGAGGCATTTTAACATGAGACACATGTTCAAAATTACTTGCTACTTTTATCAAGAACCCCAGCACCATTTACCCAACAGCCACATTCATTTGCAATACTAAAAGCTATTGATATTTGAAATTGCGCTCAGAATGTTTCTGTGAGATTAGCAAAGTGCATCTGTGTTGAAACAGCTGACAAATCTAGAAATTCATTAGGTTTTATGGAAAGCTCTTACGCTGTATCTGGAATAACAGCATCAATAACGCAACCATCACAGATGGTTCGTCTTTTTCAGATATATTCCATGTATTAGTGAATAAACTGTCCAGATATAGATAGATGCAATATAGATTAGTATTTGTTACATAAAAAATGTTGAAACAAATTAATTCTGTTAATCTGCCATAGCCTTCTTTTTTCCTTCGTTCCAGAATTTTTCAAGCTGCCATAGATCTTGCCCCCTTTGTGGCTATAACAAACATTGCTGTTCTGCATTCGCCTACACAATAACTATCTGTGTTTATTTTGGTGATAATTGCATTCATGTTGACATTTTTATATAGGAAACATAACAAAGAAACTACAGGAACTCTGTGAAAAATTATTCACCCTTGATTATTTGATAAGATAGGTCACAAATTAGACTTTACAAAGGAGAACCTGCAAAATCTAATTGGAAGGCTCATATTTTTCCACACAACAGAAAACAACCTACTCATTCATACAGACTGAAAGTACTCTTTCTACGATGAATGCAACCTCCTGTTGCTCTTTCTTCCTCTCCTTTCTTCCAACTGCACTGGAAATGCTACCCTACATCCCTCCCACAGCCAATGGCTGCAAAGTTTGGGGCACTGTCTCTCCCTTGTTGGACCAAGTGAAAACAGTTCTGGCTAGAAAGAGATGAGGATAGTTAAAGTTGGTGGTTTATCATTTATCTAGTGAAATGCATCATATGGTGTACCTTACTTCTGCTAAGCTCTTCAGGAGTGTTCCTCCTAAACTAAGTGTTAATCTTTATTTCTTTATCTCTTTATTGAATGTATATGCTGCCTTTTCTCCCAAGGTGGGACCAAAGGTCCTGTCCAAAAGATTTAAAAAAATTAAAAGCATATAAACAATGAAAACATTAAAATACATATAAAATTATAAAACTTACAAGAGATTTTTAACAATAGCTAATAAATAAGCAAAAGGTCTCCAGCTCACCCATCAGAGGACAGCTTAAAAAGGGAATGTGTTTGTCTGCATATGAATGGAAAGCAGGGAGAGGGCCAGCCTAGGCCATTTTTACACAGGGGTAAAACCCCGCAGTGCGACGACTGGAGACGGAGGTCATTCACATCGCGGGATGAGCTAGCGTGGTTGGAAACGGTGAGGCACCACACCTCCAACCGCTCTAGCACAGCCGCAGGGGTGGCACTGCGAGTTTTTTAAAAACCACCTTCCCAGGTGATTTTTATCAAACTCGCCCACACTAATCCGTGGCAGCTCCCAGTGAGAATCTGCAGAGACGTGGTAGCGCATCTCTGCAGATGTGCCCGGGGGCAGGCTTCCGGCTGGCGCTCTGCCCTGATTGGCAGAGTGCCGCCAGAAGCTGCCGGCAGCCATTTTGGGCGCCGCGGAACGCCGCCGAGCGCTGCCAAGCGCCGCCGAAATTCAGCGGCGTGTGAAGCGGCGGAACCGTGTTCCCCACAGGGACGGAACAGGGACGGAGCAAAATGCAAGCAGGTAAGCTCCGCCCCTGCGTGCGCTGCCCCGTTTCAGCCCCCCACGTGAGAAAAGGACCCTAGTCTCCTGTGAAGGAGAGTTCCACAGGGTAGGGGCAGCCACTGAGAAGGCTTTCTCCCATGTTCTCACCAGGCAAGGTGGCAGGACCAAGAGAAAGCCTTTCCCTGCAGATCTGAGGGCTCTAGCAGGTTCACATAGGGAGATAAGTTTTTTTAAATAGTCCATACCTAAGCTGTTTGGGCTTCATAGGTCATGTCCAGCCCTTTGAATTGTGCCCAGAAACAAACAGGTAGCCAGTGAAGCTGTTTTAACAAAGGAGTTATGTGCTCCCTGTAACTGGCCCTAGTCAGCATTCTGGCTGCCACATTTTGAACCTGTTGTAGTTTCGGAACAGTTTCCAAAGGCGGCCCCATGCAGAATGTGTTACAATAGTCTAACCAAAATGTAATTAACGTGTGTGTCACTGTAGCCACATCTGACATTTTTATTTTATTTTATTACCTTGCCATTGAATATAAAATGCTTTTGGAGTTTATAGATGGAGCTTATAGAGCTTATAGATGGAAAATAGGAACTTACAGATGTGTAGCTGGCAAACAAGACACTTGTAACGCATTGGAGATAGCTCATTGAAATGGAAATTTAGAACAGCATGGGCATGCAGGAACTTTTGCAGAAACTTCAAAAAATATTCCAAGATAATTGTGAAGCTCAGGGGAAAAACACATTGTTTGAAAGGTACCAAGTAGGAAGAGACAATAAGAAAAGATAGATAATTTTACTATAGAACTAAAGCAGATTCATAAATGAAATACTTGTGTTTAGTACATATTAACTAAAGCATCCTATGAAAAAACTACCACTGATATAAAGTGTAAGTAAAGAGCAAAATATGCTTTTTTAAAAAGTCTCGATTATCTGAAAGGATATTTGTGCATTGGAAAATGTTTTGTTAAAAAGAAACAAAACAAAACAAGACAAGTCACTGAGTTTGCTTGTGCTATCTGTCCCCAGTTGTCTGCCAGTGTTTTTCAAGTATCCGTGCTCTTTCCTGTCATGTAGGTCAGAAGGCTAAGGTCTTTGACAACTCAGTTCCAAAGCTTGGAACATTTGGCTGATTTTAGAAATTGGTAAATTAATTCACTACCATCAACACTAATAATAGTAATAGTTTTATTAGTTGAGTCACTGTCGATTAACTCATTACTAAACTAGTTCCCAGAACAGGCCACAGGGTTTACCAAGAATGGAACAGAAACTGTTACTGCTGACATTTGCGGAATGCATTTTGTTACCATGTCCTTTAAAGGTTTCCCACCTGGGCTTCCCACATGGGCTACTAGACCCATAATGGTTGTTACCTGGGAATCCAGCACATATTAGGAACAGTCAAGTTAGGAAAGACTGTCCTAAAGCATGGGATCTCATCTTACAAATTATTCAGTTAAACTGTCACCTATTGCATCTCTCTTTCCTTTGTACCCCACCAACATGTAGGGCCTTATCACACTACACTATTATAGCACTATTACTCCACTTTAACTGCCATGGCAATATCACATGGAATCATGGGACTTGCAGTTTAGGGAGAGAAATTAAGAATTCTCAGCCAAAGAGCTCCCGTTCCTCACCAAACTGCAAACCCCAGAATTCCACAGAGTGCAGCCAGGTCAGTTAAAGTGGAGTAACAGAGTTATAACAGTATAATGTGATAGGGACTGTAGACGTCACTCACTTTTCAAATGTCGTGTTTGTTAGAGGTTAACAAAACATGATGTAAAGCTTTCCACATAGCACTGGATGAGCAACAATACTTCAAAGGAATTAATTGCAGATCACCCCAAATAACTTATTATTTGTGTATTATATAATAATGTGTATTAGAAATCAGCCCACAGTATAATCAACATAGGAGGAGAAGTTACTGATGAAAATCGCTATGTAACCCAAGACCATCTCAAAACATTCTAGGTATCTTCTTTTTCCTACAGGTTCAAGCAAAGGGACTGGACCTCTGCCTTTCAGGCCTAAGGTACTGTATTGTGAAAGACTACTTCAGGGCTTTGATCTCCTGCTAAGCAAGCAAAGCACACACTCCATGCCACTCCATTTCATGACTCACTTTTCCCCCCTTATTTTCCATTCTTATTTTTTCTTCTTTCCCAAACTTAGTTCTTCTATTTCCAAACTTGGCTGTCTTCTACTCCAAGCTAGACCTCAGATAGTTCCCCCCTCTCTTTTCCCTCCCTCTCCTTCCCCCCGTCTTCCCAAAGAGAGAACTCAGATTAGCATGCCAAACAGCAGAGCCATTTGATGCCTATTAACCTTTCTTCTCTCGAGGTAGCAGGCCTTCTTGTTTTACTGAATCTGACAGAAGGAGAGGTACTCAACCTAGCTAAATTCCAATGCTGTAGAATGACCCAGCTCATTATGGTACATTTTAAATCCCAGTATTAATTGGATGATCTAGCGTTACCAGAAATTGCTAGGAAAATATAGCAAATAAATAATTCCATGAGTTATTTAACTAGTTATTTTCAAAGCTCTTGTCTATTTCTTTGACTAACTACATCAGCCTTCCACTGTGTTGTGGGAGCTGCATCAGCTAAGTTTTGGGAAGGGGTTGGGGAAGGGGCTGGGGAAGAGAGATGTTATAATTTCTCCTGATCAAGGATAAGTAAAATATTAAGGAAGCAGGAGCTCAGTTCTGTATTTAACCTGGCAACCTTAAATGTGAGAAAAGGACTTCAAGTCAGAGCTTTTCAGCAATGTATAATCCCAGTTGTGACATACACAGCCTTTTAGATCTCCTTTCCCACAATGTCCTTTGATTCCACAAAAAACAGAATTAGCTGTCTTCTTGGGCCATTTCCACGCTACACTGTTAATGTGCTATTATTCCACTTTCAACATTCTATGGAATCCTGGTATTTGCAGTTTAAGGAGGGGCATTTAGAATTCTCAGCCAAAAAGCTCCTTGGCCTCAGGAAACTACAAACCCCAGAATTCCACAGAATGTTGAAAGAGGAATAATAGCATTATAATACTGTAGTGCAGAAATGGTCTTGGCTTCATCCTTGCATTAGCGTTTGAAGAAGCCAAGTGCTGATGTCATAGTGCTGCAAATGAAGGATTTATGGATATTTTTCATTGAAGGGACATTTTGTGTTCCCAAAGCTACTTTTCAGCAAAATTCCAGGGAAAGACCTTCATTTCAATCCCTGAATCAATTGTATTCACTTAAAGTGAGTACTTCAGCTGATTACCTATATCAGTCCGTTACTGGCAACCCCCTAATATTCAAACCATTAAGGATACAAAACCTTGTGATGTCTATGTACAGATTTTATGGATTCTAAGGATAATAAAACAGGAACTAGAAATGTGAAACTGGAAACAAGAAAATGCTGGCTTGACTTTTAAACATTAGTAATAAGCTCCTTGCTCTTTGAACAACATCATGGTGGAACCTAAATTAAAACATATGTAAAACAATAAACTTCCATAGTGGTTGATATGCAGTTTCCTGGATTGTATCCCATTTTATATGACTTAATTAGTGAATAATCAAAGTACTGACTTGATAGAATGTGAGACTATCCTGGCAGCTGATACATTTCATTATAAACTACAATTCTTGGTAATGTGCAAACCAAATTAGGACTTATTTTGCATCATTATAACAGGCATGCATCTATCTCATTGGTATCCTACCTTTCCTTTCTGAAAACCTAGGTGTCCTATGAAACATCTATTAAGAAGTTTCCTATTTAAAAATAATATTGAAAGTAAATAAAACATGCACTATTAAAAACAAATTTCAGAATGTAAAAATCAAATAGTCCCCAAACAGTTATTCATATAAGTGATTTTTACCAGTTTCCTAACAAATGCAAAATTGATTCTTACAGAATCATAGAGTTAGATGAGACTATGAAGTTATCCAATTCAAGTTCTTGCTCAATGGCAGAATATACAATGCAGGGGGTTAACTACAGCAACCTGAACAAGCTACCACCCAGTCTCTGCTCAAGAATATCCAACAAATGAGAGCCTACCACCTCCTGAAACCGTCTACTGCTATAGCAAATAGTTCTCACTGCCAGGAAGTTTCTAACTGTTTATAAGTCATGTAAGTTTCTCTGCAATTTCCACCCATCGGTCTTGGACGCTGGAGAAATACACATGGGTCTTTTTGTGTCTTCAGTAGCACCATGGAGAAAACAGATGAAATCAGACCTCTCCTTTAGAGGTTCATAAACAGAGGAAGTGCTTCATATGAAAGGTTAGAATACCTCAGGTCATCTTACTACATGCTGTATATGATTTTGGCATTAACAGTTCCCTCAGTTGCAGGACTTTCCTATTCGGCCTATGAAATATGGTGCAGCTAAACAGCCCGTGTCTTTAGGAATGTGCTGCTTTATCGGCTATTTCAGCACTTTTATAGCACTATTATTCCACTTTCAACATCCTATGAAATCCCGGGGTTTGCAGTTTAGGGAGGGGCACTTAGAATTCTCAGCCAGGGAGCTCTTCAGCCTCAGTAAACTACAAACCCCAGAATTACACAGAATGTTGAAAGTGCAATAATAGCACTGTAACAGTGTAGTGTGGAAATGGCCATAGTCTTGTCTATAGATATGTCAGTAAGATCTACATTGATTAAATACAGAGAGATGCAGTGCTTTCATACTTTTAAAAGCTATGTAATTGCACAGGAAAGGGAATCCAGTAAAATACAGCTTCCTGTATTGGGTGAGAAAGAAAAGTTACTATTTACCTGGATTCCTACTCCAACACAGAGATGGGAAAAGTTACTTTTTTGAAACAAAGTCCCAGAATCTTGTATGATGGTTGAGGATTCCAGGAGCTATAGTCATACTTCTATATTCAATTGCCAGTGTCAGCTAGACCATTGATTCAACTAGATACCAAATCAATGGAAACTGGATAAGTCAATAATATTATTGACTTTTCTATGCACTCAGTGGCTCTACAGTAGTTTTGATTAACAAATGAAGTAACTTTTCCAAGTTCTACTAATAAAGGGTTAACAACAGAAAGCCAGCCTCAAACATGTCAATGTTCAAAAAACCCCATACTCTGCTATTTTTGAACCACATGACAGTCAATTTGTCATCTAGAACTTAAAAACTATTACTCCTTTCTGTACTTTTGGAACCTAATTTAAACATTTTAATTTGCTAGAAATATTCATTTCTAAAACTTAGGTAATTCCCATCATCCCCCTCCCAACTGCACCAATTTCTTTAAAATGTTATTTAGTTCCAAATACAGATGAAAATGAAATGACTCCCAAAATATAAACTAGGTCAAGGACCCATAAGAAAGGGAACGCCATTACTCTTTGTGTAGCTCTATCTTTTTCTTAATGCTTCACTTTTCATGAAACCTTTTCTAGAAGTTCCTTTCATCTAAGCAAGCCTACATGAGCCATGGCAACATTTAATTTACTGTTTACTTAAAACAGGCTTGTATTGAATAGTTTGTAATCATGCACTTCACAAGAGATGTGCCATGCGGGTGCCTCATGCAGTAAAAGAAAACCTAAAGGACCCAAGAGTAGGTTGGGTAATTTCATGTAATTGAAGCAGAGCATAGATGCAGCTGGATGTGGAACTGCCTCAAGATGATGTGGATGTGTTTGATAGGAAAATTGGAAAAGATGAGGTATTCTTCTTCATTAGAAAAAATAGACTTGCTGCCCTAGAAAAGATTCATTTAACATAACATATCAAGTATACAATGCAGCTTGATTTACAGGTGCACCTATTAACCAGTAATAATGTTGACTGAAGAAGTAAAATATGATGAATAAAGATGGGCCAAAACTCTGGGGCTTGATTTGCAATTTTACAGTTGCACAAAATTCAGACTTGGCATCTAATTTGCTGCAGAAGCACAAATAGTGAAATCCAGGAACAGATTAACCAATAACACATTGGTCTTAAGGGGAAAACTCCTTTTCCACAAACTGGAAGCATCATGGCAAACGAGAGTAAAATAGATGGTAGTTGGTTTCTTGCTCCATTATTTCTGCTCAAGTCGTATGTCTTTTTCTTCTTCAGTCCTCAAAGTTGAGCTAGTCACTTCCAGAGAAAATAGTCTGACATCAACACACTGAGCAAGTTTAGTGGCATTCTTGTTTTACGAATGCGGGATAAATAGACAGACACTTCTAACCAATGGCCACGTTTGAACTCAAGATTCTAATTTACTTAGTGTAAAACACCATTACACTTTCAAGAATGAGAAATCTATAGAGTTCAGTCTGGTGGAATACAGGTAAAATGTTCATCTGTAAAATCCCACAGGGTTCAATAAAACTGTTTCCTGCTCCCATGCCAATACGAACATATGGGTACATACACAGGAAATGAGAGAATAGATTACAGGCACTACTTTCTAAAAAGAAGGAGCTTTAACTGGATGGTTACACAGACTTGATAAGCCAGGAGCCATTCCTTCTTTGTTTGAGCAATTTGCTAATGCACATAGTCTGATGGCTCCTGCTTGCAGTGGGAATGATTAAATACACCATGGAACATCTTCAGACTGTTGGTTTAATGTGTCATTTTGCCATGGCCAACTACCCTTCTCTGGCTTGTTCCTTCCCAGCAAACTAGATTTTAAAAACCAATCCTACCCCACTGCTCCACCTTCTGGAAAATGACACAATAATAGTAGCAGAAATGTTGGGCTTTTTAAATAACAAACTTGGACCATCCATAAACATGTGGTGCCTAGCCTCCTTTTTTCAGATGATAAGATAAGGCAGCTACAGACCAAAACTCTATGGTTTGTCTAGCTTTTCCTCCTGCAAGCACAAGTGGATCCTGGTGCTATGGCTTGTTGCATCATGAAATTTGCTCATAGTCTTTCAAATGTGCAGGTCTTTCAATCACTGATAAACTTCCAATGTGCCTGGTTCAATGGTGACAACCTTCAGGTCCCCCCCCCCTTTTTCCCCCACTACACTCTAGTCTCAAGGGACATCATTTATGCAGTCTCTTCCTAAGCATTCATCTCCACTGGACTATACACATGTGTACATAACAAAGATTGCCTTGGGGGCCACTTCTAGCTTGACAATTGTATGATTCCACAGTTCTTGTCTGTTCCCTTTCCATTCCCTGCTTGTCTCCCATTTTAGTTCTGTTATTCTGTTTATATGTCTTCTGCTGAATCTCAGAATTTGTCTGCTATCCATCTCTGTCTCATATGATGCCTGCCTTTTGCCATACACTGTTCTGTTTTGCTAGGAATTGGACCTTTATGGTGTCTTCTAGCTCTGAATTGAAGATCTCTTTTGCTGTAATTCAGGATGTCTCTGTTCTGCTGTCTTATAAATTCACAAAGAAAGAGATGTTCTCGTAACATTTTTCTTCTGGATTTGCATGTCATAATTCTGTAGACAATGTGCTGTAGATGCTTTGATGTCCTGAGATATTAGTTCTGTCCTGCCCATATTTCCCAAGAAGTATGGACTTCTGTTGTACGCATGTTGTTGTTGGTTGTGTGCCTTCAAGTTCTTTCTCACTTATAGTGACCCTAAGATGAACCTATCATGAGTTTTGGGGGGCTGAGAGTGTGTGAAATGCCCAAGGTCACCCTGTGGGTTTCCTCAAACCACTACACCAGACTGGCTGTATTGTACACCCATATGTGATGAAATTTCTCCATCCCAGGAAGTAATGCAAATATATTTCAGACAAAACTCTCAGTGCAAAGAGAAGAGAACAGGAGACAACCAGTGCCTGACAGAAGCTGCAAGCTATAGTGCCAGGAAGCTGTGGCTGAGCTGGGTAAATGTATGGGACTGTCTCTTTCCAGCCTTGGATCTACTTACCCCTTGGTGAGCTTTTACAGCTGGTTCTGCTGACAGCCAGAAGTACCTAAAAGCACCTCTGTCTAATCCCCTAGCTGCTGAAGTTAAGGAAGCTGGCAAAAGAACAAAGTTGTTTGTGTGAAAAGGGACTCTGGGCAGGCTGCAAGACTTTGCTGTATAGTCCAAGCTTATTATTAGAGACATCCTTTACCTGCCTAACTGAATTCAGTGAAAGAATTTCTAGGATGCTTCTTATCCTCTGTTTTTGGTTTGTGACTTCTATTGCAACAGTCAGTACAGACATGCAGAATACATTTGCTGATTAGCTTCTAACCCCCATCCTGCATCCTCCTCTATTGCAAAGCAATCATTGGGGCACGTATTCCACACATAAAGCAGTTATATTGTTAGTTCCAAGAAATCTCCTAACTCTACTGACGTTTTGGGATCTTGGAATGTCTTGGATAGCTTTTGTCTCCCTGTGCCCCTCTTTGGATGAGTCATTAATCAAATGGAGACTGTGGTCAAGAAATCAGAAGACTGGGACTTGGAAAGGCAAAATATGAAGGAATTAGACAAGATTCTCAATTGTAAAGGTATACAGTTGAATACCAAAGTCAAGATCACCCTTGCCATAGTATTCCTAATTTTTAATGTATGGTTGTGAAAGCTGGACAGTCAAGAAAGCTGACAGGAAGAGAATCACTTACTTGAAATGTATTGCTAGAGGAGAACTCTACAGATATCATAGACTGCCAAAAGATAGTTTCCTTTTAAAAAAAATCCTAAAGCAAATCAAGCCTGAAATCTCTTTAGAAACCAAGGTAAACTCAGGCTATCATATTTTGGCCATGTCATGCGGTCACAGGTTTCATTAGAAAAGACAATAATGCTCAGCAAAGTAGTAGGAAGTAGGGAAAAGGAAGACCACATTAGACTCAATCAAGAAATACATGGCCTTGAGTTTGTAAGATCTTAACATGGCTGTTAATACCAGAGTGTCTTGAAGGTTTATCATTTATCATAGGATCTCTTTAAGTCAAAGTAGACTTGACAGCATTGAACAGCATAACATATTTTCAGACCTTTGGAAGTCAGTAAACAGCCAATGTATGGTATCTCTGTAACAATGAGTGTGAGTTTTGCCCTGTTCAATTTGATATTCTTATCCTCTGTATCTTTTCAGAAATGCTATTCATCCATGCTGCCTGTTTGTTGTAAGTCATCACCCTGTCCTTAGACGGTGCCCCTCACCGATTCCTACCAGCTTTTTCCTGACTTGCCTATGCTGAAATACACCAGCAAGACTGAAGCTCATTGACATTCTTAGCTAGTAGTATTTCCCAAAGTGTGTAATAAATACTGTCAAATAACTAAATTCTTCAGCCAGCTCAATATGCCAGAATTTATTTTTAACACCACAGAGTGAGAAGTGTTATGCTCTTGACAAATACACCAACATGTCTTCAATAGTTGTTAGGATAAGTGGCTTCATTTCTGTGGTAACCCATGAGGCAATTGTGTGTGTACTTCTATTACATTCTTGCCTCCTTGAGATACCATTCTGGTTTCATGTCAACAATTAAATTATAGTGTCCTGATTACATCCCACAATACTGTAGCTTAACAGGGCACAACCCCCAAAGCTGAGCCTTTGAAAAGAAGACATAAAGGATTTGTCAACTGCAGGAATATATCACTCGTTTTTTGATTGAAAAATTGTGGCTTATTGGCTAAAGGTTGGGAAGTCTGATGTCTCAATCATACAACTTTTTAGATGAGTATGAATTATGCTACGGTAGTGCTTTCAAAGATTGTTACATACTCGGATGGAGTGAGACATAAATGAAATAAGTATCCACGATTGCTAATTTGATTGTCAGTGGCACTTACAGGCTACGGCTATCCGTGTTTACTTAGAAGCAAGTCCCAGTAAATTTAAACAATATGTGCATATGACTGCATCGTTATTATCATGATAGTGCTCTGTATTTTAAAGTGTAACTGAACATCCACATTTATGACTGCTTCTTCTAGCATTGTTCCCCCCCCCAGAGCTTTCCTTCTTACATTGGTCTTTGTTTCCACATGAGAATGGTAAAGTCTATATTTTGTTATCTCCCCATCCCTCTCTCTCTGTCTCCGAAGTCCAGATCATAGCACTTTTTTAAATATACTATTACAGCTTTCATTCATTTGCCTCATCCCAACTAGAGCATGTACTGAGAGACTTCAGCATGTACTGAGAGACTTCCGTTCCATCTCTAACATAACACTGTGAGACATTTGCCATTTTAATATCCATTCCCCCAGTGCAGAGAGGTCCCTATGGAGCTCTTTACAATCTGCTTTGCTTTTATGATCCTGAATGATTTGGTGTCATCCATAAACTTGGCTGCTTCACTGCTCACCCATTCCTATGTCCAGGTCATCAGTGAATGAGTTTAAAAGGATAGGTCCTCATGCAGATTTCTGAAAAGGCACTTCTTACAGCCCTTAATTTGTTTCTAGGCTCTGCTCCCTGTTCACTTATGCCAAGTCTTCAGACACCTCTCCCTTATGCACATCTGGTGCAGCTTGTGACTGGGCACAGAACATGAACATATAAAATAAAGCAGAGTTGAAGATCCCATTGGATGGCAAATTTCAGCAGCCCTAGCCAGAATGAGACCATCAGGAGGACCACAGGATTCCCACTCTTGAAACTTAGGCAAAGATATTGTCACACAGAACAAAAACTTTCCCTTACTTTCTCTTTCTCTCATCCTCCCCATATAAAACAACATCAAAATTTTTCTGCCTGTTGAAAGATAGCACATGAAAAAGAACAATTATACCCTAGCTTCTTCCCTGATGTACTTGTTTTTACAAGCATGGAGTCTTTTTTTCTATATGGCAAGGCTTACACATATGATGTTCCCTTCTCACATTCTGAAATAGTCCAGCCTTGGAAGAGCCATAGCATGTTCTCTCTCTCTCTTTCTCTCTTCTTACATTCATTTATGTTAGTGCTCATACTGACATGCTCTACAAAAAATATTCCACTAAATGTTTCACAATAATTTTACCAGCCTTCTGTAATGATTTTTGCTTTAAAAATATTATTCAGGAATCTCAGCCTGCTTCAGTTTATGCATCCTTTCACATTACACAACTATGTCCCTATGATTCCCTTTTAATTGCTATGGTTCCATTCTATGAAACCCTGAAATCTGCAGTTCAGGGAGGGGTATTTAGAATTCTCTGTCAGAGATGTCTATTGCCTCACCAGACTACAGACCCAAAGATGCTGTAGCATGACAGTTGAAGCGGAATCATAGTGCTATAACCACCAAGTGACTGAATACAAATGGAATCATAGAAATGTAGAGTTGGAAGAGACCACACGGGCCATCCAGTCCAACCTCCTGCCATGCAGGAACACCCTCAAAGCACTCTCAACAGATGGCCATCCAGCCTTTGCTTAAAAACCTCCAAGGAAGGAGACTCCACTACACTCCGAGGCAGCATGTTCCACTGCCGGACAGCCCTGACTTACAGAAATTTATGTACAAAATACCTATTGAAATAAAATTAGGGAACTGGCTAGAGGAGGAGGAGGAGGAATAGTGGTGGCAGTAGTGGTGGTGGTGATATTATGTTGTTGATGTTGTTGTTGTTTATACCCCACATTTCTCTCAACAGTGGGACTCAAGGCTGCTAACAACAGTAAAACAGTACAGATTAAAACATCCATGAAAGTATAAATATAAAATAAAAAACCCAATAGAACCACTTATAAAGTCAAAGCAATATATATTAAAAATATTAAATTCATTTAAAAAAACTGTACCAGACTTAAAAGAGATTTGCACAGCATCAAGCGCCCAAACCTAGTCAATTTATAAAAGCCTAATGGCACAAAAATGTCTTACTCTGCCATCTGAAGGAGAACAAAGACTGGCCCCTAGGGAGGGAATCTCAAAGCCTGGGAGCAGCCACCAAGAAAGCCTTCTCCCACAAAATGCACCTGAAAGAGTGGTGAGACAGAGAAAAGGGCCTTTCCAGATGGTTTTAGAGTTCTAATGGGCTCATAAAAAGAGATACGGTCCTTCAAATAACCTGGGCTCAAGTGTATAGAGAGAGCCAATGTAGTGTAGTAGTTTGAGTGTTGGACTACACCCTGGACACCAGGGTTTGATTCCCCACTTGACCATGGAACACTACTGAGTGACCCTGGGCGCATCATACACTCTCAGCCCCAGAAACTCCCATGATAAGTTTTGCCTTAGAGTCACCATAAGTCAGAAATTACTTGAAGGCACATGCCAACCACAAGCTGCATAAGGCTTTATATTTATTATTTTGCTTGGAAACAGACTGGCAGCCAGTGAAGCTGTTGCGATAAGGGAGTTGTGCGCTCTCTGTAGCCAGGCCCAGTTAACGACATGGCTGCATGTCATTGGACCAACTGTAGTTGTTGACCACTTTTCAAAGGCAGACACTTGTAGAGTGCATTACAGTAGTCCAAATGGAATGTCACCAAGGTATATACCAGTGTGGCCAGAACCACGGTGATAGGATAGGAACAGTTTAAATACAAAAAGTCTTGATGAAAAAAGAATATAATTGTCCTAAATGTAATTATCAATTAGTTGAGAGTCTGAACACAAAATCTCAATGTTTATGAAATGGCTTTTGTTCAATGGAGTTCTTGTCTTAGCAGAAACTGTTTCTACTCATACAAGTTGGGACACTCAATTTCTAACCATCTTCTGTTCTCCTATGGACACATCCTGTAGAGGAAGTGCTGCCAATGCTCAGGAGCAGCTTTTGGCCAAGAACTGAAGACTACACTTATTAAAACATTAGTTGCCATCATAGCTACTAAAGTAGGACCTTCATGCTTGCTTTATTGCAACACCTGACTGGTTCTTATAACCATAAGAATGTGCTGCACCAAGCACTTCTTCCACTATTCATACGTTTATCTCCTTATCTTGGCTTATATGCAAAACCTATCTCACATCTTCCTCCTTTTAATTACTCTTTATGACCAGGGGTGGGCAACCATGGGAGGCTGGAGGATATATTAGCCATCTAGGAAACCTTAGAAGCCTGCACCCCCTCCACACGCGAACACACTCAACAAAGAAAAAAAAATGCCCCGAAATACCATCATGTGGCGTATGGAGATAATATTCATCGTGTTTAGGATTCCCTGTGCCATTTTATGTCCTGAAGTCACTTCCTTTTCACTTCCTGTTTTTAACAGACCTCTCTTGAGCCTAAATACCTTCCTACCTCTTGCAGGGCAAGGAAAAATAATCAATTTTTGACCTCCAAGGGGAGGCTAGGGTCACAAAAATGGCCCACTGGAGATGCATGTGGCCCATAGAGCTCACTTTGCCTACCCTTGCTTTTTGACCATTATTGAAATTGAAATTGTCACCTCATCTCCATACTGATATGTTTTCCATTTCTATTACAATTCGCATTCCTGCCCCACCACCTGTCTGTGTGCATGTCCACAAAAGTTTCACTCCATGCATCTGATTTTTTATATACTTTTATACTGAAACAGACTGACAAAGCTACGCGTTTGCACGTAGTTCATCTCTACAGTACATGTGCAGTACAATGGGATCAAATTTAAAAAGCATATCGATTAAAACTGATCATTAAGTCCTGATCACTTGAAAATGTGGAAATCAAAAAGATCCAGTTATGAAATAGTTCTAAATATAAATAGAAGAAACAAAGAAAATCTATTCTTTTCAAAACTGGAAAAAAAACCCCTACAATTGTGGTGATTGCTGTGTTTGACATGATCCCCAATGACTGACACAGATGTGGGGAACATGTAAATCTCCAGATGTTATTGGACTGCAGCTCCTCTAAGTTCTTGCCAGCACATCTAGGGGTGAGCAGATAAAGGGAATTTGAGCCCAATATCTATTGGGCCAATCATCCCCCGTCACTGCACTATAGCATAGTTGATGGAGTCTGGAGGCTTCTTTATTCACACAGAATTGTTTCTGAATGCATACTTGGTTATTGGGTTCCTGAAACTTTGTAGCATGTTACAAAATGGGAGGAAATACTGTTTCAAAATTTCTGGTCAAAGCCCTGAAGAGCAGTATGCTAGCTTAGGGGATGCTGGGAATGGTAGTCCACATAAGTAACTTTTCCAGCCTCTGTCCCGGCATGTGGAACTAGAACATGGCCACTTAGGCAAAGTTACCACTGAATACAGTCCATGATTATTCCAAGTCTATTATTATGTAAGGTCCATTTATCTTACACATATTTCAACATAAAGTACGTTTACACAAACATAGGCTCTATTGTGCTAGCATACGTGTGTGTGTGCGTGTGTATGCACACTCTATTGAAACTACACCCCTCACAATGTGACTAGATTGAGGGAAGGGGAAAACATACACATCCCTTCCCTTTGTTCAAAGAATAAAGTCTTACTGGATATCAAAAACGAACAGTTTTCACAGCAAGATGAGTTCAGCCAAAGCTGCATGTGGGGATGTGGTACCAGTACTCACTGTATGAAGCTGTGGGATTTATCTCACAGAAAGGATGGTTACAGAAGCACCTGTCCCTTCCTCTACTTGGTAAGTACCTAATGAAAATACTAGATCAAGATAATTCTGACACTGCACTTAATGGGAACTTAATTTTGTAGACTTCTGTTTAAACATAGATTAGAATTACTGCCAGGCCAATACCAAATGAAAAGTTGACATTCCAATTAAAAAATGTATAGATCACAATGCAATGACTATATCTTCAATTACAAATTATCCTTTGCTTTTTGAAATAATTTACTGAATTCTCCTATGCATGTCTACTTAGAAGCTTTTCCGAGTTTAAGGGGACTTACTCCATGATAAGTGCATATAGCCTGAATCATCCATGCTGAAAAAGGTAGACTGAGACTGAGTTTATATTGAAAAAGAATAAGATTGGTGTGTGTGTTTTTTAAGAAACACACAGTGTTTCAAATTGCAACCTTGCATAGATAGCCTTTATTTAGTATATATTTCAGTATAAAAGTATATAAAAAATCAGATGCACGGAGTGAAACTTTTGTGGACATGCACACAGACAGGTGGTGGGGCAGGAATGCGAATTGTAATAGAAATGGAAAACATATCAGTATGGAGATGAGGTGACAATTTCAATTTCAATAATGGTCAAAAAGCAAGGGTAGGCAAAGTGAGCTCTATGGGCCACATGCATCTCCAGTGGGCCATTTTTGTGACCCTAGCCTCCCCTTGGAGGTCAAAAATTGATTATTTTTCCTTGCCCTGCAAGAGGTAGGAAGGTATTTAGGCTCAAGAGAGGTCTGTTAAAAACAGGAAGTGAAAAGGAAGTGACTTCAGGACATAAAATGGCACAGAGAATCCTAAACACGATGAATATTATCTCCATACGCCACATGATGGTATTTCGGGGCATTTTTTTTTCTTTGTTGAGTGTGTTCGCGTGTGGAGGGGGTGCAGGCTTCTAAGGTTTCCTAGATGGCTAATATATCCTCCAGCCTCCCATGGTTGCCCACCCCTGGTCATAAAGAGTAATTAAAAGGAGGAAGATGTGAGATAGGTTTTGCATATAAGCCAAGATAAGGAGATAAACGTATGAATAGTGGAAGAAGTGCTTGGTGCAGCACATTCTTATGGTTATAAGAACCAGTCAGGTGTTGCAATAAAGCAAGCATGAAGGTCCTACTTTAGTAGCTATGATGACAACTAATGTTTTAATAAGTGTAGTGTGCCAAGAAATCATTGTTTCTGTTTTCACTTCCTGCACTGGACTCGATTTTGTGGATATATCCTAATTCAGCTGTTTCTCTTTCAAATTGTCCATTATGTTTTTTTTAATGGTCAAAACTTAAGATGCAGAAAAATTAGCATTTTTGTGATAATGAGCAGTTCATTAATGTTATCAAATAATTAATAATTAATATTATCATAGCCTTTGTTGGAATTTTACTATTTCTGGGAGAAAAATATTTTTTCTTCATTTCTTATTTTCTTCAGTGAAATCTGCTTGTCTGGGACTAATGATAATTGGTTCTTAAACTCTGGGAATTCTAGGAATAAAAATACTTGGTTCCTAAACACAGGGGTACTCTTTGTTCCAGGGTACTTGCTTAAGAGATCAGAGGGGGAATTTGGTTTCTTTTCAAAATATAAATTGACAGAAATTTCAGTTGCTACCACTGGCATGAGTATGTTATGTCTTTCCATAAAATGATTTACACTGGAAATTAATTTAAAAACACAGAAAGCCGAGACAGGTTATTTTCATTAGTGACTTGAAAGACAGTAATTTTCTCTTACCAAGTGAGTTTCCAGGTAGAGTTTAAGGCTGTCTGTTTCTGCCTTAGGAGGAGTCCAGTTCTCAGTTGTTTCCATAGCCTCATTTAACCAGTGAATGAATTCATCCAGCTTGCTTACAAATCCCTTCCACCATGAGAGAAAGGAACAAGAAAAAGGCATAGCTATTAGTAAAACCCAGTAGACAGATAATGACAAGGTAGTAAACATATTTACTCATGGTCTTATTTGAAATGGTTTGGGGGAGAAAACATAACTTTTTGACATTTTCACAGGTCACAAGCTCTAGAACAGTGGTTCTCAACCTGTGGGTCCCCAGATGTTCATGGACTTCAGCTCCCAGAAGCCCTGAGCATTGACCATAGTGTCTGGGGCTTCTGGGAGCTGAAGTCCACGAACATCTGGGGACCCGCAGGTTGAGAACCACTGCTCTAGAACAATCAGGAGAAAAACACTTCCCATCTTTCTTTCTCTCTGGGGAAAGGTCATGCATTCAGCTATCTTGGTGCTAAACAAGGGGTGGATAAAATGTGGCCAACAGGACTCCTGCATCCATTTTTGATGACCTAACCCAAAAACATTTTCTTGGGGGGGAACCTGAATATTTAAAGTACAAAATAGCCCCTGTTGATTACATTTTTGTCCCTCCTCAGCCTGTTTTAGGTTCAAGGAAATCGCTTTTTTAAAAGCACGAAATAAACTGGAAGTTACTTCCCGTAAAGTAAAAGATTAGGTGGGGCATTCCAGGGTCCAATAATGGGGATGTGAAACCCACAGATCTCTACAGTAGTAAACTAAATAGCGGACTGAAGACCTAAACCAGCCTGCAATAAAGCAAGATCTAAAGCCAGTCTGAAATGGATCAAAATAATGCTACCCCCAAGTGTTGCTTTTTGAGAATCTTGTTCAAAAGAGGAATATTTGCAACTGGGTGGTAATTCTCACAGGTCTCAGAAATGTTTCCCCCCTGCCACCCAAGAATGGATGCACCATAAGCTCTTTCAAGACTATGGGCAAGATGGTCATTAATCTATATAGTCAATCCTGTCTAGATGTCACAAGCCATAAAGGCCAAGGACTGAGTACATATGTGGCTGGATGGAGCCCTCCATAGACTTTATCTCATAGGTTGCCACAACAGAAAATGATTCCACACAGTTAGCCATGGCACTGACACCTATAACAGTTCTGATACATGGGTATCATCAGGACTGATGTAAAGGCATGTGACTTTACCCTAAAAGCATATGACAAATATTCTGGTTTTTAACTCTCTGTTCCTTTGTATTTTACTATAATTTCACTATATTCAGTCATTTCTATTTCCAATTGCCTTGGGAGCCTGAAGAAGCAAACAAACAAAAAAACCCAAATATGTACTATTAAGAAGACAAGGAATATTTTAAAGGAGACTTCACATGCAGAATTTCCTAAGATAAGCTGTTGGTTTGGAAAGAGATGTGAACCAACGGCCCAGATGCAACAACAGACGTGTGGATCAGCCAAGGCAGTACATGCACACCTATGCCGATAGGAATATACCTTATACTGCATCACACCAGTGATATAATTAATTCAGCATCACCATTATAGACTTAAAGCAGGTCTGAGGCAGATGTGTTCCTCAAACTTACCTGAAGATGCCAGGGACTGAACACGGGGCCTTCCACATTCAAACCATGTGTTTTACTATTAACCTAGAGCCACATTTTCTCCATTAACTTTCTTGGGAGGGGAAGTGAAGGGGAAAAGTGAAACTCACTTCCTTTCTTCCCCTTTCAAATAGTTCAGTGATAGGCAATTTTGGTGAGTGGTTGAGTTATACTATATTATATTATATTATACTATACTATACTATACTATACTATACTATACTATACTATACTATATTATATTATATTATATTATTATACTATTTGCCCTTGGCACCAACCACTGGCTCAGCAGACTCCACTATATCTGGAAATTACTCCCCCTCTGTATCAAAGTGAAGCAGCTATATATCTAATTTTGATTTTTGACATTTTAGAGGAATGAGTGGTCTGGAGGGGCTATAACCTTTGTATGCAAAAAAAAGGGAGGGGAAGGAATTTTTGGAAGCAACAATTGACTTAATTTTTTTTTTCTGGTATGCAAGTACCAGGGGACTCCTACGAGGTCTGTAAAACCAGTCTCAAGAGCCACATGAAGCCCATGAGTTGGACTGAAATAGCTGGCCACTGCAGCTGCAATTTGGCTCTAACAGCATGTCCTCCAACAATCTCAGTGATCAGTGGAATCACATAAAATGCAGCAGCTGTTTCAGTGTATGGCTCCCTTACCCATTAGGGACAATGCAAAGCTCTCTGCTTAGTGCACATGGTCTCTAGAGAAATAGGAAAAGGGGTCTGTATGTAATGAGAAGAACGTGCTGTTTATAACAGAGAAATGGAAAACACGTTGTATGCATAAATATCCCCTAAAACAGTTCATAATAATAGTAGTAGAAAGTGCTATTTGGAACTGTGTGCAATCTAATCTTTAATTAAATATGAAGTAACAATTTAGGACTGATTCTCATTCTATAAATGTCAAGTCTTCCTGACTTTATTTAAACATTTTTAACACTAGTATATCTACATTTTATTCTCCTGCTTATTAAAACAAGCAAATAAACACAACTAAGCACAACTATACCATGAAAATCATAGTTGTAGGGAATACAACTATTACATTGTGATTGTGATGCATGGATGGGATAAGTAACCTTTGTTGTTTTTGTGTGTCTTCAAGTCATTTCTGACTTATGGCTTCCCTAAAGCAAACCTATCATCAGATTTTCATGGCAGAATTTGTTCCAAGGGGATATCTTCTTCCCTTCATTTGAGGCTGAGAAAATGTGACTTCCCCAAGGTCACCAAGTGGGTTTCCATGGCTGAAGAGGGATTTGAACCCTGGTCTGCCAGTATCCCAGACCTCTTACACTATGCTGGCTCTCGAAGCAGACAGCACTTAATATGATAAAATGATGTGACAGATGATTCGTTACATAATATTGGCAGAGATTAAAAGGTCACCATCATGAGGAGATATGGTTCAGGTAATAAACATGAAAGAACAAAATAAAAGTTGGAAACAGAAGCATAAAAGCAGGGAAATATTAGAATGGCTATCCCTTGCCACAGGAAAAAAAATCCATTTTCTAAGTACAGAGCAAAAAGCACTATAATCCCACTGTTTTTCAGATGATGTCTATAAAATGTTATGGAGACAAATCAAAAGAAAACAACTGTAGAAATCGAAAATTATTTAGAATACTAAAATCCTGACACTGAAAATTACTGCTAGAGAAGGGATAATTTTGTCTGACTCTTAAATCCCATTGTCTAAGGGAACAGCACCATCTGGAGGCTTATTTCTAGTACAGCTACATACAGAGAAAGTGTTAACACGCATTCTTAGTTAGCATTCTTCTAGTCATCACAGGAGAGCCAGTGTGGTGTAGTAGTTTGAGCACCGGACTATCACTCTGGAGACCAGTGGTGGAAACCCCACTCAGCCATGGAAACCCCCTGGGTGATCTTGGCCAAATAACACTCTCTCAGCCTCAAAGAAAGACAAAGACAAACTCCCTCTGAATAAATCTTTCAGAGAAAACCCTGTGATAGCTTCACCTTAGGGTCATCATAAATCAGAAATTACTTGAAGGCACACAACAACAAACTAATCACAGAATCCCACTAGGCATCAGTCCAAAACTTATCTTGTTTTGGGCCAACATGCAGTAACTGCCAAGAGCTTATGTGAATGATATCGGGGATACATGACATCATTTGGAGCAATGGGTTTGATTAATTGGAAATATTAATATCTTACCTCTACTGCTATTTAAAGTGACTAACAATTCTAACATGAAGCAGGAGAGGTCAAAGTGTGGTCCACTGGGTATTGGTGGAATGCAACTCCCAGGATTCTACAACACTGGCTAGGGATGATGGAAGTTGCAGTCCAACAACATCTCTTTGGCCAGCCCTGGTTTATATCATAGTTGAACAATAACATTTTTTTCATCTTTTCAGATGGGGAAACTAGGTTTCAAATCCCTAACTTTGGGCTAATCCTAAACCAAGGGAAGGAATCATGTGGCAGTACAGATGTTGCTGGACTGCAATTTGCAGTAGTAGTCCTATCCAGCATAGTCAATGGTGAGATATGCTGGCAGTTGAAGACCAACAGCAACTAGAAGGATGAATGATTACCACTCCTAATAAAGGGGGATGACCTATGTGTTATATTGGACTAGATCCAATTGTTAGACCCAACTAGAGTAGACTTGCTGAACCTATGGGAACCTGGTAAGTCTACAAGTAGATACAATCCATTGATTCAATAGGTTAACTTTGGTTGGGACTAGCTATTGTATTTAGCCCGTTATCTGTTCCTCAGGCAGTTTTTTTTTTTAAATACGCAACCTGCTCATCGCAACCCTAAGCCTTCAAAAGTGTGTCCCGTGGGGCACATGAAATCCTAAAGCTATTTTTAGGCAACCAAAGATTCTGGCTCCCCTCTTTGGATTTTGTTTCCTTTTTACTCAAAATGACCCCTACTTTCAAGTTTACTTCCTGATTTCAAAGATGTCTGTCCTATTTTATAAAAGGACTCTTCTGGCAAAAAATCTGCTCCCTCCATGTGAATGATAAAATTGCCTTGCACTCGGAAGTGGGTATCAGATGGGGGGGTACTGAGTTACATTTTAAGGTAAAGGGAAAAAATGGTGAAGAGTGAGAGTGGCCACTGCATCTCAGGTGCTTGTCAACCTTGTCTGCAACATGTAACAGAAATAACCAGATGCCCTTCCACTGTTTACTTTCTGCTTTTGATGTTTCCCTTGTTCTCTAATTTCAGATTGCAAAGGCATGTATCTATACCTTCATTCCTTTTTTTAAGTATCATGTACTTAAATGCTATACAAAACTGTAAATTACTCTGTTTTCACATTAAATGTTGGTTACCAAGTGACTCTTCCCTCGGACAGGATAGATTTCCTCCCTGTCCTGCAGTGATGTAGACTCGAGTTGATAGACTGAAGTCAGACCTAAGTCACTCCAGTGACTCGACTTGGACTTGAATCGACAAAAATTACACACTGACTCAACTCGAGACTTGCATATTTTTAGTGACCAACTTGCTGCACTTGGTTCAGTAACATAACACATTCATCCAGAAACCTTACAACTTACTGGTCACATGACAATCTGTCTCACGCCCAAAGTGTGGACACATTTCTCAGAGGGAATAGCAAATGGGTTAGGCAATGGGCTTGAGATGGGGTTGAGGTCTGCTCAGCAGCCTGTCCCCAGTACATATAGGAGGAGCTTTCTAAAACTTTTCCTAAGAGCAGAAGGTGAGACTCATGCCCAGAGTGCAGAGTGCATATCTCAGAGGGGAACAGAAAATGTGCTAGGTAATGGGCTTGAGGAGGAAGGATCCTTCTTCCTAAAGATCTTGAAGCTTCAGTAATGTGGAATAAGAAGGATCCTATTCTCCACTTCTGAAAAAGCCTCCAGCTTTGCAAAACAGGAAATAAGAAGGATCTGTTCCCCACTTCTGAAGCTGCAGATGGCAAAATCACAGAAGTAGAGGGGTGACTCTACTTAAATTGTTAAAACTGACTTTATTCAACTCTGTTGAGAAATTCTGGAATACAGGTTGGAGTATAAAGTTGGCTCCCAGACTTGAAACTTGACTCGAGACTTGACTTGAAAGTATCTTGCAAGGACTTGAGATTTGACTTGAGACTTGAAGGTAGAGACTTGAGACTTGACTTGAGACTTGGAGTAAAAGACTTAAATACATCACTGCTGTCCTGTCACTTGACAGGTCGATTTAGAAATTTGTCATAAAGTAAACAAGAGTTACATAGAAGCCGTTGCTAAATGTTATAATGGACAAAGAATGATCCTGGAAAATCAGCTCATTTGTTGATAACAATTATTATATAACAACCTTATGCTGGGCTGACCCAGCACATTAGTCTGAAGAGTTCACTTCAGGTGGCAGATGCTGAGGAACAGCAGTGACATCAACATGAGTACAGCATCTAGGTAGAGGGAAGTAGTAATACCACTCTATTCCGGTTTGGTCAGACCTCATTTGGACTACTGTGTCTAGTTCTGGGTGCCACAGCTCAAGAAAGGCATTGACAAGCTGGAATGTGTCTAGAGGAGCATGGCCAAAATGGTAATGGTCCTAGAAACTACACACTATGAGGAGTGGCTTAGGGAGCTGGGTATGTTTAGCCTGGAGAAGAGAAGATTAAAAGGTTACATGATAGTTGTGTTTAAATATTTGAAAGGATGCCATATGGAAGATGGAGCAAGCTTGCTTTCTGTTGCTCCAGAGACTAAGACACAGAGCAATGGATTCAAACTACAAGAAAAGAGATTGCTCCATCTTCAACATGACATCCCTTCAAATATTTAAACATAGCTACCATGTCACTTCTTAACCTTCTTTTCATTAGGCTAAACATACCTAGCTCCCTAAGCTGCTCCTCATATGGCACAGTTTCCAGACCCTTCAACATTTTGGTCACCCACTGTTGGCCACATTCCAGCTTGTCGATAGTCTTCTTGAATTGTGGTGCCCAGAACTGGACACAGTATTCCAAGTGATGTCTAACCAAAGCAGAATAGAGTGGTATTCTGTTGAAGATATCTCAAATATTGTTTAAGCTCATCTCTATTTTGAAATTACTCTAGTTATTGTGTCTGCAACTAGGGAAGGGAGGGATGAAGTTTATGGACTTGTTGGTATTCTGAGAAGGGGTCCATAAATGTCAAAAAGGGTCCATCAGAATGTCAAAAAAGGCTAAGAGTCCCTGATCTATACTGTCCCAGAGAATCCTTATGTTGACCTAGAGGTGCTTGCTAGCTGATCTCCTTGTTGTTAACTGCTGTCAAGTCAGCTTTGACCTATAGTGATGAGATCCTATCTGATCTTGGAAGCTTGACTTATGGTGATGAGATCCTATCTGATCTTGGAAGCTAAGCAGGGTCACCCCTGGTTAGTACTTGGATAGAAGACCACCAAGCAATAACTGGTGCTGGAGGCTACATTTCAGAGAAAGAAACTGACCAAGCCACCACTGCATATTCTTTGCCTAAGAAAACCCTATGAAATTCATGGGGTCGCCTTGAAGACACATACACATACACATACACACACACACACACACACACACACACACGAATAAGAGATCTCCAAGTCATTTTATCATCACCAGCCCTGATCAGATCTTGCAGACTTAAGGCTCTATTTCCTTGACTGAGATGATCTATCTGTAATACAGTCTTCCTCTTTTCCTACTGTTTTCAGTCTTAGCATTATTGACTTTTCTAATGAGTCATGTTTTCTCATGGTCTCCTAGTGACAGCAAAAGACAATGTGCAGCTGTATCATCTTTCTCTCTGTCACAAGTTTGTTTGTTTTTTTACTTTGTATAAAAACAAAAAGACAAATGGTGAGAAAACCCAGAAGGGCCATAAGATTATGACGTCATCTGGACATTCATAAAATTCTATGACTGAGGCACAGCAATTGTACAATAACAGCCTCATAGGTATAGGTGTTTTATGACATCTGAGTGATCTGGTAGGAATATCATATGGGAAATACAACACAACATAAAAGCTTACACTGGCTTTTAAAAAGGTCTTCTGGGTTATTATTTACAGCCCTTAGCAAATACTGAAAAATACTGAAACATAATGGTTATCTGCACAGTTTACTTAAATCCCCTGAAAATTAGATCTGCTCCATTTTTCCTGTTTTCATCTCAAATAAGAAGAAATGACCACAAAACTGAACGTATTTTTAAGACAAAAATCTCTTTTTATTTCAGTTCAGTTCAAAATCCCACATGCACTGAGAAACTAAAATGGATTTTTCTCCCTTTCTTATTGTTTAGCATTGAGCAGGAATTGATGCAGGGAGCAGACATCAAAGGTGCTCAGCTTCTTACTTGGTTTCACATTAGTTCAGACCAAAAGGAAGAAAAAGCCCTTCCTGTAGGTCTTATGAGGGACTGTTATGCAGAACTAAAGGGGAACAGTAAGTGGCTAGACAGATCCAAATACGATACTTTCAATAGATTGTGCAGCTAGCATATGGTAGTGTAAGCTAGAGGGTACTCTAAAACAAAGGAATCAGCCAAATCCTGGTAAGTACAAGACTTGGGAAATACCCGGATGCTGTTTTTTCATGTTCCTTGCCCATCAAGAACTTTTCCCACTACTCACCCAGCCAAATCAAGGCACTGGGGAATGATATCTGCAGCACTCTCTCAGTTGAGGGTAATGTCGAGAACAGGCAGCTGGAGAGATCCCTGAGAACAATGCCACCACTGCTTGTCTCAAGGCACCTCACAACTGGGAGAGTGCTGCAAATGTCATTTCCCAGTGCCCTGATCCACAGTCCCTAAAAAACTTTTTGGTTGAGGTGCTGCCAGGCTGAAATGGTATGTTTTTGAGGTCACATTCAGTTGTTAATGATTGTAAACTTGAATACCCAGCAGTTATGAAAGCGCAAGTCCACCTTGTGATCTTGTCCCTACCTAATAGGATGTCTGCCCTTATTTTTAGCCTTTTAAAATCATTTTTATTGTTTATACTGTTTAAAAATAGGCAAGATGTTATTGTTATATGCTACCATGAGATCTTTAGATTGTTCTTGTGTGCCTCCACATCACTTCCAAAGTATGGCAACCTTAAGGCAGACCTATCCTGGGGTTTTCTTGGCAAGCTTTGTTCAAAGGTGGTTTGCCTTTGCCTTCCTCTGAGGCTTAGAAAGTGTGACTTTTCCAAGATCACCTAGTAGATTTGCATGGCCAAGCATGGATTTAAATCCTTGTCTCCAGAGCTACAGTCCAGTGCTCAAACCACCAGATCACACTGGCTGTTGATCTTTAGACATAGAAATATTTTTGTAAATAAACAGTGCCTCACCAAACTCACAGATCACTGGATGGCACTGGATACAGCCATGAGAGTTAAAGTTGAATCATAGTGTTATAATTGTGTAGTATAAAAGAGTCCCTAATTTCTAACTCCTCACCCCCAAAATAAGCAGGTATATAGATGGGACAGAAGAAAAGAAGGGATATGGAAAATCCTCAGTGGGTGGATAGGAGGAAAGATGCAGACTCCACTGTATTGCTTACTGATGGTGTAATGATCAACAAATAAATTTTGAATTGGCTTGGACAGAGTCTCAGCATTTTCTACTTTTGAGAGGAAAACAGCTCAGCTTAATTTAAATTATTCTACTGTCTGAGGCCCAACAGTGGCACTACTTTTCTCTGGTGGTGGGATTGCATGTTCCTGTGAGCCAAGAGACTATGCTGACCACAGCAGTGCTGCTGTTAGGGTCTGCCATGTCAGAAATGCTTTTGCTGAGGAGTCAGAATAAATGTGACACACAGCTACTGGGCAGCAGCAGGGGTGTGACACTGGTGGAAGATCTCTTTGAGACAACGGCAGTGGCACTACAGCTAACACTTGTTAGTACTGTGCAAGACACAGTAAAGCCCTTTTGAATATCTTTTACCATGAAAATCCTACGATGAAACAATCCAAAATGAATCAAAATATAGTGTTAGGAGATGAAATCCCCAGGTTGGATGGTGTTCAACGAATTACTGGGGTACAGCAGAGTACAACTACAAGTTGCACTATGGCTAATGGTGCAAGTGGACTCAAGCCAGAAAATGAAACTCCTAGGTCAGACACTGCTGAATGAGCTACTGGGGAAGAGCAGAGGACAATTACAGGTAGCACTGTGGCTAATGACACAACTGAAAAGACATTCAGCTGTTGACATGCTCAGAGTCAAAAGGAAAGTCCAAAGCTGCACAACACATATTACTGGAACACGGAATGTGAGAAGCATGAATCAGGGGAAGCCAGACATAGTAAAACAAGAAATGAAATATATAAACATTACAATACTTAGGGTGAGCAAGCTAAAGTGGATGGGAATGGGACATTTTGAGTCAGATAACATAGTGTTTTATTCAGAAAATGAAAATCTGAGGAGAAATGGGATGGCATTTATAGTAAAGAGAGATATAGCAAAAGCACCCAAAGGATATAATGCAAAGTCTGACCAAATCATGTCAGTGAGACTACAGAGAAAACTCATCAATATAAATATAATCCAAGTTTATGTTCCAACTATGGAGGCAGAAGAAGAAGAAACTGAAAGATTCTATGCAGGAATCCAGGAGGAAATTGATCACACACAAAACAGGGCTTCTTTTTAATCATAGGTGATTGGAATGCACAAGTAGGAAACAGGGCAGAATCAAAGATTGTAGGAAAAGTTCACCTAGGATCAAGAAACGCAGCAGGAAACTGACTGAATTTTTGAGGCCAACAGATCGTTCATCACAAACACATTTCTCAAGCAATCCAAGTAGTGACTGTAGACATGGACTTCACCTGATAGCTAATATAAAAATCAAATAGACTACATAATTGGAAGCAGAAGATGGAGAAGTTCCATTCTCTCTGCAAAAACAAGACCAGAAGCAGATTGTGGCACAGACCATGAACTCCTAACAGCAAAGTTAGAGTAAAGTTAAGAAAAACATTAAACCAACCATCATGCCAAAATACAACTTGAAGAACTTCCCTGTAGAATGTGAGAACAATATGAACAATAGATTTGCACTATTAAGCCTAATTGACTGGGAGCCAGGAGAACTCTGGACTGAAGCCAGGGACATTGTCAGGGAAGAATGCAAAAAGATGCTATCTGTAGCCAAAAAGAAAGAGAAGCCTCAATGGATGACAGATGAAACTCTTCAAGCAGTTAAGGACAGAGAAGCAAAGTAAAAAATGACAGAAACAGACTCAGAACCCTCAATGAAACTTTTCAATGACTTGTGTGCAGGGACAAGGAGAATTACTGTAATTATCAGTGAAGAAAAATAGAAGATAGCAACAAAAAAGGAAGAACAAGAGACAGAACAACCTTTTCTACAAGATCCAAGAAATCAAAGGGAAATTTAAACCAAAAGCAGGGATGCTCTACTACCAGCAGAGAAACACATTACATGACCAATTAGAAATAAAAACACAATGGAAACAATACATGAAAGAACTATATAAAAGAGATGAAAGACTGACAGATTCATTTGGGTAAGAACCTTATGAAGATGAACCTCCAATTTTAGAAAGTGAAATGAAAGCTGCGCTCAGAACACCTCAGAGAAAAAGATCACCAGGAACAGAGGGCATACCAATAGATCTGCTTCAATCTACAGAAAAAGAATCTACTCTAATTCTAACTAAACTCTGTCAACAAATATGGAAAACAAAAATATGACCCACAAATTGGAAACACTCAATGTACATTCCAATCCCCAAGAAAGGGAACACCAGAGATTGCAATAACCGCAGATCAGTGCATTAATATTCCATGCAAGTCATGCTCAAAATAGTACAACAAAGATTTCTACCATATATCGATTGAGAAATGCCAGATGTTCAAACTGAGTTCAGGAAAGGAAGAAGAACCAGGCATCATAGATCATAGATTATAGCAATACCTTTGATTGTGTAGATCATGAGAAACTAAGAAATAGATGTGCCACAACATTTGCTTGTCCTAATGCATATAACAAATATGCAGGACAGGATGCTACTGTTAGGACAGAATACAAAGATATGGAATGGTTTCCAGTTCGCTAGAGGTAAGGCAAGGCTGCATTTTATCACCCTATCTGTTTAACTTGTGTGCTGAACAGATCACACATAAAGTGGGATTAGATACAGAGGAAGATAGCATGAAAATTGGAGGAAGGAAAAAATCAACAATTTAAGGTATGCAAATTGAACCATACTACTAGCGGAAAACAACAAAGATGACTACTGAAGAAAGCCAAGACAGAAAGTGCAAAGGCAGGTTTACAGTTAAATTACCATAAATGATTTAAATAACTTTAAAGAGGGCAATGAAGACAGTTCAAGTTTTTCTATATCTTGGGTCAGTCAATAATCACAATGGAGACTTCCTCGATCTTAATCTGTATTATGCCATTGCCTGCCTAGTCTGGATCAAACCATGGGTACTCTTAAATGACAGAAGACTTCTTACGTTGGAAGGGCATGACCTGTACTTCGAGTGGCATACCTACCTATGGAATGGCAAAGCCGAAATCCAGCCAGTGTTCAAAACCCATGTTATTCATAAGTCTTTGTACAGGATATGGTCCACATTCAAACTTACGTTATGTCCAAAACTCCCATCATGGCTATCTCCAGCAGAGGCATTATCAATAAGTAGTCTAAGAAGGTTTGGGGAATGGGTTACCTATAAGGAATTAGTATACCAGTCAGGAAAAGAGTTAAAAATAAGAGATCAATCACAACTAAAAGAAAGAAGTATAGATATGCAATGGATCCCCTATTTGCAGATAAAAGAAAGTTTCAAAAGAGACTTGAATGAAGGAGGAATTGACCTGGAGGTTAGAGTGTTTGAAACAAATGTTAAGAAAGGAGAGAAACAGCTGCTCTCCAGACTATACAGGTTGTTATTGGAGAATGAAATGGCTGATGAAACTGTCAAAGAATATATGATAAAAAGGGCTAATGATGTGGGGCATGGGATCTATTTAGATGGGATCTATTTAGAAAGAGTCTGGACAAATAGCATTAGATTTACACAAACTTATACTCTCCAAGAGAATGTACTAAAATCATTACACAGATGGTATTTACCTCCTGCCAGAATAGCAAAGATGTTTAAGAACACAAAAAATATTTGCTGGAAGTGTAACAGAGAAGTAGGCACCTTCATCCATCAGTGGTGGAGGTGTGATAGAGCTAAAAAGTTTTGGACTAGGATAAGATCTTCAATGCAAAAAATATTAAAATTTAGTATTGATTTAAAACCAGAGTTTTTCCTTTTGGGAATTTTCAATTTAGATAACAATCTGGAAAAAAGATGGGAACAGTTGATCTGGCATATGATAGTAGTGGCAAGAATTGTTTATGCCAGATATTGGAAGAAAATCACTATCCCAAATGTGGAAAAGTGGCTGGAGAAGTTAACAGAATTGGCTCAAATGGACAAGCTAACCTATATGCTAGAAGATAGGAAAAACAGTGAGTTCCTCAAAAACTGGCAACCATTTGTGGACTATGTGAAAAACCAAACAGAAAATATTGATGGACTCGCATGATAAAGGGATAACAATTATAGATTTGCTGAGAATAGTATACGCAATTAGCTCAATTACTATAAACTCAGGACCAAGTTTCAGTTCAGAATATAAGAAGGACCCTTAAGGTAAAGAGTTAGGCATGATGTGATAATGAGGTAACCGTAACATAAAGGTAACTCTCAGAAAATATGAGATGGTGGGAACTATACTAAGTATTTCTAAAAGATGCAATCTAGACAAAGGCAAGAAGTAATTTGGGTAGCAAGACAAGTTGTCTAGATATGGGCTAGTCCTAAGTTGTTTTTTGTTTTTTGTTTCCATTGTAAGGAGTTGTGTATGTACTCTAAGTTAAGTGTAAATGTATAATGTACTGTATACAACATGTTATTTACAATGTATAATGTTGTATAACGCTGTATAATGTTGTTGAATGATACAAGGATAATTAAGAGGAGGATGTTATGTGGCTGTACAGTATTCATTCGGATGTATTATATTACAACACTTTTATTTCAAATGCATTTTACAAACTCCTACGTGATTATTTCCTCTCATATTACTAAGGAAGGTTGTAAAGAGAATATTATAAAAATGGTCTATATTTCTTTTTTTCTGATAAGAAGTTCACTTGGTTATTCATATACATAATATTAATTTTTCCTGTTAATAATAACCATTAAGGAATGAGACATTAAGAGTTTAAATGTTTGTATTGAATGAAGGCTTTTTCTTCTTTCTTTTTTCCCTTCCTCTTTTCTCCTCTTCTTCTTTTATCTTCTATTATTTTTAATTTTCTGCTTCTCTGGTTATGTTGGTATAATACTATTGAGGTAAATTCCATTCCTATGTCATACATATAGTGTCAATATTATAATGTATAGTTAAAGATGTACTTAAATGTTGAACTGATCAAGAATATGTGTTTTTGGAATCAATAAAAATATTCGTAAAAAAAAATCACAATGGAGACTGTGGTCAAGAAATCAGAAGAAGACTAAAAAGGACGGCTATGAATGAACTAGAGAAGTGTAAAGATATATCATTTAATACTAAAGTTAGGGTCATCTATGCCATCGTATTTCCAATTTCTATGTATTGTTGTGAAAGCTGGACAGTGAAGAAAGCTGACAGGAAGATAATCAACTCATTTGAAATGTGGTGCTCGTTCTACGAATACCTTGGACTGTTAAAAACACAATTGAATGATCCCTAGATTAAATCAAGCCTGAACTCTCCCTAGACGCCAACTCAGGTTGTCACACTTTGGCCATATCATGAAAAAATAAGACTCACTAGAAAAGGCAATAATGTTTGAGAAGATGAAAGGCAGTAGGAGAAGAGGAAGACAGCATTACAGATGGATAGACTCAATCAAGGAAGATACGTCCCTGAATCTACAGGACCTGAACAGGGTGCTTGAGGATAAGATGACTTGGAGATCTCTTGTTCATAGGTCATCATAGGTCAAAATCACTTTGATGGCAGTTAACAACAACAACAAAAACTATGTGAAGATGCTCACTAGGAATAGGTGACATCATACAGTCAATTTGGATTTTCTATGTGAAAATGTCATTGGGGCAAAAAAAAAAATTGTAAATGAATCTAAAACAGGAGAAATGGAACCCAAGCAGTATTTGTCTGGAGCTGTGAAGATACTCTGAATCAGTGCAGAATCTTTTATGTAAAATAAAACTCCCACCTTTTGGAACTATTTCACTCATTCATCCCAGCATGTAGATAACTCTGAGAACAGTGATCTAGGGGGAAGTCTTGGGTGGTGCTTCTCACCCCTGGGAACATTTTCTTGATCTTTCTGTAACAGGCTGTTGTAAGAGCCTTTAAAGAAAGAAGCCTAATTCAGGACATAGGCCATTTCCACCCTACACTTTTATAGGCCCTTTCCACGGGGCATTGGCATCCCGCATTAGGGACGAGAGAAGAATGGGTCCTGGATGATGCTTATGCACGACATCGTCCATGTCTCATCATTCTCCTGTCCCCAGGTGGCACAATCGCACTGCAAATCATTGACAGGTTCTTCCTTCCTGCTGCTTTCTCACAGTTACCTGAGCTGCGGAGGATCAGGAAGCACGATGGCCATGTTTCCTGCCCCAGCGCAGCCTGGGATAGTGCCTAGCTGCACTGCAGAAGGAAGAAGTGTGGTCATCGTGCCTCTCGTGTCTCCTCAATTCCAGCTGGCAGCTGATGTGGAGGGGAGCACTCCTGCCATGCTCCCCTCCCAAGAGACGCTCTCCTGGGATCCCTGCAGGAAACCGCTGGGCTCCAGGATCCTGCAGAAAGGGCCAGAGTGCTATTATTCAACTTTCAACATTCTGTGGAATTCTGGGGTTTGTAGTTTACTAAGGCCCAAGAGCTCTCTGGCTCAGAATTCTAAATGCCCCTCCCTAAACTGCAAACCCCAGGATTCCATGGGATGTTGAAAGTGGACTAATAGCACTCTGGCCCTTTCCACAGGATCCTGGAGCCTGGCGGTTTCCTGCAGGGATCCCGGGAGACCATCTCCTGGGAGGGAAGCATGACAGGAGTGCTCCCCTCCTCACCAACTGCCAGCTGGAATGCAGGATATAAGAGTTGGTGAGGCAATGGTCTTATTTGAACTTCTTCCAAGCAGAGTCTAATTACCCCACCAGCACCCCAACACCAAAAAGAGAAGAGCTTGTGGCAAAATCAGGATCCAGGGTGTGCTCAGATCAAAGGGTGGAGAGAAAGGGAAAGGAGAGGATGAAGAATGAGATGGGAAGGAAAGAAGAAAGCATGAGGAATGGGAACACTACAGGATAGGAACATAAGAAATGTAGAAAAAGGGAGCCAGTTTGGTGCTTAGACCACTGGATTGTGGGTGGCTAAAGTTCATTGGGTGTCCTTGGGCCAGCCTCTGCCTCTGAATTTAATCTACTTCATAAGACTGTTGTGATGATGAAACTGGAGGGGAAGAGCCAAGCACATTGTCTTAACTCTTTGGAAGAAGGGAGACATGCATGTCAACAACAATTAAAAAGTTTATATGAGAAAGCTGAGACTAAGGCCATTTCCGCACAACACTCTTATAGCATGATGATTCCACTTTCAACCTCCTATAGATCCTGGGGTTTGCAGTTTCAGGAGAGGCCAGTTGGCCCCTCCCGGAACTGCAAACCCCAGGATTCCATAGGAGGTTGAAAGTGGAATCATCGCGCTATAAAAGTGTAGTGCGGAAATGTTCTAAGAAGGCATCGCTCAAATTTGGTCACTAAGAAGACATCATAGAGATACCTTCTTTGTGGCTACCCTAACACTCTGGAACTCCTTACCTAGGAAGGCTAGGCTGGTCTCCTCTTTGCTATATTTTCACTGGCAGGTGAAGAAAACCCTTCTGTTCCAGCAGGCTTTTGGAAAGTGAGTGTTTATTGTATTTATTCTGTTTTTCAATTACTCTTTCAAGTGGGTTTAATTCTATAGGCAAATCAATACCATTTTAATCCTAATTCATTGTATGTTTTTGGTTACATGTGATTTTTGTTATTGTTGTGTGCCATTTGTCATTTCCAACATATGGCAACCCTACGTAAGAACTATTCTTGGCAAGATATTTTCAGAGGAGCTTTGCCATCGCCTTCCTCTGAGGCTGAGAGAGTGTGATTTGCCTAAGGTCAACCAATGGATTTCCATGGCTGAATGGGGATTTAAAGCCTGGTTCCCCAAATTCCTAATCCAACATTCAAACCACTATACTATGCTGACTTTCATGTGTGATTTTACTTGCTTTTTTACTTGCTTTTTTTTTTTAATCTGGTAAGCCACCTTGAGTCCCAGTCTTGGGGAAAGGCAGTGATTAATAATTTAATTGACCTTGGTATGACTATTTGAACAGTATAGCTCAGAATTAAAAATGAGAGAGTTAAAAAAACTATTTCTAAATCTTAGTGTGTTTCTGGGGTTTTTCTTTACTATAAAATCTTAATGGTGCATCATCCACATGTTTCCCTAGTGTGAGGAAGCATTCCATTACTTCAACTGGTATTTTCCCACCAGTGTTAATATTTTTCACTACAGCAATAGATAGCATTTCCTGAGCTATGAGTACTTCTGGCCATTTTTCTCAAGAAACAGTAAACATCTCTATAAGAGCTGCACTAGCACCAGTAAGCCACCAGAGGGTACCACATTCCCATGTCTGAGGATATTGAATGAAGTAGCGGAGCGGATGGGAAAAAACCACAAAACCAAACCACCAACTTTTACACCAGACAAACATGATAATTGGCTTTGGGTCAACGATATTTGATTTCTCCCCCATAAATTTCATAAAGCTTTACATAATTTGGGATGTATATCAAACGCAGCTGTGGATAAGTCTTACAGTTTTCACCAAATGATAGGCAGCATTTAATGAAACTGCATAATTTACGAGCAGAATAGCTCTCACATCATAAATAGTTTAATCTATGCCTCTGATGTCTATGTGAAAGAAATTCTTCAGCTTCCCATCATGCTACCTGTAGGGATTGGGGGTAGTGAATGGAAGGATTGAAGGTGGTCATGGAAAAGCAGAGCTACTTGCTTAGACATGCTGAAACATGAACACCACGTTATTGGTGTAATCCAGGGATAAGCAACTGTGGCAGGTCTGGGGGCGGCGTCAGTTCTCTGCCTGTAAATGCATTTGGAGGCTACATGGACTTTCAAAAAAATGAAAGCAAAACAAAATGGGAAGTGGCCAGAAGTCTACTTCTGGTTTTGAAAAAACATTTTTTAAAAAAATTTTAAATAGCTGCCCTGGACCTCATCCCAGAAGAAAGGCAGGGTATGAATTCAGAGGGAGAAAGAAGTCTACACTTTTCACATTTTTTTATGTCAGAAAAAGGGCAGTCCAGGGGGTTGGAAGGGGGCTTGGGGACACAAACAGCATTTTGTCCACCCTGCTTTAATTAGCATGGCACTGCTTGTTCTATGGGTGGGACTGGTTGGAGAATTTTTTAACCTGTTGCCCTTGAAACGTAGCTAGGGGCCAGATCCAGGGCACGGGCACGGTACTGTCTTGTCCCCTCCTCTTCCCACCTGCCAGTGCTGTGTACTTAGGGTTGGAAATTCCTTTACTGTTTGCACTGGGTTTGCTGCCAGTTGAGGCTGGGAGGAAATTTTGACTATCTGTCCAGCAGCTGGAAGTCCAGGGCTTACTCATACCAGCCTTGTGGTATACCTCCATACTGTAAATTTAGTTCTTTCTCCATCGCAAGTGACTCACATTTAAGCCACAATGCCATCGCTTCTGGGAATCCTCTTCAATGAACCTTAACATATCACTTCACTTTGTGCCTGGTACACTAGCAGCATTCCCACACTGTTAGTAATAAGCAGCTAAGTAGCCAAAAATGGACTATGGCTCAGTGACAGAGCACATGTTTTACAAACAGAAAGTTCTAGGTCTGATCCATGGTATCTTCAGGGCAGGAGGACTAGAAAAACCTCTGCATAGAACTTCAGAGAGTGATTGCCAATCAGTCTTGACAATACTGGGATGGACTGACCAATTGTCTGACACAGTATAAGGCAGCTTTCTGTGTACTGCCTCTTTCTACCCTGATCGACACCAGAAAGTGCCCTGGTATATATTTTATATTTTGATTCATATTTTATACAAATACCCTAAAATGCATATTCTACCATAAAAGGCTCATAAAAACACACATTATATCATAAAATGTATATGAAATTTCATGCTAATTCCTGCCACAATACACCATGCAGTAATGAAGAAATGGGACAGAACAGCCACAGATAGAAAACAACCTTATCTTTCCATCTCTACCTGCCATCAGCCTTGATGTCTTGCTGCAAACACAATATAAATGAATAGGTAGAGATGCAAGTACACTGTCAGTTTCTTCCTTACCTCCATTTTTTCCCATATAATTTCATAGTTATCTTGGTGCTGTATATCTTGAAGCAGCTGCTGAATTAAAGCTGATTTGTTTGTAGTACATATTTCATTTTTATCAGAGGACTGAGTTACTGATGGTTTTCTTGGCCTGTCTTCTAGGTATTTTTTCATGCTAGATGAGGATGTACAAAGCTCTTCATCTGAAAGAATGTCACTCAGCGGTCCAGATTCAATGCTGTCTCCTATTGAGGATATTATGTCACTTGAAGAGCTTGGTGAAACTCTACCTAATCGTTTGTGCTTCTTTTTGATCTGATATGTGGGGTAAATCTCAGAATCTGAATTCATTTCTGAGAGTTCCCAGTCATCAATGTTTTGAATGGTTTCTCCTTGAGGCTTCTGAGGAAGCAATTTTGTCAAATTTTCTAACTTTAAAGCTAGTACTTCAGTCTGTTTGAGGTGCGATGGAAGTGCTAAGTATTCATCAGAACCGTACCAAGCCTCCGCGACTTTACCATCTGTACTGACAGCAGTTGGTGAAGACAAATGGGTCTTTTCACTCTCATTTCTTGGGAGGACTGGGGATGAAGACACAGCAGACTCCGAGGCAGCTGAGGAGCCACTCACTTGGCTATGAGTGGGTGAAGCAGAATTTCTTTCAGTGTAACATTGGCCATTCAGGTCCTGCTGTTTGCAAGGATCAGAAGAAGTGGAGGTGGAGTCGCTTTCTGTTCCTTCTATAGACTGCAAGCTACCAAAAGGAATTCCATTCCTCAAAGCAGTGAGTCCTCTTTTATTTGCCTGCTTTGTTGAAGTAGCATCTGATACAATTTCAGATATCCTGCATGATGCTACCTCCTCAGGAATGTCGTGAGACTTCTTGCTTCTCAGTTTCTCCCTTCTCATGCTGTCACTAGACTGACCTAGACCCATGGAATTTTCCTTCAAGTGATTCTGAATTGTGTACTTGAGATTCTGGTCACTTATGTTGTGTAAACAATCACATGACTGACTGATGGCAGAGGGGCAGTTGTTGTATGCCGTCTGTAAAGCCAGGCAAAGCTTCGATCTGTCTGGAGGATCTAACAGTGAGGGCGTGCTCCTACTTATTTCTGTCTTAAACATGAGCGAGATCTGATTTTTTATATCATTGACCATCATGTCTGTTTTAAATATATCTTCTTTGAGAAACAAACCTCTCTTGGGCAAGGTGGGCTGTGTGGGAGAATCCTCATTGTAATCAAAACAGTCTCTTATTGATCGCTTGGGAGTTAGGTGTTCACTGTGAAGATGCTGTTTGCCTCTTCCTCCATTGGAAGGTAACGGACTGACCTCCTGTTTCACTAATTCAATGATAGTGTTGTCATCATCTGATCCAACAGACCCCTCTACGCAAGAGTCTTTACAAAGAGGCAAGTTCCCAGAAATATGAGAGATTGAATGTTCAGTGGAGACCACAGCTGATGATGCTTTGCAACACTGTTCTTTTTCCTGGTGGTCTGTTGCTAGGGGTAAATGGATTTCTTTCCCATTAATGCTTTCATTGCATTTGGAAGCAATTGAATCTGTTGCTACTGCCAGTAATCCCACACTTCTGATAAGCTCTGGAAGGTCTTTTTCCATTTCACCGCAGCTCCAAGACTCAAACGGTTTCACTTTTGCCTGGCTGGAGGTCATGTCACCAAGAGCACCAAGCAAGTCCTCACTAGGGCTGTAGTCTGACAGTTCAAATGCAGTAATTCCACAATCTAGGGACAAGTAATTTTGAGAGCATTTGATAGTTAGCTGTCCTGAGTCATCCACTTCTGTTAAAGAGTCAAGACGATCCTGCAACAAAAGATAAATCAGAAAGGCTTTTGTTATTATTTTGGGGAAGAACTATACCATTACTATGCACTGAAGACTGATTCCATGTATTTTTAAACTCATCATACTAAACACGATGAATGCAAAACCAGGGGCAGTTTTCTTCTATTTTAAAAAATAGAAAACAAGGCTGTCATATTATTTTACACATTCCATTGAAAATTGACACATTGCAATGAAATAGCTTAGAATCAAATAATAGAGGGACACTATTCAAAGACCTAAACATTTTCACTGTTTGAAGTATTCTGTATAAGGCTATTTAGAATGTCAAGTTGGAAGAAAGATCAATGTGCCCATAATGAGGCAAGCTTTACAATTAGACCATTCATTGTTAATTTTCAGAAGGAGGAAGAGAGTTATTGATGATTGATGAGCTCCACTCATGCAATGGGGCTTTCCTACCCTTAAAGTCTCTGCCTCTCTGTGACACAGAAAAGCCACTCCTGATGGTTGGGAGTCTCTCTGGAAAGAATGAATTGGACAGTGGACTGTAGCAAGAAGGATATTCATCTGCAATTATATGGCTAGGGCCTAAGATATCTGGAAGACTATATTCTGTCATATGAACCTGCCTGTATTTTGAAATCTTCAAGGAAGCCTTCTTCTCTCAGTCTTACCTCACAGGCATATTTATGGGAATGCAGGAAAGGGCTTTCTCCATGGCTGGTCTCAGGCTCTGGAACACCAATCCTAGGGACATTATATGATATTACTTCTAAGTATGATTTTGGCTAATTTCGGACCAATTTTTCTTCTTTTGAGTTTTTGAGGAGAACATTTTGAAGGCTCTGCGGGGTTAGGGGAAGCAAACCACTGCATTTGTGGGTAGTTTGGGCAGCTTCTGGCTGATTTGCCAAAAAAAATTGCCTGAAAATCAGTCCCCCAAGAAATAAAATTTGGGAGAGTGCTGGGAGCTTCTAGGGGACTTCTGGGTCTGCATGTAGCAGAGCCCAACCCTGTTCTACAAGTAGGTGGAAGTTTTTTAAAAAACTTTTTTTTATCTCTTTTTTATCCTTATGTATTTTACTGTTTGTAAGGTTGCTTGAGTCCCAGTTTTTGGGCAAATGCATATTGCCAGGCTAGGATGAGGAGGTTTTAGGTGGCAGGGCCTCCATTAATATATACAAGAGACAATGTTGAAGTTGAATTCACCACAACTATACTACTTAGAGCTGTTAGAACCCTGGCACAGCATAGGCATCAAATGATTTGCTTGTTGGCCAATGACAGCCAACCCCCAGCCCACCACCTGGGGAGTGGGGAAGATTCACATGGGCAGTAGCTATTGGGAACAGTAACCTTTGCATGCTCAGAATTCACTGCCTAGTTAGCTTGCCTAATTACTGTAGGTTTAGAGGCACAACCTAGACAGACCATAGACTAACTTCCTGCTTGTAGTGGAAATTGAAGTGGGACTGGTGAGCTGTTCATCTTCTGTCTGTGCATTACCAGTGCTCTGTTAAATGGGGAGATTCACCAAATCTCTCTCATTTTCCAATAGTAGCCACTGTGTGCTTTCCATTCCCACCTAGGAGTGATGGACCTTTTTATATAGCAACTATTATTCCAAAGCAATCATTACATCTCACTCCGAATCAAAATATCTGGAATATTCATTTCTTTCAACTTAGTTTCATGCTTTCAACTCTTAGTCTGTAAAGCTACTAGACTTCCTCTTGATAGATTGCACAGTGGTGGCTTCTGGAATCTACTCTGGATTTTAGAAGAGATATTCAAGGAGCTGAACCATGTCCTCAAAATACATTCAGCGAGTTGATAGCTCCATTAAAATTCAGACTAAAATCTAGAGAAGATTCACTGCAGCATCACTGCTGCTGTGTAACTCATTTTCCCTCAGTTGATTATAGGTGGTGGGGAACCTTACTATGAATGCAGTGGGTGAGGAGCCTTATCTCTTCTTTGACCAGCATGGCCAGAAAAAAAACCCTGCCCTTGCATGTGGCTTGAATGCTTAGATTAAAAGTCCTCACTAGTATCAATGGAAAGGGCATTTTATCTGTGTGCTGATTCCACAGATCATGCTGGGCAGGGGAAAAGATGAGCTTGACCTTCCTGCATGTCACTTTCCAAAGAAAACCCCTTACCCCAGCTTCCATGAATTAATTAATGTTAAGCAAAAGACATTCCTGCATGTTACATATAAATGGAACAACTAATTTGGCCATCAGGGTTCTTTGATTTAAAAAAATGGGTATCAGTTTTATGCAGGAAAACCACATCTACAAAAAGAATATTGTCAGCTGACCTCTGCAAGCCAATTAGGATCTAGCAAGTCCTATAAAGCCTTGGCTTCAGAACAAGGACACCAGTCTGTGCAACTCATCAAAGAGGCATGGTAGCACAGACACCTCACTTCATCTCTCATGGAGTGCTGTCTTCTTTGGACTCAGCCGTGATACAGTTCTGACTGTGTCTCTGTCTCCTTGGATCCTGATCAAGTACATAGCTAATAAGAAATTTCTAACAACAGACCTTTTCACCAAAAGCAGTCTGACAAAAATTTTGTCCAAGCATCCTAGAACAAGGTGTGGCAGATTCAGTGCTGTAGAATGAACTCTTACAAGACAAAACGGTAAGCTTTCACATTTGGCCAGAGCTGTATAGCTATGGACATAGGCCCAGAATCTTTACAAATAGCTTTGACAATGAATGCAAAGTGTCATGAATATTTATGACTGACAAATATGGTTTATACCTTGTGCTTAGAAAATAGCTTCAACATGGAAGGCCAATTTCTATTTGTTTGTGGGAGTCTAATTTTGGCCATTCTGGTCTAGAGTTGCTTTCCAGCAAACTATTTCTTGAAAACCTGGGTGTTTATGCTAGGAAAGTGGCACATCAACCAGAACTAAATCTGAAGCAATAGCAGGTGAAAGGTGGGTGTAGAAAGGAAATGGGGGATGGAAAGGAAGTGAATGGGCCCATGGATGTCTCCTGATCTCAGTTTCAGAGCCACCTACTCTCTTCAGATCAACTTTTGCAGAAGGTCAGTGAGAAGCAATTGATATTTGTATCATCTTTATCAACTCTCCAGGGTCATTACAAGTAGCCTTGTTTAACACTTCTATTTGAGTGGAAAAGAGAGACAGGGCCTTTTCACAGTACACTGTTACAGTGCTATTATTCCACTTTCAACATCCTATGGAATCCTGGGGTTTACAGTTTAAGGAGGGACACTTAGAATTCTCGGCCAGAGAGCTCTTTGGCCTCAGTAAACTACAAACCTCAGAATTCCACAGGATGTTGAAAGTGGAATAATAGCACTGTAACAGTATAGGACAGAAAGGCCTAGAGAGAAAGATTGAAATATAAAAAGTGGCTTGGTAAAATGATCTAAGTGTATTATGAGCAACTTTGCTTGTGCTATAACTACAGTCTTTGTTGAGTTGGCCTATACAAAACATAAAGGAGTAAAGATACTCCCTGAGCTTTAAACTGGTGCATATATTCTATGTCTAGCTTTGTTGCCTAAGGCTCTTGATTGCTTTGAATTTAAAGTAAAAGATCTAAAGCTGAGTCTCAACTTAAGTTTTGCCTGGAGTCTGGATTTTAAATTCGAATTCAGGAATCTGAACAAGGTATATCTTTGATGTTGTCCAAGGACTTGATCCTGTCAAACCACAACATTTTTCTGGTTCTGCTGCATGTTAGATAAAACCCAAATTTCTTATTACAACCTTAGGTAGCATCAGTTAACTCTGCCCACATTCAGCTGAACTGGAATCAGACAAGGAGGGGGGTATATTTCTTGGAAGCAGAATTTTTAATTCTGTGATTAGGACTTCAAAAGGCATTAGGTGATACTCCAAGGATTCTTAATTTCAAAGTTGTTATAGCACCTTTGGAATAATCCTCTCCGCTTTCTGAGTAAGAAAAGGCATCTTTAGAGGGAGAAAATGTAAACAGGAGTAAAGCCATGGTGAGGCCACCAAGAAGCACTGGAATACTTTGCCTTGGCATCTTGAATTCTCTCTGTCAGAATCAGAACAGAAGCAGCTGACTAGTGCCACATTTAAAAAGCCCCATATTTTTCAATGCTAGTCATCTATAGTGCAAGAAAATATCACACTGGCCTGGATGTACATGTTCATGAGCTGGTTAATGGGCCAACAATCTTTTAAATCCGGGGCCCATGTGTGTGGAGTTCTTGCGCAGCTGTGTGGTTTTTTTTATTTGTCACCATGATGCAATCATCACGCTTAAATGGGTCATGCAATTACATATTCCATGGGGTATTTCTAAATTGCTTTTCATCTGGGTTCTTTACCACATAGAGTTAAAAGCATTTTTTTATTAATTGTTGGAATATTTTTGAAATGTTTTAAATTGTAATAGATAGATGAATAGATAGACAGACGGACAGATTGTATTATACATGTACTTTAATATCAGCTTCCTAGATATTTTGTTATATCAAGTGGCCTAAAATATTGCAGTTAGGAATTACAGGTCCCAGGGTGTGGTTTTGAATCTCCAGTCCTCAGATAAAGGGAACAAATCTTAGGGAGAGAGTGCTGACTTTGAAGAGATGGAGAGAGAGACAGATGGATAGATCCCTGCAGTTACTTGGAGAAATTTTGTTCAAAGCATTGCTCAGGAAACTTTCTTCAACTGGATTATCACTGTGACATCACCAGAGGAGAACGCTTTCAGGATTTGGTCATGGTAGCTCTAGGCCTGGCAATCCTATTAGGGATGCTAAGAATATTTGCAAATACTTAGACATCAAGGCATTAGCTTGATTTTTGCAAACAACTGTCAATCCCTACAAGATTTTCACCTCAGTATGACAGCAAAACGACCAGTGATTTTTCATAATTTTTTTTAACACAAAAATATTTGTATAGAAAAATCTAGTAATCTAATCCCACTCAGTGGGGGGAAATGTTCTCACATTTCTCTAATGTGAGCATGAAACATGTGGAGGATTATTTTCCTAGTTACAATAAATATAAAATTGTTGTGGTATTGATGATTAGGCAGAACTTGATTGCGGATTATCTTAACTATCTGGGGCAGCCCACAGTCCAAGTGGGGGGGTGTGTGTTTCTCAGAGGACACTCCAGGATGAGGCTACATCCCTGTTCAGAGTATGGTCTGCGGCTGCTGAGAAAGTACTCCATAAATGTAGCCATTCAGTAGGACTTAAATTCAAAATGCTGGTGTAAAACACATTCAATTCAGAGTATAATGTAGTACTTTAAGTGAGATTTATGATGCATGTTTTACTGTTGCAAGCGAAGCTATCTGATAAGGAATGCATGTACATTTGTGCAATCATCTTGAAAATATTAGCTGTGAATTTAAAAGATTCTTTTAACAACATTGTTAATGTGAACCTGTAACTTTCCATTAAGGAAAATGTTATGATTGATGCATGCAGCTCTTTGCTCTAATCACAGAATGTAAGTAATATGGATAGCTATGGTCAATGTTGTCTTATAGTTTAGATTTATAGTGGCTTTTGCCTGCAGCACTACATTCATTTAGTTTTATCTCTGGCACGGAGGCTTTGAAAAAAACACAACAAACTCATATTTTATTTAAGCTATTTCAGTCACTCTGAATGGATGATTGTGGCACTAATTTTAAGATTTCCTCCATCACCCCCAAAACTGACTAACAAGACTGGGCAAGAGTTAACCTCAGCTGCCTGAACTAAGCAATTGCTCCATCAGTAGCAAAAGTCCCTCCAAAAAAGAGCTTGAGTGTGCAAACACAACTAAGGATTAGAGTTCAAAAAGTGCATTCTTACATTTATTTCCCATACCTCCTTTGTTTCCTCTGAAAAGGCCTGTAGAATATCGGTCTGTCTGGTATAATTCCCATTGGCATCCTGCAGTCCCTGTAGAATTCTCTCTCTCAGAACCAAGACAGAAACTCGAAGCTGGTGCCAAAGAAGCTGTACTGTATGGATGTCAACAATCACATTGACAGAGTAAGACAGAAGCTTCAGGGAAAATTCAGTCTCCAGAAGAGCATGGATTTGTTCTACGTGATCAGAGATATCTTCACATATATCCTTTGAAAAGAGAGGGGGAGAGAATATTATCCACTAGCTTGTACAATAATCTCACTCAACACTGTTAATTCAGTTTTAAATCTCTCTGCAAAGGGGTTGGCAACTGAGATAGTTCCAGGAGAAGTGATTCTTGTGAAGAAAGGCTGGTTTCCCCTGTGCATACAGTTTGACCCACTTGTGTGAGTAATCTACAGGTATTTGCCCTCCAGGTAACTTCTGATGTTTACCTGAACTGCGTAGCATACTTTGGCCATTTTCTCATGTTCTCACAGTACCACAATGGGGACTTAATCGCAGCAGTCCATGGGTTGTGCTTTCGCACGATGTCATTGCAGTCCCACTGCCAGCCCATCCCCACCTGTAGCGATTGTGGGGTATTCACTTAACGGGAAAAAATCCATTAAGCACATGCAACCTTGTGATGCTCCCACCACCCCCAGGGGCGATCACATACTTCCTTCCCCAGAGCAGTATGGGAAAGAGGCTGGCTGCGCTGCAGAAAGCAGGTGCATGTCACTCATTCTCCCTTCCACAGGGAGTCAGCCAGGTGCAGAGGGGAGCATTCTTGTCGTGCTCCCATCCCAATAAAGGTGATGCCAGGATCGCGACAGGACATTGGCAGTAACCAGTAAGATGTGGAAATGGTCTGTGATTTGAATTGTGTGGCTTGATCTATAGCAACCTTTCTCATCCTCCTGCACGCTAGATGTGATAAATTATTATTCTCATCATCATCAATTCAGCTACAGCAGACTAGTGAATGCTGGCAGGAATATATTCTGAACCTTTCAGCCTCATTTTATAACATCCTATATTTAATGCTGGCTGTGCTGGATTAAACTAACAATCATCAGTTTATCTGTATGCTGCTTCTCCCTAGTAAGCCAAGCCTCAAAGAGCTCATAACAAAATCTGAGTATGATAGTAACTACAAACAAGATGATAACACAGACCAAAAGATGTCACTGAGATTTCTAAAGAATGCATTGCAATATATAAATGTATGTTAAAATCAACATTTTAGAAGATGCATTGAACATCTTATACCAAGAGACTCAGTATTATACCAAACTGAGCAGTCCACTGCCAATTCATATTAGTAGATTATTCTTATTTTCCCTCAAGCTGGCTTCAGCGTCTAGCAACCCTTATGGATGTGAGACCTCCACGAGGCCCTCCATGAGTCATCAACAGCCCTGCTCAGGTCTTATAAACTCAAAAGTCATGGCTTCACTTATGGATTCAATCCATCTGTAATTCAGTCTTCCTCTTCTCCTATCACTTTCCACTTTCAGCAAGCCTTACAGTATAATACTGATCAGCGCTGTGGATACATTTATGCATTTACACACTCTGTCTGTCTGTCTGTCTGTCTATCAAAATTTACCCTCAGCAGAAGCCCCAAGCGAGCCAAACTAAACCATACTGACCTCCATAACAGACCAACGACTGAATCTTCAGTGAAATCCTTATATGCCAAAGAAGATACATTCTGCTTACCAGTTCCTCACTCTAATCCTACTTCACCCAAAGATGCTTGTTTTAGTATTTGTCTTTCTCCTGTCAATTAGACATTGATGCTTCATATGTTTCAACAGTGAAGATGTTAGGAATACAATTCCATCTCACATACTTTTCTCCCCAAGAAAAACAGTGTTCCATGGTAATTAAGGATCAAACAACTGCATCTTATATTAGATAGTGGTGGCTCCCCCTGTTGTTATTGTTGTGTGCCTTCAAGTTGCTTCTGACTTATGGTGATCCTAAGATGAATCTATCACAGGGTTTTCTGGGGCTGGGAGTGTGTCATGCACCCAAGGTCACCCAATGGGTTTGCATAGCTGAGCAGGGATTGAGTCCTCATTTCCAAGGTCACAGGCCAATGCTCAAACCACTACATCACTCTGGCTCTCCCCCAGTACCTTTTATTTATTCTGAAGTAAGCATACGAGGCCTGAATCCACAGCCCTTCCCAGCTTAGGGATATAACTCTTCACTAAGTTTTTCTCAAAAGTAGCAATGAGTAATTTCAACAATTTTCTTCTTGCTGTGAGAAAGTCTTAGAAAACTATGCTGTTTTTTCAGGCTTTTTGCAGTTGGGGACTTATTCTGCACAAAATTCACACCTAGTTTTGCTCAGAAAACAGCATTTTCTGTGTGGAAAATACTAAATTCCAGCATAGAGAATGCTGTTTTATAAGCAAATTACCCATATACAATTTTTAGGTAGAATAAATCCCCAATTACAGCATTTTCTGCACAGGAATTAATATTTCTGCATTGAAACATTATTTTCCATGCAGAAAATGTTGTTTCCTACCCAGAAAATGCTGTTTTCTGTGCAAAACAACAACATGCAAATTTTATACAGAATAATTCTCTAACTGTAAAGATTCTTGTCAATGCAGGATCCTTCACGTCAAGGTTTCTCAACATTCAAAAACATATTTTTCAACCATTTTTTTTAATATTTTTGAATATTCTTTCTATCCCTACCTACGGTCATTTCTCATCCAAAATCTTCCTTTTCCGAATGGCAATCACAACAAATCATAAAAGTCTCCAAAGATGCCAAATCAGTGGTCTTATGTGGGGATGGTTATTTGTTAACTATCTGAATGTTATTTTGGTATGTTATACACATCTGCAGATGACAATATTGTAAAAAAAAAATCATTGCAGCAAGAATAATGTTCTGTGAATCACTGCAAGATATGCTGGCAGGGTACATCTCCTCATAATAAGATTTATTTGTTTGTTTGTTGAGTTTATATCCTGCCATGTTTCCAAATGGGATCCAAGGCAGCTAGTTGTGTGTTATACTGGTTATAAGTCCTACTGCATTGTACACACAGTAGAAGTCAACTGGTGTCATATTAACCAAACAATTGACAGCCTGCCCCTGTTGGTTTCTCCTTCAATGTCTGCTTCAAAGGTATGCCAAATATCTAAAGCATGACCTGCAATCAAGTGTGCATCCTCAAGAATGAAACGAAGGAAGGAGGAGTCAAAATCTGTGAGACATTTTCTATGTTAGCTTCAATAGCAGAAGATTCAAGTTCAAAAGGGCAGGCTATTTAAACGCAAAGGAAACAGTAGGGATTCCTAAAACAGCCAACCAACAGTGCTATTACATCTCACTTGCTACAACAGGGATTCTATGAATTCCAGACACTTTGCATATGATATCATGAATCCTAGATGCTCCGTTTTAAAATAAGGACTAACATTTGCAATTGTTGCAATAATTATATGTGTATTATAGTGAGTATGAAAGTGTTTCTTGATTCCTGAAAATAATTATGTTAATACAAAGAACTTAACTGGATCATGCTAAAGCCCTGTTTAGTTCAACACTCTGTTCATGCAGTGGTCAAGAAGCTCCCTTTGAAAGCCCACCAGAAAGACATGACCAGGGCCATTTCTGCACTAGACTGTTGTAGCGCTATTATTCCACTTGCAACATCCTATGAAATCCTGGGGTTTGCAGTTTCAGGAGGGGCCAACCAGCCTCTCTCGAAACTGCAAACCCCAGGATTCCATAGGATGTTGCAAGTGGAATAATAGCACTTTAACAGTCCAGTGCAGAAATGGCCTATAACTGCATCTATTATACTTTCTTGCACCATACACAAACAAAAAGCTGAGCAAGGCCTAAAGGCTGACTAATCCCAGTGGACTGAGGGATTTGTTAAAGAATGCTGAGATGGATCTTCACAGTTCTGCTGGATATAGTGGAAGCCAGAACCTGCCTTTCAGGCTAAAATATAAGGCACAATATTGAAAGAAAGCTATAGAAGTACGGATCAGCCATTAACTGAAAACTAATACTTATCTCTTAAAAGTATTTCTGGCTATGAAATAATACTGAAAATGTGTGACAATCAAGAAATGATTTTTTAATTTTTTTTGTGTTAAAGGACTTAATGACTTTCTATTTTATTGCTTTGGGTTTTTCTTATATAAATGTAGAACTCTGTCACAGAATGAGAATATTAATTTTAGGTCAACTTTACTTCTTATTTCAAATTCATGTCAATCACCATTGGTTTCATTATGCATCTTTGATAAATTGTTATATGTCAGTTCACCCTCATTCCTAAGGCTAAAAATGTCTCCTGTGCTCTAGTTAAAAGTTGGATGACAACGTCTGTGATAACTGTATAGCCACAAAAATGTTTAAACACTTTGTCTGGCATCCTCTATTGCAATTACAGAATTGTAACCTAGAGTTACAGATCCATAACCATTCTGTATTCAAAAATACTATCTATTCATGATTGTGGCACTATTGCCACACTTGTAAATGTTCTAGCCAGCAGCCACTTGGCGCCATGGTGGTCTGTTCTGCTAGTGATCAAGCCACGGTAGAGTGATGTTTCCAGCCCCCTCCTGCCAGCAAAAAAGCCTGAGATAATCAAAAGCAGAATCCTCTGTCACAATTCTTTATGGCACCACAGATCACCAGTGGGAGGGGTTTGCAAATGCCAGCAGAGCAGATCCCCAGCATACGGAGCAGCTGTTTGGGGGACTGGGCCTGAGGTTTGGGGGATTGGGCCTGGAGCCAATACTTAGCTATACATTTCTAACTATGCAGACAATGTGGGCCAATGATTTATGCCTTTTATGTTTTTATAATGAACTAGCATATATACCTGGGGTTGCCCAGGATTATATTTTCTCTTTGGCAATACTTGTTAGAAAGATTTGAGATCCTGTGTCTCTAATTCCACTGTCTTGTCAAGGACCTGTAACTTTTCCCTATATTCCCCAATCCAATCTGTATTCAGAGTTATTAACATACAGAGGTTGGGTTCCTGAGGGAATACACTGCCCTCCTCATTGCTGCTAGGCCTCATCTTCATAGCAACCGACCAGGCTCAAGAGCTCTCCGACTCAGAATTCTAAAGGCCCCTTCCTCAACTGCAAACCCCAGGATTCCATAGAATCTTCTTAGGCAGCCAATCATATGCGGTCTTTGCCTCACACAGCCAATCATATGAGGTCTTCGTTTGACACAGACAAACAAACTTTGATTTTTATATATTAGATAGCGGAAAGATACTTCACAATTTTTTTTAAAAAAAAGAAACATCAAAGAAGTTATATGGAGTTTGACACAGTAATTAATTGGTACCAAGTTAGTGGTTTTAAACTGGAATGACATGATGTCCGAAGCTGCAACAGTTCCATTGGCTGCCAGTTTGTTACTGGGCACAGTGCAAAGTGCTTGTTTTACCTTATAAAGCCTTATTTGAGTCAGGCTGTTTGAAGAGTCATATGTGAACCCGCCTGAGCTCTGAGATCCTTAGAGGAGGAGTTCTCTTTATCTCACTGCCTTTACAGGCACAGCTGGTGGGAACATGGGATAGGGCCTTCTCTGTGGCTGGTCCCACACTTTGGAACCTCCTCCCAAGGGAAATTAGGAAGGCTCCTTGTTTTCCTTTTCCTGGAGCCTTTGGAAACTGATTTTTTAAACAAAAGAAGAAAAAGATTTTGATGATGCTGTACTGTTTTTAACCTTTGTGTTAACAGTTTTAAATGGTTGTAATTTTGTTCTTATTTCATACTTTGTTCATCTTAATTTTGTACATTTTTAATTATATTTGGTTTTTATTATATTTTCTTCCTTGTATGCTGTCTTGAATCCCAGTTTGGAAAGAAGGCAAGACAGAAATAAAGTGAAAGATGGATGGATGAAAATCATCATCATGATCATGATCATCATCATCATCATCATCATCATATTATGTGCCTTCAAGTCATTTCCAGCTTACAGTTACCCTAAGTAAACCTGTCATGAGCTTTTCTTGGCAAGATTTGTCTAGAGGAGGTTTGCCATTGCTTTCCTCTGAAGCTAAGCAGGTGTGACTTGCACAAGGTCATCCAGTGAGTTTCCATGGCCAAGTGGTGATTCAGACCTTGGTCTGCCAGAATCCCAATCCAATGCTCAAACCACTACACTATTCTGGATGGATAAAAAAGATCAAGCTAAATCCAATTACTGCTCCCACTAGAGTTAGACCTGCTGAATCAATAGAACTTAACATTAGTTTATCAAATCACATTCATTTCTACAGGTCGCCTATAACTGAGAAGTTGTAATTGGATTATACTTTAATTCTCAATTAGCATTCTATCATCTAAACAGCCCACAATGTTTGATGGGTGACAGGATAATATACTTGCTGCCAGGGGTGGTGGGTATGGGCAGAAAAAAAAAGAGAATGCAGATCAGGGTTAAAATGTAATCGACAGGCCATTTGATCCTATGGTTGAGGACAGCCTTCCTCAACCTGGCAGTATTTAGGTGTGTTGGATTACAAATATCATTCCTGGTCAGCAGTTGAATTGTAAGATTTGTAGTCCAAGACTTTTGGAAACTGCCAATTTGAGGAAGACAAGTTATAATACAGATCAAAAAGAGCCAGTTTAAAGGAGCAAACAACACAGTGTGTCACTATGGGGTAGTGGTGTCAACCATAGTAAAACAAGGCATTGCCTCCTGAGGTTTTTCTATTGCCCAATGTTTAACTTAACAATTAACTTGATAATTTTTTAAAAAAAAAAATCCCTATCAATGACAGCGCCTGAATTATGTTTGGGGGCTATCTAAAATCTTAATGAATTAGGCCCTTTGCATTAACACTGAAAACTTCAGCACTAGCTAGCTCGGTACACATATTTAAATTCTTTTAAATTCTTTTGTTCTAACGTGACCATTCTGACATAATTTACCCTCTTTTTTCACACAACCTCAGGTTATTTAACACCAAATAGAAAGGAAGTCAATGGATGTGGGGGGAAGGTTCTTTGTTAAAATCATGTTTCTTTTTTGGAGTTGATAATGACAACAAGATTTCTACATGGAGACTGAAAATTTCAGCACGTGCACTGCCTAAGTTGGAATGACTTCTGTGTAAAAAGGACTGTTGTTTTTAAATAGAGTTCATCTTCAGTTACGTGATGCACTTCACAGACTTATGCAGTTGTTCTAATCTACAGTGTAAAACAGACACATGCATATAAACCCCTGTTTTTCATGTTGATCTGCTGGCTGTACAGAAGCATCTTTGACCATGGAATTTCTCAGAGTATAGAGGCTGAATCCATCACAACACCAACTGCCCACTTAACTCAGTCCAGCAGACAGCTGACCCAGTCATTTACAGCTGTTACTATCTGTCACCTAAAGTCAGGGCAATCTATGTTACTATGAAAAAACACACACACACACACAACAGCATAAACATTGCTGCAAACAAGAGCCTAACTCAACCCTAAGCATGCTTACTCAGAAGTAAATCTTATTGAACCGCCGTGGGATTTACTCTTCACAGGTACAGATTCTTGGGGCTGCTCAGATTTAGATTTTTCTAATAAGTTTTAGAGTGAAATGCAGGTAGAGTTTCTCCCAGAGACAGATATAACACTGCCAAGACACACGTCAAGTCTACTGGATGATGAAAGGTTCTAGGCCTCCACAGTTAACAACAGTGACAGAAGCAAATGTAGTTTGGTTTATGTTCTTTGATCTTGGGGGTAAACCTCCTAGCAGAAATAAGCCCTTGCTCATCGCATATGACAAGCTTATACACACAACAAAGTCATGGTTTAAAAGTGTATCTGCCTCCATGAACTTTGTTTTAATAAGATTATAAATTCTTCCAGGGATGGAAATTCCAAGTTAAAGTTGGAAACATCACAATATGTTTTTGTTTTTTGAAAGGAGGAAATGCGCTTTTTTTCTTAAGATGGCATTATTATTCTATAAAGCTGAAACGGTTAAAAAGGAAACAAGGTTTATTAACACAAGCACACATCACTGTAAATGGAGATAGTGGTGATTATGATGCTAAAAGGACTCACAAACTAAGATAATAACAATAGTAATATTGACACCTGAATACCCCAAAGGCACCAGATCCTGTCTGATCTTGGAAGCTACACAGAGGCAGCCCTGGTCAGTACTTGGATGGGGGACTGTTGATGAATATCAAGTGCTGTAGGCTATGGCCATTTCCACACTAGACTGTTATAGTGCTATTATTCCATTTTCAACATCCTGTGGAATTCTGGGGTTTGTAGTTTAGAGAGGTCAAAGACCTCTCTGGCTGAGAATTCTAAATGCCCCTCCCTAAACTGCAAACCCCAGGATTTCATAATATATTAAAAGTGGAATAATAGCACTTTAACAGTGTAGGGCAGAAATGGTCTACGTTTCAGATGAAGGAAATGGCAAATCATTTCTAAGAATTCCATATCTAAGAAAACCCTGTGAAATTCATGGGGTTGCCACAAGCCAACAGGCAACTCAAAGGCACATATGCATACCATAGTAATACTTAGTAAGTGCTGACTCCAAGTTTTTTGGGGCTCTTGAACACAATGAGCTCAGCAAGCTTGAATCCTGTGTAAATTCATCATCTTCTCATTGTCTTCATTCTATCTCTTCATTTGCCCTTTCCTTCTGGGATCAGTTTTGTACAAGTGCCCAGAAGGACAGTGAAAGGCAAATAAAGGATGTATCTTTTTCATTAGTTTACTTCTTCCACGTTCAGAGACAGTAGACAAATAGCAAGGACAATGAGGATGAGAAGATGAGGCAAAATGTGGTGATTTACAGTGGAAACCCATCAAGAATACAGGCTTTGCTGAACATGCAATGATACCTCTCATCTTGTACTTTGTGCATGTGAATGTGCCTTCAGGTTGCCTGTCAATTTATGATGACCTCATGAATTTCCTAGGGTTTTCTTAGGCAAGAAATACTCAGAGGTGGTTTGCAATTCCTTCCTCTGAAATATAGCCCACAGTACCTGGTATTCATTGGCAGCTTCCCATTCAGGTTCTAACTAGGTCTGACCCTGCTTAGCTTCCAAGATCAGATGACAGATGGTGCATTTTGGATATTTAGCTTTTATTGCTTTCCTCTGAAGCTAAGCAGGTGTGACTTGCACAAGGTCATACAGTAAGTTTCCATGGCTAAGTGGTGATTCAAACCTTGGTCTCCCAGAGTCCCAATCCAGTGCTCAAACCACTATGCTATTCTGGCTCCCTGGATGGATAAAAAACATCAAGCTAAATCCAATTACTGCTCCCACTAGAGTTAGACCTACCAAATCAATGGAACTTAGGCTGCAGACAAAAAAGGCTAAAGCTGAAAAATAAACCTTTTCCAGACTACAATTCAGAATGAATGAAAGCATGAAGGCACCAGTACAATTCAGGATTATGCCCATCTCTCTCTATGCTCCATTCTGCACCACCCTCCCAACCCACCATGGGGATGGGAGAAGGACAGGACCGTAACAATGATTCTGCATGACATCATCGTGGTCCCATCCTTCTCCCATTCCCAGGTGGCACAATCACAGATTAAATCATTGATGGATTTTCCCCATCAATGACCTGCAATTGCACCACCATCATAGACTTACCTGTCCTGCAGAAGCCCAGGAAGCTCAATGGCTGCACTTCCTGCCCCAGTGCAGCCTGGGAAGGTACCTGGCTGCATTGAGGAAGGAAAAGGCCTGGCTATCACACTTCCTTCACTACAGAACCAGCCAGCGCAGACCAAAGCGCTCCAATCATACTCCCCTTCCAGCAGGGCCGAGGCCGGGATCCCCACTGGAGGACTACAAGAAAAGGTAGGATGTGGAAAGGGCCCATGTGTTCATCTGAAGCTATTAATACAGTCTAACACATTGCTATACAGCTGTAAGACATTGGCTGCTCTTCTAGGGCAAGTTTCCAGGAAACTATGCAAACACAATAACATGGCAGCAGTGCTTGATGCATTGGGGAACAAAAATATCTGATCTGCCTCATCAAATAGCTTGAGAAGCATCAGTCTAACATACAAGCTGTAGGCATCTCAAAGCTATGACTTCATAGTTTGTATAATTTGTACCCAACTGGGTTGTTAGAAGATACACACACATACTCATTCAGTTTGCATGGGTCTAGTGTTAAGATGCCTACAGCTTGTCTGTTAAACTGATGTTTCTAAAGCTATCTGATGCTTTGTATGCAGGCTTTGATAAACACACGGAGGTCAGATTTGAATGAGCAGGCATAATTCAACCTTGCCTGTTTCCATGGTGCATTTGTTCATTATGCCAGCCTTAACCTGGAGTCTTACAGTTGTGTTGTACTGTAATCAGGATGATGGGAGCTGTAGACCCATATTTCTGGAGGGTGCCCACTTGCAGAAAGCTGTATTACGTGGCTTGTTGTATGAAAAGGAAGGGGTACTCAGTGAACTCATGATAAAGGCAAAAAATAGCAGGGGAACTCTCCTAGTTCAGTCTCCTAGTTACGTTGCACATACTTAAGTTCTTCTTCCTCCCATCAAAACTGTGGTGATCAGCTGCCAGATATTAAAACCTGCAATGACAAGTTTGGCATGTATGATTGAGTTATTCTGTGAACACTCTGTAATAACAGCAGTGATGAACTCATGAAGGAAAACCCCTTGCTTGCAAAAACGAATTGCTATAAAGGTTAGAAAAGTGACACGTGTTGGTCAAGAAACAGGCTTGAAGCATGCAAGGAAGAAGGTGTACTATTCTAAATGACTAATCTAATTGTTCTTATTCTGTGTGAGCTTCTGAAGTGCTGCAATAGATGATTTCACTTTTACAGTGTTCATTTGTTAACACTATCCCATTCTTTCCCCTATTCAAACACCATAATCCAGTGGAAGTATTCAGCTAGGATAGTACTGGCCACTGTAAGGAAGACTGTTTACCACTAATATGTTAGAATGATACGATCATTACATAAAAATTCAAATAATAAAAAGAGAATGAGAAATGTTGGCAAATGTCCTGTTAGATGGTCATACCTAGAAGAGTCCCATTGAATTAATTAATAAATGATGAGTCAACACACATGTAAATCCCATTAATTCAATGTGTCTAGTGCAACTGGTGGGGCTGAAACTAAGATTTATCAGTTCTTTTATGTGTGGAAGGAATGGGAATCATGTGGCCTTCCAGATGTTGTTGGACTGCTAATTCTAGTCACCCTAGCAGCATAACCACTAATGAGAAATACTGGGAGTTGTAGTCCAATAACCTCTAGAGGGTTGCATGATTCCCACTCTTGATCTAGGGCTTTGAAAAAGCCAGAATAAATTTCATTATTGCCATTGTTGTTGTTATTACAGAAGTTAAAGATGCTTACTATAAAACAATACAAAGATCAAGAGAAACCCCTAGTTAATGTGTTCTCCCCTTTAGGATCTACATGTACAGAAGAACAAAAGAATTGTGCTGTAGGGCCCATTCCTCTATCCTGTATGGCAATGACTGAGCTCCCAGAAGTCCACACATTAGTGAAAATATCTGCAGAGAGAAAACTGGTATGTGAAGAAGCTACTCATTTACAGGGTTTCTCCTTTGCCATCCAAGCCAACTTGTGGATATTTATTAGAAATAGAATAAACAGCACAATCTTGCAGCTTTCTTCTCTATACAAAAGGAGTGTCTGAATAAGGATATAATGTTCAAGTACCTTATCTAAGCAGACTGGTATGTCCATATATACTATGAAATTATCAATATACAGAAACTTTCTATTTTCATCATATTGTTGAAGATATTATACATATTCTTTCTGTTCAGGCACCATCAACAGACAAATGGGAGAGAAAAGAATGAGCAATATGGGGCAATCTAAAAAATATGTTTAAATTATATTTGGTCTATTACAATTACTTTTAGCTATAATGCAGTTGGGCAGCAAACTCTTATACGACTTCCTTTAGTCCTAAATTCAACAGAACTAGATAGGAATTCCACTGGATGTCAGCTGCCCCTTGAGGAAACGTGCCAAGTTGGTGGTATGAGAGATATTTCCGGGTGAGGCAACGACGGCCCTTGAAATAATGAGGTTTCAAGTAACAAACAGAAAATAAAACGCTATTCAAGTAGCAAAATGGCGCAGTCGTGTAATCATATCTCATACACATAAATATGAGAAACTACGATTAACATCTTTCAAATTAACATGAATTTAACTTTGACAGGTAGTAAACATTTTTCACTCTGTTGAGTTATACATGATACTATGTGATACTGTTTGGAATCCATCAGATTCCATTACCGTTGGACTTTGAGATGCAGTCTAGTATCTCCTTACTACGCCACCTTTGGCCCATTAATCTATACTAGTTTTCCTGTCTGGTTTTATTTATACACACACATATACAAATATACACACACACACACACACACACACCACACACACACATATATGAATAATTGATTTTTCTTTTTCTTTTTTTTCCTACTGGATGATAAGCATTCCAGAAATGCACCGTTACATCACATTAATTGACAGTTCAATTGACAACTATATAGAAAAGCTACTATAAGCATTCTCCACTTCACAAGCCAAAATCATCTCATCCTTAATAAGCAAAAAATATGATGGTGGGCAAGGGGAACAACTTTAACTACTGAACTTCTCACTGCTGAAGATGTAATAGATTCTTCCTTTGGAAATCTTCCTAATGTCATCTGAGTCAGAAGAGGACATCTCTCTCCCACTCCATCCTCTAAATATGGGAGCATTTTCCATACCTATTTGCATGTGCTGTATTTGAAAACAGTCCAAATATATTAAACTCTTCTAGTACACTGTAGAAAATATACATGCACACACACCCTTCTGGTGATGTGTAGCTGGTTCATGTCAACGTTTACTTAAAGGTCCGAGTGCAGTCAGTAGAAATTGTTCTTAGGTGAAGAAAGCGTAGACGTGTTATTAATTATGTGCATACAATTAACATGGTTTCTGTTATGCAAATAGTAGCTAAGACAATCTTAGGAAGCCCAGAAGCTAAGGTGAAAGGATGGAGACTGGAGCTTTAATTCTTTCCCCACCCGCTGTCAAGGTTACTACAAAAGTCCTCTCTCCGAAGCTATTTGCATTTCGAAATGAAAGATGAATTCTTTCCCTCTCTTTAAATTGCTATTTCATAGAGGTGATATTTGGGCCGATGTTGAAAGGGGTAGAAAGAGTTAACTTTCCATTTCCCCACCCTGTATTTTCCTGAGGCTTCTCAGGGTATCCAGGGGGTGCAAAAATCATGCATGTTAATTAAATTCATCAAAAAAAAAAAGCCCCCTACTAACTATATTAAAACAATTAATGCCATGTCTAGTTTGGCCCTAAGCAAGTATAAGACTGCAGCCTTAGCTGTGTTCATTCATTCAGTGGAAATTTATGAAGAAGACTTGGGCATCTAGCAAAGCTGTTCCCTGATCTTGCTTGATCAGAGGTGGTATAGAATAAGTACCTTATGTGGAACAAACAGCTAGCAGAAAAAGTAGAGCTAGGCAAACAAGGTTGTCTATAGCCAAGAGTACAACAAATTATTACACACAAGACATAAGCATTCTGGAAGAATACAGTACTTTTGTGCCATCTCATCCCAAACAAAACAACATAGAGACTGTCTTTTACTGTAATCAGCCCATTAAAAAACAAACAAACACCTTTCTAGCTCACCGTCAATCCATTTCGGTTTAGATGTAAACATCTGAAACAAGATGCAGGCGCAATAATAAAGCAGTATATTCCACAATTTATATTTTCAATTATTTTGACTATGGATTTGTTAAAATCTAAGGAAGATAACACTCTGAGGTACAGAGTAAACACTGCAACCAGAACAATGCAATGGTATATATAACAACAACAACAACTTACTTTTACTCAACTCTAAATAGCAGAGTGGTAAATTCTACTAATGGGTGACTATTTGTTTCCACAACCCATGTGAGAAAGAAAAAAAGAACTATTGCATCCCTATCAATAAGAATGACAGCCACACTTTAAGAACTTCCACAAAGTAAAATGTAGCACTATCTTCACATAATTACACAAACAATCAGAGATCACGTAGAAATTGTCACAGAGGCTTGCCAGGCTGGTTATTAAATCAGAAAGAAAGAATAAAGGGGAAAAACGTCCCTTCAAAAGCTAAACTAAATATACAGCAATTAAGCATATAGTCTCTCCTGACAGAAATTATAGCCTGCAAATGAATGAAGTAAAACTCTTCAAAACTAAGGAAATATTCATAGACATGAAATATGACCCCCTTTGAAAAGATACAGTACAAGAATGCAGTTGCAGGGCTAGGCTTTGAAATCAGACATTCTTAGATCTTCGTCCAAAGTCCATGTTTTCTTAATTACTTCCCATTACACCATGTCCTACCTTAATTGTTTTGAAAGTAGAACTTTCATTCATCCATTTAGCAGAAAATTAGCAGCCCCCTTTTTCCCCTTCTTCTTGGCCAAAGCAGTTACTTTGAGTTAGCATTTCAGGAAACATGCCAATATAAAGTCCAGACAAGTCACAGTCAGATCCACTTTCAGTTCTCGGGCAACTGCTTCTGCTTTGCAAGGAACAAATTCAAAACAGAGCAATTTATTTTGGAAAAAAAGAAAAAAATCTGTATCGGCACAAGGTTATTCCTCAGATTAAATTTAGGCCTCTTCTCTTTTCCTGAAGATTGAACTACAATAACACTGTAATATTTTCTCAATCATCCACGCTCTCTGACTGTAACTCACTAGACACTTGCCGCTTGAAATTAGTTGGGTTATTTTAGTCACTGACATACGTTCCAGTAGAATGTTAGCTGTGCAGCAAGATGGCAAAAGGGGATCTAATATAAGTTGGTCACTTGGTTACAGTACAAAGCTGATAATAAAGTTTCAAACTTGGCTATATTTACAGGCATATAAAGACTGCATTTCTTATTTCTTCCCAATTACTGATTTAGACTGTAGTCTAAATCAATTGAACTCAGTAGAAGTTATTTCTGACTAAATATTAACAGGATTGTGCTGTTAAGTTTCTATCCTAACAGAAGAGCCTGGAAAAGCTACTTTACTGGACCATAGCTTGCATGTTGGCTGGAAGGTATAGTCGAATAAAATAGCCTTTCCAGCCTCTGAGCCTACAGAAATCCTTGGAAGTTACTGTAGAGTAACCCTGCATAACACAGGGCTACAGATGGAGGAAGTTCAGCAGACTTAGTTTAGAATGTATTGCAGGACACAACAGATCATATGACTGGAACAATATTAACAATAGACATGACTTCCCTAATGGAGTGACTCACAGAACAGCAGACAAATATTAAATGGTGAGTGCTTCTTTTGCAGTATTATATAATTTACTCCCAATAATGGCAGTACTTTCCGTGTGGAGCGATTGCATACTCCTGTGAGGCTAGAGGTTGTGATGATGACAACAGTGCTGTTGGCCAAGTCTCCCATGTTAGACTTTACTGAGAAGCCAGATTAAACATGTCAAACAGCTACTGGGCAGCAGCAATGGGGTGTGGTTGACACTGGCAGAGGATGTCTCAGAGACAACATCAGTGGCACTATAGCTAACACTTGTTAGTACCGCGCAGAAGGAGGCAAAGTAAATCCGTTCTGAGTGCCTTTTACCATGAAAACCCTATGATGAAGCAATCCAAAATAAAACAAAAGATAGTGTGAGATGATGTAACTCCCAGGTTGCTGTTCAATGAGCTACTGGGGAATAGCAGAGCACAGCTATGAGTTGCACTCTGGCTAATGGTGCAACTGCACTCAAGCCAAAAGGACATCCAGCTGTTGACGTGCTCAGAGGAGAAAGGAAAGTCCAGAGCTGTTGAACACATATTAGAGGAACATGGAACGTGAGAAGCATGAATCAGAGGAAGCTAGACATAGCAAAACAAGAAATGGAATGTATAAACATAGAAATGGTTGGGGTGAGTGAGCTAAAGTGAAATGGGATATTCTGAGGCGATTTCCATACAATGTCACTACAACGCTACAGCAGCAGATTGTTCCTAGTCCAGGAGCCGTCAGCACTATCCAGCTGCTATCCCGCCCCCAAGCATTGCAGAAGCACCTTAAACTATTTCCAGAAAAATTCATTAAGCGCTTCCTTTATCACTTCAATCCCATCGGCTGGCTCTGTATGGTACCATAATAGCTCTTGATAGCACTTCTTGTTGTTGTGGATCTAGCAGTGGGCAGGGCGTGGGCATTCCCAACTTGTCCCTCCTTTAGCTACTCCCATGGTATGGCAGCTTTGAAATCTATCACCTCTCTGTGTTTATTTTACATTTCTCCTTTGCATTAAAACTTTTTATTTTTTGAAAAATACATTTTTAAGCATTATAGCATGAAAATGCAATAGTGTACTGGCTTGTGGTGTAGTTACAACAGTTTTGCGATAGTACACCTTCCAAAAGGAAAAAAAAACCTACCAATCAGGGGCAATGGGGTAGGGTGACACAGGGGTGCCCAAGGACACTGTAATTCAGAAGGAACACCAGTGGTAATACCACTACTCATCCACTGAAGGCAGAAGAGTGCAGAAAACAGCATTCCTAATCTGCTACCATCACGCAAGTGGCAATGCTGGGATTATAATGGTACAATGCGCTAATGGCATCTAGTGCAGAAATGGCCTGAGTCAGATGGTGACACAGGTTTTTTTACTCAGGAAATGAAAATCTAAGAAGAAATGATATTAATAGGGAGGAGAGATGTAGTAGAAGCAGTCAAAGAATATAATGCAAAGTCTGACTAAATAATATCAATAAGACTTTAGGGGAAACCCATCAATGAGACCATAATCCAAATTTATGTTCCAGAAGGTAGGAGAAGGAGAAGGAGAGGAAGAGGAAGAACTTGAAAGATTCTGTGCTGGAGTCCAGAAGGGAACTGATCACACACCAAAGCCAGACTTCTTGTTAATCAGAGGCAATTGGGATGCAAAAGTAGGAAACAGAGCAGAATCAAGGACTGAAGAAAACCTGGTTTAAGATTAAGAAATTAAGTAGGATAGGAGTGATCTTTCCTCTGTACTTTTCCCTCTGTATCCCTCAAAAAGGCTCTGGAGGACTTTGGAACCCTCTAAAACTAGTTTTCAGGCAGTAGAGAGGACTGCAAGGGCTAAGGGAATGAAAGAAATTTCCATCACACTGGCAGGAATCTGCTACTATGATGTTGAGTGTGAGCCTGAACTATGATCTAAGATGATATCTTAGCTTGTCAACTGATTGTGGTTTGTATATCACATCTGCCTTTATTAAGACATCATCACAGACTATAGCCTTTCCTAATTTATACTAATATCTCCTATAACCAAAGATTTTCAATTTCTCCTCCAACCCCACATAAAGGAGAAAATGAAGACAATAGTGTATAAATCTGCCACTCACAACTGGCTGAACTGAGACTTTATGAGAGTTAGATCTAACATATTCAAAGATCATAATGCTGATCCATTCTTTTCTTATCTATATATACATGCAGTGCAATACAAACATGTTGCTTTATGATAAAAAAAACCTACTTTTTTCTGGGAGCATGTGTCATGAAGATGCATGCCTCCTAAATTTTTGGGAATGCTAATATGCCTCCTTGTCTTCCACAGGTGCCTATCCTGGCTTAGATAGAGCATAGAGCTTAGAACTTTAAGGTAAACTATGCTGCTATTTTTTATTTCATTTAACAATCATGCTCTGTCCTGAAACAGATTCTAAACCACCTAACTTTTTTTCCTTTTGCCATGAGTACTTCTCTGAAATTGTTTGGTTGTTAGGGATCAATTAACATCTGTAGCCTCTAATCTTGCTTGGGTAAATACTTTCCTTCATATTTCACCAGGCCCTGCTAGTCCTAAATGGATTAGCAAGGATGGTAAATATAGAAAAAGTTTGGGGAACGTTTCCAAAGTGCTTCAGAATCCTGCAAACTTTCAAGAATAATGGCAAAGTCCACAAGTTTCCATGCCATGGGCTACAGCTATGCTCATAGCTAGGAGAAGCTCAATTTGGATAAACTGTCATCTCCAGCCAGGGACTCTGGAATTGGTTTCAAGGTGGGAGGGGCTCAACATTGACAGGTAAGTTGCTATTAATGTGCCTACTTGCAAGGGGAGGACAAATTCCTTTTCCCATCCATGATCATTGAAACATCCTTAAATATGAAAACTCTTAGAAGCACAATATATACTTAGAAGTGCCCCCCTTATGTTCAGTGTAGCTTCTTCATTCAGTCCCCACCCCCCGCCTAGCTTTGAAGGCGGTCTCAACAAAGTGACCATTGATGGGTTGTCTCCTACTTTAATGTTCACCTGCAGAAAGCTTACACACTGGCTGCAGAAGGCACAAAGGGTAGCAGCAACTGTGATTTGCAACAGATAGCTGCAGGCTGCCCAGCGTTTATTTATCTACAATGCTGCCAACATAGTATAACTGCAGGGTATGGTAGGCAATTAAAATGACAGATTGGATGTCATTCCAATTTCTCACAAACATCTTGGAGTGGCAGTTATGTCAGTGGCATCATGGTTAATTAATGTGGAAGGTGACTTGCATACACAGCCAGGAGGTATAAAGGAAGCCAGGGCAAGCACCAATGGTGAACACTGCTGGGGCACTGGGACTCCACAGCTGCCCAAATAATTACCAGGGTGTTGACACTGCCCTGAACATTATTTGTGCAATTATAATGGTCCTTTTTCACAATGCTTCAACTGTGAAAATGATAGGCCCTGGATGGTAATCCCAGCTGATATAAACAGAGTTTCTTTCATGAGAATGTATTGGTTGAGAGAATGTGGCAGCAATACTGTACACTCTTTGTGAGCACCACCACTAAATGTGAGTCCCAATTTATAGTAAGTGAAATGTGGGAAACCATTATTGAGTGTTTATATAAACTAGTGTTTATGTAACCCTTTGAGTGAGCAGGGCAGAAGTGGCCTAGGCCAAGACACATGTCCCTTTGTAGCCACATTTTTTAAAGATTTAAAATGGACACCCAGTGGAGGCAAATAGACACATACAATTCACATTGCACACATCACTGATTACTTGTTGTTGTTGTTGTTGTTACTGTTGTATGCCTTCAAGTCATTTCTGACTTATGGTAATCCTAAAGTGACCCTATCATGCGGTTTTCTGGGCCTGAGAGTGTGTGATGTGCCCAAGGTCATCCAATGCGTTTCCATGGCTGAGTGGGGAATCAAACCTTGGTCTCTAGGGTCATAGTTTAACATTCAGGCCACTATACCACACTGGCTCTCAGTCCTAGGAAGGCTCAACTACAATAGTCCTTTCCCCCCCCAGGATTAATAATTTAGTACATATTTGGTTGATAATTCCTGAGGGGTGGGCTGACCACAGAGTAATTATGTGGTCCATAATTATGTGGTCCCCACTAGCTTAACCTTGTGGGGAAGCTTGAAATCCTCCTTTCCCCAGTTAGAGAGTCCAGGTCAGCATTGGTTGCAGTGGTTGTAGAAGTTTAGCTAGAAGAGAAACATAACTCATCTACATAATCTTGGTGATAACCATGGCCATAAAAGAAATAGGACCACCCAACTCACCAGTAAAAATACATCTAACAGACTGCATTGAAGCAAAAATCTGTCCACGTTATATCTTAGATGCATATCAACCTTCATTGTGGTGCTATTAGCAATTAAGGCCCAATTCTGCTGATTACCGGTCATGGCAATGCTATTGTGTGATGTCAAGTAAGCCACTTTAATTCTCTTCAGCTTGTTTGGTTACTAAGAAACGTAGATGGCCACTATCACAGCTGGTGGCTCCAATGTCATTGGGGTGATGAATCTCTTCCATGTTTCAGTCCTAACTTTGAAGGAATTGCCCATGATGGTAAAGCTATTTTGGGAGTAGAGTTTGGCACCTTGGACAGTTCCCTTTAAATATGGACAAGCTTTAAGTAACCATTCTTAAAATAAGAATCTTTAAGCAAGATCTATCACCCTACCAATGTGGGATAGACTGCCTCCCCTGGATAGACCACTGATAATTCTAGAACTAGCTGAAGATGTTTCTTCAATGAACACTGATGACTGAAAGGCCACTGAGCTAGTACAGCTCCTACAATGTTCTAGAGAGCTTTGCAGATCGATACAGAAAATAAACCTCTGGGGCTTTCTATAGAATTCATGGATTTTTTTTTTCAGGATTATGTAGTACATCGCAGTAGTTGCCTTTTTCACTCTGCTTTGGAAATTCATATAAAACAATATCTTCAGTGATCTTTGAGACGCAGAGCAAACATGCCTCTGAATAGCAGCTGCTGGGAAATAGGAATAGGAAAAAGGGCATTACCCTCATGGTCTGCTTGTGGGCTTCCCAGAGACATCTGGTGGCCACTATGAGAAACATGCTGCCCTAAATAAACCTTTGGCTGGCACAGCTCTTATGTTATAGCACTCAAAACGGTTCTGTATTTTCTGCTACCTTGTGAGGTGAGGTCCCTGTTACCGCAGATCACATTACTACCATCATAGACATTTTATATCAATTTTTCTTACTTGATGTCAAGTTTTCAGTGCTTCTACTAAACAAATAAATTTCAAGCTTCCATCTTTTCCAAGCATCTAGAGTATAATGTAATTACATTCCCATTTGTTGTTGTAGCAGGGGTGGACACAGGCCATACTGTGCCCCCCACACACATTGTAGCAGAAAATGTAGAAAGTAACTTGCAGGAGTGACAGGATGAATGAACATCAAGAAATATTTTGTGGCAAACAAAATGCAAATAATATTGCTTATGACATTTTGTTACTGTCATTTAAACTATTATTTGAACCAAATCAATGCATTTGTCTAAAGTAATTCCCTTTCCTTATATATCTATATCTGTATCTAGTGCATTTTCACCTGGTCTCAGCTAGAAACTTAGGGATAGGGGGCAACTAAATATCAAGATTGTTCAGAATTTCACACAGTTATGCTCATTTTTAGAGAACGAGACTCATAAAGAACAGATCACAGAGGAGATTTCATCTGTGACTTTTAAGTCCAGAATTATGCATGCTGAACTCCACTCTGTTATCACTGTTAAGATCTGAGCTGACATTTCATTTGTATATTATAATTGATTAAGTAGAGCCAGATTTCTGAGCTATACCATTTTTATCATTCCTTTCAAGAAAGCACAAGGTACACTCGCTGAGCCTGCTGCAAAGAAATTTCATTTTGAAGTTTCATTTCTTACATTTCTGAGAGATTAAACAGGCAGACAGATGACAGTTCAGCTTTGACCCATACAGATTTAATCAAGCAATCTTTAAAGTGTGGAGATTATTACAAAACAAAACAAAAATGGTCAGGAGAGGACACTAACTTCCCCGTCTTTATCATATTCTGCTTATAATTCTGGCAGGCCTACTCAGTCTGTTCTTAATTGTACTTTTAATTGCATTTTTAACTGTACTTTAATTGTACTTTTAATCATGGTACATTTTAATCATAGTGTGTTTGTATTAACCATTCTATGTTGTAGCGCATTTTAATTATGAGTTTTTAGTTCTGTATTCTATACCCTGCCTCGAGCCTTGGGGACAGGTGGGTAATAAACAAATTATTATTGTTGTTGTTGTTGTTATTGACTACATTGTACATTTTAAAAATGACTGATTTTTTTATGGGGGCATACTTAATGTTACAATTAAATTAACCAGAGCATTCAAGAAAGTACACAGTCTCCTCTCTACCTCTTTTATGCACAGTGTTTTCCTGAAAGTGAAAACTATTCTTTGTTTTTCATTAAATAAAGATATCAAATTCTGCTTCAAAAACACTTTTCAGTAGAAGTGCTTTCTTTCCCTTGCTTTTTAAACCCTTTTTTAAAAAAGGATTCTAAAGATTCGTGAGATTTGTGGATTCCCAGAACCTTCAAGGGATTCAGATATGGATTTGGATTCAGAAAATTCTGGATTCGTCCCATCTCTACTTAGTATGTATGTGAGATAGATTAGGCTGAGAGATTGTGACTGTCCCAAGATCACCCAGTAAGCTTCATGGCTGAGAGGATTTGAACCAGAATCTCAGCAGGCCTAGCCTATGATATAATGAGTGCATTAGTCTGGTAATGAATATGTACTTAGGTCTCTGTTATTTGTACTGAACAGTGAGGATAGAACAAGATATGAAAGTGAATCAGAAAAAAATGAGGGAAATTGTATGCTCGTACTGATAGACTGTGATGACCTGGACTTGGATGTTATTAGCTGTTACAAGAGGCATGAAAATGCAGCTTCTGCATATCTTTTTCTCTTTTCCTGAGAAGAACTGGTATCATACAAGAGACAATGTGATATCTTCTCACTGCATGTTTCATCATCCTTGCCTCTCATCACCAGCTGCCAGTGACAGAGGCAGGGCAATGTTCTGTCCTGTGAGAAACAGTAGCAAGAAAGGTGGGGCAATGGGAGTGAGAAAGGGGGGCACATATCAGCAGCAGACATCATGTCTGCCCTGAGCCAGAAATTCATTCAAATGCCCTCTGAACCGGTAGCACATTGGGTCACCCTAAACTGGTCAATCCCTGGCAGCCTAATTATCTGATGTGATTTTGGTTGCGAGGACAATATTCATTGCCCTGAACTCCTTGGAGAAATGATATATTAAAATTTAATAAGTGAATCACATATCCTTGCATCCAGCAATCAAACCAAGGGTCAATATGATTGCATCCTGTATGCTTTTACGGTTGCGCAAAACATACTCTCCAAGTTTGGAAAGATTCATCATCTATCTCATTCAATGGTCAAAAGATCTCACTGCTTTAGCCATATGTGAATATGTCCTTTAATGATACTAGTTTCAAGAAAATGTATTCTGGGCAGCACAGGTAGGTATTCTGTTAATGACTTAGGCTGACATAAATTGAAATTACATTATCATAAGTTTCAGGGGGGTTTATTTCTTTGTTTGTTGTTGATGTTGTTTTGTCATCACAGAGATTTGCATTTTCTTCTGACCTCATACAACAGCCAGCCTGGCCTCTGTGACTCACCTTTCAGATGATGTGGCACCCAAAAGTTTCAGCAGGTGATCACAGTGTTCTGTGTCTTGCTATAGGAACACAACCAGATGCTTCTCCTATGCCTCCCATTCTCCATTGGCCACTGTATGGCCATAGAGTGGGAACTGCAGGGGCTGAAAAAGGAGTCCTGAAGAGGGTGAGGGAGAGACACTGCTCAGGACTGTAACTATGCTGGGAAACGAAGGCATTGCCCCTGCAAATGAGTTTTTCACCACTGTATAAACTTTTCCTTACATCTCCAATTTCTAGCACTGCAGTAACTTAAAATTTCCCTTGAGCATTTAGAAATACAGTTTGGGCATCGAAAGAAATGAGGCATGCAGAATTACCAAGGAAAGGGAAACACAGCAAATATAAGAGTTCTAGTTTTGAACAATCTTCAATGTCTCACTCTCTGCAATGCTAGAAATTTGAGGATTGAAGCAAATTTTCATATGGACATTAGAACTTTTATTTGGGGAAGGAGGGCAATGTCTTCATTTTGCCCTGCTGCCTAAGCTGCACCCCTGGTTCTGCTTGCAAAATCTTTATGTCTCTGTGAAGCAGGATCTCAGTCATTGTCTGTGTTACCATACCCTACCACCCCTCCTATGAGATATGTGATTTTCATAAATTGGACATATTAACAATGAGAACATGATCAAAGTCATGCTGACTGGAGAATATGTTTCGGGGTCTAGCTGACCTAAACATGTTCAGGGTCATAAGTTTAGAGAGAATTAGGTGGAAAAACCCAACACTGATAGGTTTGTGCCAATCCTTTTATCACTCCAGACTTTTTGCATTTCTGAATACAATGAAAGACAAACTGCCCAGAAACCATTCCTCAATCTTATCCTATGAAGATCTTCCCTATACACCCTACCTAACCAAACATTAAGAGATTGTCATGAGTCCCATCAATGAGTCCCATCAATGTTTTGTCACTCTGGAGTTAAGCAATCAGCCATTCTTGACCGTTTGTCAATCTCCTGGAATATAAACCCTAGCTTCCACCCTGGCCAATTGTAGTATATTGGATGCAGTAAAATGTACATTCCCCAACATCCCCCACATCTTAGGGTAACAGTCTGATTTTATTAATGTGGGTGCCTAGAACACTTTCATATCCTATGTGTACCTCCTTACCTTTCCACTCTTCCTTTTCCTCTTTTTTCCCCTCCCCTGCTTTTTTTGTAACCATACTTTAAAATCCAGTTAATATTTTGATGTAATAAATAAAATATAAACAAAAAGACTGCATAGGTGCGATGGGGAGGGAAAAGAGAAAGGAGTTATTGATAGAACCAAATGACAACTGCAGTTGATGGCATCTGTTATAAAAATTACACTAACTGAGATACTTGCAGTACAAGTTAAGTAAGATCTTGACTAGGGGGGAAAAAACTGCTGGAAACTTCTTAGTACCCTTCTAGAAACACTAGATGGTGCTACAATACAATTGCAATGGAAACCTTAGTTTTATATGCAGCACTAGCTAAATAATCAGGTTTCTCCAGTTTCCAATAAGCTTAATTTTATTAATCTCAGACAGAAAAAAAAAGGATGTCAGATTTTACTCAAAGGTCAAGTAGGAGTGGAATTAGTACTCCAATACTTAAATAATTTACTCTGGAACAATAGTTCCTTTGACTGAAATCCCTGAAGGATTGTGCAACTAATTCTTATAAATTTTATTTCATATCTACAACCAGATAAAGTTATCATAATATAAGAATGTGGAGGCAATGGTTTAATTAAAATAAATAAATAAATAAATAAATAACCTCACAGCTGATATTGCTCATGCAGTTGTTTGTGTATAACTCATTAACACATAAGTATCTTTCCCATCTATCTATGCAGATATTCATAAATGCTATTCAGAATAATGAACCAAAAATGAACCAAAAAAAAAAAGAAAAATGGTAACAGAAAAAATAAAATGCTATGATGCAACAGCAATAAAAGTCTAGAACAAATGGTAAGGGAGACTGGCCATGTCAAGATGCCCAGAAAACAGAAAAGTTTCACAAATGGGGTGTGCAAGAAAAAAGCATCCTTTCCCAGTTGTCACACAGGGACTACAGGCATTTTAAGAACATCCAGATTTTAAGATACGGGCAGATTGCTAGAGCAGATTAATGATAGGCATTCCTTCAAGTATTTAAGGAAACTCTTCCTGGATTTTCTCATTAAGAAGCAATCTGAAATTTCTCATCTAGGACAGAGCTTGGAAAGTTCCTTTTTAAAGTAATTAATTGGACAATTCATTTCAAAATCTCCTAAACCTTCATGTTACACTTTGTAGAAAATTATGTCACTCATAGATTGTTACTTTTTTAATGCAAAATGATATGAAACTGTACTATTATCTAAAAGGGGGAAAAAACCTCAAGATAGGTCTCAAGTAAACAGTCTCCCAAAGTAGAAGGTGAAAGTGTAAGGCAGCAATGTTACTGCATTACGACATTACCAATTGTTTCTTGGTTGAAAAAGAACTATTACATCCTTGTTACTCCACATACATCGAAGAAAATAATATCATATTGTTATCCTTTCATATTAATCACCCTTTCTAGTTTTCTTTCCACTGTGATATTATCTTACTGCCTTTAACACTGAATATCAGACAAGAATTCTACAATCTATGCCCTTGCTACGTTAAAAGAATATATGTAATGAGGTAGGCTGAAATCCTGATGGCTAATCCCAGCTAAAGTAAACCCATTGAATCAATTGTTGAATGATAAGTCAGATCATAAGTAAATTTATTTGTTTTAATGAATCTACTTTAGCTGGGAGTAATAATAGGATTTCAGCCTAAAAATTACTATATGCATTTACTGAGCAATAAGGACATAACAGTTGTTTTCCCTGTAATGTGTTAACTCTAAATTCTGTTTGCAGTTTTTTAACAATGCCATTACAGATTTGCAACATTAATTGAATTAAGTATGCACTTTCATTTTGAAATAACAAGAGGGCCACTTCAAGTCCTTCAGCCTTTTAGACAAGCATGGCATTATTCTGGTGCAATCTGGCAAGTGCTTTTGAGTAGACAAAAAAGAAGTATAACTTGATACCTCTTCTTGTTCTGTTGTGCTTGGCTATTTCTCTACTCCTACTGCAGCAACTTTATTCCACATGCTCCTGCCTTCCCATTCTTTTCAATATCTGGCAAACAGGAGGAGGAGGGAGGAATCTGCTTTATGAGATGGGCCAGTCAGCAGAGAAGGAAAGTCATTGCTATCAAGGGTAATATATCTTGGCCAAGGTCAAAGATGAATGAGAAGAGTGGGCAGGTGAGAGCTGACAAGAGGAAGTGTCAAGAATTGAATCCTGTGTATATTAAAGGCTTGCTTAAAATAGCTCTAGATATTGGCTATTTCCACATGACTAGCAGTGTGTGTGTATCACATGTGTGTGCATGTGGTAGCTTATTCAGACAGGGTGTTACCAGGCTGCACATCCCCATCCCATGATATGGTTTATTGTCAAATATTTAATTGGCATAAAATATAAATTATACATTGCTATGGCTGCGAAGCCTGCTGGCAAAAAGGAACTGACTACACACATGTGTTGCAAAACTAGAGCCCTTTCCACACGACATCACTATTGTGTTTTTGCCACAGGATGGCAGTGGTCAGTAGGTCATTGCCATCCTGCTGCCATCCTGTCATGGAGCATCATACTTGCGCAGTTTTTGAAAATGGAAAAAATCCATTTAGCACCTGCAATCGTGCAGCGCTCCTGTCACTTCTGGCCATGCGGAAGATGCGGAAGTGCATTGGCGATGCTTCCTTCCGTAGCACAGCAATGGAAAAAGCCCAGCTGTGCTGCAGAAGGAAGACGTGGCGCCATTACATTCTCTTCCGCATGGACTGAGCAGGTGCAGAGGGAAGTGTTGCTGACACGCTCCCTTCTGGACCCGGGACTGCAGTGAGACAACGCGGAAGAGCTTTGTCATGCGGAAATGGCCTAGGTCAGATTAGGACCTCAGGCCACGGCTAGGTCACAGTCAGGGAAGCTCCAGTGACAATGGACTTGCAAATATCCCCCAACAATTCAATCTTTAGGAACAATAGTGCCCCAAACTGCCTCCACAGAATGACTGATTCTCTTCACTTCTTCTCCATCCACTGAAATTCTCCTCTTGTCTCTACACCTGTCCTGCCATTAAGGAGCTATCACAATTCCTATCAGTCCTTTGTTACCTAATGCTAAGGCCATTAGCTGATTCCAGACCCTGTTGTCTACCCTGCCAGAGAACCATTAACACATTATCCCTCAGGGTGGAAAAAGAGTATTTAAACCCTCTCAGCCAGATAGCCTGTAGTACTCTGGATATAGGCCATTACTCTGCTGCTCCAATTCCCATTTTGGTACTCTCAGACCCTAGGCTAAGCCACATCGCTTCATCTCTTCTCTCTGGATAGGTAAATATAACCCACTTCAATCTAATTTATTGCTATCTATTTTTTCCTCCTTTTTCCTTTGGTTAGCCTTATGTGATTCCGCTTGGATCTTGTGTGTAATTCCCCCAATAAAACAGATTTTTTTTTAAAAAAAAAGTCCAATTGGTGTTCCTGTATTAATACTAGTATACACGGGTGTAAAAGATCCTGCTAAGTTACCCCCCCCCCACAAGCTTCCCCTTTGAGCTAATATTCCCCACTGTTTAACAGAGGCACTGGCACTGCAGGTGGACCTCTGAGTCACCCATGTTTTAGAGTAACCTGGCTAGCAGTGTCTGCATATAATGTGTGTGTGGTAGCTTATTCAGACAGGACATTTCTTCCATGCCATCACAAAACAAATGTAACATATGTTACGTGGGCACAAACCCCTAAAGATGGGATGAGATTGAAAATGGGAAGAAAAGTAGGGGCATGCTCTTAAAGAAACATAACTTAAAGTCATATCTTTTTCAAACAATAAGAAAAGAAAGAGGGAAGTGATAAATAAAGCAAAAGCATTAGAAAGAGGTGAAAATAATTCACATCCAAGTAGCCAAAGTCCTTGTTCATCCCACAAACTTATGACAGGAGTCAAAGGATACATAACATGATACTGTCACAGAATTAACAAAACTACCAGACACGGAAGTGGATAAACTTAAACAGTCAGCTTTGCACTTTAAACATTAGACTCCAAAACTGGATACAAGAGCTTTGCTGCCTTTGGCTGCAACTAGCAATAATCAGAGCAGTTGTATCAAATAGTGCCGGCGTCAAGTTTTGGAAATCTCAGACTTCTTCATATTAGGGAAGGGCACTGCTATCTTATTTTCTAAATGTCTGGCCACTAAATGTCAGTCCACTAAATGTCTGGCTAGTCTAATCGCATTACTAGCTGTGGTTAAAATGTTAAAGCTGCTTTGGGAGATAAAGGTGAGGGAGAAGACTGATAAAAACCTGAATGTCATGAGTGTTTCCCCAAGGGGAAAGAAAGCTAAAATGAAACTATATAAGAAGAAAAGCACTTGAGAACTACGGCGAATCAGCAAAAAAAAAAAAAACTTTACTCCTGAACAAATCGCAGTAGGATGCACAGTTATTGTTCTGGCTCTTGTTGTCTTTGTCACTGACACCATCATTTTGCACAACACAAAACATTTTCCTGTCTGAGGTGAAGAACAAGATGGCACCTCACCCACTCCATGTAAAAATATGAACCAAACCAGCAGTTTAATTTTCCTTCAATGCTTTGGATGGCACAGCCTTCTCAACTGCATCTGAGGACTAGAATGGGAAAACACAGATCAGTCTCCAGTCACATACAGTTCTGTCCCCCCACACACACACTTCCACTTTCAGCATCTACTTCCAGAACTCCTAATATCATTCTACCGAACGGTAGAGTCAGTCCTAAATGCTGTATATGGTGTCTTATCATGTCAAAATGGAAAAAAAGAAGCCAAGTTCCTACACTGTCAGACATAACTATACTGATGGAGCTCCGTTATCATAGGTATAGGTATATCTGATGGTGTCATGCCCCCCACAAAACCCTAACTTTTTAGTGTGTCATTGTCCCAGCTGGATCAGGGTGCTCTCCTGTCACAACTGCTTGTCTCAATATTCCCCACAACTGGACACATGCTGCAGTCATATTTTTTGAGTGCCCCAATCTGTATTGCCTTTGAAACCCTTTAGCTGGGGCACTGCCAGGATGAAAAGGTAGGTTTGGGGGCTCAGATACAGTTATCAATGAACATAAATGTGAATCTCGAGTAGTTATCAGATTGTAAGTACAAGTTACAATCTTGCAACTACCAACCAGGATGACAGCCAAAAATTACCATAAATAAAGTCCCTGACCCAAAAAGTTTCCCATCTCTGAGTGCAAACAACTGAGAATAAGTATAAATTAAATGTATTCCCATTAATTAAGAGCAAAACTGGAATTCAAGAACAACCACTAAAAATGAGAGAGTACAAGTGGCTGAATAAGATCTATAAAGTAGTATATTTCCATATGTAACATAGAAGGAAGATGGAAGAAAAAGAAACCAAACAAGGGTAACACTAAACAATTTGTTTCTTATGCTGTAGCGTCAATATATTGTTCATGATCTCTTAGCCACAAGTGCTTGCACCCTCAAAAAGGATTAACTTCACATGAATCCTTTCCTTATTTGTCCCTGCCTTAATCTTAAATCTCAGCTGCCAGCAAAGATTTGCAAATTGAAGAGTCTAGAGTAGCCTGTGGGAGAAAAGAATTATATAGTGCCTATTTGGGTATGTATGAGCACACTTTGACTTTGAACTCCCACACACATTAACTAGGGTGACATTTACTAGAACTAGGGTAAATAGCAAGCCCTTAATTAAAGAAAGGAAAGAAAAATGTAGTTATGAATGCTAAACTGTGTGGACAGAGTGGAAACTGGAGAAAATTGACAAAAATAACAACGAGTCATATAAGCAGCAGGAGGGACGTACCTATTGCATCTGCATGGCTCCATTATCTCCTTAAAAATACAATTCTCCATGACATTTCAAATTAAACATGTATTAATTAAGTTACAACCACAGGCTAATTTTCAAACTGGGTTATAAAATAGTCAGTAGTCATACTTCTGGAATGGGATGCAAACAAACCATAACTTACTTGGAAAAGAATCATCAACATATACATTTCTTAACCTTTTCACTGAAGTTATATGAGAGCCATAATCTGTTTAAATGATATTGAGTAACATAAGTAGACAGGCTGTTTGTCCAGCTAGGTCCTGCATTGTCTACTCTAACTAGCAGTGGCTATCAGGAGGAAGTCTTCCCTGACTCCTTGGGAGCTGGGTAGGTTTGGTCTGCAGAAGAGGAGGTTAAGAGGGGACATGATAGCCATGTTTAAATATTTGAAGGGATGTCATGTTGAAGAGGGAGTGGGCTTGTTTTCCACTGCTCCAGAGACTAGAACAAGGAGCAATGGATTCAAGCTGCAGGAAAGAAGATTCCACCTGAACCTCAGGAAGAATTTCCTGATTGTCAGAGCTGTCTGGCAGTGGAATATGCTGCCTCGGAGTGTGATGGAGTCTCCTTCTTTGGAGATTTTTAAGCAGAGGCTGGATGGCCATCTGTTGGGAATGCTTTGATGGATGTTCCTGCATAGCAGGGGGTTGGACTCGATGGCCCCTGGGGTCTCTTCCAACTCTAAGATTCTATGATTCCTTCCATAGCTGTAAACTTTGGGGGAACAGCAGGGCTCAAGCTTTGAGATTTTCTCAGAGGGTCTCAGTCCTCCCCACATTAGGCAGTGCCACGCATAGTGACAAACTCACATGATGACTCAGTTACTATAGCAGCTACAGCACAGGACTGCCCTATCTCTTTGTTGCATCATATTACTGCTTCCATAATTGGGAGGAAGGAGGCTTATTCATGTATGCCAGTATGGTGCGCCCTCTTCTGGTGTGACCTCCACATGCATGAATATGAGGTTGTGCAAAGCATCATATTCTGTTATAGTCAAAGGATGCAACAGGTATGCACCTGTGCTGTCATGGTCACACACACATTGCATCCATTGACTGCAGTGGGATGCAACACTCATGTTTTTTGTTTTACACAGGGGTTCTTGGCCTACAGAGATAGTATGAAAAGTCCCTGATCATACTGGGAACTGACAGAAAATATTCTGGGATAAACAAAATATGTATGGATCTCCAAAATAAAATCAGTAACAAAATCTAGGACTTTCTTTGTCAAGGCAGGAAATTGTAAAATTAGAGATGTGCCAGTAATCATACAAATGAATGCCACCAATGAGCGTGATAGGCAGAATACAGTGGTGGGGGGAGAGGGAGGGAAGAATGCAGCGATTTGAGGGATATGAGTGGGAGATCTCTATGATAGTAATGGAAAGTGAAATGGAAGTTGTTTGACTTTGTTTTAAAACTTCAAATAAAATAAAATTTTAAAAAATATTTTTTTTTTGTTAATTAGAAGGGAAAGGCATTCATGATGCCAGTATAAATTTTGAAAAAGCCAAACATTTTTTAAAAGTTGATCCTACACAGCAGAAATAACCCCCAGTAGTGTTCATTTACAGGTCATTACACACAGGGTCGAAATCACACCTCATAAATTTAATTATTGTACTTTTGTTAGTATGGTGTTTGTTTTGAATCTCTATGTATTTAAGATGGCATTTTTAATCAGTGTGTTCAGCAAGATATATGAAATGTTGGTACCATGCACTTCACAGCTCTTAGAAATTGTCCCAAAATGGACTCATACACACAAGCTACTTGGTTAAAAGTCTGAAGTGAAAAGAAGATTGCCATGATTTTGAACTCTGTGTATTGCTTACAAACTGAGTAAGTGTATAGCAGCTGTTTTGCCCTCTTGCCCTGGCTCAGAGACTTAACAAATAAAGGCACCAATGATCCTATAATTTATTCAGTTTCATTTTGCTAAGTCATCTTTTTCAGCGAAAATTAAACAAGACCCCTGCAACTGAATGGACACAAAGATTGAAATGTTACCCTACAGAGTTTTTTGTATCATCTTGTTTAATGTCAAATTTGGGTCCATTTGTACTCTGACACAAAACTGTCGAATTTGTCTATGTACTTGTAGGTACAGTTGCAGTTGTAAAGCAATCTTCTTAAAATCGCATTTGTAAAGATAAGGCACAGTGGAGACCGCTGAAATACTGCTATAACCACTAGTCTGCACCCACCTTTTCCTAGGTTTGGCCCAGCTTCCCTCCTCCAAATCTGGAAACTCTACAACCCTGCCATCTGTTACATCAGAGCAACTGGAAGCTACCTGATCATATGTTGGTCCTTGGCTCGATTTTGTTCAGACTTCAGCCTCATAAATGAAAGCAAGTTTCAAACAATCAGTGCAGGCCTCAGTAAGTTTGATCTTTCCCTTCCCTAGCATCTTTCCATGAGCCCCAACTGTTCTGATTTACCAAGGACTCCCTCAATTAATTCTCTGCCATCCTATTTTTTCAGTTGCATTTAAAATGTCCCAGTTTCTCTCTCTTCCTCCTACTTTCCTCCTTTGTCCTCACCTTACTTCAGTTGTTGCCAACTGAATTAAAAAAGCAAAAGTAGGTTACACTCAACTCATTGGGGGAGAGGAAAGGAAGAGGCCGGAGTTTGCCCTTTCCTGTAGGCTCAGGCAAAAGTAAACTGCTGCAGCCTAGCTTGTGTGGTGTTCTTCATCAACAACTTCTGCTATCTTAACCACACTCTGATGTTGCTTGGACACATGTGTCCTGATTTTTCAGCTGTGAAGAGTTGGAGGATATGCCTTTCTGTGTGGGAAAGAGGAAGAGAAGAGAGAAAGTGGTAGGAAGAAGAGAAGAAGGATAGCTCACCTACTGTGATCTCTGGATCCATCCACTGCTGGTGTGTGACCCTTGACAGATTATCTCTGAGGGAATGCTGCTTTTGACATAGTAAGTGCCCAGCCCCTATGATATAGGGTTGTTTTAACTGGAGATGCCTGGGTTTGGACCTACGACTTTCTGAATGAATAATTTGTGGTCTAACACTGATGTATGTGCCTTGAAGTCACTTCAGTCTCAGGGGTGTGGCTATTGGGAAGGTGAAGGCATTGCCCCCCAAATTAGAATTCTCCCTGTACAAAATTCAGTCCCTAAATTTGTAGCATTTCAGGCAGAGAGAAATTTAAAAAAAATGTTTTTACCTAGAACTCTTGTGTTTGGTAGCTTTTCTTTGTATGCCTAAATTTTATTCCTAAACTGAAGCTTTAAGTTACTACAATGATAGATAGTTGGGGACTGAAGGAAAACTGGGGGGCAGAATTCTTATTGGTGAATGCAATGTTATAATTTTGCCCCCCTCTGGAGCTACACCTCTGTACAGGTGTGTCTTCAATTAGTTTCTGACTTATGGTGACCCTGAGGCTACCATATCACAGGGTTTTCTTTGCAAGATTTGTTCAGAAAGGTTTTGCCATTGCCTTCCTCTGGTCTTCTGGAGTCTTAGTCCAAGGGGAAACCACTGTACCACACTGGCTCTCTACATATTGGTATGTCCAGATAATCATTTCATCATGGAAGTACATCAGAAACTGTTACTCATATTTCCATCAGTTCCAGACATTGCCTTTTGTGGGGAAGCATTCAACCTTTGGTTTTGTGTTCTTAAAGTAATTTTGATGGATGCTGGCATTGTTCTACTACATTAATTTATATGATTCTGCAAATCATATGCATTGTCTCTAGGCCTTTAAATCCTGACACACACTTATTGAGAATCTTGGTACTGGGTCAGTCAGAAAATACATGGCTGGGCTGGAAGAAACCATAAATATTCTAAATAATACATTTCTCCCCAAACCAGACACGTCACTCATTGTCTGAGGATTAATGCCAAGGAGAAAACAGTGCATCGGTCTGGTGCAATGATGAAATTGCTTTCCCTGAACTGCTTGCACTTTGTCATATGACTTGCAACCTGGTTTTTCACAAAAGCAGTCTGGCAGCATGATCTGCACAGAAAAGCCCTTTCCTATATTTGTAGCCTTCCAACTTTACCCAGCAGCATCAGTGAAATCATTCTATTTACTTTTTTGCTGGGTGCAGGTTCTAGCAGAAATGTATACCCTACAACATTTCATAGATGAAAAACAGAACACATGAGAACAAACAATATTAAAGTGTAGTCAAGAGGGCAAAAATTATTAATAAGAAAGAACAGATAAGATAGGGGACATGGCAGCAGTTTGCTTTTGCCCTATCCTACAGAGAAGGGCAAAATTCTGTCCCTCTCTTTCTTCTCCCTCTGCTGAGTTGAGTTGCAAACTACTTCTACACTTCGAACTCAGTTTGCAACAGCTGGAGTAAGCAGAGGAGATGGTGGGAAGCTGGAGGAGGAGGGAGAAACTGGGAAAATTTTAAAAGCAACTGATAAAGTGAGATGACAGACTAATCAATTGGGACTGATAAATCAGGCAGCTGGAAGAATGAAACATGCTTGTTGCTGGTCTTTGCAAATGATGTTGCATTAAACAAAATATTTCAAATTTTGAATGAGACCCTCCAATTGGGGGTCTCAAAACAGTTCAGAGCTGAGTGATACTTCATCTGACATATATTCCCTCCCATTGTCCTTCCCAAATATTTATGTCTTCCTGGTCCAGTTCGTACAGCCAGAGGATGACTCCATGTTCAAGACAAGATTCAGACCAGAAAGCTTTAGGCTCACAGCTCATGCTCTTATATGTTACACTTATGCTACAAACTTCTAGCTTTCTATGCTTGGAAAGGAGTTGTAACAAAGTGACTAGAGTACTTTTCCCACATCCCAGAGCAGCCTTCTGTGTATTTAGCTACTTTATGAAATCATAAGATGCAATGTCATCCTTACTTGGCAGCACTCAGCTTAACTCTGTTCATTTGATAGCGGCTGACTAGACTCCTCTGCAGCCCAAGCCAGATTTTCCAGAGCAGCAGATCCTACTTTAGCCTTGTCTTGCAGAAGTGATGATGAGGCTTTTGTTAAGTGCATGAATCACTTCAAATGGAGGTCCTCTCTATTCTGCATCATATACTCTTTTCTTTTCTTCCCCCCACCCCCAGCTCTGGATGAGTCTCTTCATTTGTTTTGCATAACATGCACAAGAGATTACTGACTCATCTGCTTGGGGTTTGCCAGGGGGATAGTTACAGGGGGATCAAAATAAGAGCATTACTCTCCCAAATAAGAATTCTGTCCCCAGTCTCTAAAATATTGTTCTGGTGCTCAAATTTGAGGCAGGCACTGCAGAGTGATACACTGAAAATCATTCACACCTAGAACTCACATTCGCTATGTTTGCCTGCCCTTCTTCTCTAGATTGCCTAAATTGTGTTTCAAATGTTTTTAAGTTATTGCAAAACTAGAAATACGGAGAGTGAAATAAAATTTCATTGGGGAGGGCAGAGTTCTTGTTTGAGAAGGCAGTGCCGCCATTTTGCCTTCCCTTGTAGCTAATCTCTTGAGTTTACTGAAAAATCCCCATATTCACCATCTCATCTGTGCAATTGCAGTCTTCTCTGCTCTGCCACTATTACATTATTTGTCCAAGGAGCTCCTTACCTATTAGCAAGACAGGAGAAAGGAAGAAAAACTGGAACTCAGTACACATGTTCCTTAATCCCTTCCCTAATAACTGATAAACACAGAGACAGTTACACAGAGTGATCTCTTTCCCATAATTTAATCCATAAATTATCTGGCCAGAGTTTGGACAAGTTACTTTTTGATCTTTTTAATAGTGGGGACTCTAGGACCTATGGGGATTGGGAACTATAGTCCTAAGAGTAGTTTTACTAAGCTCCAAATTTAACAGCACAAGCCCATGCATGCCGCCTCAGAAGTAGGACCCGCTAAGTACAATGGAACTTACCCCTGCATACATGAGCTTGGTGCTTGATCTCCCAGCTATTTATGCAATATATGCTTCAGCGTTCTATTTGCATAGCCCCATCATTCCCTGAATTCTGCTGCACTGTAGAAAATACTGTTTCTTATGCAGTACAGAATTACACTAAATTTTCCTTCAGAGAAAACTATGGGCTGTTTCAGGGGGTGGGGTGGGAAGCATTTTTGAGTAGATGGAATTTTCATGTAAATCTTCAGCACTGCAGTGGTGTTGATTTTACGATGATGCCACTGCATAGCTTAGGCCCTTTCCATACGTGGAGGGAGAAACGGGGAAAAGCACGCAGAAACGGAGCTTACCTGAAGCCGGGTAAGTCCATCGCCGCGAGGAGCAGTGCGCGTTCGCCACTCCACACTCCTGCGGCATCCAGCGGTGTCTGGTGGCATCCAAAATGGCGGCTTACGACTGGTAGAGGCTCTCCACCAATTGGAGAAGCTTGCCAGCCGGAAGCCCACCCCCTGGCAGATCTGCAGGCAGGCACTTGCGCGCACCTGCAAATCTACACTGGGGCACCACGACGGGGTGGAACGGGGCTGCATGCTTGTGTTTAATAAAAACCACTTAGAAAGTGGTTTTTAAAAAACACACGGCGCCACCACCTCTGGCCGCTTCAGGGTGGTTTGAGGTATAGAACCTCAAAATTAAAACCAACCCTGCGCACTCCAAGGTGTGGATGACTTCCGGTCGAGGTCGCCCTACACCATTTTATTAACTCCATGTGAAAAGGGCCTTAGTCAGCATCATGTTTAATTCAGCTTTTTTTAAAAAAAAAAGACAGTAATTTAAAAAGTAAGTTCAGGTAGTAAATTACATACACCTTTGTATTTTGCCTGCCATGTATGACATTGCCAACACCATCCAAGAGTTTAATAACAGGTTTGTAATCCCTGCAAATAAGAAGAACAGTGCACTAACATTTAGGCCCTTTCCTCACCCTACCTTTTCCTGAAGTTGTCCAGTGGGGATCCCAGCAGCAGCTCTACTGGGAAGGAAATGTGGTGGACGTGTTCCCCTCCACATCAACCAGCTCCCTGCCAAAGGGAGCATGATGGCCATGCCTTTTCTTTCTGCAGTACAGCCAGGTACTTTCCCAGGCTGCGCTGGGGCAGAAAGTGCAGCCATCACACTTCTGCAGCTTCTGCAGAACAGGTAAGTGTGGGATAATGGTGCAATCATGTGTCATTGATGGGGAAAACCCATCAATTATTTAATCTGTAGCTGTGTCACCTAGGTATTGGAGAAGGACAGGACCACAACAATATCATGCAGAAGAGTCATCGTGGGCCTGTCCTTCTCCAATCCCCATTGTGGGATGGGAGAGTGCTGCAGAAAGGACTTTAGATGAAAACACTGTGGCATTAAATATTGGCCTAGTTCTGGGACAAATGTGGTAGAGGATGGTGGTATTTATTGCTGCCCTTTCTGATTTTAAAGATAAATCCAAAGGATGTTTCACCCATCAAATTGTGCTTTTGGTTATTCCTTCCTTTTCTCCAGAGTATGTAGAATTATTCTGGACCTACCTGAAAGATGTTTTTTAAAAAAGAAAAAGAGGGGGACAAAGTGTGGCCTGTGAGCCACACGGAGGTCTCTAGGGCCATTTTTGTGCCCCCCAGGACATCCAGAGAGGGGGCCAACATTTGCATTATCCTCTGAAGATGCCAGCCACAGATGCAGGTAAAACGTCAGGAGAAAATACTAATAGAACATGGCCTCAAAGCCCAGAAAAAGCACAACAACCTATGGATTCCTGCCATGAAACCCTTCGACTTTACATTTGGATTATCCCCAAATACCCCCCAAATTCCCTGTAGGAGGCGTGAGGGGCATTCTTTTGCTCCTCCAAGTTCTCCCACATGGCTAACAGAGCTCTGTGGCTTCTGGCAGTTGTCCATCCATCCCTATTTTCAACTAATACATTTGTTTGTAACATAAGTCAGGATAATCAATGCAGGGGGTGGGTCTAATCCCTCATGCCCACCCTATTTTCAAGATATATCTATTCTCTGCCCTATTTCCCTTTTCCTCCTCTCCCATTATTCCTTTTTATTTAAAAACTTTTCTAAAGCCTTAGTGCTAAATGAGTAGATTCCAATAATGTGATGAGAAAAATCAGCATCCACCTCCCTCAATTATTTATTTTCAACTGAAGTTGATGACGTCTGAAAGGAAGCTCTTTTTTAATCCATGAAGGTTCATCAATGGAATCTAAATATTAGATTGAACTCATCAGTGCCAGGTAGACTCTGGCTTGGTAACCCAGCAGTCCACCCTGAACAAGCAATTAAATCAGCTTTATATATATATTGTACAAAAACCCACAAGTGATTAATAAAGGACGTACAGTGAATTTCTCTGTATGTGACCTCTGGATCTGCAAATTCCAGCAAGCATAGAGTACTGCGTCCCATACCTAAAACTGTGGTGTCATGAACGCAGACACACTGAAGCATCTGTGCACATGTCACTGTAATAAAATGGAATGCAAGCATTTGTATTTTTTCACCATTCATGGGGGAAGGGGTCTGGAATGAAAAGAACAGGTTCCTTACCTGTAACTGTGGTTCTTCGAGTGGTCATGTGTGCCCTCACACACTGGGAATCTTTGCGCATGTGCGGTAGCAGTCAGAAGATTCTAGAGCTAAGTAGCTTGGCGGGAACCCCTCCCCCATGCCCATACTAAGCATGCTCAGCCCACCAAGCCAACAGTCTCTCCCCAGTTCTGGAGTCCACCAGTGCAGGACCTGAAAGAGGGGACGGCTGGGCGGGTGTGTGTGAGGGCACAGATGACCACTCGAAGAACCACAGTTACAGGTAAGCAACTTGCTCTCCTTCTTCGTGGTCTCTGTGCTTCACAGACTGGGAGATTTTGTAGCTTACCAGTTGGACGGTGGGTCAGGTCCTAGAGAACAGAAGACAACACTGCACGTCCAAAACGGGCATCTCTCCGGGACCAGCAGTCCAGTCTGTAGTGGTGCACGAAGGTCGAGGGTTGAGACCAGGTCGCCACATGGCACAGTTCTTGCAAGTCCACTCTTCGAAGGAGAGCTGCTGAAGAAGCCACAGTTCTGGTGGAATGAGCACACAGCAAAGCTGGCAGAGGCTGCTTGGCCAGTTCATATACCAGCAGAATGGCCTGGGCCACCCATTTGGAGAACCTCTGGGTGGACACCTTGTGTCCCTTCCGACAACCACTGTAGCAGACAAACAGGTGGGGAGTCTGTCAAAAGGGCACAGTCCCATGGGTGTAGAAGGCCAAGGCCCGACGAGCATCAAGGGAGTGAAGAGATCGCTCCAGAGGTGTAGTCGGGTCTGGATAAAAGGTGGGTAGGATAATGTCTTGGTTAAGGGGAAAATGGGACACCACCTTGGGCAAGAAAGAGATGTCTGGCCGAAGGACTACTTTGTCTCGATGAAAAAACAGAAAAGCCTCATCCGATCGAAGAGCTGTCAGCTTACTCGCCCACCTGGCTGAGGTGACAGCTACCAGGAAAGCAGTCTTGATGGTGAGAAGTCTGTCATTAGCAGTAGCCATGGGCTCGAAGGGCGGCTGCATCAATTGAGATAGCACCAAGGATAGCGACCAAGGTGGTAGTGGCGATGACACCGGTGGATAAAGGTTCTGCAGGCCCTTCAGAAACAGCTTAGAATCATAGAATCATAGAATCATAGAAATGTAGAGTTGGAAGAGACCACAAGGGCCATCCAGTCCAACCCCCTGCCATGCAGGAAAACCCTCAAAGCACTCCCGACAAGTGGCCATCCAGCCTCTGCTGGATGGTAGTGTTCTTGAAGAGAGCTGCCGAGGAGGACCCCTGTGGCTGATAAGCCACAATAGCGGCGAGGTAGACTTTCAGCAATGGAAAGGAGAGCCCTTGTTGCCAAAGATGGAGAAGGAAGTAGAGCACTGTTGGTAGAGCGACGGGCGATACTGGCACACGACGCACTTCTGCAAAGGCGATGAATCTCTGCCACTTGTACTGGTAGTTGTGGCGTGTTGACTCCTTCCTGGCCACGGTAAGGACATCCCGAATAGCTGGAACATCTAAGGCATTATCCTCCACTCGTGGAGAGCCAGGAGACCGCCAGAGTACGACAGGAGATCCGGTACCATCGGAAACTTGAAGAGTCGGCCCTGAGCAGCCTCAAAGAGGGGCCCGAACCAGTGCTGTCTTGGTCAGTATGGGGCTACGAGAATGATGTTGGCTTGATCTGCAAGGATCTTGGCGACCACTCAGCCCAGGAGAGGAAACGGCGGAACGCATAAAGGAGACCGTTTGTCCACTGGAACCGGAAGGCGTCGCCGAGAGAGCCCCGACCCAGGCCGGCTTTTGAGCAGTATCGGGGACACTTCCTGTTCAGGCTGCTGGTGAAGAGATCGATCGACGGCTCGCCCCACTGAGCTAGTACCATCCGGAATGCAGTATTGGAGAGGGTCCACTCGTGATAGCATGAGGTGTCCCTGCTGAGGGCGTCTGCTGTGGTGTTCTCTTGGCCTGCCAGATGCACCGCGACTGGGTGGACCCAGAGCGGCACACACCAGTTCCAGAGTTGAAGAGCTATGGTGAGGAGGGTGGTCGATCGAGTCCCTCCTTGCCGGTTGACATAACAGACGGCCGTCGTGTTGTCGGACAGAATCTGCACTGTGTTGCCGACGACCAAGTTGCGGAAGGCCCTGAGAGCCTTCAGGATGGCGAGAAGCTCCAGGGCGTTGATGTGCAGGTGGCTCTCCCCATAGATCCAGCGTCTTTGCACTCTGAGATCGTTGCAGTGCACTCCCCAGCCGAAGAGGGAGGCGTCTGTCGTTACTGTGAGCCAAGGAGTTGGTTTTCAGAACAGCATTCCCAACAGAAGGTGACGGTAGGAGAGCCACCAAAGAAGGGAGCGGCGCACCTGTCAAGGGATCCAGAGGAGGCACCCCTGGTCGTCCAGGAAAGGATCGAAGGCCCTGACAAACCAATGTTGAAGGAGGCGAGCACTAAGTCGGGAGAGATAAGTCACTGACGTGGTCACCGCCATGTATCTGAGAAGCTACTGGATCCTTCTCACCAATATCATGGGGGCATCAAGGGTGGCAGATGTGGTCCGACGAAGGGTGTGTGCCCACTCTGTAGGTAGATAGGCCCTGGCTGATATTGAGTCCAAAGTTGCTCCGATGAAGTCCAGGACCCTGGTCGGCTCAAGGGGCAACTTCTTCAGGTTGACCTGGAGGCCAAGACAAGACAGAAGAGAAAGTGTTCGATGAATGTCTTTGTACAACTTTTGCCTGCAGGATGCCACCAACAGCCAGTCATCTAGATGGGGTAGATCATGACGCCCTTCATCCGGAGGTACGATACCACAGGGGCCATGCATGAAGACCCTGGGAGTGGTGGAGAGTTCAAACGGTAGTATCCTGTATTGGTAACAGGTACCGTCAACTGCGAACCGTGGGTACCATCTGTGTTGTGGACGAATGGCAATGTGAAAATAGGTGTCCCGTAGATTGATAGAGGCGAACCAGTCCCGTCGTCGAAGGAAAGGCAGGATCAAAGAAAGAGTGACCATCTTGTGGATGTAATCATTCATCCCTCTGAGGTCCAAAATTGTTCGCAGAGTACCGTCCGATTTTGGTACCGTGAAGTACTGGGAGAAGAAGTCGGTGGTACTGGCCGAGGACAAAAGTTGTTCTATGGCCCCCTGGTGTAGTAGGGACTGGATCTCCTCTTGCAGAGCTGAGCTGGTGGGAGTGGAATAGTAGATGCCTCGCGGTGGTATCTTGAAATTCTATGGCGTAACCAAGATGGATGATGGAAAGAACCCAAGAGTCCATGGTGATGTGACGCCATTTGGCGAGATGTCGGACCAAGCTCAGCTGATCTACGAAAGCGACAGGCAGGCTGAAGAGTGGCTGTGGTGGCAACCCGCGAAGGCGGTCAAAACCAGGACTTCGTCCCGGATGATGAAGACTTCTTTGAAGAAGATCTGCGTCCCCGGAAAGATCTCCGTACCGAGGACGAAGTCAACGGCCGCAATGGTGCCGAGCGTGGAGAGCAACGCCGGTAGATCGAAGAAGACGATCGCTGCCAAGAGGATTGGGAGCCAAAGCTACGACAGGGCTGGGGAGGTTGATGGATCCCCATCCGCTTTGCTGTTAAACAGGCCTTGACGAGGTGACCCATAGCCTCATCAGTCGATGAGTTGAACAATCCCTGGCCATTGAAAGGGAGATCTTCTATACGCTTTTGGCTGTCCTCTTGAAGACCCACCGACCTGAGCCACGCAAAACGTCTGAGGGCTACCGACCCGACCATAACTTGAGCCACTACCTCCACAGAGTGCCTCAATGACAGGATCTGTTGGTTGGCAAGTGCTACCAACTCATTAAAGAATTGGATAGCACTCGCCCGATGATCCTCAGGGAGGTGTGCCAACAGCGGGTGGAATCTGTCAAAGGAGGTTCCATTGATAGGCAGGTCTGTGTGTTCGACACCTTGGCAATGAGTGACGAGGCGGTGTAGAACCATCTGCCAAAGGTGTCCAGATGGCGTCCCTTACGGTCCGGCACAGTGGTGCGGGCCCTCTTACCACCCTTGGTCTGTGAGGACTCAATGACAATGGAGTTCGGCACTGGGTGGTTAAAGAGGAACTCGACATCCTTCTTCTGAGTCCAATACAAATGCTCTAGCCAATGCGGAATTGGCTGAGCTGAAGTTGGCTGGGTCCAAGGGTGTTTAAGGACCTCTAGCAAAGCCAGCAGGAAAGGCAACGGTGCTGTGGAAGGTGGACGGGTGTCCACATAGTGGAACACCAGATCTTGGACGGATGGAACCGGGTCCGACACTTCCAGCACAAGCGCATTCGCCATATGGAGAAGGATGTGTGAGAACACTTTAACCTCTTCTGGTGCCGAATTCGGAGTGGGGTCCCAAAAACCAAGGGTGGTGAATCATGCAATCTGACTCCGTCTCGTAAGACTGTGAGGAACGAGAAGGAGGCCTCTCTGCCAAAGGCTCCTGAGCCGGCAACGACAAGGTGAGCATTGGTGCAGGCACCATCGTTGGCGTAGCCGGCGGTACCAGTGGAGCAACCAATGGATGGGAAGTTGCAATCGGCAATACCGCAGGCATTGGTTGTTGAATGGCCTGGGTGGAGGTCAAGGCTGGAGCTGGGGTTGGTGCTGGAAGGGCCTCCGTAGCCAGCTGTGACACTGTCGTGGTGACTCAGGGTGGTGGTGACATGGCTCGGTACCATGGCGAGCGTTCCCAGGACCTCTCGTAATATGGAGAGCGATCGTGATGGAGAATGCTGGTATCACGTGTGATGCCTGCTGCGGGATGGATGCTGGGACCTGCGATACAGCGACCAGTTCCTCACATCCGGGTGGTACCGGTCTCTATACGCCAGAGAATAGGCCCGGTACGAACCTGATTGCTCGTGCCAGAGGTGTTCAAGGCCGTACCTCCTTATATAAGAGGAGGACAAGAAGGGTGAGTCTATCGGGGGCCGAGACAGAGCCCGCTCCGGGTAGGCCTCCTGGCGGCACGGGGATCGGTGCCTTTCCCGTCGTTCCGGGGAATGAGACTCACTCCTTCTGCTACGTTCCCGCGATGTGGCCCGATGGTGAGATGGGAACCGAAGTGTGGCCAGGACTGGCTCCGGGTGGTCCATCCCTTCTGGGTGACCAAGCGAAGCTACCACAGTGTATAGAACAGGCGGGCCCGAAGGCACGGCTGAGCCAGTGGTCTGGTCTTCATCAGACACCTCCAAGATCTCTGGTGGTTCCATCTCCTCGCCAACTTCCTCAGGTTGTTGGGTTGGAGGAGGTGTTGGTGGGCAGGTCCTCTTAGAGGGCGAGCCTCACTTCTCCTCCTTCTTCTTTCTGTTTCTCTCTCTCCTTCAACGCATCCTGAGGAGGAGGCCGCTTGCGTTGAGCAGCAGTAAGAGGTCTGGTGGACTTGGCTACCTGCGAGCCCACAGGAGTTTCCTTGGAAGTTGACGCAGCTGATGAGATCTTCAGTATGCGCTGCAAGGCCGATATCGGGGGCTGAGAAGACAGTACCGAGCCTGGTACCATCATCGTCGGTACGGCAGCCTCCGGTACCGACGAGGGTGTGGTCGAAGGTCATGTCGATGGAGAAGGGCGAGAAGACATGATGGATTCTCCAGCCACTTGTTCCCTTGCCCGTAGAGACTCCTCCCAACAGTGGGATTTTAGGCAGGATGACTGATTCCACAGAGTCTGGACAGTGAAGTCCTGACAAATAGGGCAGACCCTCACATTGTGGGTCTCCCCAAGACAAAAGAGATACTCCCTGTGTCCGTCGGATAGAGCGACCTTACGACCACAGGTGGCACAAGCCTTGAAAAGAGCAGACATAGAAAGTCAAAGAAGAGACGGAAGTCCAAGAGGGGAGAAACTCACAGAAGGAGTGGTGGAGAAGATCAAAGACCGAAGATTGAAGAAGAAGATCGAAGAAAGTCGAAAAGGAGGGGATTGAAGAGGTCCGGAAAAGCCAAAAACCCAAGTCCAAAGACCAAAAACCAGAAGCCAAAGCCAACAAACTGAATCCAAGTTGAAATACCAAGAATCACAAGCCAAGAAATGCTGCAAAGCAAGAACCTTCCGTTCACTAAGGCGGACGAGAAAGAACTGAGGAGAGACCGTTGGCTTGGCGGGCTGAACATGGGGGAGGAGTTCCCGCCAAGCTGCTTAGCTCTAGAATCTTCCGAACGCTACCGCACATGCGCAAAAATTCCCAGTGTGTGAGGCACAGAGACCACGAAGAAGAACCCCACAGATACGAAGGGTTCACTGTACATGCAAATTCACCAATAAGGAGCAAGCACTGTTTCCAAACTATGTACATCACATTTGTGCTTTACGTCTTATTCCTGTGTTCTAGCTGTTATCTAATCCAAGGAGCATGCCAAAATATTTTGGTACATGGCTCAGAATGTTTTGTACAGGTTTAACTTAACTTGAAATCTCTGGGAATTTAGAAAATCAATTTAACTTTAAACCTCTGAGAACTCTGAGAAAATTTTCTATGTCTAAGCAAGCTGTTTTCTTCAATATGCTTTACCTCATTTAGACCTTATAGTTACTTTTTGACTTTTCCTCTTCATGCAGCTGGGAAATAGAAGAATAAATAAATAAAATATGTTTGATCTTTTCAACCCAGAGCTGCCTGGAGGACTTGATAGTATTGGGGAGGAAGGCAGGGAGAGTGGCAGCATTATCCCAGGTTGAAGTTGAGGCTGTCATCTGTCTACATGCAACAATCGTATCATTGAAAGCTGCCACTTTAGGTCTATTTTTTTAAAAAAAAATACTTGAATTTTCAGGATTGGGATTGGGTGTTGGAGTAGGATAATAGGAGTAGAAGAAATCCATTTCTGCCGACAACCTTCCATTTCACTCCTGCTGCCTCTTAAAGGGTATCTGAATGACGAAGCAGAAAAATAGTGTCACGAGGAGCCATGAAATGGTGTGGGATGAACTACCAGTGTGGATGAATCCAATCTGTTCATTAGCAGAACAGTTACTGCTGATAGCATGGATTTCCCATCCTTTTTCCAGGCCCCTCAGATCTGCTTTGGACAGTGATTTGTCAAGGAGATAGCCTGGGGTGCAGTAGTGGAGCTTGGAGTGTGTGGATGAGGGGCGGGAAGGGGCGGGGCTACGGCACGAGGGGCATGGCCACTGTGTGCATGGGCGTGGCTGTGGTGCATGGGGGCATGGCCAGGGCACGCGGGGGCGTGGCTACAGGCCGGGATGCCCCAGAAACATTGCTGCCCAGGGAGAAGCACTCCCCCACCCCTACATCCCTACGCGACTGCTGGGGTGAGGAGAAGAGGAAGGGTAATTCCCACTGCATGAGCAGCAATCCATCCATGCAACATTGGATGGGATGGCATTTCCACAAAATGCATCCTGACACCTAACATTTTCCATGCTCTAACTGCTATTTCCTGGATTCAACAAGCTATTTCCTACATTCAACCATTTTTTGGATGTGATGGAAAAATTGTTCCTGAGTTAAAACCTCCTGAAAGTTAATTAACCCCTTTTATTATGAGCTGCTAATGGTTGTTTGGAATGCTGTAATAAGAGCTCCTTTTATTTTGTCAGAATTTGCTGCCACAAGATAATTAGCACCAACATATTTTCGGTTAAAGCTCATCAACATTCTATCATTGAGTTTAATCTGCAGGAGACTGTGTTAATGGGAGACATTTGTGGGGGCTGAAAAGGGAGCAGCATGGTCCTTTACCTCTGGGTATCTGCTCAAATCCAGCCAAAATTTGATGAAGAAAATATACCAAGAGGTTTTCAGATGAACACAATAGTTCTAGTCATCATTAGTGAACAGTGAGGATTTCTATATCTGCAGGACTTTTCCACTGCTTTGCCTGATCTACATTGTACACAGGAGAAAAAGGGGCTCATTAGTAACCTTGCCAGCAGCAGTTGTTCCTTTTTTTTAGATGGTAATTACACATCACTAGTAAAATGCAACAGAATTATTAGAATGTAACATGGCACGCAAGGGAGCTTTCACAAAACAGGGTCTAAAAATTAAATTCGCTTTTTCACTCTTTTCAAAAATGTACCTATAATTGGCCAAATTATTGTCAAGTCTCCCTTCAGGACACTTATGCTATTTTCCTAAAACTCACAGAAGGCATATAAAATTGTTCAGATGCTTGTCAGAAATGTAATGATTCTCTGTAAGTTTTACCTTCAGTGAAATTCTAAAACCAATGTAGACTAAAAAGAGGCAAAAAAACAACACCTCATCCCTTAAACAATTTATAGTTTAAAATTTGTTGAAGACAGAATATTAGTCAATCAGAAAACCACATCCCCCATTAAAAGGAAATTCCTAAAATCCTGATAGAATAAGGAAGTTTTCACTTTCTGACAGAAGAAGAGCAAAGAGAGATGCACCCTAGCCTACCAAGAAGAGAGTTTCAAAGTTTAGGAGCAGCCACAAAGAAGGCCCTTTCCTTTGTTCCATGGAGGGAAGGGGATAGAACTGAGAGAACGGCCTTTACAGAAGATCTTTAGAGCGCATTCCAGCTATATGGTCCAGACATATGGTCCTTCAAATAGCCACGACCCAAGCTGTATATGGCTTTATAGGTCATAACCAGCACTTTGAATTGTGCCCTGAAACAGGCTACAAGCAAATGATGCTGTTGCTACAGAGGAGTTGTATGCTCCCTGTGTCCAGCCTCAGTTAACAATCTGGGCCATTTCTGCACTAGACTGTTATAGCACTATTATTCCACTTGCAACATCCTATGGAATCCTGGGGTTTGCAGTTTCGGGAGGGGCCACTTGGCTATAATAGTCTAGTGCGGAAATGGCCCTGGCTGCAGCTATAATTGCAAAAAGGTTAAAATGTGTGCACAATGGAAAAGAGCATATTAGTACAAAGAGCCCGTAATCTTCACTGATCACAACAAAGACATGAATGAGTTAAAGTTAAAATATTTATCCTTTATATTCCTTAAGGGGATGGTGTAAATTTCAGATTTCTTCTGAAATCTTCTGCCTCTGGAGTAGACCCACTTTATTCATTCTGTTCAGTCACACTCACTTCAGTTCTATATCCCTTCACTCTTGCCCTCAGCAATATCACTGAGAACATACAAAACAGACTTTGTAAATTCCATAGCCAAAAATTCTCTATCTCCTGAATCCTGTTTTAATTATTTTTTTTTATAAAAAAAACTGTAAACATTTAACAGTGCTGCAAGGACCCAGTTGGATGGATTAGTAATTCTCTGTGAACTAACACAACAAGCTGTCTGCTGCAATATATTTGTTCAACAGGGAATATGCTGGCAATTCTAAACAGTGCTATATGATGGCTTCCATGTTGGTAAGGGCATGAATCTGCTCTGCGTTTTAAAAAAAGAAAAAGAGCAATCAGTACCTTGAACAGACTTTAAAGGTCAGACTACAACCTGGAATGGATTGGATTCACTGGATTCACTACCCCATTGATATGGAATCCAACAGCACTACTGCAGCTTTTTTCTATAGAGAAAAGAGGCTGTTAGATTTCTGGAGGCTGAGCTTTGAAGTCCTTAAACAAGCACCATCTCATTCAACATCAGAACAGACCAATCTCTACCTAGCTTCTTTGGTATTACCAGGTTTCAAGTCAATTCGTGAGGACCATTTTTGGAGTGTAGACTGCAGATTCTACTGCTCCCCAACACTATATACTGATTGCTGATTATAAAAGCAGAAGGCAATTTTACAAGAAAAAAACTACTCCACCTAAATATTAGGAGAACCTTCCTGATAATAATGACTATTGAAGAATGGAACAGGCTGTGCTGGAATGCCTTCTTCGCAGGGCTTTGAGCAGAAGTTGGATGGCCATCTCCTGAGCAGCTTTCATTGTATACCCTTGCATGGAAGAGAGTTGGACTAGATGGCCCTTTTAGTCCCTTTCAACTCTATGGTTCTGTGTACAGAGATCCACTCATAATAGCTATCCCACAAAAACTGGATTCAATCCATTAATATCAGTGAGGCCTGCTCAAGCACTTAGCTTTGGTTTATACTCCTTCACTGGAATGAAAACAAACTATGTATCTCTAATGTATTCCAAGTGCTGTTACATAATTTAGAAAAATAAACAGCTGATGTAACTGGACACTAGACAACCTCTCACTACCCTTCCAAAAAAAAAAAAAAAATGGAGACTGACTTTTTCTGTTTACTCTTGCTCTACTCTGACAGTTATTGGCTCTTTATAGTCCTATTCCATGTTCTAGTTTGTGTATTTGTTTTTCTTTAAAAGCTTCTTGCATGGTGCAACTTGGTAGACAAGGAAGTGAGCTGAGCTAGAAACTTTCTCCTTCTAGTGTTAATTTCTTGCTTGTAGAGAGCATTCGAATTGTGATACCTTAAAAGTAATTTGAAATGCTGTGATGCAACCTTGTTATTGTTTTCTGTCTTTAAATCATTTCCAGCGTATGATTACCCTAAGGCAAAACCTATCAAAGGGAGGGTTTGTGTATTATTATTATTATTATTTTGAAAGATTTATTCAGAGGGGGTTCCCCATTGGCTTCCTCCAAGGCTTAGGCCATTTCAGCACTACACTGATATAGTGCTATTATTCCACTTTCAACATCCTGTGGAATTCTGTGGTTTGTCATTTACTGAGGCCAAAGAGCTCTCTGGCTGAGAATTCTAAATGCCCCTCCCTAACCTGCAAACCCCAGGATTCCATAGGATATTGAAAGTGGAATAATAGCTCTTTAACAGTATAATGCAGAAATGATCTGAGAATGAGTAACTTGCCCAAGGTCAGCCAATGGGTTTCAACAGCCAAGTGGGGAGGCAAAACCCAGTTTCCCAGAATCCTAATCCAACATTCCAAACAACTTCACCACATTGATTCTTAGGGCAATGTAACCTACCACTCTAGGATTTCTGCACTTTATTATGTTCTCTTATAGACTAAGAGCCAAACTAAATGACATTTTATTGGCCTGAATGCTTTTCTTAGTCCCAACGAGAGTAAATCCATTGAATACATCAAATTAACCTAAGTTTTGACTGAGTCTTCAATACCTGATTGAATCAGCCTACTCTAATTGTGATTAACAAGAAAATTCAGGTTATGGTGTTTTTGCAACAGTCCTCTCCCTCGAGGTGAAAAACATCTGTTTGTCAAAGCATTTTTTTTTTACGCCTATGTATTAGTATGCTTTGTTTTGTGATTGGTCATGGAAAGGTACACACAGGCACATATTTCTGATGGGTTAAATATGTGGAATATCCATTCTCCTTAATATATAGTTTGATAGCAGGAATAAGTACTGAACCTAGCTTGCAACTGATTCTAGTCTCAAAGACAACTGTTCAAATTGCTCAAGTCCAGCCCAAGACATTTTGCTGCCTGAGGCAAAATGAGATATCGGTCCTTTCAACAGCTTAGCTTCTTGTGGTGGTATTCAGTGGCTATGCCTGGAAGGGAATGCGATGGCAGCACTCCCCTCTGCATAGGACCAGCTCCGTGCAGAAGGGAGCACGATGGACACGCTGCTTTCTTCCACAGTACAGTCGGGCATTTTCCAGACTGTGCTGGGGCAGGAAGCACCACCATCGCACTTCCTGCCCTTCAGCAAGACAGGTAAGTTCTGGATGGTGGCACAATCATGGGTCGTCGACAGGGAAAACACGTCAATGATTTAACCCACGATCAAGCTGCCTGGGGACGGGATAGGCGCAGGCCACAACGACATCATGCAGAAGTATTGTTGCAGTCTCATCCTTCCCCCTCCCCATGGCAGGATGGGAGAGTGCTGTGGAAAGGGCCGTACTTCCTGTGCCTAGCCAGTCCATGTCAAGCAGCATAGCAGCCAAGGCTCTCTCCCTGCCCTTCTTTTTGTACTTGAGGAATAAACGTGCACAAAAGCCTAAATAAAATAACAGTAAGACGGACAACATTTTGGTGCTGTTGATGACAACCAAGGCTGTCAGAAAGAACCACTCAGCTTCCTATGGGCAGAATCAGCCCTGTAAATGCTGTGTCAAACCTCAATTCGAATCCTGCTGAGACTGTTATTTTGTAGATATCTAGTCCTACATTGAGAGACTCTAATGGAGTAAAAGCAATGTAAAATCAGTGAGCCAGTTTTTTAAAAAAGCCTATATGAAGAATGTTTATGAAAAAACAAAAAACAAACTTGTTTGTCACATAGAGACACGCATTTCATTTTATCAAGGCCTCCATAGACTCTTACTGGTTATTTAGCCATTAAAAGTGTGTACCTTAGCACGGCACCACAAGGAAATAAGCATAGCCATAAAGAAGTGGAGAAATATGACATGATAGAGCAACACTGTGTTACAGGAACAGATAATGGATGCAGTAATGGATAATAGCTATAAAAATGGCTTCTTGGCCTCAGCACAAGCACTGCTCTGAGTAAATATTTCATACAAAAACAACCAGTGGACAAGATGGATGGTCCTTTCTGTACATACCACATAAATGTGCCAAATGTCTGCTTTTTTTCCTATGTTTTCTATGATATCGATAGGCAACCATGGAGAATCCAAGAGAAAGAAATCTATGTAAATCTCAAGTAACCTCTGACTCTATATTTTCGCCAACAGAATAGTGAAGCTTATATATTTTGTTTTCTATTTGTCTAGATCATTAATACAATCATTCTGTGGTCTCTGGGAGAGGATCCCAGGAGCTGTGGAACATAGCAGAAGTCAAAAGGTGTAGCTATGGGGTGGGAGCAATAAGGGCATGGCCCCTCCAGTAAGAATCCTGGTCCTCTAAATAAAATGTTCCTTAAGTGCTCACATTTCTAGCCTTGCAGTAATTTGAAACTTTAGCTGATCATTTAGAAGTACAGTTTAGACAGCCAAAGAAAAGCGAGAGGCAAAGGTATCAAGAAAAGCGAACATAGCAAATGCAAGAGTTCCTGGTGCAGATAATTTTCCATGTCTCACTCTCTGCAATGCTACAGATTTGGAGACTGAAGGAAAATTTCACTGTGGGGGAGATAATCTTTACTTGGTGAAGCAATGAATGCATTTCCCCTCCCCAATAGCTATATTTCTGGTAGTACTGCTTTTTCTGCCTGCAAGGAAAAAAAGGAAGGCTGCTCTAAAAAAACTCTTATATACATGACTGGAACAGTTTTTCCTCCTCTGCTGGTCTGATGACAGAAATACCTAATGAGGTGTTCTGGAGGCAGACCAGGAAATGATTTCTACAGCATCCCAAACCCTGCTGTATTCCCAATAACACCCCTGGGCCTTGGGCAAATACTCTGCCAGCTTTTGAGCCCGCATAGTTGACTTCCCTCTAACAGAGATCGATGGGAGGTGGAGAGAGTTTTTAATGATCATAAAAGGCCAAAAGCAAAATGAAAAATGGTCCCCCTCATCTTTATCCTTGCCAGCGTGAGCCTCTAGGGCAGAGAAAGGGGCAGTGTGACAACCACAGATTCTCACTCACCATAAAATATATGCAATCTTTCCATAAAATATATACAATCTCTTCCTCCACTCCTGGCAAATAGTAATGATTACATTTATAAATATATCAGCCTTACACCATGAAAGATTAATAAAACTTCACAATGAAGAGATGGCATTATATAAATCTGATTGCAAAAAAGTTTATAGTGTACACAAACTAGAGACCCAGAATGGTGTAGCGGTCTGAGCATTGAATTACAACTCTGGAGATCACAGTTTAAATCCTTGCTCAGCCACAGAAACCCACTGGGTGACCCTGGGCAAGTTAACTTCTCTTAGTCTCAGAGGAAGGCAAGCTACCCCTGAACAAATCTTGTCAAGAAAACCCTATGATAGGTTCGTTTTAGGGTGGTCATGTCGAAAACAACTTGAAGGCAGACATCAACAGTAAAAACAAATTCTGTCTCTGACATGGCCATCCAGCAAAACAAGATTTGGGATCACAGAGTCATAATTACTTAAACTGGCAGCCCTGCTTTGTGAACTGCTTTTACTGACTTCATAGAGGTGGCAAATCTAAAGTCAGTTTTAAGAAGAAAAAGAAGAACAACAAAACAAAGGGAACTTTCAAAAATATGATTCATCCCATCTGGAATTTTAAATGATATATCCAAGGGAGATATTTCCTATATTTGGCTGAACAGCTAGTTCAGATGTAATCAATACATCTTCTTAGTTCAGTGCCTGACTATGCCCATGTTTCCACACAAATGGATTTCTATCCAGGGATATGTATAGTGGCCATTATATTCCCTCCCGAAAAGAACATTCTGTGGCTGCTAACAAGATATAACCCAGATCTGGAGGCACTTTGTCAACAGCCTTCAATTTAATGCAAAGGCTGCCATCTGGGGAAAAAACAAGGTTCATTTAAGAAACACGTAGGTCCATTTAAGAGCTAATGTACAACTTAGTATGTAAGTAAAGATCACATTTGTGATTTTAAATTAGTGTCTTCTGATATGTACATGCAAGATTTTTGTTTGAAAATTTGGCTCCAAAAAATCCCTTTCTCATTCAAAAGGCACTGTTCCCAGAAATATGTTCTGCACAAAATTGGTGGAATGGTGCAAAAATGTCCTTACACAAGTTCTTGAACAAGACCTAACAGTTTTGCACAAAACAGCCAAGAGCCAGGATCCTTTTGGAAATTCTGTGGGTTGTTTCTTTTGTGTGCGTGTGTAAAACAGACTTTGCATGCAGAAAATGCTATTTCCAGAAACATATATTTTTATGGAAAAAAAAATCTTTTTTTTTTAGCAGCCTCCTACTTTTGCTTTTAAAAAGTGTGTCTGTTCTCTATTTTGATAAATGAGTTTTTCACACAAAAGTCACAATTTTCAATTTAAATTTTTTCCAGAAAGCCATGAGGGGAAATGGTGCAAAATTTTGTGACTGCACAGAAAAATTGCACAAACTCCTAATTCTGCCCTCAACCAAGTCTCTGACTCACTTCCTCTGGGCCTACACATAAGAAAACAATAGAACTCTGACAAGCACAGAATCAAACCTGCCTCAGGTCACACTACAATCAGCCTTACCCCAACAGACTCAATCCCACTAAAACACAGTAGAACAACAAAGCCATATCAAGCACAAGAGCAAGCAAGCCTCCTTCCAGCTCACTGAAACACACAAACAAGCAGACTTAATCCAACAGACTCTCTGGGACTGAGTTCTTTATCAAAATGCACCAACATTCACAGTATACAAGAAAGCAAAACAGATTCGCACTCCAGACAATGCCCTCTTCTGCTTGTTGCTCGTCTGTTTTGCCAGTACTTTTCCCATCATTTTTATGAAAGAAAATGGGGAATAGAAGAATCCATGAAGAAAAGATGAAAGACGGAAGAGCTGCCGATTGCCTTTTGACTGACAAGGCTGAAAGCCGTCTGTCTGGAAGCAAGCAAAGATAACTATTCAGCAAATAATGATAGTCATATGGACCTAAATACCCTAAAGACACCAGCTCTTGGAAGCTAAGCATGATCAGTCTGATAGTCGTTGTATGGGAGACCATGAATGAATACCAGGTACAGGTACTATATTTCAGAGGACAGAACTGGCACAACCACCTCTGAGTAGTCCTTGCCTCAGAAAACCCTATGAAATTCATGAGGTTGCCTTAAGTCAACAGGTGACTTGAAGGCACACACACACACACACACACAATCACATAAAGAGTCTTTCCCCTTTATCATCCCTTTATATGTTGTAGAGAATTCTACAACTGGTAGAAGTTACCACTAGGAAAATAGCTGTCTAGATTCACCACTGAGTTACTGATTTGCTGTAAGAGACTGCGACCATGTCTGCACTAGACTGTTATAGTGATATTATTCCACTTTCCAACATCCTATGGAATAATATTCAGTAAATATTATTACAAACAGCCACTATATGATATTCCTCCTTCCTATTTCATTATAACCTGTAGACAAACTGTTTGCAAGACATTTACAGCTGCAATTAACAAGTAGACAGTAATGTTTAAGCTTACTTTCAGCTGCACCAAATGAACATCCACATGCTTGCTGTCTGAGTCCTGCTGGACTGAGTAAGTCAGATCCCTGACCCTTTCTGATGTCAGCCGGAGCCATGTCTCAATCTCAGGCAAGTGGAGAACAATCTTCCAGTCAGCTCCAGTATGGAGAGGGGGCGGCTTTTCATATTGTTGTCCAGAATCAAGATCTTTCATTACATCTTCACTGTCTTCTTGCTCAGTGGTGGGAGTCATGTTGATGACCATGGGGGATGCATCAGCAGCTACAGAATCCAAGTCCTGAGGCATGATGGGAGAAAGTGCTACTTCCATGGCTAACATCGGGAGATCTAGTCCATAATCCTTTCCAAATCTGCTGCACATACAAAAGAGTAGAAAGGCCATTATGTTAAAAGTAAGAATCTGGATTATAAAGGTCCTAGCCCACCAAACCCCAAATGTATCCAGACTGACTCATAATTGATACCACTGCATTAGCTGCTTAGATACATGCAGACTTCTGTTTCACCTCAATACAAAGAACATTAAAAGCAGCCTCTGTGCAAAGAACAGGATAAAAATCTGTGTAAATACAACCTAAACAGAACTCCAAGCGTACTTGCAATCTATATGAAACATGCAAATTGAGAAGAGGTAGGCATAATTTATTTTACTACTTTTGACTGTAATGAGAGGTAATGAACTAGGAGATAATACAGCCATGCCTTAGATGTTACTGTCACCGTGTGCCTTCAAATAATTTCCTGAGGGTAACCTATCATGGGGTTTTCTGGGGCTGAGAGTATGTAACACACCAAAGGTCACCCAGTAGGTTTCCATGGCCAAGCAAGGAATCAAACCCTTTTCTCCAGGGTTATAATCAAATGCTCAAACCACTAAACCATGCTGGCTCTCATGTCCTAGATACCCCTCCAAAAGAAAAGAAAAAAACCCTCATTTCTTGCTTATGAAATTACACCACCTCTTGCTGTCTTTCTTTTTTTTACTTTTTCTTTTCTAGTACATCCACATAGTCACAGGAGCAAGAAACTGAAAGGGGGAGTTAGTAGAAGGAAAAATTTGACCATATCATGGATACTAAGAGCAATGAAGTGTGGCTTGGGAAAATAAAAGCCAGGAAATTCAAGGTCCTTGGGCATTTTTGGAGCTCATTGCTCTGATCCCAGGACTGGCCCAAGACATTCTGCTGCTTGAAACAAAAGATATAATGATATGCCTTTCTTTTCCACCTGCAGAAGGTGACGGGATGGTATGTGAACCTTTCTTCCACACTGAAAATGGTCCACTGGTCCTAAGAAAAACAAAGTAGCTTAAAGGGCACAGCGTAGCCCATGGGAACACACAGCTCACCGCCACTCCCATTATGTGATATGAGGTAACTGCTGCCCTCTATTGAATGGTCAGCCTCGCCTGATAAGAAATCAATACCATTCCCAGTGGTAGGGATCAGAAGAGCTCTGCTAAATCAGACCAAAGTCATACCTAGACAACTGTCCTGCTTCACGCAATATCCAATCAGATCCAGATATCAGATGCAGATATTTCACTGGCAAAAAGCCTGCATTCAGCTACTCACATCTTCAGTTTAAAAGCTTAGATTGTAGTCAATGAAAAAGACACCCCTTTTCCTGAGTTCCTGGAAAGTAGTGGCTAATCTTAGTAGACAATACTGTTCTTACAGTTCAAATGGCATGACCTGGTATAAGACAGCTGCCAATGTCTCATCACCTTACCAACCACAGTAACAACGTAATGTTGTTAATATGTAAACATTGGCAGAGATCTTGGATTGGGAGAAGTATTGTAATGTTCTGCATAGGTGAAAGTGCGGCATGTCTTCCCTTTAGCCTCCATCTTTTAAGTTGCTGCATCTCCCACCAATCAGTCATTTATTAGCTCATGGAAACCAAGTGGGGATGGAACACATCCAACTTTATTCCTATAGCCGGAGCTACAGCAAGAGACGTCCTCAGGGATATCCCAGGGTCCTCCAGTGGTCCTAGAGGATGAACTCATTGGTATGTATTCAGCTATAGGAAAATAACTTGCTGCTGCTCTCTCCATCCCCATTCTCCTTCAGCCAGTGAATGGCTCTGTTGGGGGGGCGGTGTGGCTGTAGCAGCTTAAAAGGTGTGGGGGCTCTTGATCATTGTGTGGTCAATAGAGAATTGCAACCTCCACAATCACCAAAACAAAAAAGACTTAGGCAGGCATAAGTTAGACTTATTTTGTCAGTCACTAACAGAGGCCAACTATTATGGCTACAATTTCTGTTAAATATAGGATGTTAGTTCATGTACTAAGGCCATTTCCACACTACCCTGTTCTAGTGCTATTATTCCACTTTCAACCTCTTGTGGAATTCTGGGGTTTGTAGTTCACTGAAGCCGAAGAGCTGTCTGGCTGAGAATTCTAAATGCCCCTCTCTAAACTGCAAACCTCAGGATTCCATGGGACGTTGAAAGTGGAATAAAAGCACTGTAACAGTGTAGTGAGGAAATAACCAAAGCTTTTTCTTAAAAAAAAAAAAAAACCTTACTACTTAGCCTTTTTGAAAGCCACCTTGGGTCCCATACAGGGAGAAAGGTAACATATAAACAAAACAAAGAAACAAGCAAAATAATATTCCTCTGTCTCTACATTGACCAAAAAACCTCAACTGCATTCACTCTGCATGTTTTCTGTGTGTCGGCAACAATATACATCAACACGTAATTAGATTTTTACAGAAAGGGTAAATAAGTTCTTGTAGTTATATTGCTGAGTACTCAGCTATAAAGTTTTATGGGGTTTAAAAGACATTCCCAGCAGGAGGGTACCTGGCTTTCTAAATGCAGCAAAAAACAGTATACATCCTTCCCCCTAAAAAAAAGTCTGAAAGTATATGTTCCTTTGGTAAATTGCTTGTTGATTAAGTAAGAAGAGAACTAGGAGGCCAGGACAAATTGAGACCAGACTAAAATTAACCTATTGCCTTGTTCAGGTATTATTGTCTGTGAATTCTGCTTCCAGTTCCCCTTATGGAGCTTCTGCAACCCCAACCTTTCTGTATTTTGGGGAAAAAGTCTGAAAGGACATTTCAAACTTACTTTGATCTTGGAAAAGTTACTTTTTGGATTACAGTTCCCAGAATCCTCCAGGCAACATGGCTTGGGTTGGTTGGACATTGTAATCCAAAAAGGTAACATTTATATGTCCCATTATGTTCCTTCCTGTGATGGCAACCTGATACTCTCAGGGTTTCTGATCACAGCCCAGATTCCAAAAGCATTGGAACTAGAATTTAGGGAAGTTACTTTTTGGACCATGACATTTTCCCATGACATTTTTGCAAAGAAACTAGTAAAATGCCGGCTGGACAGGGCTACTGTTAGTTGGATTTGTAATTGGTTGACCGACCGAACCCAAAGAGTGATCACGAATGGCTGCTTTTCATCCTGGAGAGAAGTGACTAGTGGGGTGCCACAGGGTTCTGTCCTGGGCCCGGTGCTGTTCAATATTTTTATCAACGACTTGGATGAAGGAATAGAGGGCATGCTCATCAAATTTGCAGATGACACCAAATTGGGAAGGGTTGCTAATACGCCAGAGGACAGAATCAAAATTCAAAATGGCCTGGACAGATTGGAGAGCTGGGCCAAGGCTAACAAAATGAAATTCAACATAGATAAGTGTAAGGTCCTACACTTAGGTAGAAAAAATGGAATACAGAAATATAGGATGGGGGACAAGTGGCTGGATAGCAGTACGTGTGAAAGGGATCTAGGAGTCTTAATAGACCACAAGCTGAACATGAGTCAGCAGTGTGATGCGGCAGCCAAGAAAGCCAATGCAATTCTCGGCTGCATCAATAGGAGTATGGTGTCTAGATCGAGGGAGGTACTGGTACCACTCTACTCTGCTTTGGTTAGACCGCATCTTGAATACTGTGTCCAGTTCTGGGCACCCCAATTCAAGAAGGACATGGTCAAGCTGGAGCAAGTCCAGAGAAGGGCAACCAAAATGGTGAGAGGCCTGGAAGCCATGCCCTATGAGGATAGACTTAGAGAGCTGGGTATGTTTAGTCTGCAGAAGACAAGGTTAAGAGGGGATATGATAGCTATGTTTAAATATTTGAAGGGATGCCATGTAGAGGAAGGAGAGGGCTTGTTTTCTGCTGCTCCAGAGACCAGGACAAGGAGCAATGGATTCAAGCTGCAGGAAAGGAGATTCCACCTGAACCTCAGGAAGAACTTCCTGACAGTCAGGGCTGTCCGGCAGTGGAATATGCTGCCTCAGAGTGTAGTGGAGTCTCCTTCCGTGGAGGTTTTTAAGCAGAGGCTAGATGGCCATCTGTCGGGAATGCTTTGAGGGTGTTCCTGCATAGCAGGGGGTTGGACTGGATGGCCCGTGTGGTCTCTTCCAACTCTACATTTCTATGATTCTATGATTCTATTAGTTCCCAAATACCTCAGGCCATGGTGGTTTGAAGACTCTAGGGAGTTTTAATACAAAAAAGTATAGGCTGGAATTCAGCATGAGGCTTAGGTCCTCATAAATGGATTTACACGCACGAGAAATAGAACTGAGTGGTTCACAATGTTACAGTATACAGGCATCTGTTGTGCAATTGTAGATGATGGACTGATTTATGCACCACAGGAATGGGATCCAGTGCACATTGGGGCACTCCTGATGTGAATCCAGACACCAGCTAGGAATTGCTGGAACACAACAGGAGTGCCCAGTGTCTATCAGAAATACCCACAGCACATCACAAGTGCCCAATCAGCATCAGAAGGCCCCAGTGAGCACCAGAAGGGACTGATGCTCATCAGGAGTGCCTAATACACATTAGAACACTCTTGCTGGTGCTAGACATCATCACAATTCACTCACGAATTTTCATTTCCATTTCTGCAATGTAGCCACAGATTCACAAAATTATAAAACAGTGATGGTGATTTAGAATCTTGGCCAATATTCCCAATCTCTGGTTTAGACAGATGTGCTCAGAATGCCTTTTCAGGCCTGCTCACTATAGAAAAGTTAAATGTAGAGTTTGTGCATGGGGCAGGGAAAGGAACTAATATGCCAGAGGGATGTGGCTAAGCTGTGAGGCTCTGTTTCTATGAAGACAATAATTCTAAATGGTGCTTCAGTTATAATCATTCTTCATAATTTTGACAAAATCTTGTAAACCATGTTGTTACCCATTAAGCATAACAAACCTTTACACTGGATTTTGGTATATGATACAGCAAAGAAAACATGCTTCAAGTCAGGGCGACTGGTCTCCAGTCCTTGACACATTTCAGCAGTGGATGTTCTTTGTCAAGGAATACGTTAGATCTTTAAAACAGTATAAAATATGATGCACCATGCTCAAACAATGCAGTATCACTGTAACAGAAGACTCTCAAGGGTACTCAGGTCACAACTGCACCATTATTGTACCAGTAACTGATAATCTGGAAAAGTGTAGCATGTTTCTACTGCAGAAATGCAAAATTCATTCTACATAAATAAATGTACTTTAAAGCTGAACTCTTAAACCTGGTTACTTAGGAGTCATTTCCTTAACGTCTGTGAGACTTTGAATTCTCAGCAGATACGCAGGAAACTGTGCTATAAACCTGCGATTCTAAATATGTTTATGAAGAGCTAAATCTCACTGAATGCAATAGGACTTATATATGTGTAAAAATGTGTGGGACTGTTTTGTACAGGTATCTGTGACAAATAAGCAACCCTTGACAAGCAAGGATGACCATTCTGGCAACAATTTCTATTGACTCCCATAGTACTGGATCACACCAAGCCATTTTATCATTTCAGAAACATCTTCCTCATCTGAGAATAAAGAAATCATACCATTTCTTTTCATTTGAACAGTGTATAGTTTTGATGAAGACTACCACATTGATATATACCCAGCATATTCTCAGCATTGTTGGCTTCTAAAAGCTGAGTTTTTTTCTTAAAACCATGGAATTTATTATGGTCAATATGCACATGCTTTCACATTAGTTTCACAGCCAAACTAATTACCCCTACTGAGCGATCAATATGTAGCAAAAAAAATCCAGGGACCCTGGCACACAGAGCTTGCCTAGTAACTGCTCTACTTTAAACTGACCCTTTGTGCACTCTCCAGTATACTTTCTCAGTGCATTTCAGCATGAAAAGTAACGCTAAACATTAGTGCACACCTTTGAAGCATGCTTCTACCTAAACAATTAAAAATAAACTCACATAGGTTCAGTACAGAATGTTACAGATTTAATTATGAAGCAGGTAGGGATTCCTCTGAATCTTATTAGCCTGGGTAATTACTGACCTGCTTTAATTTATCACATGTTAGACACTACTTCTGTCACACTGGCAGATATTAAAAATAAATTCTTTCAAAGCCACAGTGAATCACTGTCAAGTACTACCACCCCAGTCAGGAACATTGAAAATATCTCCTGTTTCAATTTTTCAAATTTCTTATTCACATAATCAAAACTTGCTGGTGCATACTAACCAGGCCAGAGCTTTGTAGCCTTCCCCCTAAATCCAACATTTTCTCAAAGGAATAAACAGTTTCACTTAGAAATTTACAGAATAATTAAACCTAACTCGCTATGTGGTTGCCTAGCAGAATGGAAAGCTGCCGTAATCCAGCTACCTAGTTACAAAAGGAAAAAGAAGATCTCTCACACACATTCCCGAGAGAACTGGCATCAGCAGGCAGTGTCCTCCCCCTGTTGTCATTCTTCATACTAATCTCGGAAAGCCAGGCTCCACCTCTTTGTCCTTCTCTCCGTCCACTGGCGTTCTACTTGGCAGAACAAGGCAACTGTCATGTCATCTTAACACCACGCTATAAAAAAAATCTTGCTGGCAAGATGGTGTAAATACGAGCTTGATTTGTGAGCACTTCTCTGAGCAGAGAACTGCCAAGATCTTGCGGAGAGCATTTATTTCTCTGCTGAGGTCAGAGAAATCACTAAAACATTTCCAAAGGTATTCGAAAAAGAGTAAGAAAGGATTTAGTAAATCAAGCTGTTGGATCCTGCAACTGAGGTGGGCAGAAAATGTTTGGCTCAGATGACAGTAGTTCCAGCTGCTCTACAGCCTAATAGACCAGACCACTCAACAAGATAATTCAGTCATTTCTGGCATCCTCCTAATGCACTATTATCTCCTGCAGCTAAATGGATTTAAGTATCCGTATTGCTCTGCTGAAGGACTTCCTCTCCTAAATCAGACCTTTGTTGACTCATCCACCATTTGTCTGACAGTAAACAGTAAACAGCAACTCTGTTTTTCTTAGTTGTTTTGTTTATTAATGGCCTAAATCCAACTGCTCAAGTAGATAGTTCAGTGTATTGACCTATTGAATCAATTGGTGAATGGTTAATCAACACTCAATCAAAAATGAAACCATTCAGTGGGCCTACTCTAACTGGGCATAACAATTTAACAGAGGCCATTTTGATTTAGTAAACATATCTCCCATCTTTTAGGCAGTTATTTTGCTTAAAATGCATTATAAAGATGAACTAAAACCACTTACAATAATGCCAAAAACATCATAAATAAAATTACCCACAGTATCACAATAAAATTAAAAAGTGGCAGCAGGCAGTAACATTAAAAAAATCCCTTCGCACCAACAGTAGCTGGTGGCTTCAATGTCAGTAGGGTGGTGAAACTGTCCCAGGTTTTATCAAACTTTAAAAGCATTATTCTAGGTTTAGCACCTTGGATAGTTCTTAACACCTAGAGTGGGTTCACCCTCTCACTAACATTGAAGACACCAGTAACACCATAGTGAAAAGGGCCCAAGTCACATACTTAAAACTATGAAAACGGTCAGGATAAAGAAAGAGATTTGTAGTGCTCATCTAAAGGCCCATAGTGCTGAAGCTCCCAATATTTATTTGTATTGCCACTTTGCACATCCTTCAATGTGTTTGCTCAAAGAGTTTCAACATGAAAAATAACAGTAAGCACAGTAAGCAGGGGTCAGCAAATGTGTGAGAGGCAAGAACCATTTTTTTCACCTTAGAACCCCCAAACCTCCTTCCCAACAGGACCACACACACCGCAGGAAGCCCAGATATCTCCTTTTTCCTCAATAGTCCATCTAAAATGGTGAAAGGAAATGTTGTTGCATCACTTCCTATTAACATTTTGAGAAGGACTGGAGAAGAAAACAGCAATATTTGGACACAGTGTGGGCTTCAAGAGGTTGTGTGGGTGGGAGTGTTTCCCGTGTTTGGGGGATTTTCTGTATAGTTTTCAGGCAAAAATTATCTGAAAGTATGCTGACTTCTTTTTAAGGATAGGAAGTTAAGGGCCTTTTGGTGGTTGAGCTAAGTTTCAGGGGCTGACAAAGTGGGGTCTAAGGCACACACACCACCCACAAGCCACTCTTTACCCAGTCCTACACTAGAGGCTGCAACAGCCAATAAGCCTTGATTTGATTGGAACTAGGGATATAGTTCCTCCTCCAATAAGAATTTTGGCCCCTCATGACATTTTGCTTCAACACACACCCCAGTTTCTAGCATTTCTAGCATTGCAGTAATGTAAAATTTCATCATAAGAAAATGGTAGAATCCTGGAGACATACTCAAACGTACCTCTACAAGGAAACCTTTCCATGTACTGGAACTCTGTACATTGTACTCTGTACATTGCAGGGCTCAATGTTCCTACACCCAGTGATGTGTCAAAGTATTTTACTCCAAGTCTCAAGTACCTACCTTCAAGTCTCAAGTTGAGTCTCAAGTCCTTGCAAGATAATTCATGTCAAGTCTCAAGTATGGGAACCAACCTTAACGGGGGGGGGGAGTGCTGTTGATATGCATGTGAGGGGGTTAAGTTGAGAGCAAGCAGGCTTGGAAGGAAGCTTTCCACACTGCCATGACTGTAAAGGACACCCTTTTCTTCCCGTTTACTTGTGAGCAAACATGCTTGGAAGGAAGCCCTCAACCATCAAGGAACAGGAAAGCCCTTCTGAAGGAAATTGCTTTCCACACTGTCATGGCTATAAAGGACACCCTTTCTTTCCCATTTACTCACAAGCAAACAGGCTTGGAAGGAAGCCCTCTGGCATCATGGAACAGGAAAGGCAAACTGAAGGAAACTGCTTCTGACTGAGCAATGAGCTGGTTAGATGGGGAAGGGAGAGGGAGAGGAGGAGGAGGATTTCACATTAACATGATGGGACTTCAACCCCTAACCCTTCCCTCAACCCAGATGCAGAGACCACTCTTTGCCCACATTCACCAGAAAAAAGGTGCAAAGCCCTTCCCCCTCTTTTAACTTATCTTGCTCGTTTGCTTTCCAATAAATGGCTTCTGGAGAAAGGCAGGAAATAAAAGAGAGGCAGAGAGGGATAAGGCACCTGTACAATTCTGATTGGGTCATCAGTCTAACATTCCCTCCCTGCTGAAGGCTGGAAGGGGAGGTGGGTAGCAAGTCAATCACTAAAAAAAGGTGAGTCTCGAATTGAGTTGAATCTGTCAATCATTTATTGACTAGTCGAGTGAGAGTCAAGTCATTGAAGAAATATAAGTCCAACTTGAGTCCGAGTTGATCGACTCAAATCTACATCACTGCCTACAGCTGTGTGTGAAAATTCATTCTCAACTTTGACATGTGCTGATCCCATTGTTATGTGCCTTTAAGTCATTTCTGACCCTTGGCAACCCTAAAACAAACCTATCATGGGGTTTTCGTGCCAAGATTTGTTTATAGGGGGTTTGTTTTGCTTTCTCCTGAGGCTGAGAAAATGCAATTTGCCCAAGGTTACTCAGAGGGTTTCCATGGCCAAGTGGGCATTTGAATCCTGGTCTCCAAAGTCATGGTCCAAAACTTGAACCACTACACCATAGTGGCTCTTGCTGACACCATACAGGTGTTAAATCTTTCATCAGAGAGAAGCAAACTTTGTAATCTTCTCTTATGAAAGTAACAAATCTGAAGGAATTTCAGGAAAATAGTTTCTCTGCAAGCCTACAGAGGTGCATTAGACTTGATAAAATTTTCAAATCATTACAGCAGGATGACTTGCAGAATATGCATTTAATTCTCAGTCAATCATTTAGTTTACACAGCTATTTTGCATAGCTATATTGTGGAAAATGTTGTATTTTAAATTTATTTGTTTTTTTTCCCCTTTTTGGAAGCCTCACAACATACTTTCTTATTGAAATGCATTTTGTTGTTGTTGTTGTAGTAGTATACCTTCAAGTCAATTCCAATTTATGGCAATCCTAAGGCAAACCTATCATGGAGTTTTCTTGGCAAATTGTTCAGAAGGGGTTTGCTTTTGCCCTCCTCTGAGGCTGAGAAAGTGTGACTTGCCCAAAGTCACCCAGCGGGTGTGGCTAAGTGACGATTTGAATCCTGGTCTCCAGCATCATAGTCCAACACTCAAACCACTATGTGACACTGATGTTACTTTTGTCATTATCTGTTTTATAGCAGGGGTGTCAAATTCAATTTCATCTTGGGCCGCATCAGCATTATGGTTGCCCTCAAAGCACCAGTTGTATCTGCGAGGCTATATAAATGTATCTATTATTTTATCATATTAAATAATTGCCTCTGCATTCGATTATTACTGGTTTTTAAACTGCTTTCCCTCTGCATCAACTTTTCTTTTGTCGGATCCTCTCTGTGCTTCTTTCTGCTCCCCTGCCCCTCTCTGTTACCCAATGAGCCTGATCCCCACATTGCAGGCCCCTGGCTGCCGGTATTCTGAAGAGGGACCCACCAACACTCTGACAGCAAGACTTGGACAGAGGAGCAGTCAGAAGTAGAAGCAGATTGTGAGTGCTGGCTGCTCTTCAGGATACCAGCAGCTGAGGGCCTACAATGTGGGGATTGGGCTCAGAAAATGGGGGGATGCCGCATCGGCAGGAGAGGTCTGACAGCCACATGAGTTGGCCTGGTAGGCTGGATTCAGCCCACGCGCTTTGTGTTTGACATATGTGTTTCACAGTCTCTGAGGCCCAAATCCTCTGCTCCCTCCCTATTTTTGTCTCTGCCCTTTGCAATGAAAATGGTCTTGTTCCACCCTTGAATTATACAAAATATAAAAACATAGCTTTTTGAAAAATGAAATCAGCAACATAATATATGCAGTATAAAAAGAAAACCATCAAGGAAAGGGTATCCATTTTGAAAGAGGCATCCCCTTTTACAGATGCATAGGTTCAACAGAACATTTTAGCAGATGCATCTTACACTTTACGTCTTGATGCTTAGATGTTCATACTTCATCATATGGCTATGTGTGCAAAACATGATTACATTCCAACATAGATCTCAGTAGCTAAACACAGGATGACAACCTAACACCATGATGCAGCTCTTTCAGGCTGGTATGGAAAAGCCCAATCCAAACATGCACTTTCCCACCACAGTGACTTTGACATAACTTCCTGTCAACATGATACCCACATAACTGGAAGGGGCACCACCTGCTAATAGCATGATAGATATGACTAGACAAGTGGCCGATTTACGGTATGCCCCATTCTCACAAACACAAACACATCCCTTTCAGAAATGCAGTACAGATAATAATTGCTTTATCTACGTCTCCTTCTCCTGATTTTTCACTCAGCTAGCTGCCATTAAGTACATGCAGACTGTATTAGTAAAAACAACACAGAGCGTGGTAGCAAGTTAAAGACTAACAAGATTCATTGGGCATAACCTTTTGTGGATGCGTCTGAAGTGGGCTGTGGTTTATGAATGTCAATGCAATATAAAACTTGTGAGCCTTTTGAGATGCCACAAGTCTCTTTGTTCTTTTTGCTGCAACAGACTTCCATGGCTTGGGGGACTCCCCTGGAACTGTCTGTGTCCATGTCGCCCTGTGTATAAATCGACAAGCTTTCAGAGACCTTGTGCTGACTCAGCAATGCATCCACTTACTCTCCACTCACAATAACTGGTTCACACCAAATTAAAATTCATTAAGCCTGTCAAGGTACAGGAGGAGACAGAATACATATCGATCAGTATTCTATCCACTAGATAGTGGGAATGCTAATCAGCTCCTAATTTTACTGCCTAATTGTCACAAATTGCTAACATCACCCTTAAGCGCTATGCAGCCATCTGTCCACCATGAAGTCAATTTAGTTTCATCTACTTAGTTTTTAAAAACATGGTTGAAAAGAACATTGCATTAGCCATGGTGTCTTGTTGATTTCTCAATCAAATCATGCATTGGCTGATATCAGAGAAAGCTATGTTTGTTCTGACCCCCTCTATCTCTCCTTTGCTGCTTTTCCAAAATAAGCTGCTTTCTCTTTCCAAAATATAGAACTTATTTAACTTTGAGGAAGAGGGGCAGAAAATATTAATTTTCTTCAGATCATGGGTCATTTAGAAAACTTTGTGTCAACTGCAATATACAAAATGCAGTAACACAGAAACTGGCTTGGGCTATGCTTTGGCAGCTTCAAAAACTATGATTTACGATGCCAGAAACTAACATCAGACTTACATGTTCCTCCCTTATCCCTCCTTTTCTTACACTCTGGGCTCAATGCTTTGTTCCTTGTTTGCACCAAACCTGTGTTCTCAATTAAATCCAAACTGTGAGATCCTAGTTTAATGCTGGTTAGCTAAGCAGAATAATATGTATGAATTAACTTTGGTTTGGATGTAACTGAGAACTTTTGATTAAGCAAGATGTTGAAGACAGTGCAAGATGGTGGCGGGGACACAGGCCAGACACTCATTCCTAATTCCATACATTTTGGTTTATGATATCAGAAAATAATATCCAAACCCAGTCATAATAGACATCAATCATTAAAACAATCCACTAAATGCTCAAAAAAATAATTACTGACATGCACACTCTACTGCAAAGGAAATAAAAGCTGTCTTTTGGTTAATATATTTGGTGATGGATATGTCTGCTGCCACAGAAAAATAATGTTTGTTATCTTTGTATTTGCCTATACATTTTCAATACAAAGTTTCAAGACGCTTAAAATATTTAACACTTAACACTATAGCCCTATATCTAATAAACTAAGAGTAAGGCCCTTTTTGCAACTTACCTTCTTGTGGTTGAGGCAGCTGCTGGTGATCCTGTTAGTTGCTCTGCCAGGAAGGGAGCATGACAGCAGCACTCCCCTCTTCACAGGACCGGCTCCCTGTAGAAGGGAGCATGATGGACACACCACGTCCTTCCACAGCACAGCCAGGTACTTCCCCAGGCTGCACAGGGACAGGAAGTGCCACCATTTCACTTCCTGCCCTTCTGCAGGACAGGTAAGTGTGGAAGGTGGTACAATCACGTGTCATTGACAGGGAAAAACCATCAATGATTTAACCCACAATTGCGCTGCCTACGGACAGGAGAGGAGAAGGACCAGACAACATCATGCAGAAATGTTGTCACGGTCCTGTCCTTCTCCTGTCCCCATGGTGGGATGAGGGGGTGCTGCAGAAAGGGCCTAAGTTCCGCTAGTTAGACAGGCAGATGATATTATAAGAGCAGTTTAAGCATGCCTGCTATGAAAACAAATGTGAATTTTGGTTTTAGTACAAAATTCATATCATAGTAGCCCCTTGATTTGGTGAACAAAAAAAGGCACAAGCTCTGTACAGGCTTTCAAGGTCTTTAGATGTTTTCATTAAAGCAAGCAGCAGGAAAGCAGAGGGCAGGATAAAACCTTATGTTCTCTAGATGTGCAAATACATTTGACATGGTTGATGTCAAATAAAGTAATAGCAGCATGAATTCCACAAATTGTATGAAGAAGTATTTTACTGCCACCCTACTCAAATGTTAGAAATGTGGTTAAAGTAAATGTGCAAGGAGAGGAATGTACTAATTCTATCCCCTCCCTCTTTACTTTCCATGGGTGAAAACTGATGGTCTGAAAAGGAAAGTCTGTGCTATACAGTCTTGCCACAATCAGGATCCCTGAGTTTTGAAGATTCCCAGTATCCATGTACACATGAAGCTATCGGGTTTGACAAAGGAGGGATGAGGGCCCAACAGACTGACATCCTCATGTATTTAATTTCAATCACATGCTTAATGCCAACTATGGTTTCTGTCCGCTTTTAAGGTACTTTATATTTATTGATAAATTACTGAATGGACATACAAACAGGGAGAACATATCATCACCATCTCCTCCTTCTGAATTTCTATTGCCCTCTTCATGTGGCTCTCAATAGGAGAGCCTCCTCTATATACGGAAGCTCTCCATATGATTCTAAATGATGGAAAATCCATTACACTGAACTCAGCTTTCTCCCATGCCCAGGAAGATATAAAGTACTGTCATTGAGGAAATCTGTCATCATAAAGAACACACACTTGGAAGATAGTTTCTGTCTCCCACTTGAGAACCAGACAAATGAACAAATGGAACTGTTTCAGATGTAATAAAAATGATCTTAGCAGAATGTGTACCCTGCTTGAGGGAAAGTTTACCTTGCAGAGAGACTTTGAGTATCACAGTTCACACTTTTTTCTCAGGAGGAGAGGCCTGTTGAGATGAGAATGTTTCCTCTCCATTTCCATTGCCACATAAACTGTTGTTTCTCACTTTGTCACAGTAAAACACAGTGATTTGGGAAAGGCACAGGGATGGGGTGTGGGAATAGCTTTAGTTAAGCAAAGACAAATTAGCAGCTTCTCATGAACACACCAGTATATTTTGATAGCTAAATATCCACTATATTTTTTCACCTTCTGAGAATGTGTTAGCTGAATGTTAAGTCCAAAATGCTGAAAACAATTAGATACAGAATGTCATGTAACTTTATTTCATCATTCCTTCTCATGCTCCTGCTGATTATATTATGCCAGGTGGAATAACATTTTTCAAAAAAAAATGTGCATTTATTTTATAAATTTATGTATGTACTACACTTACGTATAAAAACATCCAGGAAATGTTACAAAATTGTAACAGTCCTTAAAGCAGAAATAAAGACTAGAGAATGTCTATTCATCCAAACGTTTTAACGCCTACCAACCTCAACTGGGGGCAAAATAAGGGCAGAGTCCACGCAATAAGAATTCTACTCCCTCAGTGAAATTTTCCTCCAGTCCCCAAATTCGAGCATTGCAGTAACTTAAAACTTCAGTTGAGCATTTAGAAATACAGTTTAAAGTTACCAAGGGAATCCAAACACAGCAAATGAACGAGTTCTAAGTGTGAACAATTTTCAATCTCTGCATTGCTAGAAATCTGAGGAAAATTTCATTTGGGAGACAGAATTATTATTGGGGGGGCGATGCCTTTGTTTTGTCCCAGCCATAGCTACACCCTTGTCCTCAACCTTGACTGTGTTGGTCAGATTTTATAGGAGTGTGGTTTATAAACATCTGGACATTTCCCACTCCTGTGTTACAGCATTAAGCCAACTTTGCAAAACATAGCCATTCCATGTGTGTAGCTTCGCTCCATCTCCTCACAGCAGCCAAGGCCATGCAGCTACTGATCTGGCCATTAAATTTTTAGGAAGTGAGGGAGAGGGAAGTAACTGGGCAGTGGGATAACTTCTGTCCCCTTGCAGAGAGAAAAAGGAGGAATGGCAGGCAGAGGAACAACAAAGTTATCATTATTCTGCCTTCCTCTCTCACACACATACTACAGGAGTAGCTGAGAAGCTGTCCCTGTTGCCCAGTCACCTCCCTCTCTCCCCTTCTCCCATGGCTTGGCTGCTGCTGAGGAGAGTCAGAACAGACAGGGCACCAGAGACTACAGATGGGGTTCTTGACCCCTGTTTAGAAAAGGACATACATGCACATGAAGTGTGCTTATGTCACTAACAGCATGACAATTTTTCTTTAAGCTTTTGAATCCATGCTGTTACCAGGCCGTACACTCCAATCCATGATATGGTTTAATTGGAAAAATATTTAATTGGCATGAAATAGAAATTATATCCTGCTATAACTGGGAAGCTTGCTGGAAAAGAGGAACTGGCTGCACATGTGCATTGCAAAACTAGCTCAGATTGAGACCTCAGGGCATGACTAGGTCATAGGAAAACTCCAGAGATAATAGATTTGCAGATATCTCTCAACAACTCAACCTTTAAAAACAATAGCACCCAAAACTGATTCCACGGAATGACAGATTCTCTTCATCCCTCTCCATTAGTCCACTGAAATTCTCCTTTCATTCCCTCACCTGTCTCACCATTAAGTAGTTATCAAGACTCCTATCAGTCCTTTCTCACCTAATGCTAAAGCCATTAGCTCATTCTGGACCCCATTGTCCACTCTCGGGACCCCATTGTTTGCTCTGCCAGATAGTAATTAATGCTTTTCCCCTAAGAGTTGAAAAAGAGTATTTAAATCTTGACTCTGAGCCAGATAACTCATAGTAATTCTGCCTGCTGGCTGCCACTCTGCCTCTCTGATTCTCAATTGTACTACCCTTGGACTCTTAGTCTAAGCCACATCACTTCATTTCTTCACTTCTGGATTGGTAAATATCCCCCACTTTGCCCTAAACTCTCATTATCCAAACATTTCCTCCCTTTTCTTTCAGGTAGCCTTGTGCGACTGCAAGACTGCTTGGATTTTGTTTGTGTGAGATGGTTAATTCCTCCATTAAAACAAACAAGCTTGCTTTTGAATCTCCGACTGGTTTTTCTCTGTGTTAGTACCGGTACACATAAGTGTAATAGATCTCATTAGGTTACCCCCCTCTCACAGGCCTCCCCTTTGAGCTAATATTCCCCAATGTTTCATGGAGGCACTGGAGGCACTCATGTTTTGGGGTAACAATGGTTTCTCCTCATGACAAAAGAAATCTATGTTTCAGTTGAATTTCTAGTTCTTCCCAGGAAATACAACACAGTCAGATTATATCGAATGGCTCTTTCATGGTTGACAAGATAGAACAATAAAAACGCACAAAAAAAGTTGGGGCAAATCTGCAGCAAGTTCATGCATTTCTGTCACTGAGTACTACAGAGGCATTTATAAAGTTTCCCTTCATTTTCCCGACCATGCCATTTTAAGGCACCAGCTATATCTCAGCAGCAGCCAGCTCTGGTTGGTGGCTTCCATTCTCCCTTTCCAATACAAGATGGGATTGGATGATCAGGTTTGACAGTAGAAATGAGACCAATAAGAAAACTTAAGAAGAAATAAAGTTGAATGGGACTTCTATGCTATTTAGTCCAACAACTGGATTTCTATGATGATGATGATGATGATGATGATGATGATGATGATGATGATGAAAGAAAAAGATCAATACATAACAGAAGAAAACAAAAACACCACGTGAATAACATAAATGTGAAAAAGAGAAAAATTACAACACAAATAGCTTACATTACTATTTCTCTCCAGATCCTTTATCATCATATACTTATTCAACATATTATGTATCACATTGATTATATAATACTATATATGATCCAGTTATTAACCATAAACTCTAACCCTAAATGTGAACCCATTCCCAGAGCCAATTATATTTCAGCTTACTCTGCTTTCCAAAATTGTAATTCTTCTTGTGGAGGTGTGACACTTCCCTCTTTTATTAAAGACTTTTCCACAAATATTTTCCATATTGCTTCAAAGTCATTCCTTTTCATTATCCCTTTTTTAACCTTAATTCGACATGTTAACTTATCATTAATCACAATTTTTCACGCTTCTTTATACCAATCCTTTATTTGAAGGTCTTCTTGAGTTTTCCATTTTCTCGATATAATTAGCCTTGCTGCAGTTAATAAATGTATAATTAACTCCTTCATTGTCTGGGTACAATTAACTTTATCAAATATAGATAATAACGCTATACTTGGACATATTTGTAAAGCAATTCCTGTTATTTCTTCTATCTCTTTAAACACCATTTGCCAAAATTTCTGTACACCTTCAGAATTCCACCACATATGAATATATGTGCCAATCTCTTGGCAACTTCTCCAACATAACCTTGGTTTTGTGCAAGGAAGACAGACGTCTACCAATTAAATAAATATTAAATAAAATAAACGAAAAAGCAGGGATAATGGCATTGGATATATACAAGGCCTTTGATTGTGTGGAATGGCCAGCATTAAAAAATAACTCTAAAAATATTGGGATTGGGTGAAAAATTTAGAGGGTCGATAAATCAGTTATATTCACATAATATAGTTGTGGTAACAGTGAATGATGGATTAACAAAACAAATTCAAATAGCTAGAAGTACAAGACAAGGTTGTCCCTTATCTCCAATTTTGTTTGCAGTTGTTATAGAAAGTTTGGGAAATGTTATTAGAAGTGATGAAAATTTGGAAAGAATTGGGACCAAGGAAAAGAATAAAGTGAGTTTATTTGCTGATGATACCTTCTTGACAATCCAAGATCTGATAAAGAAAATGGATAGAGTAAATGAACATTTAAAAGAATTTGGGGAAATGACAGGGTTACAAATAAACTGGGCAAAATCAGAGCTAATGTTGTTTAACTATGCTAAGACAGAAGAGCAAAACTTTTTAAAGGAAAGAAAAATAGATATTAAAATAAAAGAAATAATTAAATATTTAGGAATAAACATTACAAAAAATTTGCAAAGATTAGAGGAAAAAATTATAATAAATTAAGACAAGAAGTGAAACGGAAATTAGAGGAATATAAAAATATTAAGTTATCGTGGTTTGGAAGAATTGCATTAATAAAAATGAAAATATTACCTAAGATTAATTTTTTATTTAGAATGTTACCAATAAAACTATCAGAAATAGAACTGAAAAATTGGCAGTTATTATTGAACAAAAGCAAGGATTAATAAGAAATTTTGGTACAGATCCCAAAAATAAGGTGGACTGGGCCTCTCAAATTTAAAATGGTATTATAATGCAAATCAATTGAGAGAAATAGAAAAAATAGAAAATCCCCTATTAAAGAATATATTAGAAATATGGAAGAAAAGCAAGGGAAAACTAATTTTGGCTATCTCACCATTATCTCCAGTGGTGATAATGGAAAAATTCCCTATAAATTTGAGGGATGAATTAGAGAAGGAACTAAAAAAGCAGGGACTATATAAGTTAAAAGAATGGATCAATATAATGATGAATAAAGATAGAATAAAGGAGAGATTGCAGGATACTAAGATGTCATGGTTTAATTACATTCAGCTGGAGCAGTGGACAAGGAATTGGAAAAGCAGTAACAAAGATTTTAGAGAACACACTAGATTTGAACAAATGATTAAGCAAAGAGATGATATGGAAGAAAATGAAGTATTGAAGGGTACCACAAGAGAAATATATAAAATATTGTCAAAAGATGAAGATGAACATCTTAGAAAAATATGGGAGGAAGAATTAGTACAAAAAATAGATATTCAAGATTGGGAGAAAAATTGGAATCAGCATCATTTAAAAAAATTATCCGTAAGGATAAAAGAGAATTATTATAAATTGGTTTGGAAATGGTACCTAACACCAGTAAGGTTACATCACATAGACAAGAATAATTCAAGGCCAACAACTGGATCTCTGCAGAAATTAAAGAACCAGTCAATGACAGAGATGCCTGTTCAGTCTCTGCTTGAAGACTTCAACTGAGAGAGAGTTCTTCCCTATTCTCTAAAGCATCTGTTGCAAAACTGTTCTTACTATTAAGATGTTTCTTGTAATGTTCCAACATAATCTATTTTTCTGTATCTTAAGCCCACTACATCTAGTCCTGTCCACTATAACAACAGAAAACAAACCTTTTTTGCCTTGTGATCACCCTTCTGATTTCTCTTTAGTCTTTTCTTTTTCATAACCTAAACAAACTAATTTTCTTCAACCTTACTTCTTAGGACTTATTTTTCATACCTTTCACCACCTTTCTGCCATGTGCCAGAACTGTGTCTTTTCTTAAAATGCAGCATCCATAGCTGGATTCAACTCTCCAGATAAGATCTAACATGGAAGCATTAGTTGTTATAAGCAGGATCCAATGGTAGACATCCCCTGGTGGAATGTTGGAATCCAGTGGAACTGAGGTGGCAATCTCCTTTCCCCACAGCAGTCTTTAAGACCAGCACAATAGAGCTGGAATCTGGTTTTCAGGAAATGTAGAGGACTATAGAGGGAGTGAAAGAAAATTCCACAATTTCTGCCGATAGAATGTTGGATTTGGCCCCATGACTTGAAAACTGTGGTTCTATCAATGCAGGCTAAAACTTTCTTACTGCGTTGGCTTTTTTTTTTTATGCTGCATCACAGTATTGATTTCTGTTCATTTTATTGTTGACTGCATGCCAGAGATCTCTTTCCTGTGTACTATATCCATTGCATTCTCACAATCCACTAAACTAATACCTCAATAAAAAAGAGATATGTGATTGGTACCTGTTGAAAGGTGACATGTAAATCAATAAATAAATACTCAAAACAAATCTACATTGGCTTCTTCTAATTCCAGCATTGTTATCAGATTGCCTGTTCTTTTTGCTATTTGCCTTCAAGTTGTTTCTGCCTTATAACAAACCTAAGGCAAATGTATTATGGGTTTTTCTTGGCAAGATTTGTTCCAAGAGGTTTTGCTGCTGCCTTCCTCTGAGGCTGAGAAACTGTGATTAGTCTAAATTCATCCAGCTGGTTTCCATGGCTAAATGAGGATTTGAACCTTGGTCTCTTGGAATCTTTGTCCAACATTCAAATCACTCCACCATGCTTGCTCTCCAAAATTAAATTAGCCATCAGAGACCTCAACGCTCAACAACCTGAACTCTGAGTACTAGCTTTTTAGCCACTAGCCCAACCTGGCAACTGCTTGCTGACTGAGTTCTTAATCATGTCTATTAGTTCTTCTGCACAAACAGAAAATCCATTTGGATCATTTCCACTATGTGTGCTTATGTTTATTTTCCTGTTGCCTCAAAAGCACAAAGAGGAGTTAACTACAGAAGTAAAAACATGGAACTAAAAAGAAAAACAATATGAGTGCCATTTAGGGAAAACAAGTAATTCTCCCACCCAAGACTGTATTTCAGCCCCACAATGATTACTGTTGAGGAAGGTGTACATGTCTGGCCAGTTCAATGGTTCTGTACAAAATGTGATTACTATTAAACAATTCATTCAAGTCCATAAGTAAAGTATGCATACCAAATGAACAGGGCCTTCTCTACAATGGCCCAGTGTTTGGAACACTCATGGAGAGGAAGCAGATCAGTTTTCCTGCCATCTGAGATTAAGCAAGCCTTGCAAAATCCATCTCTGAAAGCTAGCTTTCAGGAACTGGTTTGTTTGATATTGTTTCCACTACGGCTTAAAAGGGTGCTTACTGAATATTTTGTTTGTTTGTTTGTTTCTTATTCTTATTCTTGCCACTTATTTTAATCATTCCAGTTGGTTCTAGAGTTGTATTCCCTAGATTTCAAATCAGTTCATAAGCCATCATTAGCAGTGGGAGAGTATAGTTACATCCTGGCCAATGGGGCAATCGCTACCCCTTATTGTCCTGCTCTGCAACAGCAGCTGCACAGCTCCAAGGCACAGTTATACTCTTGGCCATGCAATGTGACCTTGTCCCTGGACAAGAGCAAAGTCTGTTCTCTATTCACACAACGTCAACCAAAGGGCACACAGGCATATCCCTGCGGCCAAACCATAGTACAGAAGAGGCAAAGTTGCTCCTGAGCATTATCTGGCTTCTATTACACAGTGGGGACAAAGGAACTGTGCAAGGAGGTATCAGACAGCTCCTTGTGCAATGCACTCATGCCTGTATAACTGTGGGTTACACCAGCATAAGTCACAGCAAGATTCCAGCCAAAGATCTCCCATTCTCAGCCACAAGCATGGTCCACTAAGTTTCCTGTATCCACAGTGGGAAGAAAGCCATTCCATTCAGAAATTTAACTAGCAGCTCATTACTCCACTGATTTCGGAAATCCAGTAATGATGAAGAACCAGTCTGGTTCTCATATCCTAGAGGAACGTAAATACTCTCAAACATCTGTTAACTTTCCTTACTTTGGCCAACTGGTCCCTGGGGAGGCCACCTGGTCTATGCTGCTAAAAGTCTGGCACTCAGCCTGTTTCTGGTTTATCAATCTTGAGCCACCCCTCCCTCTATCTCCAAGGCACCAATCTGCTTTTGGTGTAAATAACCACAAATCTTAAAATCCACCCCTATATTTTCCCCCTTTCTTCCAGCTGCTTCTAAAGCTTATTGTCAATCTGCCTTTTAAACTCTACCTCCCCACCTCTTTGCTCTCATTATGATCATCTAATATGGTTTCTCTGGGGAAAAAAGACATTAAAAATCGGAAAAATGAAAATATGGAAACAACTGACAGAGCACTGGAAGGAGGGACGGACTATGTATAGTGGAATTTCTCTTTGTTGCCAAAGTGCTATTATCATGGGAGAATAAAGAGCAAAGAATTCAATCTACTGCCCTGAATCCAAAGCTCTCTAAGTTCATTTCTATAAAAGACCCTTGTCCTGAAGCAGAAAACTTAAAATGCCCATTCATACTGCCACAGAAAGTTTTAAAATGCAGCCCGGAATTGCTATACACGGAGAGCATGACTGTGAGCAGGGCAAATGTTTCAGGAAATAACTGTTTCTCAAAATGCTATAGACCATGTAATGAGTGGCAAGAGTATAATAAACAATATCAGCAACAAAAGCCAACCTGGAACTGAGGGAAAAAAATCAGAGTTGATCTATCACAGATGTGCTAATGAGCAACAACAAAAAGGGGATGGCAGCTTGTTAAATAAATCACTAATTGCTTAAATGGTGGTGGAATTTCCTACAAAAGTTTCTCTCAGATCTAACCCAACTCTAGGATGGAATCTGCAAACATACAGCACAGTGAGTTGGGGGTTCTTAGGTTCTTAGCCAATAAAACCAGTAAAAACATAGATGTCATTCAAGAGTTGTTCAGAAAGTTTGGTGATATTGCTATTATGTAATCTCTGTGTTTTGTGCTGCAGAATTGGACTCCTTGGCAACAAAATTTAAATAAAGAAATCTGTTCTATCATTGTTACAAACAGACACATCTAAATGTAGCAGAATATAAACTGACACAATGGTGTTAGTCTGAACTATGGAGAAATCTGAATACATTCATTACGATATGCAAATATTGTTATCATGTTCCATTTCAGTGCAGTTAAGAGCCTTATGCTCTTCAGTTCACTAGAGACAGGACTCCATCCCTCTCCAAACACAGGCATTAATAGCTTTGTATAATATCAAGAGTCCCTGCAATTTGCATGGAGCATGACGTCTCATAATGGTATAAATTAGGATACGAATTGTACAGCCTTCCATGTACTCTTGGAGTGCAACCTTCAGTATTCTTTCTTTTTTGGTTGAGTTGGCTACATCTGCAAGGAGCTGCAATCCAGTATTTTGGAAGGCCTCACAACTCCCACCTCCAATATAAATAAGCACTGTGGAGGTGGCCTTCTGCTACTGTTTGATCGAAAGAGGAGTGCCCTATATTCACTGAAGGTCAAAAATTCAGCTATTCCCAGTTCCAGAATGGATGGCAGTGACCCTTATATGGCACAGAGACTTTCAAGTTCACATGATCTCTCTCCCATTTATATATGCACATATTCATTCAGTGCACACCCATACATATAGATCCACAAAGCCTGATTGTACTTCCATTATGTTATACCAGCCCCCTTATCTATATGAAACCACCAGCAAATCCAGGCTGATCATTTTAAACTGTCATTTACCACATTCCTCCAACATACATTCTTTCAGTGCTACCATTTCACCATATTTTATATCATTTCATCCTGTCTTCTCCATACTACATTTTCCAAATACCCTCCTTGCTTTTGCCATATACCTCTATTAATGACTCATGGTCACCACCAATCATTCTTATTTAGGGGACTTTTTTTTTTAGGGGAGGACTTTTGCTCCAATATCATCATTCCTTTCCTGATTGCCCCATCCCTTTGCTATAGTCACAAATTGACACTCTTGTCACTGTTCTCTTGCTGCATCTTTGGGGGCAACAGTCACTTTCCATTCATTATTATGAGGAAATGTAGATTCTTCTATATTAGAAAACATCCCAGTGTCTTGGGTGTTATCTTTAGAAGCCTGCTTGCAAAGAACTAAACACCAAACAATGATGAAATCTCCAAAAGACTGCATTGTATACCCTTCTTAATAACTTTTCTTAATAACACTCATCTTAAATAACAGATCTTAAATAACAGACCTAGTAGGCCTCAAGCTGAGCATGAGACAACAGTGTGATGCCGCAGCTAAAAATGCCAGTGTGGTTTTAGACTGGCATATAGGAGTATACTGTCTACATCAAGGGAAGTAAAACTACCCTCTAATTCTGCTTTGGTCAGACCTCACCTGGAATACTATGTCCATTTCTAGCACCACAATTCAAGAAGGATATTGACAAGCTAGAATGTGTCCAACAGTAGGTGACCAAAACGATAAAAGACCTGGAAACCATGCCTTATAAGGAGAGGCTTAGAGAACTGGGTATGTTTAGCTTGCAAAAGAGAAGGTTAAGAGATTACATGATAGCCATGTTTAAATATTTGAAAGGATGCCATATGGAGGATACAACAAGCTTGTTTTCTGCTGCTCCAAAGACTAGGACATGAAGCAAAGGACTCAGACTATAGGAAAAGAGATTCCACCTAAACATTAGGAAGAACTTCCTGATGGTAAGAGCAGTTCAAACGTTGAAATACACCGCCTCAGAGTGTGGTGGAGTCCCCATCTTTAAGGTTTTTAAACAGAGGTTAGATGGCCATCTGTTGGGAGTGCTTAGATTGTGCACAACAGAGGATTGGACTTGATGGTCCTTGTAGTCTCTTCTGATTCTATGATTCTGACCTCCAGTGCTGTGGCTGTATGTATGTGACCAGAGACATCCTATGAAGATAAATGGAAATAAACTGCTTGTGTGTCTTTTAAAAGAAAAGGTGTCTTGATCTTAGGCAACCTGTATACAGGTAAAGATTCTTGGGGAAACAGGAGGGATGGGATCAGAGTCTCTTGCCCATGTCTTGCTGGCTGGAATGGGAGGGAGAGGCAGCTACCTCTGATGGTTCTTTGGGGCTATTCTCTTTTTTTCACCCTCAGTGAACCTTTTGCTGTATTTAAGAGCTGCATCATGTTGCCTGCTGTCAGAAAACTGCCCCTAGAATATAAAAACATAGAAATATACAATATTTTTGGGTAATGCTACCATAACATGATGTCATGGCAGAAAGGGAAAAAGAAAAGATCACCACACATTGTCCAGAAACACTGTGTACACTGTGTACTTCTTAAAAAAACATTAGTTTGGATTTGTATTTTCTGAAACTGATGCAAAGAGTTAATATACATTATGCAGTTAATTATTCTGAGCATGGTTATTAACCTATTAGAAGTCCAGAAATCAAACTAATGACAGGTGAGAAAATCTGAGAAAAGACAGAAAGAGAAGTTGAGGAAAGAAGACAAATGACAGTTTTGTCATCACACCAGAAACGGCACACTCATCATGGAAGGAAGTAAATGGGGGCTTTGAAAATGCACTGGGAAAAGGAATGGCAGTTAATCAAGGTAGTTTACTGATTTATTTCAGAATAAAAATACAGTCTCCCCTCCATATTTGCAGCTTTGACTTTCACAAATGTGATTATTAGCAACTTTCTTCAACCCCTGCCCCCCACCTCAGGTTTTTCTTTGCCCTCCCTGTCAGTGGCTCTGCTTAGGCTTGCAGCCCTTTAAAAATACAACTCTGGTCCTCCTCCTCCACCATCAGCTGCTGCCTGCCCAGCTAAGGATGGCTTATAACCTGATTTCTCAGCACCACAAATGCTCTCCTGCTGCCCCCTCCAACACCCAAAAAAAGAGATGCCAACACACACCCTTTCCATCTCCTTTCCTTGACCCTGCTCTCCCCTTCATGCCTTTGCCCTCTTTCCACAGACCCACACAGTCATTTTGATATTTGCAATTTTTCCACTTTTGTGAGGGTCCTGTGCCCCTAACCCTAGCAAATGCGGAGGGCCAACAGTAATGCTTGTTCTGCTCGGAATGAAAGCAGGATCAAACAGAATTGGGTGTACCGCATGCGATTCAGACTAACAAAACTTGAATAACCATGTGTGATCCACTCCTTGAAATAACACAGGTCTCTGATCTGGATTCCCTTCCATGTCCGATTTCACATCACTGCAAAAGTGGAAGGTTTAGATCTCATGACTGATAGGATTATGCTGATTGACCTTCAGAACATTTTCAGATACCTCATCATGTGTAACTACATCCAGATAAAGGTGAACTAGGGTTGTTTACAAAGCATGTTGTCATAGCATCTAATATACCCATAATATAGAGCCTAACTCCCTGAAGGCACCAGATGCTAAGTGGGGTCAGGTCTGGTTAGTACTTTGAAGGGAAACCAACAGGGAATACCATGTACTGTGTTCAGAGGAAGACAATGCTAACCTGCCTCTGAATAAATTTTCTGAAGAAAACCATGAGTTTGGGGTTGGATTCGATGCACATAGCAGCAGCAGCAACCACCAACCCCAACCACCCATTCATGATAGATCTCTTGATTGCTTTTTTCAAATGTTGGGCAACTGGGGAGGAGAAAATTGAGGAGAATAGAAAATTTGATTGCTGCAGGAGTGATAGGGAAAGGGTGACTAATCCTTATCCTGGAAGTCAGCTTTGATATCATAATGAAGTTCTCTGCATTTTGAATACAACATTTGAATCAGAATTGACATGCTGCAATTGGGTTGTGGCTCCTGCAGCTTAATATCTTGGAGCAGGGCAAGATAGGATAAAGGTCTGTCAAGCAGAACAAAGGTATCTCTCCTCCCACCTCCCACCTTCCAGATTTTCAGCTCTAGCCATCCACTTCCAAAACAGCTATTAATTTGTCTATGGAGAGTGGATGGAGGGGCTGTCATGGGATGCATAGTGTAGCTGTGCATCTGATGACAAAAACAGAGCTGGACACTTCTCCATGCCCCCTCTGCTTTCCACTGGCAAGGCAATAGCCATTTTGGGAGACGATAGGTGTGACTGAAAATTGAAGTCAAATTGGGGCAAGACACATATCGTCATCTTGGCTTGATGGAATTTTATGGTATCTCACTCAGCATTGATCTGTTAATGATTAAGGTTAGAAGAGCCCTGTCCCTGATCCAAGGTGTCAACTGTAAGGTGCACATAAAGGATTTAATCATCTTCTTTACTAGTTCCTCCTGGGATTACATGTCAACCTTCAGTAAAAAGAATCAGATCTTGCACATGGAAGTAACCCAGAGATATACACACTCCCCCTCTCTAGTTTAGATATGGCTAAATATCCAAAGTGATGTTAGTTTTTTCCCAACAGTGAATCTTTATATGGCACAGGGATAGAGTTATGATTGGGTATACCAACTGGTTCACTGTATCTCTGGATGGGCTGAATCAAGAGCCCAGGTCTGGTTTATTGGCCTTTTTTTAATCTGTCCAACAGAGTGTAGTGGTATAGGAATGAGGGACAAGGGGGCGGTGCACAATGGGCAGCACTTTTTGGGGGGCACCACTGCTCCTTGCCTGCCCCTGTGTGTCGTCACCCCACCCACATGCGCTGTTGCCCTGCCCACACACCTCCACCTCCTGCCTGCCCCGCCCCACCCTGCTTGTGCCAAGCTATGCCACTGATAGAGTGGAGAAGCTTATCCAGAATTATATGCAAACATCAGATTATTTAGGTTGACGTGTGATCCTTAAATAAAAATGCATAAATGTGATTGAAGTATTAAATGCTGTAGATAAATAGTACTGTTTTATGGATATCTCTTAGCAACCTCAAGCACTATTTTTGGTGGAAAGCTGGGATAAGACTGAATCAACTTTTTAAATAACACTTTTTTCTGGGGTATGTAATATATCAGTACAGAAAGATACAATTCTTTCTACACTACTGCATGAAACTAAAATTATTTAACTAATGTATGGAACAGAGCCATATGGTTATAATGATACGGAGTATTAAATGTAATCAGGTCAAGTTAATTTTCCCTGTCTTCCGTATAATTTGAGTTATTTAAACAAGGAAACAGTGGGTGGTTTCAGTCAAATTACATTTACTGTAGGACATTAAATGATATTATAATCAGCCACAGGAATCTAGTATAGTTCTGGATTTTTTCCCCTTTGATTATCATCATATTTCATCACATCTGTTGAGTTGCATCTATTTCAGTTTTTATTCCCTTGATTTCTACACAATCTAACAAACTTTGTAATAAAGATTTTTTAAAAAATGGGAGAACAGACTTGTTTGGAATGTCTCAAGTTAGATTGCAATGTCCACGTTTTGGACAATATGCTCACAAAGTTGTGGATATAATTGCAACAACAACAACAACAAAACAGTTGTCAGTTGCCATGATTATGTGAACCTCTTCATGCATTCTCATAAAACTGTGAGCTCTGACCTATCTCCTCCCCTCGCCTTTTTTTATACTGACAGTTAAACAACATCACAATATTGTAATTGTCTTCATTACGAAGCAATACACAACACTTCTTGTGGTCCACAAATGTATGGAGTTTTCTACTCATTTGTTCTAGAAAGTGTGCAAGAACAAAAGATTCAGCCAAATATCCCTCCATAGATTCAAATGTGATCATGAGGAAGGAGCAAAGTCACCATCATCATGAAAAGTATTGGTATGTCAAATTCTGCATCAAATGTGTTGCCAGGCAAAAACTGAGTAGAGGTTAAAGTGTCAGATTAGGACTTAGGAGAGCTGGGTTCAAGTCCCCAATCCACCAGTGTCCATCAATGTCTCTCAGCCTAACCCACAGGGCTTCTCTAAGGTTTGCAAAGAAGAGGAGAATCAAGCATCTGCTGGAACTCTTCAGAGGTATGATTTAAATGGTTATATAATATTATATACATGTACTAGTGTACATAACCAGCATTGCCTAGGATTTTATTTTCTCATAGTCAGAAAGATTTAAGATTCTGTGTCTCTAATTCCCCAACCTGTACCCAATCCACTCTGTATTCAGAGTTATTAACATGCAGAGATTGGGTTCCTGAGGAAATAGACCACCCTCCTCCTTGCTCCTAGGCCTTGACTCCATAGCAACCAGCCAGGCACAACAGCTCTCTGACTGAGAATTCGAAAGGCCCTCCCTAAAATGCAAACCCCAGAGTTCCATACAATCTTCACAGGCAGCCAATCATATGAGGTCTTCGCCTCACACAGCCAATCATATGAGGTCTTATCGCCTGACATGGACAAACAAACAAGCTTTGACTTTTATACATTAGTAGATTATAATAAAATTAGTGTTGTTTTTACTACTGCAACTACTATTTTTGTTACTCTAGAAGAAAACTAATTCCGCAGTGATGTCTGAAACATGACAAAACTAAGGTTGTACTTCTGAAGATGTTGATCATGGACAAACAAAAGGAACATGTGCTGTTAGAATTCATGTCTGTGCATGGCTTATTCAGATGGAGCTGATGGTGGAAAGAAAACATGTGCTTCATCTTTGACATATACAAAATGAGGCAGTTCCAGAATGGCATCGTGTGTCTTCATAGCTACAAATATGACAGGAAAGCTATTTGTGTCTTAACAGTTGTTACACATTGCAAAGAATTCAGTTGGGTGACATTATCTAAGGAAAAGAATTAGATGCACTTTTACTTTACACTAAACCCCACTGAGTTCAGTGGTTTTACTTGAAAATATATATGCATACATACATATGCATACATATATGTATTACATTTTTCCAATCCCAAGTTCACTTGGTAGGAATCAAGCCCCATTGAGAGTCTATTGCATATCTGTACTCTTATACAACAGTAGATACAGTAATCACATTGATTACATTAATCAGATTGTGGAATATTTTGTTACTTCCAGATTCTGCCTCCTTGAGACTGAAGGACTCTGTAGGAAACTTCTGACCCAGTGAAGGAATCTTGTTGGCTGAAGTGGCAGTGAGGTAATTAGGTACGGCATGCTAGCAAAATGCTGAAGATTACTGTTCCCCAATCTGCTTTGAGGCACAGAACAGGGGGAAAAGTGGGATTGTGGAATGCAGCAGGAAGAGAATTGATTGATATCTCTCCTCCACATTTCCATTACTGAGAACATTCTGAGATGACCTTTGTTCAGGGAATGTTGGAAAAAGCTGGATCCAAGCCAATGCCTTTTCAATACAAACACATATATTTAATTTACATCCCTGCTTTCTCCTAGTGTGGGATTCAAGGCAGCTCACATACATACTTCTGGAATGTTCTTTAAAAAAGAGTGTACACACTTACTAACTCCTAAAGTGTTGCTATAGAATGGCAATGATGGTAATGCTTCAGAGGCATCAAAGAGAACGTGCTGTAAAAGAGATATTACAAAGTAGGGGTGGGCTCCAGGTCATCTCCATGGCCATGTTTGCACTTCTTGGGCTCTGTATGACACCCCCATCCAACCCAGAATTCCCAGGCAAGAAAAATATTCCCACCATAAATACAGTCTTCTGTTTCTGGAAGCTTTAAGATGTCATGATTTCCTAAGAAAGGGGACACAACCCCTCCAGTTCCAAAACAAAAACAAAACCCCTGATACCAGATGTTGGCTTCTGACCACATTCAGGTTTTTTTAAAAATCCCTCCCACCCCCCAAAAAAACATTTTGAGAGTTTCTGTGGGGTGTCCTGGGGACAGAAAATTGGCCACAGACACCTTCAAAGTTGTCCATCCTGGCTTAAGATGAACTTTTCAAAGAAATATGTTAAAGTAAGTATGGCTATGCTCAACAATTATTATCCGGATTGTGGATGGATTTATGCAACCATTTTATATAAAATGCCTTCTCAGTGGATTTACACATAGGAAATCAGTCCTGTTTCTCCATATGCCAAAATCATACCTTGAACTATCTTCAAATATATTTTGCCAGGAGGAAAGACCAATTGGATATGTTAATGATGCTCAGTTAATCAATGCACATGCTGATGTGCATGTCAACTCATGTGTTGGTTCTACAGAGGATGACTCCAAGAAGGAAGAGGCAATTTGACCTAGATTTGATAAAATGAGAAACTTAGTCTATGTTTAGCATCTAGTTGCCATCTTCATACATTATGCTCATAGAATGCATATCCCAAATACAGCTGAATGAAGCAACTTCTAGATCAGAGTGGGCAGGTCCAAGGGTCTACTTTAACACCTCCAGGCCTTTGAAAGTGATATACAAAATGTATTTTTTCATGTTTGATCTGGAAGTAGCCTCATGTTCACCTCCTTTAAACATACACACACCCCTCAGAAATTTGGCAAATCAAGACTGCATGTTTGTTTTAAAAGAAGATGGTGAAATGCTTCACCATGACCCACCTTTCTTGTCTGAAGGCAGCATCCAGAAGCTTGGGAGTATCCAAAATTTCCAGAGCCTACACAACAGGCAGAACATCATTGCTGCCCACCTCCATTACATGGGAATGTATAACATGGAGATACTTAGCCCATTGTGCATACTTTCTAATACACTAGGGCCTCTTTCAAGTTAACACAATGCCACTTTATGCAATACAAGGTGCATGCCATAGTGAATTATTGTTTCTAGTGCAGGTGCCTGCAGCCAGTCAGCAAAAATAGATCCAGCATCCAAAATATAAATTCAGACTTGCAGGAATGGCTTTGTCCGAAAGGCACATCCTTTGTACATCTATGCAATCTGACAGAGGATGAACACCACAGAAAATATGTAGGCTGAGGAGTATAAATATGACCACTGAAAGGAAAGAGCGACATGGAGAGAAAATATTCTAGAACATTAATAATATGTTTTTATATAATTTTTCAACAACTGAAGAGTTTAAGAGTTGCATTGTTTTGGGATTTTGGGGAAGACAGAAAATGCTCTGTCACATACGGATAATTCCATCCTTTGAAGAAAATCTGCTATACTAAATTGTAGAAAGTGTACTGTTTTTTTAACATATCGCATAAGGTTAGATTAGTGGACATTTTTATACAACACTCTCATCACATTTAATTTTGCCCAGGATTCAATGTAATGTTTTCCATTTGACCTAGAAATAATAGCAGATTCATTGAAACTCCAAGATTTTCCTCATATCCTGCTTTAACACTGAATGCACCTCTTGGTTACACACACACACACACACACACACACACACACACACACACACACACACATATATATATATATATATATATATATATATATATATACTGGTCTGGAAGCCACAAGGTTTCCCATACTTAACAATAAAGCTACAGCCATCTTCTATGGGTCTGCTGACAAACAAGAGCTGGCATATGTCACAAGTCAAATCCTTTTTCTTGATGAGGAAGTTATATCTAAAGCTTTCATACTTTATGGATTCATTTCACTAAGCATCGCAATACAAGAACAACACACTGTGAGCCCCAACGATGAAAGACGGCAATTCTGCTTCAGGCAAGAAAAAAATGTATGCACTCTGAATACTGGCTTGTCAAGAAGTCATTTGTACTGCAGAAAATGTCAGCTTTCGTATGGATTACTATTTCCATGACTTTACTGTCAAATAAATGTCTGTGCAGCTTTGGAGTGTAGCTATATACTACAGTGTATCTTTATATTACAGAGTTATATCGGTTTCATAGCACTTTTAACTACCACAGCTTATGGAATCCTGGGATTTGTAGCTTGGCAAGTTACTTAAAATTCTCTGATAGAGAATTCTAGTGCTATAGTACTAAATATGATTTCTAAATATCTCAGCAAACTACAAATCCCAGAATTCCATAGTCAAATCAAAATTTTCAAATCAAAATTTTATTACAGCAAACAGCCAGCAAATTTGAGCAGAATTAAAACAATATATTTGGAACAATAATTAATTTTGTTAAAATCTCCTACAGATATCAGACATAAAATATAGCAAGACAACCCTAACAGTTCAACTTAAAATGAAATTGCAAACATAATTTCTAAATTTATAACATTTAAAATTTTATATGTACATGTGTATATATGTGTATATGCTTGTGTACACTTATTTTAATCCAACATAGCGAGTAATTAATCTAAAAGCAAAATACAATAGTAGAATACAATACCATAATAAGAACCCTGGAAGAGACAGATTTGGAAAAATACTAGATTAAAAACTTTTAGAACATAAATGTAAAATATTTTGCGAGAATTCCATAGTGCGGAATGACAGGGAAAGTGGTATCAAAGTCTGTAACTGTGTAGTGAAGAGCATTCCAAACTGTGTCTCACAACACATTAGTGTGTCAGCCGCAGTTTGTAGGTGTGTAATGCAAAAGTAACAGGTGGAGGGGCTGCCTCTCCCACTGCCGCCGCAGCTGCTCCGAGGCGAGAAAGACCCCGGTGAGGGCAGTGGTGGCAGTGGGCGAGGCTCAGGTGGAGGGCTACCTCCACTTACTGAATTACTTACTGAATTACTGTGTCACAAAACGATGCATATCTAAAAAGTGTGTCACCAACATGAAAAGTTTTGAAAGCTCTGGTGTAGTGTATTCTGCAGTGCAGATGCTTGTGAACAGGTAGTGAAAGAATACTATCCATTTCATATCCAACTTTAAAGAAACTTCTAGATTCATTTACCTGAAGTATTCTTAAGGAAGAATGTGTGAATCAGTGTGTTGAAGCCAGGTGAATGTTTGAATATTGGTAGAGATTAGGGTTGTAGGGATTAGGATTGCCATGTTAGCAGCGCTCCATTATCTGAGATTTCAGAACCAATACCTAAGATTCATGTGCAGTTACTGGTGGTGTCACAGGAGCAGGGCCTTGTGATGTTTGGGAGATGGCTCCTTCTGCTGCCATAGAGGCACAGCTGGTAAGTGTCAGCAGAATTTTGGTTGGTTGTAGAAATGAACATGCGTACATGGGCCCCACATTTTTTGGCAGCTGGATAGGTGGCAAAATGTGTCCTTAGTTGCAGCTGCTGTTATTCCCACTAGTTCTTTCATCCCTCCTAGTTGAACATACAGCCCACATGAGGAGATTTTCAGATCCTCCATGACTGGGTATCGTGGAAAGCTCTTTGCCAGCCCACAGAGCGTTCTTTTTCTAGGCCTGCACTGCAGCTGTTGCTCCCATCCTTGTCTTGCTCTAATGACATGAAAGGTCCAAGTGCACACATCCACCATTTCTCTTGCAAGCCCTTTAACCTCAGTCTTGGCTTTTTGGTGCCTCAGTTTTGAACACACAAGCAAACACCTCTACACTGAATCAAAGAACTCTGGCAACAGGTAGGAACTGGTGGAGATGTGTGTTGCTCAGGTACCATTTTTGAATTGATTTCTACATTCAGGAGTGTTATAAATGAGGAAAAGGCTGGGCAGTGCCTGGGCTTCTAACAAGCTACGACTCTAGTCCATGAACACTGTTTGGTGGGAGATGATTAGGCCAAAGAGGTGTACATAAGGGTGATGTACAAGGCATCAGGTGGAAAGAATGCTATAAGAAGTATGGTGTACTCATGTCAGCTGGTCTAATAAGAAATATCTGGAGACAGCAAAGCACTAAAAATAAACTTACACTTAAACAAGTTTAAATAAATAAATAAATTATATGCATATTAGGAGTTGTAAGTAAATAAATACACTTAGGCCTTTTCCGCACTTTGTTTTTGCAATGGGGCAGAGCGTCCTCCAGCGAGGACGTTTGCACTTGGGGGCAGACTGGGTCCGGACTACGTTCTGTAGTTCCAAACTTCAGCCCGCTCCAGAATGAGCAGAAGTGGTCACTCACCGTGCTATTGAAAGACCATTTAAAACAAGTCTTTCAACAGCATGGTGCACCCCACTCCTTGGCTGCACTCCGGTGTAGATTTGCAGGCTCACACCAGCGCGAGCCTGCAGATCTTCCAGGGGCGGGCTTTAGACTGGCGAGCTTCACTTGTTGGTGGAGAGCCTCTACCAACCGGAAGCTGCCATTTTCGTCCCCAGAGCAGAGTGTAGCGCGGCCATGCACTGCTCCGGATCAGCCTGGATCCTCCGAGGGAGCACTCCAGTCCAGTGAGTACCAAATGGGGTGATTTCTTCGCCAAGTGCGAAAAAGCCCTTAAATAAATAAACTTAAAATTAAAAATAAATGGAGAGCTTATCCCTGAACACATACAGTTGGTAATTGTTATAACTCCAAATTTAAAAATAATGTTTTACTTTCTTGTTCCTCCCAAGTAACTAAGATTGTTTTTTATAAGCCCACTAGAACTTTTAGATCATCCAGAGAGGCCATTCTCCCTGTCCCACCATCCTCTCAGATCCATTTGGTGGGAACAAAGGAGAGAGCATTCTTGTTAATTACTCTCAGAATTTGGATCTCCCTCTCTAGAGAGGCCAGGGAGGCCCCATCCTTGCTTTTCTTCTAATGACAGGCTAAGACATTTTGGTGCCAGCAGGCTTTTATGAATTGATTAGGTGGGGCCTCTTGATGCTGTTCAGGTTTCTTTTAATGCTGGTATAGTTTTTAATGCATTTTAATATAATAAATTTTAAAAAATATTTTTAACATGTAATGTTTTAACATTACAAATGGTTTGGTTTTTTAACTTTCATGTTTATAATTTTGTGGATGTTTTAATTTGTTCTTTTTTAATGTCATTAGCCACCTTGAATCCCACTGTCAGGAGAAAGGTGGGATACAGATAAATAAAATAATAATTCTAATAGTTACCTTTCACATTGTTAATTTTACAATTGTTTTTTAAAGAAATCATAATGCTACAAGCGTACCTTGTACTCGCCTCTAGTTTGCCTTGTCATCACCTCAACACTCACTACAGAGCATTACATAGCAGCATTAGGCACAGCACAAGCCGGTGAATGAACCATATGATATCCCTCCTCCACTATTTAGTGAGACTATTACAATTATAGAACAAAAGGAGCAGAGTCATATGTCGTTATAATGGAATACAATATCATTATTTGGAGAAGAAATTCGCCAATGTTGCTAATTATTTGTAATTAGTTCTTTCCAAAGTTGGGAACATTTACCCTTGGGGGTTCTAGCAGTGGTGGTGTGTATTTGTTTGTTTGTTTGTTTACTTAATATCCCGCTTTCTCCCAGCATGGGATCCAAGGTGTCATACAATATTTTAAAAACACAATACAATTAAACTATTCTTTTATAAACAAACAGATCTTATCCTATATTATCTAGTGATGCCATAAATCTAACACTACATCTTGTATTGTTATTGTCTACTTTAGATTAGAGAGCTGAGCCAAAACTAACAAAATGAATGTCAAAAGGGATAAATGTTGGGTATTATAGCTAGGCAGGAAAAAAATGAAATGCACAAATATAGGATGGATGACACCTGGCTTGAAAGCAGTACGTGTGAAAAGTATAGAGATACCTTAGTAAACCACAAGCTATACAACAGTCAATAATGTGGTGCAGTGACCAAAAAAGCCAATGGAATTCAAGACTGCATCATTAGGAGCATAGTGTCCAGACCAAGAGAAGTAGCAGTGCCAATCTGTTCTCCTTTGGTCACGCTTCACCCAGAAAACTGTCCATTTCCAGGCACCACAGTTCCAGAAGGTCAAAGCTATAGAAATCAAACCTTATGAGCAACTACTAGGGAGCTGACATCTTTAGTTTCAAGAACAGAAGACTGAGAGGTGACATCACAGTCATATTTAAATATCAGAAGGGATGTCCTATAGCAGATGGTATAAGCTTGTTTTCTGGTGCTACAGACACCAGAACATAAATCAGAGGATTCAAATTATCAAAAAAGGAAAAATTCCACCTAAACAGAAGAAAGAAGGTACTTACTGTAAAAGCTATTCAACAGTGGAATAGATTGCCTGAAGGGAAGTGGACTTTAAACAGAAGTCAAAAGGACATCTTTCAGGGGTTCTTTAGTTGTGTATTCCTGCATGGCAGGAAGCTGGATAGGATGGCCCATGAAATCACTTCCAAATCTGACTCTACAATTCAATAATTCAGCTGCTTCATCAGTTGTAAGTCTTGCGGACACCCACCCCCAGTCCACTTAACAAGATGTCCATCTTTAAAAAAAAAAGTATCACATTAAATTAATAATATTTTTAAGACTTAAAAGAAGCTGTTTCTTTAAGTTGTTCTTGTGTGCCTTCAAGTCATTTCTAACTTATGGTGATCCTAATCTGAACATATCATGGAGTTATCTAGGGATGAGAGTGTGTGACACACCCAGTGTCACCCATTCAATCAATTGGGGAACTCAAACCATGGTCTCTTGAGTTGTAGTCCAACATTCAACCACTACACCATGTTGTGGAGTGCTAATAATCTTAAGGCAGGAATTATTATCGTAACCTTCACTGCACTGAATGAAACTGGGAACCAAGTGGCAGGCATAAATGATGGCACTGAAAATAGCTTTCAAATGCTGCGGTCAATTTTCACTTCTACATCGAAGCTGCAAGTGTTTGCAACACTGGTTTGTCAAATCTAATTCAGCCAACATCTACAGAAAAACACAGAGACATAAATGGGATTATAGCAATAGTTTCTGAAGGCCCAGACAGATCAAGAGGCCAGCAACAATTTTTTGTTAGCAATGGAGTGGGAAAAGTTGAAAAGCAGTAGGATACCAAAAGCGATACTGTGGCTGAATTTAATAGCAAGTAATGTGAAGATGTGATAGAAACCTGCTGTTAGCAGCTGGTGTTTTAGGTGTGTGAATGGCCTGTGGGGAAAAAATCATTAAGAAGGGGGAAAGGAGTGATGAAAGCATGAGCAATTCCAGGGTCTGCATTATACCTGAGTTGAATCAAGAATGAATGAATCCATTCATTGGGCAAAGGCAAGAGAAGATCAGGTCTAGAAGGGACCAAGGCATCAGGCAGAGAGAAGACTGGGATGTCCAAAACAGAGCACCAGCCTTCACATGTTTACTCAGACTTGAGTTGCCAATTTCAAGGCCTGCCCTTGTTTTAACAGTTCTCAGGCAAAGCAAAGGGGGAGAAATCTTGGGCAATAGCATTATCTTGAAAGGTCTGTGTGCGCGCGTGCGTGCGTGTGTGTGTATACACACCCACACCCATACATATATGCATACACACACACACACACACACACACACACATGTACATATATACACATACACACATATATTCATCATTTGTTGTATTTTAAAAAGATATTAAATACTATACTTTGTTTAACTGTGGTTGACGCTTAATGTATCACATTTAATAGCATCACCACAAGCTGCCCCTTGTTAACAATCTCCTTATAATAGCACAGGGTTCACTTCTGGTAACATCACAAGAGGCTAGGTCTAGGTCTTAAGTTTTGGCTCTTAAAATCTCATGGCCTGGCATAGTTCTGATCTCAGACTGTAACTCAGATGTAAGTGGGTACTCAGATGTAAATGGGTACAGGACAACAAATCTCGGGGAGCTTATGGAGGACGAGGGGAAAACAGAAGTAAGGGTCCAAAAGAAGATGCCTTGACTGTTCCATTTTTCAATATCTCCTGTGGGGTGATTTGGAAGTCCCATCAGCCAAAGGCAGCCCAAGTTAAATCTGTTGGCGCTTAAGCGGTATTGCTCACTGCTTAAATGATATCAGGCTCTTAGGAATAACTCTGTGAAACCAAAGAGTTCTAGGCCCCAAACGCAAATCAATAAATGTCAAAACAAAACCAAGAATGTCAGTATTCTTCCAACATGTATTCATAATCAAGTAAAGTTTGTCTCAGTTCATTATAAAAAGTTTCCAGTTAAACTTTTCTGACAAGTTATTTACTTTCCTCCAGGAGTCATTTCTGAAATGTATATTTACATTTACGTCTCCAAGAAATATTTCTGAAATGTATATTTAAACCAGAGAATCAAGTTACCTTATTAACCACGAACAGTAGATGGAATATGCCTTTCATTGTACTTCAAAGAAATATCTGAAGCCTGTTAGTCTTACCCAGAAAAGTAACATTTGGCATAGCCTGAAATAACTTAAATGATTGTAATAAGGAAGTATGCATTCTAAATAGCAAAAACTAAATAGATAAAACATTTACAGTTTTCCATACAAAGAGTATTTATATTCTATTGCCCTACTTATCCTACCATGTTTCTTGGAATGCATGCACCATCACATTTTTTTTCCTGTAATGAAACACCACAGAAGAAATGGAAAGGGTTTATGTTACATATTATTCTTTCCCTTTCAGCATTCAAGGCTTCCTAAATTAAATCCACTTTTTCTACCTATTGATTAAATAAATAGTCAAGATGGATCATACTGAAAAAAAAATCACTTGTCGCATCCTGTCACTTTTACCTATTCCCATACTGTTGATACAGACTATGGCCATGTCCGCAGTAGACTGCTATAGCGCTATTATACCACTTTCAACATGCTATGGAAACCTGGGGTTTGCAGTTTAGGGAAGGGCCAGCTGGCCCCTCCCTAAACTGCAAACCCTAGGATTCCATAGGATGTTGAAAGTGGTATAATAGCGCTATAACAGTCTGCTGCGGAAATGGCCTATATGTGTATCATCAGGGTTTCAGGCAAGATTCAACCATGGACTATCTGGATACAAAGCATGTTATCTGCCACTGAATTATCACCCAACTCCATTATTGCTGGGACAGAGCAAACACTGAAGTTAAAATAGGGACAGTGAAGATGAACAAAGCAAATCAGCTCAATTCTGCCTGTGGCCTTTTGTCTCCCACCTTAAACACGCTTCTCAAACATGTGGTTATTGAAAGCCTAGATCTATGCAAACTTTCTTTTAAGCAGACTGGCCGACCAGCAGCCACCAATGGACTAGAGGAGGCAGCTAGTGGCCATTCAGTCTCTGTTGTTGTTAACTGACATCAAGTTGTTTTTGACTTGTGGTGACCCGATCAATGAGAGCCTTCCAAGTCACCATGGGTTCCTTGATTGAGTCTATCCACCTGTAATTTGGTTGTCCTCTTTTCCTATTGCCTTCTACCTTTCTGAGCATTGCTGTCTTTTCTGGCAAGTCATGTCTTCTCATGGTATGTTCAAAGTACAACAGTCTCAGCTTAAAACCCTCTTGGCTCCCAAGGAGAGTTCAGGTTCGATTTGCTCTTTGGACCCATTCATTTGTCCAGTGGCAGACCAAAGAGGGGAAAGAGATCGCGATTTGCCCAAGGCCGCAGGGTTTGGGGGGCGGCTCTGCCCCCTCACACACACACACACACACCCCACTAGTGCTCGCTCACTCATTTGCTCGCTCTCTCTCTCTCTGGGTGATTCTGGAGCTCCTCGCGAGGTCCTAGTCATCTCCCTCTCTCTCTGTCCCTCCCCCTCTCCCCCGCCTCTCTTCCTTGAGATGCAGCTGAGACAAGGAACTGGAGAAGTGAGGCGAGAGGGGCAGCAGGCAAACAAAGGGGGGAAAGAGGAGCCATGGAAGAAAAAGCAAACGCTGAGGCTTTCCTTGTTGCTGCCCTGTGGGACCATTTGGCATGGTGCACGTGTGGCTGTTTTCCCCTGTCTCCAGGAGAAGGAAATTGAAAGCTAAACAAGTCTTTTTTTCCGGTGGGAGTGGGATTGTTTTCAACCCCCGAGTAAGAAATTAAGATTAATGTAGAAAGGAGGAGGCAAGTGTTGGACTCCTGACTCCTGCTTGTGTTGGAGCTTTTTCTCTGCCCCCCCCCCACCACCACCTTTGGGGTCCAAACTCTGCCTTTGCTGACTTCAAGAGCAGGGGCAGGCAGAGCAGTGGGATGAAGAGCTTGCCGGGTCTGAGCAGGACGAGAGGTCACGGAAGCAGTTTTTTAAGGGTGAAAACGGGGTTGGGGGGTGGAGTGCCACACTGGTAAAGAAAGCATTCCTATTCTCCATCCCCCGCCCCATTCTACAAGCTTTCTTTGCTAAGAAACCAACAGACTAACCTAGGGCAGTCACTGTGTCTCAGCCTGATCAACCTCATAAGCCCGCGGACCTCCGGGTTGGGCAGAGGAGGAGAGAGGGAGAAAAGGAGGAGAGGAGGAGCCCTGAGGAGGTGGGGAGAGGCATTCGCCTTCCCCTGACCCCACTTTCCAGACCAGCGATGAGCCCAGCCCAGCCAAGTCTGAGGAAGGAGGGAGGGAGAGAGAGGGCCCTCACCACCGTGGGAATGCCAGCATGCCTCTGAGCACGTGCAGAGCAGCCCCTCTGAGTGCGTGTGCCCAATCACCCAATGCCAGTCGAATGGTTTTTATTTGGTATTTTGGATAGGTCCTCCCTCCCTTGAGCGGGGCGGCAAACTCAAGGATCGCCCCCAGGTGGCAGAAGCTCTCGCCAGCCGCTACATTTGTCTTTTTGTTAGTCCGTGGTATTCACAGAACTCTTCTCCAACATCCTGTTTCTAATGAGTTGATGCTGTTCCTATCAGCTTCTTCATTGTCCAGCTTTCACAACCAAACATATAAATCAGAAATATGATGGCACTCAGTCTTTACTCTGGGGAAACCAGACAGGGGCATTGTCATGTTTGAAGGTTGTTTGTACATGGGGCACTGTGTTTTCTTTCTCACAATCCGGACAAAGCACTCCTTGTCCTGATTTGTTCTCTCTCATTTCCTGAATGCAGCTATACATTTTTCATGGTGCAATAAATACAATAACGTAAAAGAAAATGGGTTGCTGTAACACCATTTATTGGTGTGTGGAGAGAAGCTGACCTGAGTTGCTGGTAACTTGTGAGAGTGACACTACAACAAACAGCCTGATCTGGTTTCCCCTCCCCCCTTTGTCACAGATTTCACTTTCTTTTAAAAAGATAATCAGCCCTGAAAATGTTTTTTAGGGACCTCCTCTGAGCTGTCATCTTACTATATTCCTGTTCAAAATTGTAATCTGAAATAAGGCACAATTTACTGAAATCAAGGGTATAACAAAAAAGTGAAACACGCTGAAGTTCAGCACTTGAATTGTAGATGTGTCAAAAGGGGGTAACTGTTTGCCTTCACTCATCACATGTTCCCTGTGCACATGCAGACACATAAAGGGTTCGGTGTTGACTGAAAATAATGTGGACTGATACAGAATAAGACAAGGGGAACTTAAGTATAGAACAATAAGGAACAGAAGAAAACTGAAATTGTCAAATTTGTTCATGCCTAAGTTAAATCATATTGGTTCTTCTACATGGGAATAATCTACTAAAAACAAGAAAAGAAGAAACAAAAAGAAGAAATAACCCATAGCAGATCCTCTTAGCATCAACAGAAAGACAGCAGAAGTTTTGTCATAACAAATAAAAGTTAACATTCCATCATCAAATACTCTCTGTTGACCTCCTCCTTAATGTGGATAGACTAAAGTGGATGGCCATCCTATGGAAACCTGGGATTTTTAGTTCACTGAGGTGCTTAATCACTCTGGGTGAGAATACTAAATATCTCATGGCTATTAAAGGGGAATTTTAGCCCTATAATTGTGCAGTATGAATGGTCCCCTGGACCCTCATATTGTAACTTTCCCCATGCAACTTTCTCATTTAACTGGATTTGCTGACACAAAACTTCTGACCACGAACTAAAATGCAGGCTGTCAAATGGCTCAGTTTCATAATGAAACTGGTGGATGAGCTTTATTCATGCTCTACTTGGCACAAATTACCAGCCATATAGTACTCCTGCATCTGAATTACAATGGTTTGATCTACCCATCTTGAATTTTTAGACTTTAAAAACAATTGTTTAGAAAGAGGATGTAAAGAATACTTCAAGGTGCAAAGCAGCAAGTCAAATATTATAAACCAAAGGAAAACAGAGAAGTCTTTATGTTGAGAGGATAAAAGATTTATCAGATCCAACCAAACTCATCCAAAGAGAAACCCCATAAGAGACTGTCATCTGTTGCCTCTGAACTCAAAGATTTATTCATTTTCGAAATGGAAATAACATATTTCTTCAGATGTAGTTGGACTATTGTTTCCACCAGCCCTAGTCAACACAGTCATGGAGAGGAATAATGGGCGTTATAATATTGCAATGTCTGGAAGGCTGCATTATTCCCGCCCCTAGTGTACAGGTAAAGAATATGAAATTGAAAATCTGTTATTTGTAATGTAACTCATCCAGGAACTCTCTAGATAACCTTAGACTGCCATCAGGGGGAGCAAGAGACCCTCAAGTGGTAGATGTTAGAAGATAAGAAGTGGCAATAGCAACCCCAATACAGGTGGATTTGTAACCTTGGTTTTCTCTAATGTTGGCTTTATGGCCACTCCCTCTGTAGCTGCTAAGGGCTGCATAGGAGCCCACCAGGTTCTGGAGCCTATTTCAGACAGAAGTACAACACTGGGAGAGCTCCTATACAACTTGGGCCAGATGCAAAAGGAGTGGCTATAAAGCTGAGAGGCGATTCACAGACTCCTATGGCAATAGATTCCTGCCCCCAGATGTTCCTCTTATGCCCAAAAGCTTTCCCTATTCTTCCAACCAAAAATAGCCACAACAGGACTGGTGTTTCAAACAGTGTCTTGTCACTTGCCTGGAAGGCCAGTCTGTCTAGAACAAGGATGAGAGAAGAGTTTTGGAAAAGAATTGTCTTTTCTTCTATCTTCCCCTTCTTGCCTCACCTCTCCACCTCTCAGTCCCATGGGAGGTCGGGGTAGGTGGAGCAGGTTGACAGACATGTTGTTTTCTGTTCCGGGCTAGCAAGCCATAATCTGCAAAACCTGGATAGAATGTCTAAAGTGAAAGGCAACATCGGCAGAGAAAAAATTATCCTGTCTTCCAGCACATTAGACAGAGTTTGATTGATTACTCTAGAGACAGAGAGAGCCTAGAGGAATGAATGGTGGTGAAGACTTTGAAGACAAGATGGCCGGGGGTTTGTAGGGGTTAGACTTCAAGTGTATATAATTCTGAAATGGCAACACTCATGGCCGGAAAAAAAACAACTTTGTTGTGATGACAGGATAAAATGACGAACAATTTCAGTTTAGAAAAGATATGACTGTGTTTAACTTGTAATGGTGAGTGGTCTGAGAGGAAAGCCTCGTTGTCAGACTATGTAAAAATTATAAAGAATAAAATGAAAAAGAAAGGGGACTAGGATGACGTAACCCCAAATCTGCAACATGCCAAGCCTGCAGTCCTAAACACATTTAATCTGGAGTAAGTTTCATTTAACAAAGTTGGACTTAGTTCTAAGTAGAAATGCACAGCATTACATTGGAGGATTTAAGCAACTATAAGTAGATTAGCCTCTCAGGTGGTATATGGTGGCAGGATGTACCAAAGGCTATGGGGATAGAAACAATATTAACAACATCTGGATAGCAGACAAAACAGATACAGTTGCCTACTTACAGAAATCTACACCAAGGTGAATTGATAGTATTTCCACTTAAGTTATGAAAATTGTTTAAGGATTTGCATATTTTAATTTAAACTACCCTATGCAAATTTGGGCTTTTTGGGGAGGACTCATTGCTGATCTGAGCAGGTTGGCTAACATAACCACCTCCTCCCAGTATACTAGGGATGGCACAATTGGGCAGAGCTTAGGTGTTTTTTCCACTGGCCATGTTCACTGGGGTATTTGGGAAAATGTAGTCCCAAAGAGTAACTTTTCTAGGTTCTGCAACTGGGATAGGACACTGATTGAGGAAGAAGCCTGAGGTAGCCAGCTTGTATGACTCACATACCAATGCTTGTGTACTGTTGTGTTCATGGGATACAAGCTTTTGCTGCTGCCACAGCATTTAAATGGGCAGAAAGCATGTCCTTGTCTGACACGTGGCACAGATAACTCTGTCCAACTACTCTATCACTCACTCATTGCAACAAGCAAGCAAAGGAGCAGTTGGAGAGAGTTGTCTGTGCCACATGGTAGGGCCGTTGTGGATGCCTTAAACCTACCTGCCACCCCCTGCCGCTAGAGGAGAAGATGCGGTCATGTCACTGGTGGCAAAGTAAGATCCCGCTGTCAGCCCAGCTGGTTTCTACACAAGGAAGGTGTCATCTTGTCTTTCATTTGAGGGAGTAAAATGTCTTAGGCCTCCTTTGCCTCAATCGTTCTATCTGTTGCATTGGGATTATAGTTCTAATTAGAATACTAAGTAAAAAACCTGATGTAGGTGATATACTTTGAATATATAAAAAGTAGTGGCTGGAATCACGTTGGTGACATATGTATGTGTTACCTAGGGTTACATGCATGTGCATGTTCTTCTATAGCCTTATTCCAGGAAGCCATCCTGTAGCTCCCTAAGAAACTTCCCTTGTCCCGCAAGCCTGGTGAAAAGGCCAGGTCCATACTTCCTCCACCATTTAGTGGCCAGGGAAGCATGTGGTGGCCCAGGCAAAAGCCAACTGTTGCTAACAGAAAAGAGCAGACAGCTCCTTCCTGCATCTCCACCATACTCATTGGAGATCTGGAAGGTGAGCAGCTGCCTTTTTCTCTTGGCTACAGAAGTGCAGATGGCTGCTGCCCAGGCAACCTTCCCCCTTCTCCAGCTACTGAATGGCTTTGAAAATATGCACCTGCCTTTTCAAGCAGGTTTGAGTGCTTAGGTATTAGTACCCTGAGTATCCATTCCTGGGAATAGCCATGTAGGCCGATATCCTCCACCTGGCGGGATATAGCATCTTCACCAATGCACTACTAGTATATTGTTGCTGGTTGGTAGAGCAGGTTACAAAGGATGGCTGAGATCCTGCATTGTCTACTTAAAACCACCAGCCCAACCCTCCGAACCTACCTTAACAGCCAGCAGCCACACTAAGCAACAATGATGTAGACGCAAATTGATTGACTTGGACTCATGTTAGATTTAAGTCACTTCAGTGACTCGACTCAGACTTGACTTGGCAAAAATTACACACTGACTCAACTCTACTTGAGACTTGCATATTTTTAGTGACCGACTTTCTGTCCTTGGTTCAGTGACATAATGCTTGAAGCTTCAGTAATGGGAAATAAGAAGGATACTATTCCCCACTTCTGAAGCTGCAGGTGGAAAAATCATAAATGTGGAGGGCTGATTCTATTTAAATTGTTAAAACTGACTTTACTGCCTCTGTCCAGAAATTCTGGAATACAGGTTGGTGTATAAAGTTGACGCCCAGCTTTGAGATTCGACTTGAAAGTATCTTGCGAGGACTAGAGACTTGAAGTAAAAAACTTAAATACATCACTGCTAAGCAATGAATCTGTTCTGCTGCTGATCAGAGCACAGCTGTGTTACTGCAGTTCCTGAGCCGCACTTGGGGTGACATTAGATATTACTCTGATATCAATAATTTGGCCTCCCTCACCTATTCCTTCCCACGTGCTTGCCAGGCCCCCAGACAAGCACGCAAACAGGCTCAGTCGCTAATCACTGGAATACTCAAACCAAATACAGGCTGGCCAGAACTAGCCAAACTGCCGCTTCAGGAGACCTCATGGCAAGTACCCTCATCAGGTATGCACACTACTTACAAAGAACTCCCTGTCCCGAGCAGGCAGCTTGATTAGAAGAATCCTCATCTGTCAAGTACTCTGGGTTTGCATACTGTCTACTCTATTGTCAATTCGGACCTAACTCAATCATGCTAAATTCTGACCTTTCAGAGGCTTTGTCTCCAGCCTGAAACTCATTGTTTCCCCCAAGTACAGACTAGCCTGTGGCTACATTGTCCCCTATAAAAACCCCTGACTTTGTGAGCTTCCTTGGATTGCTCCCGACTTCCATCCAACCTTGCTGCCGCTTTGCTTGGCGAGCCTTCCCCTCAGTCCCATGTACTGAGACTCCATATCTCCAAACTTCTGCTGCAGACTACCCAGGCTTCAGGACAAGTGTAATATTACCCAAACCAACAACTCCTCTAAAAACCCCTCTATCCCACTCAAACCTTTATTTCTTTAGTTCTCTGCGTGAGTGTGTTGCATACACTGTTTGACTGTATTTTAATAAAAACCACAATTATTATTTCAATTCTGTTTGCTCCTTGACTTGGCCAGACCCCGTAGACATTGGGTTAAAGATCTCGCTCCGTTGCCCTGCCTCTCGTATTGCTAGCTTGTGCTCTTGGCTAATTTCCCCCAACTTGTATAATTGAAGTGCATTTAGGTGTCCCTCCTGGGACCCCCAGAAAACAGGGTAACAGCTGGATGATATTTCCAGCCCCTTCCTGCCAGCAGGTAACAATCAGAAGTAGGATCCTGGCTCCAGTTGCTTATTGGAGCCTTGCTTGCTGGCAGGAGGGAGATGGAATCATCATCCTGCTCTACTCAATTGGTAGCAGAAGAGACCACCATTATTCAGTGCAGCTGCTGACCGTTAAGGCATGCTTAGAGGGGCATTCGTGATTGTGGCAGTAGTGCCCCAATCATGAACATGTAGTATTAGTGAATACAGAGCAATTGCAGATCTATAACTCTAGGTTATGAATTAATAACACCAAAACAGGATGCAAGATGACAGGAAACACACAAACCAAATATGGCCTATTGGGATTTCTTCCGTAGCCCAAAAGCTTCTTCTGTTGTTATTTTTATCAGTGATTGGAGATAAGAAGATATTAAAGATATTAAAATTTCAAATACCTGCATAGAACTGGGTTTTGGTTTGCAGGCAGAAATGTTGTTACATTGCAGATTGCTTCTAAGCAAACTTCCATAGAATTGAGCTGAGCTTCATATGCTTAATAGGAAAATACCCAAATTAGGCAGAATTAGATGTGTCCCTGGTCACTGTACTTTGCGGGGGGGGGGGGCATTCTTTCTTTGGTCTCTTCCCACACCCTTACCTCTACTCAGTAATCGAAAAAAGCCCTTGAGATTCTTCTCAAAGACTGTCCAAAGTTGGTACTGGAGGCCAAGTGATAGAAGACTGCTTTTAGAAACTGTTCTGAAACTTCAGCAGATCCAAAATGCAGCAGCCAGGCTGTTGGTCAGGGCTGAGTACAAAGATCATGTGATTCTCCTATTGAAACAGTTCCATTGACTACTGGTCCATTTCTGGGCAGAATTTGAAGTACTCATTTTTATCTTTAAAGTCCTATACTGCTTCGATTGTGAAAGATTGTTATCTCCTTGTATAAACCACTATGAGCTTTAAAATCTGCAGGGGAAGGTTTTCTCTCAGTTGCGCCACCTTCACAGGCCATTTCCACACTACACTCTTATAGCGTGATTATTCCACTTTCAACATCCTATGGAATCCTGGGGTTTGCAGTTTTGGGAGGGGCCGGCTAGCCCCTCCCAAAACTGCAAACCGCAGGATTCCATAGGATGTTGAAAGTGGAATAATCGCGCTATAAGAGTGTAGTGCGGAAATGGCCACAGACACAGTTGGTAAGGAGTTGTGAGAGAACTTACTCTGTGGCTGCTCCCAAGTTGTGGAACTCCCTTCCAGTTGGCCCCCTCCCTGCTCTCTTTCTGCCTGCAGCTGAAAACACTTTTATTCAGGCAGGCCTTTGAATTTTAATTATGGAGCAGTAGTGTACATGTAAAGTGGTGTGCTGTATTTTTAAAAATCTTTTACTGAAACTATGTTTTAAGGATGTTTTGAGTGTCTTTAATTGTTTTTATTCATATTTTTAATAATCATATTTAATTTTTTTTTGAACTTTGGTAAATTAATGTTTTAGCTGGATCTCTTTCAAATTAATATAAGCTGCCTTGAATCCCATTTTAGGAGACAGGCAGCACATAAACTAGAAAGACAGATAGATTCAGATTTCGCCAGATTATCTGAATAACTTCAAGCCTAAAAATTGCTTCAGGGTCATTTTATTTTGTACATAAACAGTTACGTTTAGATGCAAATATGGTATATTTTTCTTCCTCTTCCACTGTGTAGGACCAGCAGGAGATCTAAATGGCATATCTAAAAGCTGCTGTTGCTTTGTACGAACAGAGCTTTCTGGGATTAGGGGAATCCCTGGCATACAGCCTTACTGTAATTGTTTGTAACAAGGATTAAGCAGACCTTTTGCCTTTTGACTGTTTTTCTGTTAGGATGAACATATGGTACATGAGATTTTCCTGCCTCTGACCCATCTGCCACTGACTCATCTGAGTACAGGGTCTTTTTTAACACCCACAGGAACTTCCTAGGATTCTGAAGGCAGACATAGTTGCATCCCATATCAAGGTGATTCAGCTGAGCTAATTTAACTCTCACAGAATATCCTGTAGGCAATATAAAATACTTTTAAAAATCATCCAATTTAACAATGCAGCTCTGTGAATGTCTATTCACAGGCAAGTTCCAGTGAATTCCCAAGTATGTATAAAATTGCAACCTTAGCTCTTTTGCAGACCAGAAAACGGCACTCATTTTCAATTCCTTCTTTTCTTTTCTTTTCTTTTCTTTTCTTTTCTTTTCTTTTCTTTTCTTTTCTTTTAAGATTTATTGGGTTTTCTCATTTTAATCATTTTTTACACGGAAACTATATTTTAGAATATATTACTCCAACAATTGTTGTTGTTGTGTGCCTTTAAGTCATTTCAGACTTATGGTGACCCTAGAGCATACCTATCATGGGATTTTCTGGGGCTGAGAGTGTGTGCCACACCCACTGAATTTCTATGACCAAGCAGAGAATCAAACCCTGGTCTCCAAAGTGGTTACAACAATATTTCCTCTCACATTCCACTGGTGAATAGAAATGTATTCCAACCTTTTTAATTCAGGGGAAAAGGAAATTTGGTTTGCAGTCCATATGACAGTAATGAGCAAACTATTCCTATAGTTTCCTTGGATCCCTGAGAAACGAAGTCCAACAGTCATAGCTCTCAATTTTTTTTTAGCACAGGGTTGAAATCATGTGGAGCTCTAGTCCCAACAGTCCTAACCAACATAAGTAATGGTGAGGAATGCTGGAAATTGCAGTCCAACAACATCCAGAGGGCCAAATGATTCCCACCTCTGTTTTAGCATTTCAGAATATGGTTAATACAATAGCTGACCAGTGAAATCTAGACACATGGCCAGAAATACTAATTAATATTATCTTCATATATAAATCTCTTGGTGGGTTAACTGTGAAATTAAGTTATGGCTGCACAAGAAATAGCATTTGGATGGTTACCCCAATGTAATTAGAGCTCACTACTTTAGAAAAAAAATTCCTTAAACTGTAAGCTGAAGAGGAAATAGTGGCTGAATGACACCAACAAATTGTATTGCATTCAGACTCATGTCCACAAAGCATGATAGAATATTGTCCCAGCAAGTGAATTTTGTACCACTTATTATGTTTCCCTTCTTGTGCACTAGTATTTCAATATCACAAACCAAGTGGAAACACTGGGCATTATGTCCTCAAGAATTACTGTTTTGTCATATTCATCCTCTCTAGCAGTGTCTGAATGGGGGCTATTTGGCAAAAGCCACTGATGGTCTGAAGATGATGGTAATGATGGCAGTGAGGATGAGGGTGACTTCTAAAGCCACTAAATTCAGGAACAAATGGTTTGCTTGAAGAAGGATCCATTTTACTGCAGTTCCATTATATTTCACTGATGGCAAATGTACTCATACAAAAGCCCTAAGGGTAAGGAAGAAAATCCGTAAGAGAATCTTTTCACTCTTGGATATGTGAAAGAGACAGCAGTCTGTAGTAGTTAAGGGATAATCTTGTATTTTATGTACTCTCAATTAGACTTGATTCAAGTGTAGTAAGTCACTGTCTGTGACTGACAGTGGCTGATATCTGGGTTTTTTTAAAAAATGCCATGATATAATGGATCACAAGATCTTCTGTTAGAGACAAAGCCTACACAGGGGCCCCGCAACAAAGTGAAGTAGCAAGGAAGGGATGTGTGAAACTGACCATTTTTGGTTTTGTCAGCTTCTCTCTCTCTCTCTCTCTCTCTCTCTCTTTTTTCAAACTTAAATTCAATTCATCATGGACATTGCCTTTTTTAAAAAAAAGGTCACATGAACATTTGAAAAGATTGCACGGTTTTCATTTCTTTGTTCTTGAATGAAATTTAAAAATAATATACATATTTTTGCAAGCAGTGTTCTCAATACAATGCATTTTTTTCATGTTATCAACACTGAGAAACAAACACTCAGCATAAACATTCTGGCAACAAGTGGGAATTAACATATGAGAAGTATGAGCTGTCTGATCCAGCCTGGTCAGCACCTTCTTATGTCCAAAGTACTAAAAAATATTGAAAAAAAGTGTGTCATTTCTATTCTGCAAAAAGCAGGAGTATCCCAATGCATTTTTCAAAGGTGAGTCTTGTACTTTTGTTCAAGGTAAGTTCACATTTGGTCATGCTGAAACCAGCCTATTTAATATATACACCATGCTGAGAAACTGTTATCTTGATTCATATTTTTGGTGATAGTCTGGTCCTTATGAATACATCTCAGTTCAGCAGTCTCCTGTTTTGCTTTTCAATTTTTGCAGCTTACATGCTCAGCCCAGGGATTTTGTGATCAGTACCAGAACCATGTTTAAAAAAAAATTATTTGTGATCCTCCCGGCCTTCCATTCTTTTCCCCAGCAAGCTAATTTAGCTGGGGAGAAGAAACTGTTTTAGTTACTGCTATTATTATCATTCAGGATCAGAAATCCTGCCATCTGCACTTTGAGATCTAGCAGCAGATCCCAAATCTACCTCCTGCCTATCCTAGAACTAAGGAATGGAGTTTGGTACAAAGCTAAAAGTACTTAAATCTTTCTAAAATATACTCCTTGCTCCCTCTTCTCCAATTTTCTCCTGAGGGAAATGGGGTGAAAAGTAAACTAAATCAAATTTGCTTTTTTATCCTTGCTCCCTCTAGAAAACTGAACCCTGTATCCCTGAGTAGCCAAAGCATAGACAAAGGCCATTTCCGCACTACACTCTTATAGCACGATTGTTCCACTTTCAACATTCTGTGGAATCGTGGGGTTTGCAGTTTAGGGAGGGGCTGCCCAGTCCCCCCTAAACTGCAAACCCCAGGATTCCACAGGATGTTGAAAGTGGAATAACCGGGCTATAAGAGTGTAGTGCGGAAATGGCTAAAGTTTAATAAAGAGGTATGGAAAGACGCATTGGGCTACAATCCTGGAGACCAGGGTTAAATTGCCTGCTCAGCCATGGAAACTCACGGGGTAACCTTGGGCATATCACATACTCTCAGCCCCAGAAAACTATGTAATAGTTTCACCTGAGCGTCACTATAAGTTAGAAATGACTTGAAGGCAAACAACAACAACGACGGAAAAAAAGTCTTTATTTAGATAAGATAGATAGCATCAGGCTAGTAAGGCATCATACAACTTGGAACGCCTCTCTGGGCAGTTAAGAAGCTGTAGAGTTGTTGTTGTTTTTAAGTTACATCTACTTAACTTTGGAACTGACAACCTGCTAGGAAACCTAAAAATAAATACTGACACTCCTTAACTAAATGGCCCCTTGTAACTTACATCATCTTCATCTTTATTATTATATTCCTTTATAGCTCACCTTTTTCATAGTTTGGGACTCAAGGCAGTTTACAGCAGCTAAAACAAACATAGCTAAAAGTTACCTTGTACAAAAGTTTTAAATGTTAATAAACTATCAGTAGAGTTAAACCCAATTGAAAACATGGCCATTAAAAAGAAAACAACAAATTGGATAACACAGCCCATTATGCAAGGCCCATTCCATTTGAGCAGCCTTCAAAGGACTGCTGAAACAAAAACATCTTTGCTTGCTTGAAGAAAGATAGTAGGAAGGACACCACACTAACTGCTCTAGGAGGGAGATCCAGAGCCTGGGAAAAGCCACCAAGAACACCCTCTCTGTGTTACAGTGATACTTAAACAAAAGTAGATATTCTGTCCTCAAGTTTTCCATGGTCAGAAAAGCCAGGAGTCTAGCCTTTCAGGGTCCCAGCCTCTACCAGTCCTTTCTTAAATTCATGCCAGTGATACAAATCAGAACAGGCATGAGAGAGAAGAAAGGCAAGAAAAGCTGTCTTAAAAACAGTGGTGGAGCTTGGAGTGTGTGGAAGGGGGAAGGGGTGTGGCCACGGCACAAGGGGCATGGCCACAGTGCATGGGGGCATGGCCAGGACTCATAGGGGTGTGGCTAAGGGCCAGGACACCCCCAAACATTGCCACCCAGGGCAATCCGCCTCATCACCCTCCTGTACCTACGTGACTGCTTTTAAAAAAAAAACTCTGCCCCCCTCCATTAAAGGTTCCATATGTTTTGACATCTTTCTAATTCCCACAAAGCTTGACTGGCAAAGGGCAATTCCTCTCATCTTACATAATTGTGTTCCTTAAGTAGTTATATTTGTTAACTGGGTGGATCTGCATAGTCGCTGGGTAATGGCATATCACAACCTTACTTCCTTCATGCTTGCTGTATCCATGGTCTTTTTCCTCTTTCCTCCAGTGGCTACTCTGGAGTCGTTACGTCATCCTAGTGCACCAACAGTTTACTGCATCAATCTCCCAGAGGGATTCTGGGAGCGGTAATCCAAAAAAGGAACATTTCCAACCACTGGTAGAATTAAAAAAAAAAAAAAAGATTACAAGAGATCTGAGCTATTGCTCCTGACTGTAAACACTTTCAACTGAACACAAACATATTTACTGACTGAAACTTGACACTACAAGACCTTTCTTCTTAAAAGCGTGTCAGCTCACACCAGACTTTATATCATGGGACGTGAGACATCTGCTTAGTGGCTGATTATAAAAAAAAAGAACCAGGGTTCCATGAGATAAGAATTAAGCTGTTCCCTAAGTAAAATATACAGACCTTGGGCCTTTTGAACAGAGGCCAAATAGACTGGGTGGAGGTCCATTGAAGCCATAGTTTGAAGTGCAGCCATCACAAATTCAGACTGCTCACGAAAGAAAAGAAAAGAAAAGAAAAATACTTCAGTTTAAAGAACAGCTTCCTTAGCCATCGCTTTAATGTTGCTGTACAGGCTATGTTGCATTCCTCACAGCCCAGCACTTGTGATTATCAAAGCGAGTATGTTCAAAACAATTGTAGGAGACAGAGGGCATCATGGAGGCACAAGCACTCCTTGCTGTTTCAGTGTGTTCCCTTAATCTTAGTTCTTGTCAGCATCTAGCAAGGGAAGTGTGGCACAAGCCTCATTTTAAGTACTTGTTCAGATGGGGGGAGCAGTTTTATTTTATTTTATTTTTAATTTTTTTGCCCAATTTTTTTCCATAGCAAGCTAAGGCATCTGATAATATCTCAACTGCTTATCTGCTCAATGTTCATTTTAAGGCAAAATTTCCTGGATGTCATTAATCTGATTGGCTCAGGCAAGTATTGAGACCAAGGTCAAAATGTATTCCACCCACTGACCAGCCTTCAGTGTATATGACTTTGGGAGAATGAATAATCATCATCATCATCATCACCACCACCACCATCATCAACCCTGCTGGTAATAACATGTATCTTAGCCATTATCATATTGGATTTAGTAAGATTTATCTCAGAATGAATCTACATAGGATAACAATATTACAAACAATGGCCGGAATCCCGTTGGGGACATACATCTTCGTAAGTGGACATGCATCTACAGGAATTAGAATTGGACAGTTCTGTAATGTCCATATCCAGAAAATGGCTGCTGTTATGTTGTTACATAGAGAAGCCAACAAAGTGACCGATATACATTGGGGCCAATGCACAATAGGACATCAAGACCAATGCATGAAGACCAATGCACATCATTGTGCATTGGGACACCACCTAGGGAATATCAATGTACATCTTCTCAATTCTCTAAGAGGGTTTCCTAGCACCTCTGCTGCAGAACTAAGTATACATAAAGTTATGTAATGTCCAGCATGATAGAGCGTTCCTCCACAGTAAACAAATGTACAACCAACCAACCAACCAACCAATAGATTTCTTTAAAAAAAAACAAAACTGGGGAGTAAAAAAAAAAAAATCTTGTATTAGATGAAGTTATTGTATCATCTCATTTGAAGAATACCTTGGTTTGAGCCGCTTCTGAAGGAAGATGTTAGTAGCCGTACATCTGACACAGATTTTGATATGGTTTGAATGGCAAAATTTAATTTAAGGACAGCTGGACAAGAGGAAGACACTAAACACATGCACTACAAAGGTAGGCCAGAAAGCTCCTCCAGTCAGCCAAGTCATTGTCAAGAAGTTACCAAGTAGCTGCAGCAATGACAGGCTTAAGCTGAGCTGTAATAGCTCTGCTATCAGATAATAGCAATTAATGGTTTCAACCTTCTTCCCATCAGCCTGACAATCTCCCTTATTGTACCCAAGCCTGTCCACTATTACAGAGCTATCATGATATCTACTAAGTTTCTGTCACCTAAAAATAAGACCACCAACTCATTCCAGACCCCATTATACCTGTTGCAAACTCCTTTGTTTATTTGGCCAGAGCCATTTACACACATGCCTTCCAGGTAGATTTTGGATATAAAAATCCTTCATTTCAACCAGTTAGTTGCAGTACATCAGATGCTGGACCCTGATTTGTACTGCCCTTAGAGACAAGCCTAAGCCACATCACTGTTTCTTCACTGCTCTTCTAGATTGATAATTATTACCACAAAACCCTGAAACTTCACTATCAAACTTTTCCTTCCTTTCCTTCAGTTAGTTCTTGTGCAAATGCAAGCCTGTTTTAATCTTGTGAGTGTGTGTGATTGAATTCCCCTCAATAAACACATTTTAGTATACTTTTGAGTCTCTGGCTGGTTTTCCTGCAGGGATCCCATAAACATTGGTTGAAAGATCCTGCTAGTTACCCTGTCTCCTGCACCTTCTTAATTACAACTAACTAATTCTCCATTTTTGCACAAAGGTGCAGGCACTGCTGGAGGACCTCAAGGGCACCCCACCTTTTGGGATAACAAAGGTTTCAGAGTAGGAGCATGGTCCCCATGGAAGCCCAGAGTTAATGAATAAAACTACCCCCAAGAGACCATTAATAATGATCCTTTAATCATGATTAAAGCACTGAGGAGTATAGTAAATGTAATTGTAAAATTACATTTTGAAGAAAAGGTGTTTGAATGCTAAAGAATCTTGCTTTTGTTTTTTGATTTTTAAAGCTGCTTGTTTTCCATTAGATGCCTGTTTTCCATTAGGTAACATCAACAGGAATCCTACAATTTTCAGTTGATTCCAAATGCAAAGAAATGATAAAGGTTGAAGAGAATATGATGCAATACAACCTGGGCATTTGCCGTTCTGCCATAAAGCAGAAACATAACTTGGAATTATCAGACCTTGAATGTCTGTATTTTACTCAACGTTAATCATCTTCAGCATGATTGTTATCTTGCTGTCTCTTCTATAATCAAGAATTGCAAAACAGAAGAGGGAATTCTGTCTAAAAAGAGATTGTATGGAGAATTCATTTGAAAAACTTACTCTAAAAGATTTAATACCAGGCAAAGCAGATGGTGTCATTGTTTGTGAGCTCCTCAGACAAGACAAGATACAGACATAGTCTACCGCAGAGCTGGTTCTTACTCGGAGTACTCTCTTTTTTGACCTTGGAATGATGAAGTGCTGAGTCAGCCTTGCCAAGAATCAAACTTTTCAGGAAAGAAATATGTTTCATCATTATGTGAAAGAGGAACCAACAATGAAGTGCTTTGGAATTCTTCTCCAAAAGCTGATTAACTGATCAAAGTTGAAACAGTTGCTAAAACTAATTACTACATATACTCCTGCATAAGTCTAAAATTTTAGTCAAAAGTTCAATCCCAGAAACCTGGGTCATCTTATCCATGGATCAGTGTAAATACCATGCCTTAACTTTTATCAAAAAAGGAACCATCCCCTTCTCTGAGTAGAGAAAGGTGAGAGCTTAGTCCATCCTGGGAGAACCTAAAAGAAGAACCCACCGCCCTCTGCTCTCTCTGCCATGGCACTGCTTTTGGCCTTTTTGAATGCGGGGAAATGGTGGTAGTGGCTTTTTGGCACTTCCCTTTAAAAGCTAAGAGAGTAGAAGTCATTGGCGCATCTTTTAGGTTCTCCTGGGATGGATTAAACTCTCACCTTTTGCCACGCTACTCAGAGAAGGAGACGGCTCCTTTTTGATATGAGTTAATACTGCACTTTAACTTTTATTAAAAAAAAAAAGGACCATCCCCTTCTCCAAGTAGAGTGATGAAAAGTTATTTTGTATGCCTGGATGGGAAAATGGCAGTAGCCAGAATGGCTGATGCCCTGTGGCTCCGCTGGTGCTTTCTGCTCTCTGTGAAATGACTTAGACTTACACATGAGGTCAACTTATATATGACTGCACATGTTGTAGGCAGTTATCCTCCACACATTTCTTACTATGATTTATGCCCAACTAAACACAGTGGGACTTAAAGCAAAGGACTCTACTGGAAGAGGGCTAAAAACAGTGCAATCCAAAGAATCATGCCTATATATCAGACTGTTTTTGGCATGTACTGTCTATAGATATCTTGACTTTAGCATGGGAGATCTGAATGGAAAAACAGCCTTTCATTTGTGCAGCCAGTTTGTTGGGCACAGCTGCATATTTCTGCCCATATTGTAACGTTCATATGACTCACACAGTCATAGGATTCCTGCAGACCCAGCCTTAGTGTTGACCAAGGTGAGCTACAAGGCTCAGACTGTACATCAGACGAGGTGGTGGATCACCCCTCCCATCTATGGACCAACGCTGCCACTGCTCCACCACCATGCCCCACCCAGCTTTCACCAGCTTTCTGACTTTTCATTGGCACTTTGCTCCTGCAGCACACAGCTGAACTGGTTTAAACACATTTGCTACAACAAAGTGGACACCAACACCTCTGTAGAGCTCTCCTGAATGCCTGTGCATTTCTCTGAGAAAACGGTCCATCAGAGTGAAGCGCTGTGAGTAATGTGACTCACAGAGAATGTGAGAGGGGCTGCCATGATGACAGCAAATACTGAAGTGTTGCAGTCTGTTATTTTTTTTATCAGTATTTTTATTTGTTTGAACAGTATTTGCAGCAATAAGTAATGGCCCAGGCATTCTCAGTGGCCACCTCATTCATTATGCTTCACTGTGGAGAAGAGCTACTTCCTCCATGCAACACACTAAGGGGTATAATGGCCACAGAGATCCCTGGGTATTTACACTATTGCTGGGGGGGGGTAATTATTTAAGAGGATGCAAGGAGAAGAGCAGATGACAGAACAGGACAGTTCAGGGAGGCACAAAATCTGCCTCAGGTTGCAGTAAACCTTGCACCACTCCTTTTCCTGGATATGGTCTGTCAACATGAACAGAGAAGCACATTGCTAATCAGAACCATTAGGTGTTAGTTTTGACTGGTGGTGGATTGGGCTCAGTATCTTTTAAGTATGAGGAATATTATGAAATTGACTGTAGTAAACCAGTTAGTACACTGACCACCGCTAATGATAACATTTGCCTGGGAAGCAGGGTTAACCTCTTGTCCCCTGCACTTTGAGGCAGGGGACAAAATGACATCACTATTCTTCTGCTTCTCTGATCCTCTAGCAAACTGCAAGGGGATAGGAAAGAGTCCCTACGGACCAATCACCTCCCTCTCTCATTCCTTCTTCCTCTCCTTCTATTGCTGTTTTATGTCCATAGCAGCAGCCCCATAGGACTTGACAGCTGCCTTGGGGTGGAAGGCACAAAGTTGCACATATAAAGCAATTAAGCTCTCCAAACACTATCTAGGATCTCAGCCTTTATCCTTCTGAATCTTCCTTGAACTTTAGCACAATTACAATATTTTGGACGTATCACTGTGTTTTTTCTTGGCTGAAGACATCATTACTAAAGAGATATCTAGATTAGAGGCAGAGATAGAGATTAGCTGGACTGAACTGCAGCTATAGATGCAAGCATGGATTTGGAGTTGAAACTGTACCAAAATGTGCTGGGATGGAAGGGGAATGCTATACTAGCTGTTAACATTGCAGTAATTGATAGGAATTACCTGGGAATAGCTCAGATAAGAGCATCATTGTTTAGATCTTAAAGATAAAAGTGGTTGGCAATGAAAACTGCCACATCTTAACATATTTGGCTAGTCTGGATTATCATTGGAATTTATCACTGATTTTACCAAAATAGATTTCCCAGTTTTATTTGGGAAAGATTTTTCCAAAGAGATTTGACACATACATATACATACACATACACACACACATCCCATACCCGATATTCTATCAAATGATTCTGAATGTTTCATGAATCAGTTCATCTTCAGAAGTGCAACACTGGGAACAAAAGTAGGAGAGAGAGGGGAGGGGAAACTCTAGTTGGAATGAGGTAGAAAGGGAGTTTCTTCTCTGGGGAGAAAAAGCTGATTTCTGGGGATCTGTTACTGGCCATGCCAGTTGGAGGATTCTGGAATGGTAGTCCAAAAGTAACTTCTCCAAGCATTTTGACTCTGCTTGTGTGATGTATTTGTAAATAAAGTGACTGTTACAGACTTGAATCATCTACTAGAAACTAACATCCTTATCACACTACCCTGTTACTGTGCTATAATCCACTTTAACTGCTATAGCAACATGGAATTCTGGAGTTTGTAGTTTTTTAGTGAAACCCAAGAACTCTCTGGCTAAGAATTCTAAATACTCCTTCCTACACTGCAGATCCCAGGATTCCATAGGATGTTTCAGTGGAATATAGTGCTATAACATTGTAGTGTGATCGAGGGCAAACCCCCTGTAAAACTACCACCCAGAAGTCCCTGTTCTTAGAAATGGAAATGCTATATCTGGTTTCAGATATATATTGTTTCCTTGAGAGAAATCTTGAAAACTAAACTACATGATCTTTTAAATATGTATCATGTAATAAGATCCCTTGCTTTTTTACACAGAGATAAGTGTGCATGGATACTTCTTTGTTCACACGCTCTGCCTCATTCTAGTAACCGCTGTCACACAAACTTGTACATAACTCTTTTCTTTGTTGAAAACTTCTTGTACCTTCTAATTGTTGCAATTTGTCAAGAACAGTCCCACTTAATCTTCTGTAGTCTCACCTTTTCAGCTACTTTTAAAATGTCTCCTTTCTCTCTCCTCTTCCCACTTTCCTCCTCTTTCCTTGTGATGTCATGGGTCATTTCCACACTACACAGTTATAGTGCTATTGTTCCACTTTCAGTGTCCTATGGAATCCTGGAGTTTGCAGTTTAGCTACAGAGCTCTTTGGCCTCAGTAAACTACAGAATTCCACAGGATGTTGAAAGTGAAATAATAGCACGGGGACAGTGTAGTGCAGAGAGGCTGCTATTTTGTTCTGATATGTTTACCTTCTGTAAATAAAAACTTGTTTTTGTTTTGATAAAATTTGGCCTCCAGAAATGCTATCTGTCTGGAGCTTGGATTAAAACAATGTGTCTGGGGTAACAGCATTGAATGTAGCGAAGTGGTATCCATTGAAGATAGTAATTGTGCAAATCCTCATAAATCTTGAGGGCATTTAGATTTAGATTTAGAACAAATCTTGAGGGCATTTAGACAGTTTCCACAACTGGTGTCACACAGATAGGACAGGAAAAAGTCCTTACACTGTGGCAGAAGTAGGGATCAGGGAAAGCCTCCATTCTTGGTAATTGCAGTGAGCACTGCAGAAATCTTCACAGTTGGTGCGTTAAAGAGTAGAAACCCCACCTGTGGCAACAGTGGTGGGATTGTCTGAGAAGAACTCTCACAGCTGGTAGCACTAGTGGGATTGTCTAAATGGAAAACCCCACAGTTGGTGGGATAAGGACTGGAAAACTCCTAAAATCCTCAGTTTACTTGAATGGTTGAAAATGCAAAGTCCGAAAAATATTTTGAACTCAATTAGCTCAAAGGCAGCAGGAAGATAGGATGGAATAGAATATTGTCCTTCCAGTAGGCTCATCTATAAGCAAACTGCCCCAGTCTATCCTAGCGTGTGTGTTCTTCTCATCAATGTTTACCATGGTAACCACACTCTGATATTGCTGTCCGAATGTCCAGGTTTTCATATTTGAACTATTGGCAGGTATGCTTTCCTGATGATTTTGGCAGCGCAACATCCATTATGAAATTGCAAGCTTTTTGTCCCATTAATTTTTGATTACTTTGGCATATGCTGGTCATACTGACTGGGAGATTCAAGGAGTTGTAATCAAAAAGATAATTTTTCCTAGCTCCATTCTTCTTGTACTATCTTTAGAATTTCTCAGCTCTAGACATTGGGAAGATATTACAATAGCATCAGACACTGGGAGGTCACCAGGTTCCAATATCAGTGGTTTAACAAGACTTACAATAAAATCTAATGTGCAAAATGATATGATAGATCATATCATATTGTACAATTTTAGACTATCAAATTTTAGACTATCAAAAAATTACTAGAACTTTCTTGTATTGGCTGACCTTCTCTCCTCTTTGGTATTCCAGAAATGTGTCTATATTTCACCTTTAGAACAAACAGAATCAAAATATGTGGTTATATCTTAAAGATAAAAGTGGTTGGCAATGAAAATTGCCACATCTTAACATATTTGGCTAGTCTGGATTATCATTGGAATTTATCACTGTTTTTACCAAAATAGATTTCCCAGTTTTATTTGGGAAAGATTTTTCCAAAGAGATTTGACACACACATATACATACACATACACACACACATCCCATACCCGATATTCTATCAAATGATTCTGAATGTTTCATGAATAAGTTCATCTTCAGAAGTGCAACACTGGGAACAAAAGTAGGAGAGAGAGGGGAGGGGAGACTCTAGTTGGAATGAGGTAGAAAGGGAGTTTCTTCTCTGGGGAGAAAAAGCTGATTTCTGGGGATCTGTTGCCAGTTGGAGGATTCCGGAATGGTAGTCCAAAAGTAACTTCTCCAAGCATTTTGACTCTGCAGTTTTCCCGTATCCAGTGGATGAGGTGTTATTGCCATCTCTGAAACAGTTTTTTTAAAGGTAGATACTTGCCACTGAGCCCATAAGCAGAAGAAACTGAGCCTTCAAAAACATTGTGTGTGTAGCGAAATAGAAGACTCTTGCCCATCATACCTAGAAGCCTCTTTATGGAAATAGTTTTGTGTTTCCCCTCTAAAAAATTGTTTTTAAAATTATTAGTGATATTTCAGAGCAACTTCAGTGGGTCTGGAGGCCAGATTTGCCTCACCTGGATCTCACCAAGAACTGCCCCTCCTCATTGTGGTTATGTGGCTTTATGCTGCAACCCTACTATAAGGTTTTCTTAGCAAGATTTATTCAGAGCAGGTTTGCCATTGCTTTCTATTGAGGCTGAGTGTAACTTGACCAAGGGCATCCAGTAGATTCCTGTGGCTGCATGGGATCTCCTGGAATCCTAGTCCAACATGCAAACCACTATAATATCAGCAGCACAGCAGCAACCAGAAGGTGTTTTTCTCCCTCACTTTACAAAACTCCCACTGTCATGCTAAAAGATGATCTGAAGAGTATACACCTTGTTTAGAGGACAACTGAACTTTCCAGAAGTTTCCAAGAGTGTGTTTCTCCTCTAAAACAAAGTACACATCCTTGTGGCACCTTGTTCTAGTAGAAAAATGGTTTTGCCCTTAACTGCTGAACCATTGAAATGTGGCACTGGTAGCCAGGGGCACAAAAATGGTTAGGGTGGGCCATGTATCAGCTACTTCTGCTTTAAAGTAATGATCTATGCATAAATGGTAGAAATGCTTTAGTTTGGGCAAAATATGTTCTATCCATCTAGCAATTCAGTTATTAGTAAAAACCCTTACCCATTCAATCCAACCTGGTGCCCTCAAGATAGCTTGTAGCATAATCCCTGACAAATGCTCATCATGGATTGGGTTGATGGGAATTGTAAATCAAAAAACTATGGAGTACCAGATTGGAGTACTGTATTCTAACTGCAAACTAAATATACATTTTATTAGCATTTATTGACACTCTTATTTAAAATGCAAGATTTCTGATACAAGCGTACTAGAAAATTCCAAGTTCTGCTATAGATTGTGTCATAATTCTCTATACTGCTTAGGATTCCTAGATCTCTGGTTTTGGCCATGAATCCCAGAACCTCAGTCATCTTCTCCAGTCCTTGAATTTTGGGTGTGGGTGTGGGTGTATTCTCCTCCATTAAATTTATTTTATTTTTATTTTTTTCAGTTTGAAAGGCATACTCTGAGCAATTGTGTATGGTGCTTAATATATCATTCTGAATAACATAACTGTGGTCTGTGTCCTGTGACATCATCAGGGGCCATCATTAGATCTCAGGTTTTGAACCAGCAGTCTTAGGACCTGGCATGGTACTAACCGGGCCCTAATTCTATTTGCATTAATGCATGTCTTTACAATTTCTCAGACCAAATGCAGCAGATCAAATATGTATTACAGTCTGCCAGCTACTTGATATACCTCCTCATTTTGGCACTTGACAGGCATTGCAACAATTGGCAAGATAGTCAAATGGCAAGTCGGACACCATATGTGGCCATGGATTATGTTTGGCCTGGTGATTCCCATGTTTTTCAGGCTCCCGCTTTTAATAGGAGCATATTTTAAATTATGAGTATTGTCTTTCTATACTGTTAATTACCAGAAGACTAAACTATGTAGGCAATTCTCTGCCTTGTTTTTAAGTGATCGGTTTAAAAAAATTACCATATTTTAATACAGATTATGTGATTGTTTTAATGGGGTAGGAGAAAGTAGAAGAACACAATCCAGCAAATGATTAGAATCATGTGTTTCCATCAGAATGGAATAACTCTTCCTAGCTCAACAGAAATTCCAATTAAAAATCCACACTTTTAGCTTGCGATTAATTCCACTAATCCACTAATTGCGCTGATTACTGCTTTCAGCTGTGCTAACATATGTTAACTAAATATCTCCTAAGACAGGCTTCTGTTTCTGAAGTGAGGAAATCATAGCATTCAGTGAACCTGGTTTCTTTTTGATTTGGCCTCAGGGATCATATAATTTATTTTAAACAAAATCAGTGAAATCTAAGATTGAATAACCACAACTGCACCTCACTTGATAATATTTTATGCTGTCCTAACAACAGCTTCTTGCACAAAACCTCGGATTTACTAAGCTAACTGAGGTTTTCCACATGTAAAAACAATAGTGTAAAAATCAAACACAGAAACAAGCAAAATAGAGTGCTTCTTCTTTCACTATCAGTAGAAGATAGGGAAGAAAGCAAGTCAGATTTCAAATTAACTTTCCTCAACCTGATACCCTCCAGACATTTTGGACAGCAAATCCCACCAGCCAGAGGTAGAAGTAATGGGAACTGAAGTCTAAAATCTCTGTATGGGTCCAGATTTGGGAAGGCTGCTTTAGAAGCTCAGGTAGTACTGTTTTCATGGATGCTATGCTAACTGCTCCAAACAACAAGCAATTATTGTTGAGATCCTTCATTATACTGTATGCTAGCAGCAAGCAGTTATTTATAGATACTTTCTTCAGCAGAAATACAACGGCACTTTTTTATTCTGCTACTATAATCTTTTGAGTAATAGCAGTGAGTTTAAATTAAGTAAATTAGGTGTGCATGCGTGTGTGTGCGCAGTATCTAATTCTCACATAAGTGCTGAATATAATACTTAACATGTTCTTTTCACAGAATCATACAGCTGGAAGAGACCACAATGTCCATTGAGTCCAACCTCCCTGCTGTGTAGGAACACACACTCAAAGCACCCAAGCAAATGGCCATCCAGCTTCTGTTTAAAAACCTCCAAAGGTGACTCCACCACACTCCAAGGCAGAATGTTCCACTGTTGAATGGCTCTTAACATCAGGAAGTTCTTCCTGATGTTAAGTGAAATCTCTTTTCCTAAAGTTTGAAGCCACTCCTGTATTTTGAATCCATTGCTCTCTGTTCTAGTCTCTGCAGCAGCAGAAAACAAGCTTGTTCCATCTTCATGCTCAGCTTGTAGTCCACAAAGGCCATTTCCTCAGGATGTCATCATCCCACATTAGGGACGAGAGAAGACGGGACCCGGATAATGCCTATGCGCGACATTGTCCGTGTCCCGTCATTCTCCCATCCCCAGGCAGCACAATTGTACCACAAATCATTGATAGGTTTTACACATCAATGGCTAGAGATTGCACAGCCCTCCCACCACCCTCCCACATTTACTGAGCTGTGGAGGTTCAGGAAGCACGATGCCCGTGCTTCCTGCTCCAGTGCAGCCTGGGACAGAGGCATGGTCATCATGCCTCCTCCATTCCCACAGGCAGTCAGTGCACAGGGAGAGTGCTCCTGTCAGGATCTGGTAACCTGTGGAAAAGGCCTAGGACTCCTACATCCCTTTCACACATACGGTTTTCAAGCCAGGTGTCACCCTGTGCATTTCATTCTTTCTTCCTAAGTGTAGTATCCTACATATCTCCCTGTTGAAACTTATTTTGTTAGTTTTGGCCCAGCTCTCTAATCTATCAAGGTCATCTGGAATTCTGATCCTATCCTCTAGGGTGTTAGTATCCCTCCTAATTTGGTGTTATCTGGAAATTTGATGAACATGCCCTCTTTCCATCATCCACATCATTGATATAGAAGCTGAACAGCACCGGGTGCAGGACAGAACCCTGTGGCACCCTATCGTGAAAGATATCTATTATCAATACATTTTTCGGAGGAAAATGATGGTAAGACACAAATGCTTTGAAAATAAATTTAAATTTGTAGAAATATGCTGACAGAGATGCACTGGCAGCATGTGAGTGGATTTTTCAGAAATTCACCATTTTATCTGAGCCATCTTTAAAGTTCCTGGGTAATTGACTAACTGTTTGCAAATGTATACGGATTACATTGGACCTCTTACTCAAATGTAGATGTCTGTTTCTGGTTTCTCTAAATAATAAAGGAAGTTGCTAATATCAAGTCAAACCACTGATGGATCCCAGTCTAGCCCAGTATTTTGACATGATTTGGCAGTGGCTCTCCAAGTTTTCAGGCAGGAGATTTTTCAGTCATGCTTGTTGATGGCATCTGGAATATTCTGTGTGCCAAGCATATGCTCCACCACTGAGCTGTGTTCTCTCCCCCAGTTTGTCTACCCATCCTCGAGGTCACTGTGCCTGTCCTTCCTTAATCTCTGTACCAGGGATCAAACTAAGATATATCATGAAAATGTAACCCATATGGATACTCCATTTTCTGCTGTCCTTCAGTTACTCAAGCTGTGAGGAAAACCCCACCCCCCAAAAAACCTAGGTAGCCTGTCTAGAACATCCTAATGCTACAGTGTTTGTATTCTCGGCCTTTTAAAAATTTAAATAAAATAGACATTTGAGTTACTAATTATAAAACTCAGTGCACACAGATAATGTGTGTTTGCCTTTTGTATGACGAAGGGAACTGATGCCTGTTACATTTACATACATTTATACTTTCCTGGTTTTACCTCTGTTCCAGAGACATATTTCTGTTGCATGAACATGATTTGATGTGTTTCTATATTAATAATACCATTTTTCTGAGCAAGAAATATGCTGGGGTTAATTCCCCAGATACTGTCTTATTTGCCTTAGGTTCATAATCCACGATGTTGCCAGACATCCTCTGTCTTGCTAACTCACCCTTTTTGCCTGATTCGTGAACATCCAATAGCCCCCTGAGACTTCTTCACATAGGACAGCACAATGTCCTCCCTTTTTAAACCATCATGGTAAATAAACCACTCACTAATGTCTTTTCCCTGGTTTAAAAGGACAGATGTATACTTAGACCAGGCTGGATAATGCATGTAAGTTACAGCACAAGCTGTCTAATTAAGATCAAAAAGATCCATTACAGCTAATGCCAGATGAGGCCTTTGTGCTTAATATGGCTATGAAAAACAATTGGCTCTTTACGGCATTTTGTTTTACACTTGATATAAGCATACATACACTTTGAGCTTTTCCTTTTTCACTTTTTGCTTCTCCATCAAGTGACAAAACTGCTCATGGCACCTGTTCTTTCTCTATTCTGTTTAAGCTGCATTTTTAAAAAAAATATAAGAACAGTGATAAGCAAAGCAGAAACAGGGGCCACTCCCTAGTTCCTAGTGGACATATTGGTCAGTGAAACTGACACGTGTCCGCTATTTCTCTTCCTTTTCCCAGCAAAGAGCTGAAACAATGACTCATCTAATTGCACAGAGACAATGAACTGCTGTATCCCACCCATCCAGGATACCCTGTAAGTGAACTGAAATCCATGTTGGCACCCAGAAGCAACAACAATAATAACAACAACAAAAATATGATTATAATGCAAAACCACTGAGAAACCACAGAAAACTACCTAAAACCACTCTGATATTAAATATACAAATGAAGCTCTAACTGTATAGGCGCATTTTCTCCATGGGTTAAGAGGAGGTTCGTCCAGCCTCTAATTTTCTCCCTGTATTTATGTAAGATCAGCAATAACAGCTGCCAACCTGATTTTGTTGGCTACACCTTTACTGCAATTGCAGTAGAAAGCTCATTTGATCTCCTGTTAAAGATGCAACCAACATCCACTAAAAATTCCTTTTAGAAGTTTAATAACAACATTCTTTGATAGAGGAAACATACCCTTTCTGTATCATTTTTGAGGAGGGGAGTTTGTTATGTCTTATCATTGAGAAACTGTTTGAAAGGCACACGATCCCATTTAAAGTCAATGCAGTGTCAACTGCTTATTCAGCATGGGTTAGCATTTTTAAGAAATCTGCTCTTCTGCCAGAAGAAGCAAATAATGATATAAGCTGCCAAAGATTTTTAAGGATGAAGCATATAGCATGTTCCCTTTTCATTAAAAAGGGGGTGGGAGTAGGTGAGTATGGATTTTTGAAAGAAACCTTCTTGCCTCCAAGATAACAGAAATAAGAAACACATCAGCAAGGTACATCAGAGATTAAGGTGTGGAATTCACACATCTTAGGGACTTTTTCAGAAAAGCAGCTAAGTCTAGCTATCAACATTTTTGGCTGTGTCTGGCTCTTGTAGGCCTTTGTCTAAGCCCTTCTGCTGGAAAAAAAATACATATATTTCAGCATACAGTATCTCTCCACCAAACCAATCCTCAGGAGGCAAAACACAGGCACTCTAATAATAGGAGAAGATTCATACCGATAAGACAAACAACACACACAAATACGAATAGTCTCCTGTTAACACTCACCATCTCCTGCTCACACCATCCTCTTTTTGATGTTTACAGCCCAATCTGTAGGATGCGATACTAGGAGGTGCCTTGTTTGACCTGCTGCATGATGCTGTGACATCAGTTCAGATGATGCAGCTCATTATGGGAAAGGCTGCTGTTGCCATGGCAACCGAGATGTGATAGGAATCCTTACTGCATTTCCAGGGGAGCCCAAGACAATACAGAAGCTTTTTAAAGAGACAGACAAAAAAAAAATGAAAGAAGGAATGGGAAAGTGCAGTGTCACTGTTTTGTTTTGTTATGTTTTTTTTAATACATTTAAGTCTTGTAGCCAATTTTTTTAGGTGTCTATTCGGGCAAAACATTGCCTGAGAATTTTACTCTTGTGCTCTGGCAACTATTCTACATATAGTCAGATTCAAAAATGATGTCTGTGTAGGAAAACATGATGGTACTGACACATTAATTTGGCCAGCCTAATTAAAGTCATCCTCTGAATACCACACTGTGCATAAGTCACCTCAGCCTATTTGTGTGACATTGTCTTCAGCATCAAGGCTTTTAGACCGTGAACTAAAGTCTTCTTTCTGAGCCCTGCCCCACCCAAATTAGTTCATGAAGTCTGGAGCTCTTAGAAATCTTATTTGGTGTGTGTGTGTGTGTGTGTGTGTGTGTTAAAGCTGTATCACACATATGTTAGCAATTTGGTGTTAACTGTTTTCAAACTTCTTTTAAAAGCAATCTCTTTTTTGTTGCTATTGACAAAAAGAAAAAGAAAAAAGAACTTTCTAGCCAGCCAAGGGGAAGGAAAAAAAACAACACTCCATCATTTCTCAGCTGTAAACTAACCTGCGGTATCATCTGCATGCTGAGTAGTCTGCCTTTCATCTGTCTATCAGACAGACACACAAATGAAGATTCAAGAGAGGCTGAGAGCAATCTGTGTGCCTTCTGAGCCACAGTGCCACAGGCCAAGCAGCAGTACAGTAAACAGACCCTCTTCTTCATCTCTCGTTCAAGACGGGGGTTGACGGGGGAGGGATTACCACCAGCACCTGGAGCTGATCTTCATCTGTGGGTTTTTTTTCCATGAATAAAGAGGAATGCAACTTACACAGTCTACCGTTGTGCAAGATTAGAACAGAGGAGTGTGACAATTCACACTTAAACACAAATGACACATTTTTGGTCCTTAGCCAGTATGACTTAGATTAGAGAGAGGTTTTGGCACAACTGCTTTTCCCAGGCATTTTGGGGTTTTTTTGTTTTTTGTTTTTTGTTTTTAAAAAAAAACAGCCTTTCAACATGACAGAAAAGCTCTGGATTTTGTAGGCTTATGCCCAAGAGAAAACACAAGGCCTTTAGGGTGCCACAGAAGTTCATGTGCCAACATCTGAAGACTCTTCAAGCCACAGAACGCTTTATTCTTGCATACTAAACCTGTCCCCTGCCCCCACATTTGCATATGAGGGGTAAGGTTTCTACCATGAACCAGAGGAATTAACTTGAATTCCTATAAGTAAAGAAAATCCTAGCCATGTTTAAGGCAAAATTGTTAAACTCAATGGGACACATTTAATAAGGCTTAAAAGTAAGCCAACGTAGCCCAGGACTGAACTGAGACTTGAGAGACCAAAGTTCAAGTCATGAAATTCATGGGGTAAATTTGTGTCAGGTTTGCTGTGAAGCAGAGCAGCCACAAGGGCCTCCTTGAACTTCTTGGAGGAATATAAACATAACAGAAATAATTGTTGTTATTGTGTGCCTTCAAGTCATTTCCAACTTAATGCAACCCTAAAGCATAAATCTATCACAGGGTTTTCTGGAGCTGAAAGTGTGTGATGTACCTAAGATCCCCCAATGGGTTTCCATGGCCAAGAGGAGAACTGAACCCTGGTCTCCAGGGTCATAGTCCAATGCTCAAATCACTAAACCATGCTGTCTCTCAACATCAATAATGCGTACATACAAAAAAAAACCCTCAACCAAGGCCATTACCATCTACCGGCGCTGGGGGCGAGGATCACGCAAGCAGCCTCTGGCAAAAGGCTCTCACATCCGGAGTCCTTTGGCTCCGCACAAGCTGCCTGCTCGTGTGAGAGCCCCTCCTCTTCCTTTTGCAGTGCAGCCTGGGAGTTTCCCAGGCTGCGCTGGGGCAGGAAGTGCAACCACCACGGCTCCGGAGGCTCCACACACCAGGTAAGTGCGAGCGGGGCTTGGGAACAATGTGTGATCACACACCATTTTCAGCTTCTAGCCGAAAATGAAAAAGTGCGCGAGCAGCACCTGCCGGTCCCTGGAGCATTGCGCGATTGTGAGTGTGTCGTGCAGATTGCTCCTCAGAATTGCGTGATGCTCCAGGCGCCCTTTTGCATGGCAAATGCCATGCGGAAAGGGCTGAAGTTATATGGGCATGATAGGATAGATGCTGTTTCATGATCAAACAATCTTGCAGATGAGCTTATTGTGCTCTCTGAGAATCTATCTATGTAACTCCAATTTTTCCAGAATGTTGATGAATTCTTTTCTGTCAAACTGATCTTAATCCACGTGTTCACTCCAACTTAGAGGAGGCTTACTGAATCAATTGCTCAATGGTAATTCAACACTTGAGAGCCAGTGTGGTGTGATGGTTTGAATGATTGTCTATGAGCCTGGAGACCAGAGTTCAATTCACCCCTCAGCCATGGAAACCCAATGGGTAACCTTGAGTGCTTCCCACACTCAGCCCTCAGAATACCCCATGATAGAGCCTCAGGGTTGCCATAAGTCAGAAACAACTTGAAAGCACATAGCAGCAACAACTCAACATTTACATACAGTCCCCTGATAAAGTAGGTCTGTACTACTGCAGAGGGTAGGCAGTGGTGGTGAAGAGATTAATGGATTTTGACAGTGACAGAGAAGGGGATGGAGGAAGATGAAGGCAGCACCAGGAGAAATGGAAGAAAAGATCTGCAGGGGGTAAGGGTATGGAGAATGAGGCAATGGAATTGGATGGTGTATTTTAGGGCAGCAGCTAAAGTTACAAGGTTCTATGAAGCTCTCAAACGCCCAAAATCCAGAAAGCTCAAGAAAGTCCTATTAAATAAAAAAATAAATAAGTAAGTAAATAAGTAAAATTACCTAAATTGTCAAATACAATATATTATTTAGAGAGAGAATGAAAAATTAGAAAAATCTTTAAAAAATAATAATCTTTAAAAAAAAAATCTTTCGGAGAATATTCTGTAATGAATGTTGTCATTTGGCGGGAGTGCCTTCAGCAAATGAGAACATTTGCAAGATAATATTCTAAGATAAGTAAGCTAAGTACATGGCAGGAGTTGCTCAGCAAGTGCAAGCAGATGAGGGCTACAGAGTCTATGTAGTTAGGTGAAATAAGAATAATGTCATGAATAGTCTCTCAACTTACAAAACTACATACACTTATTTATTAAGAAACCCTCACTCAGTTATACTAACTGACTCCCACCATGTACACAGCTTACTTAGCACTTAACAGCATTTGCATGCCAAATGTTCCTTTTTTTCCTCATCTTCTTCCCCCTATTTTTCGCCTCCTCCATTTAGTCCATACCTCCTTCAAGTGTCAACCTTCTCCATCATGCCATCAGCAGCCCCTGTGTTCACCTCTTAGCCCTCATTCTCTGTCTGCTCTCTCCCATCCTAATGCTGCATGCTTCAACACTGGCCACTTCCACACGGGGAAAATAAAATGGGGCAGCGCGAGCTCTGACGGACATCGCCCACATGTTCGAGTGCGCTAGCTCGTACATAATTGGCAAGCTCCACACCTTAATCTGCCCAGTTAAGTCGCCAACAGTCAGCGCGCAGGCCTTTTAAAAAACGGGGAAAAGGTGGGTTTTTTCCCCCTCATACCGTGCTGATTCGTGCATGATGTAATCGGAGGGCGGGCTGTGGGCATGGACAGCTTCAGCAGTTGGAACGTGCCGCGAGAAGCCTCCAAGCAGTGGCACAGAAAAGCTTAAATCCTCCGCAGCATTACCAATAAAAGGCCAATTGCTGGCACATCTTCGCGCGGTCTTTAGCCCATAGATGTTCCAGTTCAGCCAGCACAACTCCAAGAAGCCAGAATACAGCTAAAATGGGCCATTCAACTTCAGGAAACACCTCTTCCTCCATCACTCACAGGGAAAGATAAAAGCAGAAAAAGGGGGCAAGAACCCACCAGAGATAGGGAGAAAAACTGCACTCCACCCAGATATGGCGCGGAAAAACATTCCCCCGAGATAGAGCGTGAAAATAAAAAATCGACACGGTTTGTTTTATGGCTAGCAGGAGGAATGGGAGGAGGGAGTCATCGTGGGAGGAACTGCGGGGGATGACGTGAGCACGCATGTCATGACGCACGGGGCCATTTAAAAAAAAAAGAGCTGCCAATCACATCCGCTGCACAAATTCCACGGAACGTATGGAAATGGCAATAGACCGTTGTACAATATGTCCGCGGTAGCACGGACAAAAAAAAAAACCACCCGGAAATGTTACAGTGCGAATTCCACGGAATGTGTGGAAAGGGCCATAGATACAGAGAAGCCATAATTCTGTTGGTTATTCCCTGACAGAGTATGCCTGTTGAATCAATTGTTGACTGATGAATCAACACATAGGGACCTTTCTACACTTACACCATTATAGTGCTATTATTCCACTTTCAACATCCTGTGGAATTCTGGGGTTTGTAGTTTGCTGAGGCCAAAGAGCTCTCTGGCTGAGAATTCTAAATGCTCCTCCCTAAACTGAAAACCCCAGAATTCCATAGGATGTTGAAAGTGGAATAATAGCACTATAACAGTATAAGTGTGGAAAGGCCCATAGGTAAATCCCACTGATTCAGCGAACCTCCTTTAGTTAGGATTAATGATAGAATTTAGGTCAAAGAAAGCACAAGTCACACCAGGAGGCACAGGTAAGTCAACTCAGGAGCCAGCCGTCCTCTTTTCTGGACAAAATTTATTAGTGAGGAAAAACGAATAAAACTATTATAAACAGAGAAACAAGATTTGTACTGAGTTTTAAGTTCAAAAAAACCCCCAAATCAGGCCATTTCCACATTAGACTGTTATAGCGCTATGATTCCACTTTCAACCTCCTATGGAATCCTGGGCTTTGCAGTTTCGGGAGGAGCCGGTCGGCCCCTCCCAAAACTGCAAACCCCAGGATTCCATACAAGGTTGGAAGTGGAATCATAGCGCTATAACAGTCTAGTGAGGAATGGCTTCAATTAATATAATGTTTTGTGTATATGCACAGTATGATCAACAACAATTATACATTAGTATGAAGTCAAAATGCCTTCATCAGACCTGCTCAAAATTATAGCATTCTTAACGACGACGACAACAACAACAACAACAACATTATTTATTTAAGGGGCATTCCAGATGGATGGATGGATGGATGGATGGATGGATGGATGGATGGATGGATGGATAGATAGATAGATAGATAGATAGATAGATAGATAGATAGATAGATAGATAGATAGATAGATGGGAGGCAGGCAGGCAGGCAGGCAGGCAGGCAGGCAGGCAGGCAGGCAGGCAGGCAGGCAGGCAGGCAGGCAGGCAGGCAGGCAGGCAGGCAGGCAGGCAGGCAGGCAGGCAGGCAGGCAAGGCAGGCAGACAAACAACATCCCACCAGCCAGTGCCCAATGCAGCAACCTCAGGCACAACCCAGCAGCTTACACTGGCAAATCGAAGAAGGTCTTTGATTTCTTACCAAAATGAGTGAGACTGTCCTACAGTTGGAAGTCCAGAGGAAGATTGTTCCATAGGTGCAGAGCCAGTTTAAGGCTTATTGCCCACAAGCATTCTCTCATGTACTGCAAGATGCAAACCTCTGGTTGAATTTTTCCCCACAATCTAACCATTTAAAAACACATTAAAATCCTGTTTCAAAACTTTTAAAACAATCTAACTTTCATAAGTCAGATGGCTAGATGCCACTTTCAATTAAATTCACTTCATGTGCCACTGGGATATTTAAAGAATGCAGCTCATACCCAGTATTATGAATTAGTGTAGAATTTAACTACTTGAAAAATGTTAATCGCCTCCAGACAACCCATTTCTTCGGCAATATCAATGAATGAAAGGGTTCATAAAACTTGGCATTTGAACTTGATGGCATCTACTTAACTCACATGAGTCTACTTACTGTAAGCCAATATTAAGAATCTTTTGTTAAACTTGAAAATTCATTTGTCTCTTATATGTTTCACCATGACTCTTCCATTTCCAGTAACATGAGGGTTATGGTAAGATAAAAGAAGCACCAAAAGATGGTTCTTCTTCGTTGTTTCTTTTTAAATCGACCTTTTTAATGAGTGTTAAGACTGTGGGAACTCTTTCATGCTGCATGATTCTACCACTATGATTCTGCTTTAACTGTCATAGCTGCTTCCTGTGGAATCTTGGAATCTGTAGACTGATGAGGCACTAGAGCTCTCTGGATAAGAATTCCAAATACCGCTCCTTAAACTGCAAATCCCAAGATTCCATTAGATGGAACTATGGCAGTTAGTGGAATCACAGCACTCTAACTGTGTACTATCAAAAGGCACCAGGGTTCAAATCCTTGTTTAGCCTCGTGACCTTGGACAAGTCACACGCTCTCTCAGCCTAAAAGGAAAGCCATTGTTACTGTTATTGTTGTTATGGTTACTCACTTCTCCTTATGGATCAAGGTGGGGAAAAACAAGGGAAAGGCAGACCTCTCAATAAATCTCACCATAAAAAAACTCCTAGGATATGGTTGCCATAAGATTTGAAGATAGTGGACTATGATCCTGGAGCTAGGGTTCCCTGCTTGGCCATGAAAACCCACTGGGTGCTTGTGAGCACATCATACTCTCAGCCCCAGGAAACCCCAAGATTCAGTCACCTTAGGGTCACTGTAAGTCAGAAACAAGTTGAAGGCACAAAACAAAGCAAAAGACACTGCTCCTGAAGACCTGCAGATTTGAAGATAGGTTACTGCTGCCATTAAGAAGAAACAAACACTCCTACTTCTCAAGAATTTTTAGGCAGACTTTCTGAAAATTATCCATACTGCTTTTGTGGGATTACTCACTACAATTTTGAGGTCTCTTTCAATTGATTGCAATTCAAAATTAAAACATATTTTTGTTTTTTTACAGTTCACATGGTTTGTCTACTTGGGATTTGGATGTTAGTGGGTTAAATTTTAAAAGCTATTTGGAACATTTTGTAATGAAGCAGAAATTGAACTAATAAAGGAAGGAGTAGCAGAGTGAATGATACCACGAGGCAAGTGCTTTGGGAAATCATCAAATCATATACATTAAATTTCAGCCCTAACAAAGAGTTTTTGTAGCTGAGTCATTGTGACTGGAAATAAGAACACTGACAATAATCATTGAGATGTCTTCAGGAGTCCTCTGGCCCAGTCGTAAAAGAGAGCAGATGTTGTATTTCTGTAAATATAAATTTGAATTGTGAACAGTATTAGCATTTTGTAACCTAACTTCTGATTGAAGCAAACTGAGAAAGAAAAGAACATTTCCAGCCCAGTTGAATTCACTTTGTGAAATACGTATCAACTATAGCTCCATATCTAACAGCATTATTTCAGGTTCTACATTGAGGCAAGCAATTTGCTTACCTCATATGCTTGATTCACAGTAGTTTGTTTCCATACATCCAAGCTAGATATCAGTTCCATTATCAGTTCCTAAGAGAGCTTGGAAAGGTTATTTGGATTACAGGCTCTATAATCCCCCAGCCAGCATGAGGAATTCTCGGAGCTGAAGTACAAAGTAGTTTTTCCAACCTTTGGTTCTTAGAAATGTAAACTAAGAGAGAACATAACCTGATCTAGGCCCTTTTCACATGGCATTTCTCATACAAAAGGGCCTCCGGAGCATCACGCGATTGCGAGGAGCATTTCAGACAACGTCCTTGCAATTGCGTGATGCTGCCAGGGCCAGCAGGCGCCAATTGTGCACTATATCATTTTCAGCTTTTAGCCAAAAATGGTGCTTGATCGCGCATCGCACCAGGGCCCCACATGTACTTACCGTATGTGCAGAGCCTCCGGAGCCGTGGCCCTTGTGCTTCTTCCCCCAGTGCAGCCTGGGAAAATACCTGGCTGCGCTGCGGAAGGAAGAGGTATTTAAAATGAGAGATGGATCAAGACATTTTGATACTTGAGGTGGACAAGATGGCGCACTTTCCCTGATTTTACCAACAGAGGCCAACCAGACTGTCAGTTCAATCTTACCATACTCGCACCAGGACAACTTCCTTCACTAGGTCAGAAGGCAGCTTGCAGGACCTGCTTCCAGAGAAGGTCATTTGGGATATGGATTCATGTTACTCTCATCCATACTATCTGCCACCTGAGACAGGTGTCTCTTTCAAAGAACAAGGCTGCCCTCTAAAACAAATGATACACACAGAGACAGAGAGAAAGTTTGAAGAATGAATGCACACAGAATCGCAAAGTATCAAATACTGCATAGCTCATCCTTTTTACGACATGAATCTGCAAGGCTTTTCTGATAATCTTTTTATTGAGGCTCAATTACTGGAGTAGGGCTTCAGACCCTTATCCAATCCAGAAATTATGCAACCTAGCACAACTCAATGCACAACCAATGTGTATCCACATCCCTAACAGCACAACTTCTGCAACCTAGAACTGACTGTAGACATTACATATTGGACAAAATGTCCACTTCCTAAGGGGTAACTTACACATACAATGGATTCCAGCCAAAATGTGTTTGGGCAGTAGTGCAGGAAATCCACATTGTCTATCTCATTCTCTGATACATAGACATATATGCATATATATATTATTTTTCAAGTGTTAAAAAAATGAGTTCCCTGTTACATCACAAAGCTTGTCACTATGAAACCAGTTGGGCCCATCCACCCAGCCTATTTTTTGCTTTTAACTTTAAAAACTGAAAGAATGGAAATAGGAAGGTGCTGACCTGGCAATGTAACAAACCAGAGCTCCTAGCAGTCTCTTACGTCTTATCTTGTGCTCTGCCAGAGCTCTTCCAGTCAGCTTTGATAGACTACATTCTGGGCTTTGACAGCATCATCTAGGGTAATATACTGGTCCTATCATACCAGGCCCTATCAATCCCAGTCTTTGGAGAAAGCTATGCAGCTTCAGCATCTTGTTTCAACTGAGAAGATTCTTACTGATGTTACACAGTCCCTGCCTAAACTGACCATGTGCCTAGCTCTGTGCCTTAAAATCATGATTCTTACCACATGAACCTTATTCTGGCTCTGACTATGCTTCTTAAGAATAAACTTTGCTTTATTCTATATTGGGCCACACCATTGTCACATCCAGTCCCCTGAGATTTGGCATCTGATAGTCTATAGAATATTCATGATGAAATCTGACAAGAGGTGGCCATTAGCAACAACCTACAAGTTGGTCTGGATCAGCAGATGGCACAATTTGGTCTTCCTTTCATTTGGCCACACTTCAGGTGGTAGGCCTACAGCAGACTCTGCAAACAGCTCTCCTATGTGATAGACTGTACATGCAGAGTCACGTAGGGACGTGGGGGTGGGGGAGCAATTTGTCCTGGGCGGCAATGTTTTGGGGGTGTCCTGGCCCGTAGCCACACCCCCACGTGCCTTGGCCACACCTCTGCTGGCCCTGGCCACGCTCCCATGCCCCGCAGCCACGCCCCTATGCACAGTGGCCACACCCATCATGCTGCACTCCCCTCCCACCTCCTCGCCACACACTTCCCCAAGCTTCGCCACTGTCATGCAGTAACTTCAGCTACCCACAAGTGTAAGTATATGTCAGAATTTGGAGCTATGGGACTAATTTAGTAGGCCTCCAAATCTGCCACAAGTGGTTGATGATGTTCGCCCCTCATGCCTGTCTTGAAAAAGCTCTTTGGATTTTGTTGACATAGGACTATTTTTTGGACAATGACAGCAACAACCTTTGAAAAGCAATGCTGGATCAGACTAAGCACCTCTTTAGTCTGATTTTTTGTTTGCATTGTAGTCAGTCAATTGACTACGTGAAGCCTACGAGAAGAGCATGAAAGTGACTTTATTTGTTATATGCTTTAGAGTGTCCAAAGAAAGGGAAAGCTGATTGAGGCATAAAGACTCACCATCGCCAGTGAACAAAGGCTTTGGCTCAGGAAAATGTTGGTTCACAAACTGCACGATGAATCTTTACAGTTATGGGGAATGCAGAAGCCCAAGCCTGCTTTTGAAGATCAAATTATGCGACACAAGATTGGAAGATATCCATTGAAGGACTGGTCGCTCCTTTGGAGATGTGTCAATGAAGGCCATCTGAAGATAAAAACAACACCTTCACTAGCAAGTTCCCCCTAATTAAAAATATCTTCAAAACTGAGAGCTTCTCTCTTCTTTCTTTGACTATGGAATAGTGCAAAACAAACACAGGAGTCAATATATGATTTTTGGAATGTTTTGCATAAAGCAAATTTATGTTGTATTGTATTTGTGATTATTTTATGCAACAATGCTATGACTTTACCATAGAGTCAAAATACATTATATGTTACATAAATTTTGCTATTTATTTTTACATCAGTTTGATACAACTGTGTGTATCTTTGATAAGCTGATTTCACTTTGTTTTGCATTATTACTAAAGCTAAAGAATTCAAGGTCTTTGTTTTAATTGCAAGATAGGTGACAGATTTATTACAACAAAGCTAGACACTCTGGAGGATATATGTCTCTTGAATTTTGCTAGTGAAGCTAGATACTTTGACAGCAACAATGACTAATTAAATAAGAGACATCAAAGAAGTCTTGTGAGTTTTGGTATAGCAATCAATCTATACAGAGGCAACTTTAATAATAATGATGTGATATCTGTTCAGAATGTGGAATGGTTAGGGGTTATTGTATATCTGCGCTTGAAACGAAAGACAGCAACACAGTTGTGGAGCGCTGGTGACATCTCTGTTTCATTTTTGAAGCTTTAAGTCATTTTAATAACAGATGTGAGACCAGTCACGTAGGGACATGGGGGCAGGGGGGCGATTTGCCCCGGCAGCAATGTTTCTGGGGCATCCCGGCCCATAGCCACACCCCCACGTGCCCTGGCCGTGGCTCCACACACGCTGGCCATGCGTCCATGCACCACAGCCATGCCCCACACACACTGGCCACGCCCCTCACACTGTAGCCCTACCCCCTCCCGCCTCCCTTCCACACACTCCAAGCTCCGCCACTGTGTGAGACCTGATGGCACAGTAAAAAGAGCCAACTTCCAGCACCAGACATAAGGAACTTCCTGGGTACTCTGATTTTGGGATTGTTTAGATTTTTTTTTTCAAAACACACACACACACACACACACACACACACACACAGGGGTTAAGGAGAAAACAGACAGATTTAGTCATAAATTACTTCCCCATTTTTAAATCTGAGGCAGATTTAATATCCCACTGTTTGCTTTTAGAATCATTTTTCATATAGGTCAGTTGATATAAACTAAATATTATTATTTATTGTATTTGCCCATATCTCAACACCCCCATCCACCTAAACAGCTGGCAGCTGCATCAGGCAAAGGAGGTCTGTTCAGGGGCAGATTGGGAAATAAGGAGGATGATATTTCCAGCTTCTTCCAACCAGAAAGCAATGAAGACTTGCGATAGAGATCTTACTTCTGATTGTCAGAGTCACAACCTCATTCACTGGCAAAAAGGGTCTGGAAACATCATCTTCCTTGCACCCCTATTGGTAGCTGAATATATTTGCTCAGTGTGGCTGCTCATTATAAAAGTTTGCTGGAAGGGACATTTACTACCATGATTGTGCTTATGTTGTATTACTGACCACTGAGCAGTTATGGATCTGTAACTCTAGGTTACAAATCCATAACTGTAGCATAGGCCCTTTCCACACGTGGAGGTAGAAACGGGGTAAAATGCACAGAAACAGAGCTTACCAGAAGCCGGGTAAGTCCGTCGCCACGAGGAGCAGCGTGAATTTGCTGCTCCACACTCCTGCGGCATCCGGCGGCATCCAGCAGCGTCCAAACTGGCGGCTTATGACTGGCGGAGGCTCTCCACCAACCTGAGAAGCTCGCCAGCTGGAAGCCCGCCCCCTGGCAGATCTGAAGGCACACACTTGCGCGCCCCTGCAAATCTACACCGGGGCACTGCGACGAGGAAGAACAGGGCTGCACGCTCGTGTTTTATAAAAACCACTTCAAAAGTGTTTTTAAAAAACACGCGGTGCCACCACTTCCGGTCGCTTCAGGGCGATTTGAGGTGTAGAACCTCAAAATTATAAACGCCCCAGCACACTCCACGATGTAAACGACCTCCATTAGAGGTCACTCTACACCATTTTAATCACCCAGTGTGGAAAGGGCCATGGAGTGTCAGCCATTATCAATAATTTTATTTACCCAGTTTTTCCCCAAAATTGGGACTGAAGGCAGCTTGACATAACTTGAGGTAGCACAAATCTTTCCAGATCTTTTCAGATTCTTACCATTCAGCCTTTAATGTTGTTCAGAGTCTATGTATGTCTTTGCTACATTTTCAAAAACTATTCAGGGCAATCCAACGTTTAAATTCAGAGCAGGCCAAGATCAATCCTTCCAAAGAATCCAACAACTTTCTGGGCCACTGCTAGAAAGGCAAGATTAGGAAAGAGTGGGCTATCTTCCTTTCCTTCCTATTCTTTTTTTTTTTAAGGACCCATTTCCTGCTCATTGCAAGAACTGAGAATAAGAGTATTTATGTGAAATCCAAAAACACTTTTAATCCTTCTGGGCATTGAATACATCTCTTAGTCCACCTGTTACCACTGTGAACTGGCCTGGCCTTTGGTAAACTTTAGATATCATTTTGATATCACAATTCGGCCCTGTTCTGTCACCCTCAGCCATGTGTTTGTAAAGGCCTCCATACAAGCACTAAGCTAGGCATGGCTATTATATGCTGACTCATACTTGTTTACACCAAGGCAAGCCAGAAACTGCCAGATTTGCTTTAGGAGACCTCCCGAAACAAACACCTTCATTACAGATGCGCATCAAAACAAAGTGACCTCTGCCCCAAGCGGGCACCCTGGAGAGCTGAGTGCTCAACTGCCAAGCTAGCCGCATCTGCATACTGGCTATCCTATTGTCAATTCAGAACTTAACTTAATCATGTAAATTATGACCTTTCGGAGACATTGTCTCAAGCCCAAAACGCATTGTTTTTGCCCAAGACCAGACTAGCCCACGGTCATACCTTCCCTAATAAAAACCCCAAGCTCCGAGAGCTTCCTCGGATCCCTCCAGACTTCCATCCAGCCTTGCTGCCACTCTGCTCAGTGAATTCCCCTCGGCTGCCACCCCGAGCTTCTTCTCTTCAACTGGACCTCTTCAGGACTACGAGAAAGATGGCGTATCACCCATTTCCCCCAAAACTCTCATTTCCTATTTCTAGTTAGCTGTGTGGTTGTGTTTTCTTAATATTTGTCAGCTTGTTAATAAATATCATTGTTGCTATTTCAACTGTCTGGCTGCTCGCTGACCTGAACCTGTATACATAGGGTAAAAGATTCCCACTAAGCTGCCCTGCCTCTCGTTAGCTTAAGAGAGTGCTCCAGCTAATTTCCCCATCTTTGCTTGGCTTGATTTGGTTATTTGGGCACCCCTTCCGGGACCCCCAATTCACAGGGTAACAGACCCATCTCATGGCCTCAACCCTACCTGATATAGTCATATATAGTCTGTTCAGGGTTGTAAGGTAGTAATTCCAATGATGGACCTCTACCAACAGGGAGGGAAAAACAGTGTAATTTTCTCCAGGAGCAGCAAGAAGTAGTCAGGTTGGAACTGTCCTTCAGACCTCATAGTGGAAGATCACATTGGTGCCATCACTCCATGACACTCTCCCAAGGACTGTAGGTCTGCAGATTTTTAGACTCTTGATAAACTGCACAATTGAAATCTTTCAGTCCACATGTAAACAAAAGGGAAGAAATAATTATACAATTACAACAAAGTGCCTAGCTGTTTCTGTGCTTTATGCATAATCATATGATATGATATGAATCATATGATAATCACAATCATAATATTATTTCATTTTAAAATGTATAAACTTCCTTTCCTCCAAGTATGCACCATAAAACAAAATGTGCCTAATGCGATACACAATAAATATAGCTATAAACACCCACTGAGTCAATATTAATTTAGTCTTCAAACAAAATCATAAAAACTCCAAGCTAACAGGCAACTCCCACCTGCAGAAGATAGAACCAAACCAAACAAAAAGCCAGTGAACCTAAAAATTGAAAAGCATGATGGAACAAACACAATCTGATAGCCTCCTCTAGAACTGTACCATGAAGCAGAAGAGATAGTACTCTCAATTCTAGGTGCCACCCTGGAGAAGGCCAACTAGACTTCTATGGTACAAAGCCATTGAGGTAGCTTAGTTTGACTTACTGGCTAGGGCAGCTTCTATAAAAGATTATGTTTCTAAAAGTGTGCCAGGCAGATTTTGTGGTGACTTTAACCAGGAAGAATATTGACAAGCTAGCATGTGTCCAGAGGACAGCAACCAAAATGGTAGAAGGCCTGGAAACCATGCCATATGAGGAGAGGCTTAGGAAGCTAGGTATGTTTAGCCCAGTTAAAAGGTGACATGATAGCTATATTTAAATATTTGTCATATAGAGGATGGAGCAAGCCCATTTTCTGCTGCTCCAGAGACAAAGAGCAATGGCTTCAAACTTCAAGAAAAGAGATTACATCTGAATATTAGGAAGAACTTCTTGACACTAAGACCTCACCATCTTCCGGCGCTGGGGTGCGGGGATTGTGCAAGCAGCCTCCGGCGAGAGGCTCTTGCGCCCAGGGTCCTTTAGCTCTGCACGAGCTGCCTGCTCACGCGAGAGCCCCACCTCTTCCTTCTGCAGCACAGCCTGGGAGCTTCCTAGGCTACACTGGGGCAGGAAGCGGCTCTGGAGGCTCCGCACCCCAGGTAAGTGTGCGCGGGGCCCGGGAGCAATGCACGATTGCGCACCATTTTCAGCTTCTAGTCGAAAATGAAAAGGTGGCCGATTGGTGCCTGCTGGCCCCTGAAGCATCATGCGATTGTGCGTGTGTCATGCTGGTCGCTCCTCACAATCGCACGACACTCCAGGCCCTCTTTCTCATGGTAAATGCCATGTGAAAAGGACCTAAGACAGTGGTTCTCAACCTGTGGGTCCCCAGATGTTTTTGGACTTCAGCTCCCAGAAGCTCTGAGCATTGACCATAGTGGCTGGGGCTTCTGGGAGCTGAAGTCCACAAACATCTGGGGACCCACAGGTTGAGAACCACTGACCTAAGAGCAGTTCAACAGTGGAAGGCACTGCCTTGGAGTATGGTGGAGTCTCCTTTGGGGGTTTTTAAACAGAGGCTGACCATCTGCAGGAATGCTTTGATGGTTTATTCCTGCATGGCAGGGGGTTGGACACAATGTGGTCTCTTCCAGCTCTATAATTATATATCTATATGCCTTATCTACCTTGATTTTAAAACATTGTAACATTTTCTACAAACACTTTAAAATGAGATAGGATGTGAATCTTTTCTGTTGTTTGAAAATGAACATTTATTAAGCTGCATAGATAATAGATTAAAAATAATGATTAAAAGCAGAGGCATTTTATAGATATTTCAAATCAAGTAACTTCTATATCCCCCTTTTTTTCATCTCCCCTAAGTGATATCTGCTGGTAATGGTTCCTTTGGTTCTTGTAACACACCATGACATGTTTACTCTTTTCAGAGTATAGGAAGAAGCAGAGAAAATTCTGCAGCCAATTCATGACCTTTGTTGTTGTGTACTTGTTTGAGCAACTTCTCCATCCAACTGACTTCTGGTTGAGCTCTAAAAAAATTTTTAAAGGCTTCTCCTGGGCCTAAAAATGTCTTGGAAGCAGGGGAAAAGTAACAAAATTGCCCCTCGGCCAGAGGGGCAATTTTGGGTAAAAATAAAATTTAAAACTTGGGGGTAAGAAGCCAACGTGCCCCCTAACCGTGGACAATTACCCATGCCTGGTCTAGCCTTTCCAGTGTTCAGATTACAATGACACAATTGTTCTATTTAGGAATTCAAAATACTCATGCTCAGGGCAAAGTTTTCACTCCCAAACATTCTAATCCATCCATTTACATTACCATATTGACCAACAAAGTCTAGGGAGCTATTTGTTCATGAATACAAGTAGAACATATCTCCAATATTTCACAGATGAGAACCAGGGCCCATATGGCCAAGAGACATTAGAGTGTGGTGAAGATGGCAAAAGTTACTGATGAAGAAGAAGACACAAGTTAGTTTACTTTTGAAGTTTACTTTTACCTTAAGTTTTCACCCTCTCCTCTCTCTTCCCCTGCTGAGTTAATGGATTACAAACAGCTTTTGGACTATGAACCTAGTTTGTAGTAATTGAAGGAAGCTGAAGACAAAGGAAGAAAGGAGGAAGAGGCAGGAAAACTTCTTAAAAATTAATTAGATTTTTTTTTATTTCAAGAGGGATCTCAGTTACATACAATAATGTTCCAATATAACAAAAGCAGGAAAATACAAACATATGAACACATTAGTCGTAAGTTTCCATGAAAGCTCACCAAATATCCAAATATAAGTCAGTTTGTAAATTTTGTCTGTACATCATTCTTTCAAATGCTGCAAGTGCTGTTAGATCTTCTATACATTGGACCACAGGTGGGGGAAAATTAATGAAGTATCAATTGTTTTGCAATCAAAAGGATGTGAAAGATGCACTTCCATTAGCCATTTGTTAATTTCCATGAAACTGGTCAATAATTCAAAAGAACATGCTCTCCTTTATCTTTGCTATCCTTGTATGCTCGTGAGACTGTTTAATTGCTTGTGTGTGTTTGTGAATTTCTGCCAATAAAGACACCTTTTAAAATTTCCAACTGGTGTCTTATAGCTAGTACAAGTATACACTGGTGAAAAGATCCCATAAGGTTATCCCATCTGTCACAGGCCTCCCTTTTTGAGCTAATATTTCTCCAACTTTTCACAGAGACATGGTTACTGCTGGAGGACCTCAAGGGGCCTTACATTTTGGGGTAACACCACAGCCCAATGCTAAAGGGTCAAGCAGGAGCTCCCCAGCACCATTTTCTGGGCTTGCCCCTCTGGGAAGGATTGAAGCCTCTTTAAAGTAGTGCCCCAAGGCCCATTTCAGCAAGGCAATGATCATTATTACTGAAAGATGATCATTATTACTGAAAGATTCCAAGTGGCCCTGTAGAACCAATAAGGACACACTCCCTCTGTTTAGCTTCTGGATAGGTCATCCACCAAGGCAGCCAAAGCTGTCTCTGTCCCATAACAAGGCCATAAAACAGATTGAAATGGATCTAGATAATTCATTTCATCCAGAAACCCATGGAGCTGAGATGCCACCACAAGCTCCAGAACCTTGCTCAAAAATGAGATATTGGAGACTGGTTGATAATTATCTAGATTTGTGGATTGAGGGAGGATTTTTTTAGTAATGATTTTGTAACAGCCTCCTTCAGGCGAGCTGGACGTCTGTCTTCCTTTAGTGAGGCATTAAACACTCCTTACCCACTCAGACAATCCCCCTCTAGTTTTTTTACTAAGCCAGACAAAACAAAGATCTAACACACATGTGGTGGCTCTCACCTCTTCAAGAATCCTTTCAACATTCTCAGGTTGCACAAATTGAAAAATATCCATTATAACTGGACAAGCAGGAGCCAGCGTTATGTCCACTAGATCTGTATCAATGATAGCATCGAAATCAAAAGCAGATCTGAGTGACTTCTGGGTTGGAATAACAGACCAAAAGCCACTCTTGTAGCTATCCTGCTGCAGCAGGGAACACTCTATAAAGGGACCACCAGCCAAACTGAGTTTGGAACAGCAAAAGGTCTTCCCTAGATCCAAATGAAATGTGGGAATAATTCACAAGGGTCTGCAAGCCCTTGGAGATTTAATCATCACCTTGGAGGTGAGAGATCACAAGTGGAATGGAGGAGACTGAGGCTGGGAAGTTGCCCTGCCGTGTAAGAAACCTGTCAGTTCGTAGACACAAGGTCCTGAGCAACCCACTTTCTTAATTTAGAAGAAAAGCATGGACTGGTGCTTAAGAGAGGCTTTCTGAATCTGACGGTGAGATCAACAGTTATAGCAAATTTACTTCATGTGACCAAGAGCTGTGAGTAATATCTAGCTTTAGATTTAAAAATACTTTTTATTAAGAGCAAAAAGCTTAGAATTGTGGAACTTTCGCAGAAAAAATGAATAAAAGGATCTCAATTGTACATAAAAAACAAGAATAAAGAAAACTAGGTTAAGGAGTATGAGTATATGGTTTGTTTACCTTTGAAGAGTGTGAGAGTTCCCATGTAACTGGCTAGCAAAACAACACATAAGCAGGTGACTCAGTTTTGCTACCAAAACTGAACTTAATTTCTGGATCATAGAAAAGAGTTTATTGGACAGCAATGATAAGAAGGGAATTTCTAGAGAAACTGAAGATTATACAGTATGTTTACAATGACCACAAGGGAAACAAAGAGGGTCAAGCTGCAATGGAAGAGAGAAAGAAAGAGAAAGATGGAAAACTACTTGACTTGAAGGAATCATCTTAGACCAAAAAATTTAATACTGTGGAGAAGAAGATGGTTCTGAAGAATCTTACTGAGATTAAAGCCATCCAGGCTTGAGGAGAGATGAGGATTTAGGAAGATAAAGGATCTATGAGAGAGGAGATGAAGGGAGAGGGGAGGCATTCTACATAGAAAGCTGAAGCAGATGGAGAAGTAAATAACACGTCCAAGATCAACAGGAACTATGTGCATGTGATAATTTATTTCAGGGTTTTTTGTTTTGTTTTTTTTGGTCTGTTTGGATGAGTTTTGAGCAGTTTTCACTGGTATTGAGATTGGGTAGGAAACCATTACTTTGATATAAATATGTGCAATTGGAGAGCCAATGTGGTGTAGTGGTTTGAGTGTTAGACTATGATCCTGGAGACCAGAGTTTGATTCCCACTTGGCCATGGAAGCCCACTGGGTGACCTTGGGTGCATCACACACTCTCAGCCCCCAGAAAACCCCATTATAGCTTGGCTTAGGGTCACCATGTTGGAAATGACTTGAAGGCATACAACAATTGGGTTAACGATTGTTGTTCAATTGACAAGAGAGATTTGTTCTATAAAAATGAAATATTGGTATAAGGATGACTTTGGGCTGCTCATATGTTACAAGTTAGATATATCAAATAGGTAGATTAAATATAAGCAAAATACAAGGTTGTCTTATTATAAGTAAGAATCATTATTTGAAATATCAGTATTGCAGTGTCAAAGAAGAAGAACTGGTTGTTGAAATTGCCTGGTTTAGTAGCGTGGACAGGTTGCATATGTCGATTAGAGAAAAATCATTAATAATAATTTTGAAGGTAATCTTTGAAGGTTTTATGGTGAAAAAATTAGATTAAGATGCTAACAGCAATTTTTTATAATGATATAATTTTTAATTGTATTTTTGCAGAAACTTGAGGATAATATGTTAATTGAATGTTTAGATTATTAGTAGGGTTAGCTAAGCTGAAGAAGTATATGACATTTCTTTAAACTGGAGAAGTAAAACTTTTACATACTATGTATGCTATATGTTTAAAACCACCTTTAGGAAAATGGAAATTAAACTTTTTCTGTTTTTCTACTGTTTCTTTACATTTTTTTCTTTTTTATTTATATATTTTTCTTTTTTTGATGTACTGGAAACCTTTTAATAAAAATGTTAATTTAAAAAAGAGAAGATCTGAATGCTTTTATCTGCAAAAGGCAAAGTGTTAGAAACAGTAAGGCAGATGGGACCAATGTACATAAGGATATTGGGAGTAGAACTTGGTGCAGACCTTTTAACCTTCCCATCTGAGTAGGGCTTCTTTCTCTAGGGACCCCCCCCCCAACAGGGGAACCAGCATCAGGCAGCTCCTGTGTGTTATGACACCATCCACACAGTACATTTCCTTGTCTTCTACTCTCCTTCCATTATTTTTGCTGATGGGTCTGAGAAAAACATCACAGATGACATCTCACCACAGGATGAGTGAAAATACTGCATACTATGAGACGAGAGGGAGAATTTGATTCAATTATGCCATTTTAATAGGCAACATTCGGCCCAGTATACCTCATTGAGTGCAGTTATACTTTATATTCTCAAATGGATAGCTTTTGCCATGCCTGTTCTATCTTTACATATAAATTGATGCAATATTTGTTAATACTAGGTGGAGAAATCAACAAAAGCACCGAATCATTCCCTGAAGAAATGGTGCGCACCCATCCAGAAAAAGGCAGACTTGTGAACAGCAGGGCATTTCAATAGCCTTACACTAGAGATCAGCTTTAAATCTTTTCTTTTCTCTGCAGTCTTCCCTACCGATAATGAAGACAATGATATGAAACACAAAAAGAGAAACACTTGATGATTCAATGCCCTAAGAGTACCATTTATCAGATTTTGTATATTGAAGGTTTGTTTAAGAATCTTTTGAGATGTATACTGCCATATAAACTTTGTTACCAGTCAGGCCTACATGTCCCAGGCCCCTTTTTGTCTTGTTTGATGTGCCATATGATTCTCTTTTATTTCCAATGAGCATATATACCTGGCATTGCCTAGGATTTTATTTTCTCATAGATAATACTTGTTGGAAAGATTTGAGATCCTTTGTCTCTAATTCTCCAATTCTTGTTCAGTACCTGGAATGTTTCCCTATATTCTCCAATCCAATCTGTATTCAGAGTTATTAACATAAAGCAGTTGTGTTCCTGAGGGAATACACTGTCCTCCTCCTTGCTGCTAGGCCACGTCTCCATAACAACCAATCTATTCAAGACAGACACAGTTGCCTGAGGCCCAAGAGCTCTCTGGCTGAGAATTCTAAAGGTCCCTCCCTAAACCGCAAACCCCAGAATTCCATAGAATCTCCTTAGGCAGCCAATTATATGAGGTCTTTAACTGACACAGACAAACAAACTTTGACTTTTACATGTTAGAAGATCAGATTATTCATTATTACCAATGAATAAAACTGAAATACCTGTTACTAAGTATCAGGTTACAACTATGATTAGGACCTCAGGGGCCCGAGTTTGACCCCTTGTTTGGTCATGGATGCCTGACGCTAGCAAAACTACACTCTCTCAGCCTCAAAGGAAGGCAGTGGCAAAACCTCTATAAAAATACTAGTCTGGGTTCTTTGTAAGTTGGAGTCGACTTGAAGAACACCAAGTAAGTAATATTTATTGTGCATGTGATGTCTTCAAAACAATGAATTCTAGGCATTCATGAGATGTTGTACACTTGAGTATAAGCCATCACATTCTACAAAACGAAATTCCACTGTCTTCAGTAGAGTTCATCCCAGGCAAGGACTGCAGTATTAGAGAGACGTTCTCACTGGTTGAAAAAAGATACTTTGAAGAAATGGGCTATAATCCATGAAAACTTATGCTGAAAGAAATTAGTCTTTACAGTGCCAGAAGACAGCTTCTTTTTATATATGAAATTGATGATGAGTGAAACATATTCATATAATTTAATTATTATTTGCTTTTATTATTTATTAATTGTCATAAAGACTTACTCCTCCTGCTCACTATGGGATGGAAGTGGTGCCAGATTCTCAAAAGTTATGCCAGCAAAGGGCATAATTTGGCAAATTCTATTAAGTTGGCCCTGATTGTAGACTGCACACTTGCCATCCAAGGGCTAGCCTTGCTAAGTAAAGAGAGGATTGTTACCAGATGTTTGGCTGCCAGGCATGTTATAGGTGTGCTCTCAAAGCATATATGTGTTCTGAGTATGCACACCTGAAGGAATCTTTTCATCTTGGCAGTAGAACATCTTATGTTGATTGGATACAAGAACCCACACATATTTACAGCTATCTAAATGGAAATTTTACTGATCACACATGAAACACAATATATACAATGACTGAACTGAGAAGCAGCAATGATTATGGCAGAGGGTCATAATGGCAAACACAAAAAAACTAGCTAAAAAATTGCTTCAAAATGGGGAAATGTTAATAAGTGGTCATATAAGGAATGATGTAGCTGGATTCAGACTGCAAGATGTTCTAGGGCAAAGATCCAAGCCACCTAAGATTCAGCTAAGAGGAGAAAGAAGAAAGACAGAGAACTAAGGTGGGTGCCCACATACACACACAGACATACACCAACAGAGACACACACACTTTAGAAAAAAGATAGAAACTGGTAAAGGGGACTGACAACACACAAAGATATATTCGTTGACATACTTGCTGACCTACTCACAGAATCACTTGCTATCATTTCTGAGAAATCTTGGAGAATGGGTGAGGTGCCAAAGGACTAGAAACAAGCAAACATTGTTCCTCTCCTCAAAAGGGGGGGGGATCCAAGAAGACACGGGCCAGTCAGTCTGACCACAATACCAGGAAATAATATTAGAATAGATTGTACAGGAATCCATCTGCAATTATCTGGATGACAATGCAATGATTAGTAGGACCCAGAATGGGGTTGTGACAAACAAATCTTGCCAAACTAATCATACATTTTTATTTTTTTAAAAAAATCAGGTCACTAGTTTAGTAGGTGGTGGGATTGTGGATGTCAGTGATCTGAGTTTCAGCAAAGCCTTTGGTAAAGTCCCCTGTGTTATTTCGATTAGCAAACTGACTAAATATTGGATAAATGGAAACATGATCAAATGGATCCATAATTGTGGGGAAACTGTGCTCAAAGTGTTGTCACCAGTGGAAAGAGGTCTCAACTGGAATGCTGCAGGGCTCTGTCCTGGGGTTGACACTCTTTAATATTTTTGTCAATGATTTAGGTGATAGGATGGAGATAGTCCTTATCAAATGTACAGGTGATACAAAACTGGGAGAGGTAGTTAATACATTGGAAGATAGGAACAGAATTCAAAAGGACTTTCACAAACTAAAAAACTGGGCTGAATAAATAAAATGAAATTCAACATTTAAACCACAAGAATCAAATATACAGATACGGAATGGAGAATACTTGGCTCAGCAGTGCTACATGTGAAAAGGACTTTGGAATTAATGCTGATCATAAACTGAACATGAGTCAGCAGTGTGATGCTGTAGCAAATCTTGTCTTAGTCTGCTTTAATAGAACCATAGTTTTCAAGGTAAGGGAAGTAATGGTCCCACTATCTTCTGCACTGGTCAGATCTCATCTGGAATTTTATGTTCAATTCTGGGCACCTCATTTTAACAAGAATATAGAAAAGATGTTCAGAGAAGTGCAATTATGATGATAAGACGTGTGAAGAACAAAATATATGATGAAAGGTTGAAGGAGCTGGGCGTGTTCAGCTTGATGAAGAGAAGACTAAGGGGTGACATGATCACACTCTTTAAATACCTGGGGGGATGTCACAAAAAGAGGGTAAAGGCTCATTCTCTGTAGCCTCAGAGGGTAGAACTAGGTCTAATGATTTTAAGTTACAGGATGGTAGAATTCGACTGAACATTGAAAGGAACTTCTTGATAGTGAGAGTGGTTTGGCAATAGAACCAATTTCCTAGAGAGGTGGTAGGGTCTCTTTCTCTGGATGCCTTCAAAAAAGAGGCTGAACAGCTAACTGTTAGGGATGGTTTAGCTATAAATCTTGCAGTGGGCAGGGGATTGGACCCAATGGCCCATGAGGCTCCTTTCAACTCTTTATTTCTATGATTCTATGAAAGTAACCATCTGATTTAAGACTGAGAAAAATAATATTTTCTGAGTGTTCACTAAACTTTCCTCAGGGGAGCTGAAGAGCTAAAATTTCTGATGCGTCTCGCTACACTTTCCTCTAGGTCATGAATGGAACATGCATTGTCTTTACAATTATTATAATGTTTACCATTATGCTATGTACTCACAAGAACCACACAAGGCTATCAGAACATGAGGCAAGAAAGGTCAGATAGAGAGAAATTGGGTGGAAAGGGTGATAGTTACTAGTCCTGAAGAAAAGGTCACAGCAGAGGGACTAGACACCACCTGAGGGTAGCATGAAGGAACAACAGTCTGGGGCACCATGTACAACATACTGCAATTGGCTGGGGTCAAAACTAAGATTTTTATACCCTAACGTACACCCTGAAGGGGTACGCTGATAAAGCTGAAATGGTTTTCTCACGGGAATGACAAAGGCATCCAGAATGGGCTGATTGCTTAAGTCCAGAGTGACAAAACATTGATGGCAGTCATGACAATCTCTTAATGTCTGGGCAGGTATGGGGTATAGGTAACATCTCCATAGGGCAAGATCAAGGGATGTTCCCTAACTGCTTTACCTGGACAGTTTGCCCTCCATTGAACTTGAGAGTGCACAGAGCCTGAGGTGTTGAAAGGATTAGCATAAACCCATCAGCATCAGAGTTTCTTGCTGAATCTTCTCTGAACTGTCTTAGGTCAGCCTGACCTGGTAACACACCTTCCAGTCAGTATGCCCTCAATCATGTTTTTCAGCCATAAATGTGTCCAGTTATGAAAATAGCAAATCCCATAGGATGGAGGGCGGTAGGGTATGGTAACTGCGTTGAGCATGTATACCTGTATGGCAGGGGGTTGGGTTCGATGGCCTTCATGGTCTCTTCCAGCTGTATGATTCTATAATATTACCTAACTCCTTTTAAGCTGAAATCACAATAGCCTGGAATTCCCAGTCAGTGATTTCAACAATGTTGCAGCAAGAGACCTCCAAAACCACAAAACAGGAAGTTTCTTCTATTCAGAGATAAAACCAGCAAACAATTGCCTCCAGGATGATACCAGTTTTGAAGCCTGGTGTCTTTTTTGTGGTTTGTGGGAGGGGAAAGCTTTGCTCATCCTCATCAACCTTGCATATTTCATAATCTTGCACAGTCTCAAGATCTTGCATCACTCTGCTGATAGGCAAGAAAAGTACAAAAAAATGACTGATGCTCACTTGCCTTAGATGGGAGAAATTATGGCTTTACTGTATTTTGACTAAGAAAGGAAAAAGTTGAGCAGATTGCCCTGCTCTAAAGGTGGCCTTTCCTATCAGTGTGCTTTCCCTGTCCATAAGGTATTGTTTGACAGCTGCATTGTCCTGTCCTGTTGACCTCACCCACTTACTTCATGAATTTGGCCCATGAATCTTTCCTCAAATTGGTTTTCTGGTTCTAGACTTCAAAGGTTCCTTATCCTTGCAGTAACTGATCTAGCCTACACTGCTAGAATTATTAGTACCCCAAGACTAAATCCAGCACTATGAGAGCAAACTTCTGCCTAGGCAAAGGAACATTTTTAGTCCCTATAGTTCTCTGCACACACCAAAAATTGTCTATGGACAGGGTGCAAGGAGTGGAGGAATCCACCAGTGGTGGATGCTGTTCTTTTAGCAGATGGACAGAAGTGGATTTGCATTAGCAATTGGACTACGACCCTGGAGACCAGGGTTAGATTGCCCACTCAACCAAGGAAACCCATTGGGCGACCTTGGGTGCATCACACACTCTCAGCCCCAGAAAAACTCACCATAAATTGGGAACTACTTGAAGGCACACACAAAAAACATCACTGTCATCATCGTCATCATCATTAACAACAATAATAACAACAACAACAGATATCTTTCCTTTGATTATATTAGTTTTTACTCTTGAAAATCAACAAATACCAGATACATAAAAGAGAAAACATGGTAGTAATTTGCCATAGATAACTATATTTCCAATATAGGACCCAAGGCAGCATACAACACAGATTAAAATAGAATATAGCTAAAATTAATCATGATAGTAAAAGAAAAACTTTTTTTAAAAAAATAATCAGATTAAAAGTGAATGTTTAAAGTGTAAAAGCATTCAAACCAAAACTGGTAAAGGAAAGGGGGGAAAATACAGCACCTATGGTTTTGTTTTGTTTTTTAAAGTGGCCAGAACTCTGTATCAGCTTATACTTTAACTAAGGTAATTTCTGCCCTACACTGTCATAGTGCTATTATTTCACTTTCGGCATCCTATGGAATCCTGGGGTTTGCAGTTTAGGGAGGAGCATTCAGAATTCTCAGTCAGAGAGCTCTTGGGCCTCAATAAATTACAAATCCCTGGATTCCATAAGATGCTGAAAGTGGGATAATAGCACTATAACAGTGTAGTGCAGAAATGGCCTAAGTAATTTTTCTGGCACAACCTCCCACCATACAAGATGGAAACATCAGTCAACCATGCTCCAATCATCAGCAGAATGGATCTCCTTCTCTCCAAGCAGTTGATGCCCAGTAAAGCAGGTTGGAGGCAAGTTATGATTGTGGCAATAGTGTCAAAATCATGACTAAGTAGTGGTCATGAATACAAAGCAGTTGCCTAATTATAACTGTTCACATACTTAAATTCAAATATTCTTTTGTACACTTCCTTAGTGATTTGCCCCTCCTTCTGTTTCTTATAAATATTCCTTTGAAACCTTAGCTCACCAGAAGGTGTCTTTTTTTAGCCACCACAGTATCTCTTAGCTGTGTCCCACTTTCCTTTCTTACATGCATTATTTGTTGTTGTGCCTTCAGCACCTCACCTTTAATGAGAGCCACAGCAGTGTAGTGGTTTTAGTATTGGACCAGGACTCTGGGAGATCAGGATTTGAATAGTCGCTTGACTACGGAAATCCACCATGCAAATCCTGCTCTCAGCCTCAGAAGAAGTCAATGGCAAGCCTGTTCTGAATATATCTTGCCAAGAAAATCCCATGATAGGTTCATCTTAGGGTTGTCATGAGTGGGAACTAACTTGAAGACACACAGCAACAATCAGCCTCACCTTTAACAAGCTCTCCATCCATTGTCAACTCCTCCCACTCTTTTTCTGAATAATTTGAGCCATAGGATCTCATCCAGCATTTCCTTTAATATTAGAGTGTAAGTTCAGGGTTAACGGACAGGCTGCTCTGTGAATGGAATGCTGGACTAGATCTGATCCAGCAGCTGTTTCTTTCTTCTTATGATAAAACTTTCTTTTTAGCATCAAAAGAAGGGGAAACAACTACATTTTAAAAGTAATACTTTCTCCTTTGATCAGGAGCACCCTAAACCTTGAGATAATTCTCATGTAGATCTATAGCTTGAGACTGGTGAGAATTTCATTTCATACAGTTTTTACTTTTGATAAGTAATTATAGCATTTTCAAATTTCGTTATAGTCAGGATGGGGAAAAATGAGATTTCAAAGTTTGAAATGTGTGGAAAAAACTGAAATAGTCATGTTTTTCCCTCCTGTCAGAGGACTTTGAGGGTTTAGTTTTTAAAACCCTGATTTTGAATGCCATGTTCTTAACCACATGGTAGCAGAGTTAGTGACAACATGTTGTTGTTTTTTTCTGATAGGGTTTTCCTCTTTCCTGCATGGCAGGCAGGTACAGCAACAGCTGAGTTAAATTTACCTTTTGAATTCGATCAAAATAGAGGAGAATTTTAATTCAGTGTAGTTTTGGAAAAAAATTACCCATTTTTTCATATTAAGTAGAGGAGAAAATATGAAATATTTAAAATATATGAATGGAAAAGAAACCGAAACAGACAGAATTTCCCATTTTAGCATCTAGGAGACTTCAAGAAAATAATTTCAGTAGTTATATCTTCAGCAAAGTGCATAGCACTGGACTGAATGAAACCCAGGAAGATGAAATTAACAATTTTGTTTGCTTCTCCCATTAATTTTAGGTGACAAATGATTTTCCTCCACAAGGTGGCAGAAAGACCATGCAGTCAGCAAATCATGTTAGTTCTTAGAGCCATTTAATCTCTTTCTGTTGGTCCAAAAAGAATCAGTTTGGAAACAGCCTGTGTTCTTAAACATTTGAAATATGTTTCCTTTGCACATTTAATGAAATGTGAAAGGTGAAAGGACAAGGCATTCAAAACAACAAAACAGCACATGAAAAACATGAATACAGAAAGATATCAAAGGAGTTAAGAAATCTGAAAGTGTCTTCTTTTATATATGGGGGGTGGTGGAGTGCTGCACCATTAGTACACTTCCTAAAACATGCTAATATATCTTTAGTAAGGAAGAACAATAAATGTCAAGACAGAGTTTATTGGAAATACTTACTAGTAAAATGCTAACTAGATTTCCTTAATAATGGTAACTACAAAAACATTTTTCTCCCATTTTTCTTCTGAGGAATGCAAACCGGCATACATAGTTTCCCTTTCCCTAAACCTGTGAAGTAAGTTTAGACTGAAAATTAGTGAACAGCCCACACTCAGCCTATGAGCATCATGACTGAGTGCAGATTTGAACCTGGGTTTCTCCAGCCATGGTCTACTATTCAAAACTAGGGGAAGTCAGCTGTGGTACATGCAGGGAGGGGAGCAGTATTTTACACATCATTCAAAGTGCTGGTTATAGCCTGGATTGGCCTGCACAGCTTAGGCGCAGGTAATCTCGTATAAGCCTGCTTCATACCTTTTGACATTTCACAGGTGAAAACCAGGATACTTCTAGTTAAGCAATGTTACAGTGTGATCAAGATGGCAAAAGGTATTAATGAGGATAAAGACACAACTAGGAGAGGCTGCAGCATTTTGTTTTGTTTTGTTTTCTGAACCTCCTGAGGAAAGCAAGATTCTGCTCCCTCTTCTCTTTTCTCCACTGTCAAGTTAACAAAGCACAAATTATTTTTGCACTTTGAACACAGTTTGCACCAGTGGTCAAAGAGAAGAGAGAAACTGGGACATTTTAAAAGCAACTGAAAAAATGGAAGAACAGATAATCATCAAGAGTGTACTTGACAAATCAAGAGAGCTGGAGCGTGTAGACAGGCTGAGTGTAAATTCAAACTTGTGTTTCTCCAGTCATGGTTTCCTGGTTCTAAACTAGGGGAAGGCAATTGTGGTGGCCTGGGGAAAATTTTCTAGAACTAATTCAAAGTGCTGGTTATGACGTATAAAATTCTGTACAGCTTAGATCCAGGCCAGAGGCGTATCTGGGGGGGGGGCAACTGGGGCGTATGCCTGGGCGCTAATGCAAGGGGATGCAAAAAAAGTGGAAACCCCCACCCGTTCTCCCACCTAGGCCTGGACCACTGTTGCCCCCCCTGCCCCTGCCAGGGTCCTTCCTGACCCAGTGCGGGGGGCAGCAGCAGCAACAACAGCACCACCTAGGGGTGTAACTTCCAAGCTAGATATGCCACCGATCTAGGCTGTCTCCTCATATTAAGCTGTCTTGGCCCTGAAATCACAAAGAGAGGCCCTTCTTTCAATCTAACCACCTTCATGGGCATAATTAGCAAGGATACACAATAGGAGCCTCTCAGTGTCTCTGGAACTTCCTTACCAAGGCATCTAAAATGATAGCCTCCTTACTGTTCTTCCATCAGCAAGCAAAGAGGGTTTTTTTTTAATTATTATTATTTTGACAGGCTTTTGGAAACTGAAGGTTTTTAAAGAAAAGGTTTTTAAGAGTGTGTTGTATTGTTTTAATTGTACTAATTTAAAATGCCTTTTAATATTTTAATTGTATGCTAGAAATTGTTTTTAAGTTTTTAGTTTAATTCTATTTTAATATTATTTTTTTAAACTATATTTTGTTAGTTTTGCCTGAAAAAATCACCTTGAGTCTTAGTTACGTGGAAAAGTTATAGTATAAAAAAAGAAGAGGAGGAGGAGAGGAAGGAGAATGAGAATGAAAAGAAGGGGTTTTTTTCTTTTCTTTTCTTTTCTTTTTTTTGCTCCCAGGGTACTCCAAAAGTTGCATAGACTGACAAAAATAGGGGGTGGGGGGAAGAGGAAGGGGTAAAGGAAGCAATCAGTACTCCACTTCTGATTTTAAGAAATTACTACTTTGCAGCTTACCTAAAAGTTGGATTATCTTTATTATCTCCAGAAGAAGTAATTTACCATTTTAGGGGAGAAAAAAGCATAGTTTGAGGAACCTGGAAGGATTAAGGGCCACAGAACTACTGGCCTTGTCTAAATGCTGCAAGGTAACCATTATGCTATGTTCAGACTTTGGCTGGCAATTCTGAATGGTTATATGAAATTCAACATTTATCATATGAAAACATTGATCCATCTAGCGGCCTCCATTCTGTTATATTTTGTTTTATTTTGAGTGACAGGCGTCAGCTCTTTAAAGATCTCAGGCAAAGTCCTGTTCAGTCCTTGATACGCAACTTTCATCTAAGTGGAAGACTGAAGAAATGAACCTAGCATCGTTTGCACATAGCAAGCCTTTAGCTGAAGCTTTAAAAAAAACTTTATAATCCATGGTTGTCTCTGAGTGAGCACATTATCATCAACCAAATGTATTTTAAATGTATAATAGGAAATATTCTAGAAGGGGTATTATAGCTAATTGGCATACATGCATCAAAAATAATGACTCCAGCTAGAATATGAATACATTCAATGTTGTCGAGGTGTGAAATACCCTCAGGGATTGCTTAGACATCTTCCATATCAATGTTAGCTTAAATAATTTATCCACTCTTGATAAAAGAAACTAGTGGGCTATTTTTGCTGCCTCCTCCTCCCTTTTATGCCAAGCAAACTGTCATTTACAACTATACCTAGACAGGCTTGCACTGTGGCACACAACTGTTGTCAAGAGACAGAGTGAGAAAGACTTGATCTTCCTGCGCTGTTTGATTATCGAGGCTGTGTCCCAAGGTAACCTTTTGGCTGCATACCACCTGGCACTCAGCAAGGGAAGAGAAGCTACTTGAATTCTCTCTCTGTCTCCCTCTCCCTCAATCTCTTTCAGACACGTCTATTGTCTGCTTAGGCAATGGCATAGTTTCCTACCACATGGGAAGTGGGGAGAGGGAGAGAGATGACTCTAAATAACCAGAGGGAAATCCTTGAAATAACAGCATTATCCTCCTGTGCTCCAGCTGATAAAGATGAAATACATTGAGCTCTTGCAAGGCGTGATACTGGGGGCTTTTGCAAGGATGCTCTTACAGAGCTTTAAGCCCCTGCTATGAGGATACTGAAGGTGTGTTAGGCTCTCTAGATTTTGTGGAGAAATTCTTACACACATCCACAGATGAGTGCAATCAATATACATTTATTACTTAATTCTTTCAGAAGGTGTAGGCCTTTATCGCACGACGCCATTGCAGCTTCAAGTGCTTCTTTCCTCAGTAAGCACAGGAAGAGGCCAGAGGAAGGAGCATGTCCCAAATGCTATCCATCTGCCAGCAGCTGACTGGTGCAGTAGGGAGCGTTCAGGTCCCAATCCCATCCCAGTAAAGGCATTGTCAGGATTGTGATGGGAAGCCACAAGATCACTGCATAGGCCATTTCTGCACTACACTGTTACAGTGCTATTATTCCACTTTCAACATCCTGTGGAATTCTGGGGTTTGTAGTTTACTGAGGCCAAAGACCTCTCTGGCTGAGAATTCATAAATGCCCTTCCTTAAACTACAAATCCCAAGATTCCATAGGATGTTGAAAGTGGAATAATAGCACTATCACAGTATAGTGTGGAAATGGGCATAGTGTGGTAAGGGCCATAGACAGTTTCTTTCTTGGAAACACTTCTGATATCAAGAGAGAGAGAGAGAGAGAGAGAATCATAATGTTCTAGCTATAAGAAGTTGTTGCTTTGTTGTTGTTATTTGTCATCAACTGATTATTCACCCTATGATAGAAAGACACCCCCCCCACATGAGTCCTGATCATCAATTAAACTGCTTAGGTCTCACAAACTCAGGGCTGTGGCTTCTTTGATTTAATAAATTCATCTGTAATGCACTCTTTCTCTTTTCCTACTGACTTCCATTTTACCAAGCATTATCATCTTTTTTCCAGTGAGTCACATCATCTCATCATATGTCCAAAGTACAACAGCCTCAGTTCAGTTATCTTGGATTCTAATGATAGTTCAGGCCTGATTTGTTCTCAGACCCACTGTCTTTTTAGCAGACCATAGCAATTGCAAAATTCTTCTCCAGCGTCACGTTACAACTATGTTGATTCTCTTCCTGTCAGCTTTCTTCACTGTCCTGGGACAATGTAATTTCCTGAGTCTGTGCTATCACTGTGAATGTAATTTCTAGGTAGAAGGCAAGGTATTAAGTAACATACGCTTTGATTATAGAAAAAAGAGTGAGAGCTCTTGTTTCTTTTTTATTGTTGTGATTTACTTGTATTTTTGAACAGAACTTTGATGTGTCTAATTAAAATAATTAATTACTTTTAATTTATTCATTTTCCCAATAACTAAGATACAGTTACATTACTTTACATAACGTAACATGGAATAATTTCTCTCTTTTTTACACAGTGACTGTGTCATTGCGTTTGTTTTTATAATCATGGAGTTGTGGCCTCACTAAAGCTAGAGGAGCAATACCCCACAGTACAAGTGCTAGCGCTTGTTATTCTTTGTGCTGCTACCTTGTATTCTATTGGAAGTGGGGAGGCAATGATGAGTTGGACAAGAGGAGAGTCTATGGCCTTTTCCGCATGGGGGAATTAAAATGGTGCAGTGCATCCCCTACGGAGGTCATCTGCACCTCGGAGCGGACTAGGTTCGGACTACTTACCGGAGATCCTCACCTCAGTCTGCTCCAAAACGCCCCCAACTGGTCCTCCAGCGTGCTTTTTAAAGACCAGAAAAAAGAGGTTTCTCTTTTTGCCGGAGCGTGCTATTGCATGCCTGCTCCCTTGTGCAGATTCGCAGGCTTGTACCAATGTGAGCCTGCGATCTGCAGAGGGCGGGCTTTAGGCGTGGCGAGCTTCGCGGTTGGTCGGGACCCACAACCAACTAGAAGCCGCCATTTTGGAAGCCGGAGCAGTGAGGATCTAAGACCTCACACTGCTCCGATTCACCCTGGACCAGACCGAGGAGCCAGAAGATCCGGTGAGTAATGGCACAGAGCGATTCCCTCGCCTCGTGCGGAAATGGCCTATGATTCTAGAGACATGGACTAGACATAGGCCAATACTCAAAACACTACATCATGTTGGCTCTCAGTAGAACTCTAATTGCAACTGATTACTTTTAAGAACTAACTTTCCAAGCTCTTATTTTAGACTATTTTTATATTTTTGCTTTATTTGAATTTTACTGTTGTTAGTCACCTTGAATGCTATTTATGAGACAACAGTAGGATATAAATTAATCTACTATATAAAAGTCAAAATTTGTCTGTAAGTTTGTCTGTGTCAGGCAAGCAAAGACTCCATACGATTGGCTGTGTGAGGCCAGAAGACCTGATATGATTGGCTGGCTGTGAAGATTCTATGGAATCCTGGACTTGGCACTTTAGGGAGGGACCTTTAGAATTCTCAGCCAGAGAACTCTTGGGCCTCAGGCTGGTTGCTATGGAGATGAGGCCTACCAACAAGAAGAAGGGCAGTGTATTCCCTCAGAAACCAAACCTCCGTTATGTTAACAACTCTGAATACACATTGGATTGGGGAATATGGGGATAAGTTACAGGTACTGGAATAAGCTAGTTGCTATGGAGAAGAGGCCTAGCAGCAAGGAGGAGGACAGTGTATTCCCTCAGGAACCCAAGCTGTGTATATAAATAACTCTGAATACAGATTGCATTTGGAAATATGGGGAAAAATTACAGGTACTGGAGAAGACAGTTTGGTGAGTTTCTAAGAGTAAAATAAAATCCCGGGTAAATATGCTAGTTACGTAAATAAATATCCTATGGCATTATAGGAATAAAAAATAAGATTAAGTTCTTGTTTCATCAGATCACTCTATTACCGCCTGCTGATGATTGTGTATATGCATAGGGAAAACACACGACGTCATGACACAAAAATATAATTCTCTTAGTTGATATAAAGGCAGAAGGAGACATGAGACCCAGTGAACATCCTTTCCCATTTGCCATAAGAATTTCATTATGGATATTAAGTATGCCCATTTAAAAAAAAATTTAAGTAGTCATTAGTATATGATTTTCAGGATATGTGGACAATAGTAGCCTTCACTGACATGTCTGTTCTGTTTCGTTTCTAGATTTTACCGGGGAGAATATTTATGGCATGATTTTTTTTCACGCTGAGGATGTGAATTTGTTCTCTATTGATATCTAAATATTTTGCACGCTCAGGGACACAAGACAGATGCTGATAATTTTTACTCGGTAACATTTTTTACTCAGAGCCAACATGGTGTAGTGGATTGAACAATGGACTACGATACTGGAGGCCAGAGTTCTGAAAAAAAAAACTTGCCAAGAAAACCTCTTGATAGATTTACCTTAGGGTCACCATAAGTCAGAAAAAACTTGAAAGCACATACATGCATGCACACAAATAACAATCAGCTTCTTTTCAAATGACTGCCTTAGCAATTGTAACATGTGTTTCCTTGGTAATCTTTAAAATCAAACATTATCCTATTCCACCTGTTTTTAGGCCATGTAAATAGCAATAAATAGCAATAAATAGCAGCCATGTTATTCAGGCAGGCTTCCTTGAAACCCTTCAAACATTGTACAGTCACACACAATCAAAAGGAGAAGCACATCAGTTCCAGCAGGCCTTCTGTGGAAATGTGCACTGAAATCAAAGGGAGTTTTTCCCAACTAACAGCTTGGGGATTAGTGTGTAAGTAGAGCACTGCCAAAAGTGTCACAGTTCTTTACAGGTAGGAAAGAAAACACAGGTCAAATAAATGTAATGGCTTTCTTGAAACATGGACCAATTGCCTAAATTAGGGGTGGCAATCATACAGCCCTCCAGGGGCTCTTTCACATTATACAACTTATTCCACTTTAACTGCCAAAACAACAGTCTATGGAATCCTGGTAAATGCCAAGATACCATAAGATGGAGCTCTGGCAGTTGAAGTGCAATATAGTATGATAATTGTGTAGTGTGAAAGGGCCTCAGATGTTGTGTGACTGCAAGTCCCAACAGCCCTAGCCACTGGTATAAATGCTGGGTGATGCAGTAAAAAAAAAAAAATCTGGAAAGCTACACGAGTCCCAGGCTTGGCCTAAATCCAATTGCTTGTCCCAACTAGGATAGATTCATTGAATCAGTGTAATTTGCATAAGATTAAATTATCACTCAGCAATTCATTCTAACGCTAGTTAGAACACACCGTTGCATTTAACTCAGTATAGTTAAGGAAAAGGCTTGGACTATAACTTGTTGCAGGTTCATAGGCCAGTGAGCTTCCATCAATAGCAGGCATTTGCAGATTCTGGTATCACTCAACTTTGGAAATGAAATGGCTAAGGTCACTTCCATCTTGTAAGAATAGGGGCCTTAGGCAAAAATCCAAGTTGCAGTCAAATATGGCTTGAAAGAGCAAAAAGAAGTGAGAAACTCATGTACCTGTCAGAGAAGAACTCTTCCACACACTGTTTAACATGGTTTAGCAGTTAGACTGTTAGACTAGAGCTGGAAAGACTTGAACATAAATCCTCACTTGGGCATGAAGCTCACTGGTTGTCCTTGGGCCAATCACCACTCCTACCTACCCAGCCAATCTTCTCCCAGCCATTTGTGTAAACTAGGGAAGGCAAGGGTCAAGTGTGATGGGCCTGAGCTCTTCAATAGATCCTACCTATATCCTTAGTTGTACAAATGGAAAAGTACCTATTATAACTGGACAAGGAGAGGCCGAAATCACATCTGTGGGAACTTAGGTGACCAAAATGGTGAAGGGTCTGGAAGCCATGCCCTATGAGGAGCGCCTTAGGGAACTGGGTATGTTTAGTCTGCAGAAGAGAAGGTTAAGAGGGGACATGATAGCCGTGTTTAAATATTTGAAGGGATGTCATGTTGAGGAGGGAGCGGGCTTGTTATCCGCTGCTCCAGAGACTAGGACAAGGAGCAATGGATTCAAGCTTCAGGAAAAGAGATTCCACCTAAACCTCAGGAAGAATTTCCTGATGGTCAGAGCTGTTCAGCAGTGGAAAATGCTGCCTTGGAGTGTGATGGAGTCTCCTTCTTTGGAGGTTTTTAAGCAGAGGCTGGATAGCCATCTGTCAGAAGTGCTTTGATATGGGTTCCTGCATGGCAGGGGGTTGGACTGGATGGCCCCTGTGGTCTCTTCCAACTCTATGATTCTATGATTCATTATTAACTATGATATCCAAGTCAGAATGGATTGAGATTTTTTTTAAGTGATTGATGACAGCATTATACAGTGATGTATGAATAGGCCATAATCACAGAAAAGAACCACCACATGGTTCTAATTATATTAGAAAGAGAAGGTGTAGAACTACCTTGAATCCCTGTTTTTTGGAAAGGGCAGGTTAAACAGATGATGATGATGATGATGATGATGATGATGATGATGATGATGATACAGTAATCACATCCTCTCCTATCACTGTCCACACCATTAGCTTGTGCACTATACCCACCAGGATGGTGGTAGCTGTTGAGTCTTCCCTAGATTTTATCTTTCAGTTTAAAAGAACCTGGATTTACTGACAGGTCTGGTATACCTTTTATACTTTGTGCCAGGATGGGAACTATGTGGACATCCAAATGTTATTGGACTTCAGACAGCCCTAGCCAATATAGCCCATCTCCCCCCTGCTCCAGTCTCTACTTTCCTACAGAAGCTTCAGCTATATGCAACATTCTGTGGGACCCATCAATATTCTCATTGCCTATAGTGTTCTCCTGCGCCTTGTTGCCATTCCTGCTGTCCTGTGCATTGAATTATTTTCTCTGTCTCCAAGTGGTACATTCCTGTGAGTGTTTGTACATGTTTCCATGTAATGTTCTACTAAATATTGTAGTACGCATTGAGCTGCTATGTGTCTATATTTGTATGTGTGAATCCACATAGGTGTTTCAGAGAAATTGGGAGAGAAGATGAAGAGAGAGAAGCTGCCATTTGGATACTGTAATAGGGATTATTAATGTGTAGTCCCCTACCTGTTGCTGGACTGCAGTTCCCACTATCTCTCATTACTGGCTGGAGCTGATGGCAGTTGCAGTTCAACAACAGTTGGGGGCCACATTTCACAACACTGCATTATACCCTCTCTTCCTAATATAATTTTATGCAAAATGCATGTGGGTGACTCAGGGGTTCACCCATGATACCAATGCTTCTATGAAACAGTGAGGAATATTAGCTCAAAGAGGAGGCCTGTGGGGTGGGTGGGGGGTAACTTTACAAGATCTTTCACACCTATGTTTACCAGTACTAGTGGAGGGAAGAACCAGCTGGAGATCCAAAAGTAAGCTTAATTGTTTCATTGGGGGGGACTGCAATCACATATACAAGATCCAAGCAGTCATGTAATCACACAAGGCTCACTGAGGGAAAAGGGAGGAAAGTTTCAGATAGTGAGATTTTAGGGCAAAGCAGGGGATATTTATCAATCCAGAAGAGCAGCGAAGAAGCAGTGATGTGGCTTAGATGTGAGTCTAAGGACAGTACACAATCAGAAATCAGAGTGGCAGCATGGCAACCAGCAATCAGTGTGCTGCGAGTTGGCTGGCCAAAAATGGGGGTTTAAATACTCTGTTTTTGCCTGGAGGACTAAGGTGCTAATGACTCTCTGGAGCCTGGAGCGTGGACAGTGGAGTCCAGAATGAGTTGATGGCCTTAGGATTAGGTGAAAAAGAGCTAATGGTAATCCTGATAGATCAGTACTTGTCGGACAGGTGTGAGGACAAAAGGGAAGTTTGGTTGGTCAGACGGAGAGGAGTTAAGACAATCAGCCATCTTGTGAGAATCTTCCAGGTGCTATTGTCTCTAAAAGGTTGAGTCATTGGAGGCTAATCACAAGTCTGTTATTGCTGGAGTTTCCTGATGATTTCCTGACTATGACCTGGCTATGCCTGGGGGTCTCTTGACCTAATTTGCAACACAAGTGTTCAGCCAGCTTTTCTTCTTAGCTAGCACCACCATGCAGCCACAACAGGGTATATTTTATATTTATGTCAATTAATATATTTTGCCAACTAAATCATATGTTGCCAACTAAACCATATCAAAGTGTTGGGGTATACAGCCTGCTAACACACACTGATAACAAGGCTTCAATTCAAACCACTCTGAAGTGACAAAGGCAGTTTCTGATTCTGAGTAGAAACACCACAAAAGTGGTTTTTTTCTCATACTTTTGAAAAATCTTCTCACTGGCCTTTGGTTGTCAGTGTGCCAGAAGTACACAGTCTTCTCCTCACAGAGTTCATTGTTCTTCTGTGTTCCCTGCACTCATCCATGGAATTCTGTTTCTAGTCTAATCCTTTCTTCCCCTTGATGGTTCATTGACAGCCAACCTGGCTCAGCAAATAGGCCCACTGATAAGTAATACTTATTTTAATTTGAGTTTGGGCTGGTACTACTTCACAGGCATGTACACCCACTTTTATGCACAAGAGAGATACACACATGCCCTAAAGGAAGGACCTGGCTAGAATTGATTACTATAAAATAAGTAGTACAACCCAAAACAGATGGATTAAGTCAGTGACTAGTTGATTCCAGCACTTCGATCTGACAAGATGAGCTCTTTTTCTTTTTTAAAAAAGGACTGATGACTGCTGTTGTTGAAGGAATGCACCACCCAATATATACCTCAAAACCACAGGCAACACTGGTTTCTTAAATCTGAACTGAAGATGACTTTTTTCCTTGTTGAGTCCAAAACTGGCCAGCGGAGTTGGCGTGGGAGACAGGCTTTTCTCTTCCCTGCGTGGTCAACAATTTCAAGTTGGGTGAAGTGACTTGTAATTCAAATGTGGTTGTTATAAGGACTGCTCTTCAGAAGTGTCCAGCCGAAGATGAATAAAGAGCTTGAGAAATGCATCTCTCACAGATCTTCAATAAAAGTTACTGAAATTGGCTTGTGGTATAAGCAGGTGGGAGGGGAAGAAATGGGGTACCTCACCTGAAAGTGGCAGGGACCATTAGCAGCCAGTGTTTTGTTTGGTATTGTGTTATATAGTGGTATTGTATCATATTGTATCATGAGGAACCAGCATTGTGGAGTGATTTCAGTATGGATCTACATGCATGTAGCAGCCTACCCAAGAAGTTAAAATGGGTTTTTTATTTAAAGCAATTGATTATGTAAATTGTTACAAGGAGATAAAAAGAAGTCATTAACATAACAGTTAGTAAAATTGTATTTTTCATTCTGTTACTTTTGTTGCCTTAAGTTACTGGAGGCAGGGAATCCATCTACAAAAGTGAGAAAACAGCCCCAAATCTGCAATTCCTGGCAAAATGCCTCCACCAGAATTTTTTACACCTTAAAATAACATGGAGAATTAACAAGCAAACATTACTCATTATGTATACACACAGTGCTTTAGTCACTATATTATTTCTGCAGAAGGTTATCCCAAAAATAACATGTTACATTTTCTTACACAGTCAGCCCTCCACTTTTGCAGGGGATGGGGCACAGGATCCTCACAAAAGTGGAAAAAGTATGGATATCTTCCCTTTTCCTGTCTGGGTGAGTGAGCAAAGGAGTGCATGCATGTACCCTCCCTCGTTCCACTGTCCCATCCCATCCCCTTTCTCCCCACACTATTGAGTGACCACATGAGGGACGGCTCACAACCTCCATCCTCCTGCTCCCCATCCCATCTCCTTCCCTCGAGCGAGCCAGTGAGCAAGGGAACCCACATATACCTTCCCTCCTCCCGCTCCCCTGTTCCATCCCCTTCCCTCTGCCCACCTGAGGGAAGGAGGGAATGCATGCATGTGTACACCCTCCATCCTCCCACTCTCCCATCCCATCCCATCCCATCCCATCCCTTTTCCTCAGCCCACATGAGTAAGTGAGCAAGGGAATGCACACGTAACCTCCCTTCTTGCACTCCACCTGCCCACCCAAGTTTGTGAGTGAGTCCTGTCAACGCCAAGGCCTGGCAAGCAGCCAAGGGAGCTGGCTACAGGTCTCTTGCAGATAAGGCAGGGAATAAATTAAAGGGCTTTACTTCAGCAGAACAGAACAAGAAAAATAGCAGTAAATACCGGCAGCAGGGAGACTCCCTGGCTGTTACGTCACAGCCAGGCGAGCACACAGTCAAAGTCTGTTTGAACAAAAAAAAGTTACCAGAGCTGGTCCGGGATCAAGAGGTGGCAACGTTCCAGCAGGTCGGGCAACGTTTCAGGAGGCCAAGCTGAGATCCACAACAAGCACTTCGCCCAGAATGGTCAGTTGTGAGCTGACAAAAGACCCAAGGCTGAGTGATTGCTTTTATAGGCAGATCACTCCTCCAGGTGTTATCGCAGCTGGGCCCTGATTGCCTGGCGTTTTCTATTTAAACGTTCTGACCTCCTGAGAGCACTCTTTTGCTCCTGATGCTGCTGGTAAGTAGGCACCTGCTCTTGAAACTCACCATCCGACTCCTCTGGCTGGGCTGGGTCTGGGGCAGCCCCTGGCTCTGCTGCTGGGACTACTGGGGCCAAGGGCTCTGTGCCTGGGGCAGCCTCGGGAGTGGGCTGTGCTGGTGCAGCAGGCTCCAGGGACTCTGGCTCAGACTCAGAGCTGGTGTCCTGGAGTTCCAGGGTCCTGACAAGTCCATTCGCACCTTACCTTTTGCGGTGCGGGAGTGCGGGGCTTGTGCGAGCAGCCTCCGGAGAGAGGCTCTTGCATCCGGGGTCCTTTGGCTCCACATGAGCTGCCTGCTCGCACGAGAGCCCCACCTCTTCCTTCCACAGTGCAGCCTGGGACCTTCCCAGGCTGCACTGGACAGGAAGTGTGACCAGCCCAGCTCCCGAGGCTCTGCACACCAGGTAAGTGCGTGTGGGCCCCCAGAGCGATGCGCAACCACGCAGCATTTTCAGCTTCAAGCCGAAAATGAAAAAATGTGTGTGTTGTCCGCGTCAGGCCCTTGAGCGTTGCGCAAATGTGAGTGCATTGTGTGGATCGCTCCTCACATTTGCGCGACACTCAAGGGGCACTTTCACATCAGAAATGCCATGCGAAAAGGGCCCATGAGGGAAGCAGAGGCAGCATGAAATAATCTGTGAAGAATCAAATTCATGAAACTTAAGCCCACAAATGTGGAGGGACAATCGTATAGTGTTTCTTCTAGGTATCAAGCTCTGGCCCACCTCTAGCTGAGTTGTGACAGTAGCCACACTTGGAAGCATCTTCTGAATTTTCTGTCGATCAATCCTTATTTATTAATTTATTTCAACTAGGCACATTATGACCTGCTATTAAAACTTTCTTCTTTAATTTCAGTGAATTCTCAGTCTTGGCATTTTCTTTCTGCACATCTCTCAGGCTTAATAAGCAACTGTCTGGTATTTTAAGAAAGAAACACAAACATTCTTTCATACCCATCCTACACATTGCATGAGGACAAGCTCTACTAATCATGTCCTTATGGTCATTGTATCACGTTTTTTAAGAAAAACCACAAGCTGTAAAAATGGCAGCTGTGGATCTTAAAGCTTCTTCTGAGAGGCTTAACACTTTTGTTTTCGCTGTTGAATTAAATGCTGTAATAATAAAGTTCCAAGTTGCATGGTCTGGGGATGTACACTGACAATAAGTCAGTTTGCATGTTAACATTAGCATTTTGGAAAGGTATATGGGCTGAATTGGAGACCAGGCTTTTCAACTCAGATGTGAACCAAAAATTCACATCAGAAAATGTCTCCTTATCAACTTTAACAGAACTGGGTAAATTTTAGAGATACAACAGCCTCTAAGAGAACAAGGTCTCTGAGACAAATAGGTAAAACAGTTTTTGCACAAGCGGCATTTAAAATTATGATTTCCTGATGACGACAAAGACGAAGAAGAAGAAGAGCCCTCAATCATTTTTTATTTCGCCACATAATCAGATGTAAAAATCAACAAACATTTGCCTTCCTGTTTACATAACCAAGCAAAGTATTCAGATATAGTTGTCCCTTCTGATAAGATGAAGCCTGCCAGATTTCAGACAGATAGGCGCAGTAAGATTTCTGCTAAGCCAGCATTTACAGTTGGTGAGGCGAGTGTTCAGAAAAGAATCAACTTACATACCCATGCTTTCATTGGCAATTTTTATAAAAAGGACATGCCTCATTGAGGTATCCCATAGAAAGTAACTTCATAAAATTCTAGATACATTGGCGCACAAGTGCAAAAAAATTCTTTAAGAGTTCTTCAATTCGGTTTTTTTTGGTTTTGGTTTTTTGACAGTTTTCTTAAATAACACTTACTCCAAGTAAGTAAATTGTGAAATGGAAGAACAAGCCTTGTTTTGCAAGCATTATGAAGGTATTGTGTGGGGGGGTTATTGGTGGGTTTTAAAAAATTATCTTCTGCTTAGTTACCAGTCACAGAAATAGATGAAATTAATAGGAAAGGAATCCAAAAGTAGAGGACTCAACTGTATCCAAAGCTCTGTCACAGCTGTGCCAGTAGAGTGACAGAAAGGAAGGGGTGGCATTTTTGTCTTCATTCCTTTTCATGTGTAACTCCTTTTTTTCTGGTTCCAATGAGAGGAAAATTAGGTATGCTAGCTTCAAAGCTCTCCTATTTTCTTCTTAATTCTGGAGGTGTTTCGAGCGAACAGAGAAGCCCAGAAGCCTTACTGTGGAGATCTGTACTGAGAAACCATTTGCAAATTATAGTATATCTGAATATGCACTTCTCCACATTCTAACCTGTAAGTAAAACTTAGATAGTCTGAGATCTGTCTTCTCTCTCTGCTGTTTTGTGAACAGTCAGATGGTTTGAAGAGTTGCTTCTGGAACTAATAGGTCCAGAATCACCCAGTCAGCATGACCAGTTGTAGCCCACCAAACTAAGTTTTCTAAGCTCTAAATATGACTCTCCCCTCTCACTCATTCAGATGTACCCCTGCATGCCTGGCCTATCCATACTGAGCTGGTGACCTCCTCCACTACCATTGTAAGTTATTAGACCACTTTTAATAAAACTGATTCCCTGTTTTCCACTATATCATGGAGAAAATGATGGCAATCTTGAACTATGATGCGGAGTCTGGGGAAAACTTCATAAATCTGTATGAGGAGTTGAGAAACTAATTGTAACTGCATCCACTCACTGTGTAAGCAGACGTGAGTACAGGTGGGTGTCACCTTCTTAGCAGTAGCTCTGGAATCCCTGAGAAATGCTGCTGCACTCTCAGGCGCACACACTGCTGTGAAAACACATCCTTTGACCAGTTTTTTCCAAAAATACTGTATCTGGAACAAGTTTATTTTGAAAATGGGAGTCCTGGTAAAGTCATTACATGATTGGCAGCTGGAGTTTTCAGTTCAAGACTGTAACATCTCCGCACCCCACTCCAAATTTGTCTTATATGGAGAGGAGGGAGGGAAATGTATAAATTTTGCAGGCATATTGCTTATGCTTCTGTATCTCTCTAAACGTTATTCCTCTGTATCCTTCTGACCTCCCAATGTTTTCAGTCTGGGCTGCTCTGAAGGATATCAACGTCACTTCAAAGCCCAAACTCTTTTAAGAGAATCCCAGTTTCATCCTGGAAGCGCCATTCATCCAAAGCGAATACTATCTTTCTGTACAGATCCATGGTATTCACTTCTCCTCAAAACAGGAATGTCATGGGGGAATGAGTCCTCTGACAGCCTTTGCACTTGTGACCTCTGATTCCTGCTGGAAATGGCTTCCAGGCCCCTGCAATGCCATAATTCCCTGACAAGGCTGGTCTTAGAAGAACATAGTGTGCACACATGTGTTTTAAGATTTAGTCAGGCACTTCTTCTATTTGCATCACCGTTTCTGATACTGAGTGAGATGCTGACATAGTTCTCACATGTGCAGTGCACATTGTTTCCTTATTTAGTAGCATTTGATTGAAACAAACAGAGGCCAACAGCTAAGCACACAGGAATCCTTAGGGCAGAGGAAGGTTTATAATCTGCGATGTCATTAAACCTCAGTAAATCCTGCAGGGTGCTGAATACACATATGCCACATAATGAATCTGCAGGGAAGGAAAAGATTAGGAGAAAGAGGAACAAGACTGTTATTTTTAGCTAAGGAAACCCTTTTTTTCCAGCATTAAAAGCTGTAAGATTGGCACCTCACTGCAGCACGCTTGTATACTACAGCCTGGGCTTTTAATTCCCATTGCATTTCTGTCAAAAGAGAGAGAGAGATTGAGACAGAGAGAGACTATAAGAAATGTTCATTTTCACTGTCAGAAAATCAGCACCAAATCCAATGAGACTATCCCCTTAAGCTGACGAAGGGGAGCATATGACCCTCTCGATACAGTTGAACAGTAACTTCCGTAAGTGCTAATCCAGTACAGCTAATAGTGAGTGTTGGTGGGAATTGCAGTCCAGTATCATCTTGAAAGCAGTGGGTTCTCCTTTCCTGTAATGCTTGTCAAAAACTTTAACTGCTTAAATTATTTGATATATTCTTAGTCTGTTGAAATTATTCCATACTATTAGGCATTTTAAATTGTCAAATTGATTTTAATTGTGCACCACCCTGAGATCCTATAATACAGGGTGGATATAAAAATTTTGATAAAGAACGTGTCAGCCCTCAGCAACATAGTTGTAGAAAGCGTATATCTTTTCCTTTGAAAAGCTTAGTTGGCTACCATTCTGTTTCCACAGATGATTCGAAGGGCAGGTTATGATCTACAAAGCTCCATACAGTTCAGGTCAGACTATCTAAAAAACCTATACTTCCCTTCCTGTATGAGCCTGTCTGGGTCTTAGGCCATTTCCGCACAACGTTGCTGAACCACTTCTGTCATGAGATGGCAGTGGTCAGCAGGTCGTGCTTCTGCACAATATTGTCGCCGTCCTGCTGCCATCCCATTGCGAAGCATCACACTCACGCAGTATTTGAAAAATGGATAAAATCTGTTTTACACCTTCCCTCCTATGGCGCTTACCCTCGTGCAGAAGCTGCAGTCGTGCGTTTGCAATGCTTCCTGCCCTAGCGCGGCAATGGCAAGTGCCTGGCTGCGCTGCAGAAGGAAGGAAAGGGTGGGACTATCCCATTCCCTCCGCAGGGAGCAAGAGGTATGGAGGAGAGCATTGCTGATGCACCCCCTTCCAACCTGAATTTGCAGTGCCACAATGTGGAAGAGCATGGTCATGCTGAAAGGGCCTTAGAATCTTTGAAGGAAGATTTCTACTCAGTCCCACCAGCTCATTGTCTTGCCTGGTGAGGACACAAGAGAGAAAAGCAAACAGTCTTCTTGGTGGCTGCTAGGATACAGAACTTCTTCCCTCTCTCAGTAACCCCCCTCTCTGTACTCTTTGCCTGTATCTCAACAGGCCTTCAGCTTTTAACAGGTTGGAGCAGAAGTATTTTTTTTTAATAAGGTATATTGTATCTTTTACTATATTTTGACTTTTTAAAAACCATTTTAACTTAATATTTTAATTAGATTGTTCGATTGTTTTAAATTCTGTATTATATATTGTTTTGAGAGCCAGTATGGTGTAGTAGTTTAAACACTGAACAATTTATTAATTATTTAGAGTATTTATAGCCTGTTCTTCAACCACAAATGCTCTCGGAGTGGATTACAAATTATTAATTTGACTACAGTTTTGGAGACTAGCTCTGGAGACTAGCTATAGAAACCCACGAGGAGACATTAAGCAAGTCATACTCTCTCAGCCTCAGAGGAAGGCAAAGGCAAACTCCCTCCAAACAAATCTTGCCAAGAAAACCCCATGATAGGTTCACCTTAGAGTTGTTAGAAATGACTTGAAAGCACACAACAAATTATACATTGTTTTAAGTATATTTTGTTTTATCTTAGACTGTAGGCTATTTTTGGTCCAATATTGGGAAAGAGGTGGGATGTCAACTGAAAATAAGCCATATATATATATATATTTATCTCACATTAAGCCACTGACCAAAAGGAGCATCTTTTGAAAACAAATTCATTTCCAAGCATCTTTAATCTTTTTTAGATTTTACATCATAACACTGGAGGCTAAATTTAGCTTTATATAAAGAATACCACTTTGCACGTACTAGCTGTGAGCGTGTGATCATTTTCACAAACTGTCTTAAAAGCATTTTAAGTTTTGATTCTGAATTTTTATCATCATTCAGTTGGTCTTATTACTTTTGGAGCAGAATAGACTGAGGAAATGTTGACAGCAACATCTGGGCCTATAGTTTTGCTAAAAGGCATTCTTCTTTCTTCTTGACTTACAGGTGGCGGAGCACAGGGCCTTTACACTAAAACAGTAAGATTTTTGGAACACTGTACCTTTAAAAAAGAAGGCATGGAACTCTAAATGGGGTAACTTATTAACAGCAAATTTGGAGGAATAACTCCAGTACATTTACCAATATGACTACTTCAATTTAAACTAATAACTAAAGAGTTTTATTTTACACTGTAGAGAAATTGATAATCATTTGCCAGGAGAATTTGATTTTTTTTCCTGGAAGGACCTACCACTGCTTGGGAAGGAAGTCATTTTTTCAAAGACCTTTCAAACAATTTTCTTTCTGTACTTTCTTCTTTTTAATATTCTTATCATTCATATTTGCTAATAACTATCAATCCAACATTTAAAGCTTTGCATTAGTGTTCCTTTTAAGCATTTGATTTTTATATTGCCTCTTCTTTTTTGTTCTCTCTTTTCTGTAGGATATTATTTTATCTTTTCTTCTTTTTAAATAACGTATTTAAACATGTAATTTGGAGGAGGAGGAGGTGGTATGTCTATTCAGGTCTCCACAGCCAGTAGTGAGCAAAGGCACAAGAAATCTATGATTGGCCAGTTGTCTGTAGCATTATGACATCTGAAGCCATTTCTGCACTAGACTGTTATACCACTATTATTCCACTTGCAACATCTGCAAACCCCAAGATTCCATAGGATGTTGCGCATGGAATAATAGCACTATAACAGTCTAGTGCAGAAATGGCCTGAAAGTTTGTTGGTTAAATTGCCTATCCAGCTTCCTTCATCCTCCTTCCCCTCACTCCTCTCTGGAGAGATCTATGTGGATTCAAAAACAGCATCCAAGAAGTCCCAACCAGTAATAAACAAGGCTGTCTGTTGCAAGAGCCTTGCTTCCCCCCAGTAGTCTGGTCCCCCCCTTTGTTGCTTGAAAAGTCACAGCAAGATATAAGCAAATGTTGATCAGTGAGTGTAAGCTTAAGATTTTCAGTGCAGTGAGCACATTATTCTATGGCAGGAAAAACAATAAAGCGTCCTGTAGCACGTTAAAGACAGATAAATATCTTGTTGCATACATTTTCCTGGATGAGTTTCATATAGTTGATGAGGTAAACTCTTGCCTATATAGGTTTATTCAATGAAACAATTTTTACTAGATTTTAAACAAACCAACAACCTCCACTACCTCACAAACACTCCCCTGGAGAGCATACAGGACTTTGGAAGAGGTGGATGCAGATTTTTGCTCCCCCTCCCTGCCTTGGGATTGTGCTGTTAGTCTCTCATGAACCCAAACAGATAATATAAAGAGCTGCTTCATGCATAGTAGCAGCCACGTGAGCAAAATGATGCTCAAATATCTATAACAAAGACTTTTTGACATACCTTCACCCTAGACGGAGTGAGAAACGACAAATATCGAAGTGAGATTCAGGAGAGGAAGAGGAGAAGGGATCAGATTAGATGTAATCATTGAATAATGGAGCACACTCCAGAATTTCAGAAAAAAATCAGTCAGTGCATTATAGATTATAGCAAAGCTTTTGCTTGTGTAGATCATGAAAGCTATGGATTGTTTTTAAAAGAATGGGTGTGTCACAACACTTGATTGTCCTGATGTGTAACCTATACTCAGAACAAAAAGCTACTATCAGGACAGAATGCAAAGAAACAGCATGGTTTCCAGTTGGCAAGAAGGTGAGGCAAGGCTGCATTTTATCATCCTATCTGTTTACTGAACATCTCATGCATAAAACAGGACTAGACTCAAAAGGAAGGAGGTGTGAAAACTGGAAGAAGGAACATCAACAATTTAAGATATGCTGATGACATCATACTACTGGCAGAAAAATAGCAAAGACTTGGAATGACTCCTGAAGAAAGTCGAGGTAGAAACTGCAAAGACAGGTTTATTGCTGAACATTAAGAACACAAAAATAATGACCACAGATGATATACATAACTTAAACGCAGACAATGAAGACGCTGAAACAGTTCAAGATTTTCCATACCTTGGCTCAGTTATTAATCAGGATGGAGAAAACAATCAGGAAATCAGAAGAAGACTAAGGCCATTTCCACACTAGCCTGTTATAGCGCAATGATTCCACTTTCAACATCCTCTGGAATCCTGGGATTTGCAGTTTCGGGAGGGGCTGCCTGGTCCCTCCCAAAACTGCAAACCCCAGGATTCCAGAGGATGTTGAAAGTGGAATCATCGCACTATAACAGGCTAGTGCGGAAATGGCTTAAGACTTGGAAGGGTAGCTATGAATGAACTACACAAGACGTGTCAAGATATATCATGGAATACTACAGTTAAGATTGTCCATGACATCATATTTCTAATTTCTATGTATGTTTATGAAAGCTGACAAAAGCTGAAAGGAAGAAAATCAACTCACTAGGGTGCTGGAGAAGAGTTCTACAGATACCATGATTGCCAGAAAGTCAAATAAATGGGTCTAAAGAGCAAATCAAGCCTAAACTCTCCCTAGAAGCTGTTACCCTGATTTCTGGGAGGGACACTTCAATGTGCTCACAAGGGGGAATGGGAATTAGCAGAGCACAAGCTAAGCAATACAAGAGGCAGGGCAACCTAGCGAGATCTTGAACCCAATGTCTGCGGGGTCAGGCTGAGTCAATGAGCAAACCAAAGTAAATTGAAATTGTTTCTCTTTATTTTGATAACACAGTCACAACGTATGTATGCAAACACACTCACACAGACCTAATGAAAGAAAGGTAGGAGTTGGATAGAGGGTTTTAAGAGGAGTTTTTGCATGGGAAATACTACACCTGTCCTGAAGCTCAGATAGTCTGAAGAAAAGTCCGTAGAAGTAGAGATTCTCAGCACGTGGAGCTGAGGGGAAGGCTCGTCAAACAGAGTGACAGCAAGACAGGATGGAAGGCAGAGCGATCAGAAGAAGCACTCAAAATTAGGGGGTCTTATAGGGGAAAATGTGCCTGTAGGCTAGTCCGTTCCTGGGGGAAAAAATAGGTTTCGGGCTGGAGACAAAGCCTCCGAAAAGTCAGTACTTTGCACGATTGAATTATGACAGCATTGTCAATAGAGTAGACAGTATGCAAACGTGGAGCGCTTGAGAATTGAGTATTCGACTTGTCAAGCTGCCTGCTCGGGGCAGGGGATCTTTTGTAAACAGCATGCATACATAATGTGATCTTAAGAAGGTACTTGACTGGAGGTCTCCTGAAACTGCAGTCCGGCAAATACTGGCCTGCCTGGATTTGTTTTGAATAGTTCAGCTATTTTCGGCCGTGCCCGTGTGCGTGCTTGTCTGGGGGCCTCGCAAGCACATGGAGAGGAATGGGTAGTGAAGGCCAAATTCTTGATATCAAATGATATCTAGTATACCACAAGTTCAGACTAGAAACTACAGTAACAAAGCCAAGATGACTAAACTGTCATACTTTGGCCATATCATGAGAAGATATAACTCACTAGAAAAGACAATAGTGCTTGGTAAGGTAGAAGATAGTAGGGGGGAAAAAGAGGAAGACCACATTACAGATGGATAGACTCAATCAAGGAAGCCCTGAGTCTGCAAGACCTGTGCAGGGCTGCTGATGACAGAGTGACCTGGAGATCTCTCATTAATACAGTTGCCATAAGTTAACTTAACAACAGGCAGCCACCATCGTGCATAGATTCAAATTTGGCAAACTCTGCAAGCTATGTTTGTATTCAAATGTGAAAAATTAAATCCTGGGCATTGTATGGAATTAATTTCAGCTCAATGTCCTTTGTGACCCTTGTTTATCTATGCAACACCAAGGCTCTGATATGTTTGTCATCTATATATTTGGTTTTAAATCCATATAGCATAATGAGTTTTTGAAGTATTCTGTAAAATAGGGAATTTATTTATCATTTCATCCCTTCCTTGTTCCACTTCTTGCCCCCTAAATCCTACATTACATAAACAGTCCCTGTATTTTGAAAAGCAATGACAAAATGTCACTCTGAAAAATTACATTAGGGAAGAACCAACAAGTTCCTTTTTATTTTGTTGCATGTGGAATAGGGTTCCAAGGTTCAGAGTATCTTTAACTGTGTTTTCCTGAAGTTTCTGTGGTATGGTAGATGTGGGAGCAAGATTAGTTTAAAACCATTAAGGTAGGGAATTCCATTTATAAATTCTGATACCAACTGAGTTGGCCTAAATTTTCCAAATTAATGTATAAACTGGAACTTTAGCTACTGATTTTCACACATGTCCAGACATTACAACAGTTTCCAATGCAAAAGATATGTCAAAATGTGGATTTTGGAAGGGAAACATATTGAAAAATCTATACTGTAAAATGCTGTTAAATGCACAGTGTCTTACTTTAAAAAAAATGGCAAAGTAGTAGATAATCAGGATGCAACAGACTTATGGGTGAACATGTAAAACTGGCATGAAAAATAGATGTATTTGTCCCAAAGTTCAAACAAATAGATGTATTTGTCCCAAAGCCAAAGAAGACACATGAAATACAAATGTGGATATTGCGTCAACATCTCATTGTTCTTCTATCCTGTGGCTAATGTACATTCAGTCAAAATGTGCAATTAAAATATGTGCACAGTATAAAGAAAGGGAGGAATCTTGGCCTGTAAAAGCAGGCAAATGGAATGATGGAACTGGGCATAAACTGGATGTGAAAGTAGGAAAGAGCCAAATGCTGTAGATGTGGTCTTCACATTCCTGCGTCTGAAATTCTCAGATTTCTGCTGATTTCACCAACCGCAGTCCCCTCTGTGCCACAGGCTATTCCGGGGGAAGGGGGGACATTCTCATGGATTTTACAAACATACTTCTCCCATGCTTTCCTGGGTCCAAACCACGAGCTCTTTTATGACCATGAGCACTGCATCTATCCCGTCTGAATGTAGACCTGAAAGGCAAAGGAAAATCTTACCTGATGATGGAGGGAAAGTTGTATATAGGCACAACACACATATGGGTCATGTCTGCTGCTTTCCAAGGTTGGAACCAATATAAGAGATTCTGAAGTCTGATATTAAACTGGCAAGTTTTTGATTATCGAACTTTTCTATTCTATACACTTCTATACATATCTATACGGTAAACGTCTATTTATGCAGTTCATACCAATGTAAGAGAGCCTGAATTCTGATATTAAACTGGCAGGCTTTAGATTAATGAAAATTTCTACTCTATAAACTTTTATTTAATACACTTCTATTCTATACACTTCTGTCCCATACACTCTTTTCCAAAAAGCTTAAGTTAACATGCTTGGGGCTCCCAGCATCCCATTTTATCCTCACAACAACCCTGTGAGGTTGTACAAGTTAGGCTGGGAGCATGCAATTAAGGCCCCAGCGTACCAAATCAGTTTTGTTTCTACATGGAGAGTGGATCCTAGGTCTCATCAAACCTAAGCCAACATTCTAAACTATTGAATATAGACTAGACTTGGAATAATGTAGTGGTTTGCAAAAGATGTGAACTCCTACATAAGTGACCTTACAGGACATTATACATTTGCTGACCTTTTTAAAAGGTAGAATAGCTAATTATATCATAGAAAAGAAGCTTGAATAACACTCTAAGAAGCATTTCTGAAATCCACTAATACGTTGAACTTTAGTCATCTGTTAATGAGATACAGCCCTGATCTGTTTAGTAAAGGAAGGCAGCAAATTCAAATGCTTCTAAAAATATAAACCAAACATTGCAAATCAACTATGACCAAGTGGGTTTTTTTTTAAAAGCATTCAAACTCAGTGCTAATGAAGCATACTTTTCCATGCCCAAGGAGGAGGCCTACATGAAAACCTAATTGACAGGCAAATACTAAAAAAAAAAAGATATATAAGCTTATCTAACTATGATACACTTATGAATCATAGAACTAGATGGAACACAGAGGACTTAATTTAGGAGCACAGAGAGATGGGGAGAGAGAAATTATCCATGAAATCCTTACTACAATCAGATGCTGAAAAGTGTAGGACTCGCCTCTTTAATAGCTGTGTAGAAGAGAATTCAGCAGGTGTACTTTGTCACAACAAGCTACATCACTTGAAATTCACTTCTCTGCACAGCTATCAAAGAAACAGGAGCACTCACTTTTACCTTTTTAAAAATCTAACCATACTAGTTCTTACAATGCTGCAGGCAAACCAGGTATTTGAACTGAAGACCTAGATTGCATTGGAAAGTACGTCAAGAAATCTTTCATTTTGTGACTTGGGGAAGAAACTGAGAGTGTGCCCAGTTGCTTCTCTGATGCTTTCTCCAAACTAAGATTCAGATAAGACATATATGGCTCTCACTTCAAGAAATGTTCACATAGCCCTAAAGAAGGCTGGAGAAAGAGTCCAGGAAGACAACCCAGAATTCCCTCAAAATCTCTTGTTTTTATCTCAATCCTTTCCCATCCCAATGTTCAGCTTAGCATATGCAGAGTGAAATAGTACCAGAAGGGTACTGTTTTACTCTCAGGTTTCTGTTAACAGGATTAACCTTGTGATTTTCCCTTTAAGACAATACCACTTCAGAGTGTTGGTCTGCTCAAAGGAGTATTAATAGCGGAGGATATGCAGGTGATGTGCCTTTCAAGAGCAGCTAACTATGAGAAAACTGCCTCTTCACATAGAAATGTTTGGGAAAGTTCTAGATAGAGAAAAGTGAAAAGAAAAAGAAGTAAAGGGCTCCCAACTCCCCACTGCCACCAAAGATAATCTATTCCAGCTCTATTTGCATTTCTGCTAAAGGAATTTCCATTTTCAGGTGAGATGCTAGGGTAGAGAGACTTGAGTTTTCAGCCCTGTGAGATCTGAAAAGTACCTTTTGCAGGGAGTTGTTTCTCTCTAGAGATGGGATGGGACTTAGAAGATGTGTTTTACAGTGTCATTCCTGGAGGAACACATTCAAAGGGTGGTACCTGGGAATTCCTGTTCAGAACACCAATCGTTGGCCTGTGGAATCCCTATTTTGTCCCCCATACATGAAACCAGTGAGAGAGATTTGGAGATCTGGGGTTCAGTGTCACCAATATGCTGATCACACTCAACTCCATCTCTCCTTTCCATCTACCTCCAAGGAAGCTGCATCATTATTAAACCAGTGTCTGTTGTCAGTAATGGGTTGAATTGTAATGTGCAAACAAATTGAAACTTAGTCCAGAAAAGACAGAGATGCTGCTATTTGTATGGAAGGGATGGATGGGGCTGTACTCCCTGTGAAGTTTCAGGTTCATAACTTAAATGTATGCTTGGATTCAGTCATGAACATGGAAACCCAAGTTTTGGTAGTAGTCAGGAGTGTCTTTGTGAAATGAAAACTAGTGTGCCAGCTGTGCCTGCTCCTGGAGCAGTCAGATCTGGCTACAGTATCAAATGCTTTGATTACATCCTGCTTGGATTGCTGTGAACACACTGTACTTTGGGAATTGTCCAAAACTAACAACAAAATCTAAAATTCACAAGCAGAGGTACCTTTTATTGGACCAGCTCCAAAGCATAAAATACACTGTGCAAGTTTTAACTGCTTCTTCATCAGACAAAGATGCTAAAAGTCATACAGGAGAAAAGTTGTGATAATCTTAGAATCACAGGGCTATATTCTGTCTGAGATGTTGCCAGTTAAGATGGTATTGAGGGATTTCAATGCAGGCAGAGGCCACTCCCCTAATTGGCCTCGCAACAACTAGGGATGAAGAGCAATAAAGGTCAGGTAATAAAATTTCAATTCCATTAGCAACAAAAAAGTAACTTCTCTTGAGAACCAGCTGTCCCTGTCCTATGCAAAGCTAACTGCTCCTTTCTTAGTCAGAGAACATTCAGTTTCTCAAGGAATCTCTGTACTGTCACATCTGGGGGAAAAATTAGGTGCTGTATAGGTAAAACCTGCCAAACCATAAACCTAAATTGTAGTTCAGTGAAAGAGTTTTACCTTTATTGGAGGTAGAACACCTCAAAGAATTAAGTCCCAGTCCTTGGTTCCCTCTCATTTAGGATGCTTATCATTCACACAAAACGCGTGTGTGTTGCCCTTGAGTCACCTGTTGGTTTATGATGGCCCCATAAATTTTACAAGGTTTTCTTAGGCAAGGAATACTCAGAGGTGGTTTGGTCAGTTCCTTCCTCTCTATTATAGCCTATAACACCTGGTATTCATTGGTTGTCTCCCACTCAAGTATTAACCAGTGACCTCACTTAGTTTCTAAGATCAGATGGGGTTTCGCTGCCTTTAGGGTATTTAGGCCCTGTTCAAAACTTAGCAGGTCCAAAATACTATGGCTAGAACTGCTAATTGAACCTGTTCAAGTCTGATGATCTTCTGTCCCACCCACTTCCTTCCCAGACTTGTCTGGTGAGGGATATGGGAGACAGCCTTCTCAGTGGCTGCTACTAGACTATGGAATTCCCTCCCAAGAGAGGCTCTTGTTGGCCCCCTCTCTGCTTTCCTTTTACCAGTAGGCAACAACCTACTTATTTAAACAGGTTTTCAGCCTTTAACTGGTTGGGGGTAGAAAGATGTGCTATGAGTGTGCTCTTTTAAATACATAATAATTACTAAGTGTAATTTGAATCGTTTTAAATTAATGTCTTGAAGCAATGTCTTAATTAGATCAAATGTTTAATATCATTTTAACTTTTGTACTGTTGCAGGAGCCCAGAGAACACAGAGACCACAGAGCAAGAAACAGAGTAATTTATTACATGCGGGCTTTTGGCTGGATGTCTCCAAAAGACCAAAAGCCCTGAATTCAAGTTTCGCTTCTACTTTATTTCTACTTTATTATTTCTAATTCATACCTATATCAGTACCACATATTTTAAGTTATACTGTAAGCTGCTTTTAGTCCCAGTTTTGGGGGGTAAAGGTGGGGTAGAAATCAAACAAGTAAATAAATAAATTCCACAATAGCATCATCCATTTTGTGCTGTAACAGCAGTGTCACAAGAATGCAATGTGATCATGCCAGAAATACCTGCCAAATGTTAACACTGAGAAGCAGAGTACATTACTTCCTCATTATGAGTGTTCCTCGCACATTGCCGTTGAAACAAAAACAAAAGTGGACTAAATCCAAGTCCTTTTGTAGACCTTCACCTCCCATTTGGGAAACAACAAGTGTATGCTCTCCCATAAAAGAAATTGCGATTTTTCTTTCCCAGGCTGACTGAAAGGAGAAACTGTTACACATTCTCTGTTTGTCAGCTAGCAAGACTGAGAAACAGCCCTATTTCAAAACAAATTAAAGCTTCCATCGTTTTCGAGGTCTTTGAAAGAATGAAAGGCAAAAAGAGAGAAGCTTTAGCAGTGGAAGGATTAAGCTAACAAACATTCAGAGTTTGAAATAGCTACCCAGGCATGGTTTGGGTGGGGGAATTACCAGAGGAACTCTTTGATAGTGACATCTGTAAAACAAAAACAACATGAAAAGAAAAACTACTGGCACATGCTTAGCGGTATGATTTCCAAAGAAAACACACCCACACAAATATCTGCTTGCTGCTGGAAAACAGAAAGAAAGCCACACAAACATAGAGGATGAAGATGACATACAAAGATTAAATTGTTTGGACCATGACAATTCTCTCTTAACTGGATCAAAAGCCCCTTTCAACTTTAGAAAGACAGAATAGTAAGATGCTCCTGATGCTGTGTACTTTTCAAAACGCAAGTATGTTAAAAGTGAAACCTATTTGCATCTCATTACCTATGTTGCCATTCTTTGTATGTTATTTCCAAACATGCAGCATTGTTTCCAGCAATTGCCGGAAGCTATTATTCTTAAAACCCCAAACATTTTTTTTTTTAAAAAGAAACAATAGACAAGAGGAATAAAATAGCTGTGGGCTGTTAATAAAGCTGCTATTGAATTCTTAAACTTCAAGGAGGCTTTACAATCTAAAGTGTCAGTGGCAGCTAGTGTTAAGGTGTGACAGGCTTCACTGGGGACATGTTCTGTCACAGACATGGAGAGTTACACATGCTCAATTTTCCACCCATCCACTCTGGATCTCTGCAGGCTATATTCATCCCTTCTGTAGGAATTGGAAGTAGGTGGAAGACTTTTTAAAAATTAGTTATAATCTATAGGTGGCCCAAAAAAGTAGTGATGGGGGGTGTCCCATGCCTTATTTTTGTACTAGAGTTGTTCTGTCTTTTGGGTTCTGAAGGTGTGTATTCAAATTGCTTCCAACTTATGGCAACCATAAGACAAATCTATCTAGGGGTTTTCAGGATCTGAGAGTATGAGATACATCCAAGCTCACCCATGGCAGAGCAGGGAATCAAACCCTGGACTCCAGGTTCATAGTCCAGCACTCAAACCATTACCCTACACTGGCTCGCAAGCAGAAGTAGAGGCAGTTTACATTTGAAGGGTCCTTTGATTGCATATTGTGATGACTGCTTTTCAGCGTAACAATTATTTGCAGTAACAATTATTTGAGAAACTGAATTCAGTTCTTACATTGTTAGCTGATGTGGATTTCTTTTTCTTTTTTAAAAGAAGGAAGCTGGAGAACATCTAGTAGCTAGTTCCTTCCCTCGTGATCATACATGTTTGCATGGAACTGTTCTTGCATTCACCAACGGCTACTTGAGACAGTCATACCCATTCAGCAAGACTGGGCCAGCAGGAGGGAGGGAGATTGATTCTGATAAATATGAATATAAGAGACTGACTTTTATTGCCTTGGACAGCTGTAAAAACATGGGTGGACAGGCAATAAGAAACACTGAAAAATGGAACAATATGTTTCTGCTATAATGTGTGTTTGTTTCACTCTCAGCCTCCATAAAGCAGACATCCAGTAATATCCCCTTTGACACTGCCACGGTGATCCAACTTATCCCCTCATTAGACTCAGTTATTCGCCATCTGTCTGTGCTAGAAAAATCATGATGAAGACATAATCTAAATTCTAATGTGCAAAGAAAGGTGGCATCCATAACGATGCACATGCTGGCTGAAAGAAGCTAGCTGGCTGTAATGTCGCCAGCATTCACAGCAGAGGAACATAGAGCCAATTCCCTAAACTTCTTAAAATGCAAATAATATCACTAAGACTATAAAGGTGAGACACACTGATTTGGATTTAGAAACAGGCACAGGCAACAGGGCTAATGGAAACAAAACTCCTATCCCTTCTTCAACATGATGGTCACTCCAGTACCCTGCTCCAAGAGCACCATGAGCTGAGGTGGGAGGGAGTTCCTAAAAAATCAAGCAGAGGAACTTTCCATGAAAGGAGACATGAAAGGAGTTTGAGAGGGTAAGGCAAGCATAGGACAATAAGGTGAAGATTGTCACCTGATTGTCATGGGCTTACCTTACTCTCTCAAACTCTCTTCAGTACAACCTACCCCATTTGGCTGTCTGTGTAGTGGAGGTGCAGCTGCGGAAAGAAGGAGGTGGGGAGGTCTGCTTCTGCCAGCATTGTGGCATGGGCCTCAATCAACCCAGTATACTTGCTCTTAAATGCAAAAGGTAGAAACGGGCCACCAAATATAAAAGAATATGAACTCTCCAAAATATACCAAAGGAAAGGGCAGAAGAGGTACCTTTTACTGTGAAACTTAAGCTTCCCCACAATTCACTGAATCCGTATGGAAAGACTAAAGAATAATGCAATAAGCAAGTTCAAAATGCATGAATTTGTCATTTAACAGATACACTCCCTGCAAAATCTGGCATCTACAATCACTCTGCTTTCTTTGGAACAGAAGTATTTATTTCAGCAGATGGGCATTAAATGGTAGAAACATGAAATCTGCACACTTGCAAAAACTTGTGGATTCTGAAGTCATCTCAACTCCAAAATTAACTTTAAAGTAAAATTCTTGAAATCCCACAGGCTGTGACAAACTGCCAGGGATCTAGGAGTGTCTAGGAAGAAGAAATCATAGTATGAGAATCCCCATGTGACATTTTTAGGCATGGGCATGACTTGTTAAAACATTCTCCATTCTCATGTTATTAAAACAGTGCTGCATTTTTTGAATTCTTGTCCTGGGTAATGTAAGAACTATCATATTCCCTGTTGGGGGAAAAAATGTCCTTGCAGACTAAACAAGTCACACCTTTGATGATCAGTCTGACAACTAAAGAGTAAATCTTCAAGAAATGGTGCCTTACTTTAATTTCCACAACTTTACTGGGATGTTTAAATCTGGAACTTTAATGGGATGTTTAAAGTCTTGTCACAGCATTTGGAAGAAATTACACAGATTTATTAGCAACACTGAAAGAATATTTTTAAGCCCCAAATGATGAAGAATATTGATATCACACATTCACTTTAAACAGCCAACATCTGGCACATGCAATCCACAAATCTTAAAAGGTGATTTCAGAATTCCTCAAATTAAAAGCCTTGCTAGAAGAGACAAGTCTGTGCTCTTTGCTTTGAGGTAAATATATTTTCCCTTTCCACCTTGTGTCTTTTTTGATGTTTGACATTCTTCTGTTGCTTCTCCATTCTGCTTATGACGAAAATAAGTTCAAGTGCATTACCCATAATAAAGAGAAAACCTAGAATCTTGCTACTGCATTATTTTGCCTATACTTTTTTTGTTGCAGAAGGCTCTTTTCCCCCCAGTACCAGTCTTCCCAGGATTTGAAAGAAGCTGAGGGGAGTCTGCCTTGGAGTGATGTGGCAAATTCCATCAGTGGTAATATGCTACAGAAGTCAGGTTGTCCCCCACACTCTTGTCTTTCAGATATCACTAAAAAAATACCTTTACCAGTCTTAAAAGAAAAGGCACATATTTGACTTGTCTTTTAGTACTGCTTGTTTGTATTACTTTAACACTTTCTTGTATTTTAGTGGACACAGACATTTGTAATTTATTGTTTTAGGCATTTGTAATTTGAGATTTTAAACTAGATAGTTTAAATTGTAGATTGTTAGCTGCTCTTATGAGGTTCTTATCAGGAAGAGGAGGGTATAACTCGAATGGAGGGAAGGGAAGCCAAGCCAAGCCAAGCCATTTGTGAGCTGGAGGAAGAGAAATAAAAGCAAACTTGGACACTGATCTTGAAGTATCTGGTTCTAGGATATAGATACGGTTCCATTAATTTAAAAAGCCGTATCTGTGAACAAAGCTACTATAGGTTCCATGTTGGAAGAAAGAGATATAAATAAAATAATTTAAAACACTTATAGCATGCTAATGACACTCAGCTGTACTTCTGTCAGTGGAGTCATCAGGGGCTGTCCAGGGACTGGATGTAGGATCATAGAAATGTAGAGTTGGAAGAGACCACAAGGGCCATCCAGTCCAACCCCCTGCCATGCAGGAAATAATGGATCTGTACTTTTTTGCCATCAGTAAAGAAAAGGAGCAACAACAACAAACAGGTAGCAGAAGTACAATTTGTTTATTATTTATTGATTAAAATATGAATATTCTACTCTACCTCCCTGATTGTCTGGGTAGATTACAATAAAATGAATGTCAACAGTTTAAAACACTACAATGAACTGATGAGAACCCAGTAGCATCAGAAATGGCTGTGCATGACAAAAGTTTGTTGTTGATTGATGATGATGGTGGTAATAATAATAATAACTACCATCACCACACAAGGAATGTACATGGCTACTTTACATGGTACCTTTCTTCCTGTTATTCCTTACAACAGCCCTGTAATGTAAATTTGTTGAGAAGTTGTCTGTCACAAAGGAAATTCCAAGACCAAGCAGGGATTTGTTCTACGGTCTTTTTGTGCCAGGTCTAACACTTTAAACTAGTTCTCTCAGAAGGGTAATTACTATAAAAATGGCACAAAGCTGAAACACAGATGAAGGGAAAAATTGTAATGCGCCAAATTCAAATTAATAATTTGTATAATTATAATAAGTGGTACAATATGAAAATTAGATGCCCAGATTTGAGGGACTAGAATATTGCAAGCCGAAGCTCACTCATTCTCCTGCTCTTCTATCTCTCTGCGAGCATGGACACATCACTCTTGGTACAAATTGGTACAAATTCCATTCTCCTAACCTAGCCTAGCTTGCATGAACTGGCTTATAACAGAGTGGTCAACATCAACAGTTGTGACCTCTAACAAATAGCTCAAGTGTATCTGACATGTACACAAAGAGAAGGGTTTGCCAGGGCATATAATTCACATTAAAACCTTCTCCATTTGACAAACACTGATGTTTGCTACACCATCCCATAGAACAACAAGAGATTTTGGTGAAGACGTGGCTTTATTATACACTTACACATACCACTTTACTGAGTCCATATATCCAGATAACCCAACAGTAAGGGTTATAATGCTTGAGACAATAGATCTTCCTGGATTGCCTCATTGTGCATTTTAAAATAATAGATAAAAGATGCCCAGTTTGGGCTCCTGGGATGTGTCCATTTGAAATCAATTCTGTACATCAGTGGAAAATACTCTGAGCAATTTGTGTAGTTCCTTCAGATATTCATCAGTGGACTCCTTAGAGAAGATTCTTTAAAAAGCAATGTTGGACAGTTGTCTCTTAACCTCCTGTATGTAGTCTGAGTTGCTCATGATGAATATAACTTCATTCTACGGAATTATGAAACTTGTAGTTTGGTGAAGTATTTAAATGATACCAAGGCCTTTTCCACACGGGGGAATTAAAATGATGCAATGCGTCCTCTATGGAGGTCGTCTGTACCTCAGAGCAGACTAGGTTCGGACTACCTGAGATCTGCACCTCAGTCTGCTCCAAAACGCCCCCAACTGGTCCTCCAGCGCGCTTTTTAAAGACCAGAAAAAAGAGGTTTTTCATTTTTCTGGAGCGCGCCATTGTGTACCTGCTCCCTTGTGTAGATTCGCAGGCTCGCACCAATGCGAGCCTGTGATCTGCAGAAGATGGGTTTTAGGTGTGGAGAGCTTTGCGGTTGGTCGGGGCCCACGACCAACCAGAAGCTGCCATTTTGGAAGCCGGAGCAGTGCAGATCTAAGACCTCACACTGCTCCAATTCACCCTGGACCAGACCGAGGAGCCAGAAGATCCGGTGAGTAATGGTACAGAGTGATTCCCTCGCCTCGTGTGGAAATATGGCAAGATTGAAATCAAGTTGATACTGTAGTGTAGGCAGCATGACATAGTGGTATGAGCACTGGACGATTCTTGATACCAGTGTTCTAAGTGTTCTAACCCCTGCTCAGTCATGAAAACTCACTTGGTGACCTTGGGCAAGTCATGTTCTCTTAGGCCAGAGCTTTCCAAACTGTGTGTTGCAACACATTAGTGTGCTGGCTGCTGTTTGTAGGTGTGTTGTGCAAACGTAATGGGTGGAGGGGCTGCATCTCCTGCCACCGCCCCGGGTGAGAAAAACCTTGACGAGCGCAGCAGTGGCAGGCCAGGCTTGGGTGAAGGGGTTGCCTCTCCTGCTGCCACCACCCCAGAGAAGAAAGACCCCAGCAAGGACGGTGGTGGCGGCAGACTAGGCTCAGGTGGAGGGGCTGCCTCTGCCGCTGATGCCACTGCTGGCACCCCAGGCCAAAGAAGACCCTGGTAAGGGCAGCGGTGGCAGGCCAGGCTTGGGTGTAGGTGCTGCCGCCACCAGGCCAGGCTCAGGTGGAGGAGCTGCCTCCACTTGCTGAATTACTTACTGAATTACTGTGTCACAAAATGATGCATGTCTAAAAAGCGTGTCACCAACTTGAAAAGTTTGAGAAGCTCTGTCTTAGCCTCAGAAGAAGGCAAAGGCAAACCCTCCCTCTGAACAAATCATGCCAAGAAAACCCTGTTATTGCCTTAGGGTTGCAATAAGATGAAAACTACTTGAAGGCACACAACAACAAGGCAAGGCACTCAACGTACCTTGGAAACTGTAGACCAGAGGAGTCGACTACAGTTCTCTAACAGAGACTTCTAAGTATTCTAAGAGTATTCTAAAGTAATACAAATCCCAGGAATTGTAAGACTGAGCCATGGCAGTTAAAACGGTATATAACTGTTGTAACTGTATAACACAAACACACTTCCGAGAACAGTTCTAGCACACATGCTGTTTTTTGTACTTTGTACTTTTCAAAACACTTGGTAAAAGCTTAAACTCTGAAGCTGCCAAACTTGCAAGCTCCAGGAGCTAACAGCAGGTAATTTGGCAATTCACTTAAGGGTTTACTGTGCTTCATCCAGTTTCATCCAGAAACAGAAAAGTATCCAAGCTTTATATTTCCCAGTAAAGTGATTTGAGGCAGACTTGGCTTAGTTTGGAGCAAAAAATCTGAACTGCTGGATCATATTCCAAGTTGGTTCCAAAGTCTATACACAGTCCTAGAATAAACAATCTATCTACTATATAAAGCTATTAATCCATCCATGAGTAACAAATCATAGAAATAATCAATTGGCATAATGCTGATAATGCATTAAATTGATATGGTGCAAGACACAAGCTGGTTAAACTAATCAAATTCTAGTTGAAAATAGCATAACATAGCAGTTTACACCCTACCCCGGTAACAGGATTAATCCTTTTCTTGCATATGTGCAGAGAGCCTGAAAGGACAGTGGTTTGCTTATTGCTGTCTCAAATTAAATTGAAGTTTGCTTAAAGCCATTAAAACTTGAAGTAAGATTTTAACTAGGCATTCACAGCCTGATCTCATTGCCACTATACCACCAGCTGTCACTGTTTGCAAAACAGTATTTATTCTGTGATGCTTTTCTTTCCAAAGCCTCTGCCGATTGACTCACAGCACTCAATAGAGTTTTTGCCCTCTAGAATCAGTTCTACCATTTTGCTATCTTGGTTAGTTTTCAAGAAAGTTTAAACATGTTGTGTACGTTCCTTCAAATTACTTTTCAACTTACGATCATTCCATGGATTTCATAGGTTTTCTTAGGCAAGGAATACTCAGAGATAATTTTGACAGTTCCTTCTGCTGAAATATAGCCTGGCAGTGTCCTGTACAAGTACTAACTAGGGCTGGCCCTGTTTAGCTTCCAAGATCAGGTAGGATCAGGTACCTCTGGGGTATTTAGCCCCACCTGCAACATGCTAGCTCTGTGGAAAACACTTATTTGTGTTGGGATTTCATGCAATCGCCATCTTACTTTTAAAAAGATTTACTCCCTGCGCCAGGCTGCAAGTATGAAATTATCCTCAGTGCACTGGCCGATGCCATGCATTCCTACACTTTACTGAGTCTTAATAGTTTGGTGTATGCAACAAGAGCTTTTTAAACAACACTGCAACTGCATGCTACACTGATACAGATTAAGCGCTTGCTATGCATGATCATCAATTTTAAATTGGCCCTTAACTTGTAATGTAATAATATGCCTGATACGGATTACACAGATCTGCTGCCAGTCCCTTTACTACTTCTGTTTAATCCTGTTCTATTTCTACTGACCTATCACAATATCCTAATTTTGAGACTTCTTGTCACAGCAAATTGTCTTATTTCAGCCTCTAAAGCTAACATCAAACCTAGGCTGTCTCTGATTGTGCTGCTAATAGGCCAGTTGGTCTACAAATACAAGCACTAGCCCTATTTCCAACTGTTATTTAACACAAGGGCCTAAATATCCTAAAGGCACCAGATGCCATCTGATCTTGGAAGCTAAGCAGGATCAGTCCTGGATAATACCTGGCTGGGAGACCATCAATGAATGCCAGGTGCTATAGGCAATATTTAAGAGGAAGGAACTGGCAAACCACTTCTAAGTATTCCTTGCCTAAGAAAACCCTAAGAAATTCACAGGGACAACATAAATGAATGGGTAACTTGAAGGCACATACACAGACACTCATGGTCACAAAGTGTTCATTCTCTTTACTGTCCACTTATACAATCAAGTGTAATTTAACACAGCTTTTCTTGCATTGACCTACCAAAGCCACACAGTCCACAGAGTTTGCCAGTCAAACAAAATCTTTCATTGTCTTTTGTCATACAGACAATCTGTTATTTATAGAACTAAAATGCACCAGTTACACCTCAAAATGCTTTCTTTAGTAATAGCTACTCACAGTGTTGGCAAAGAAAAACACAATTTGGCTGTCAGAGACCAATAAATACAGAAATCATATTTTGCAAAACAACTAGAAAGAAGTCATCTAACTATCTCAAAGATTTTGCAACATTTTGAGCAAAAACACAAGAGGATGTGACTGGCAATAAAAATGATTGGCAAGAAGTCATGATTTATATAAATGTGAGCATCATACTATGACATATTCCTGCAACACACTGTTTGTATCTTCTGCCATCTAATTCTCATTTCATTTATCTCCATGGAAACATGCCAATTTCCTAATAAGGTGACCAATCACCAGCACAATCTGTTTCCTGATGTCTCTTAAATGCTATCACCAGTCGTTTTCAATGTTACATTTAGTATCCATGGCATAGACACTGGAATACTTCCTATGGAAGTACAGATCACAGAGATACATCCAGACAACATATTCAAATGCGGGTTTGACTAGTTGTAGCCTGATTAATTTGGAGCAGCTTAATGCTGCTTCATATTCACTAATGGCCAAACGATTCCCAGTTGGGTGTATTTGTGACTTTGCTTTGAGTCAAACAGTCCTAGGCTCAATATTTCAGAGCCACTGTGGAGACACATGGTTAAGCAAAGATGGGCAAAATTTTGGTCTCTCAACGTTTTTGAACATAATGTCCACAACTCCATACCACTGATCAAGGTAGCTGGGGTTCGTGGAAAATGAAATTTAAAACATATGGAAGACCAAAGTTTCTCCACCCTTATGTTAAAATTACACTCAGTTATGGGACAGTCAGTTACAAACTTCTTTCAGCATGATCTATCTCACAAGGTTTGCATTACAATACCACATGGATTTATGGTCTTTAACAATACTAGGCAGAGTTCACAAGGAATTTAAAACTTACGGTTTATCTCTAGACAGCTGACAAAAGAAAAAGAAGGGTGGAAGATTGCCTTGCTTTCCCACCCCCCCACCCCGCAGTTTCTGAGATCCACAAATCTGAGACCTACAAGCCTCTGAGTTTTTACTTAAAGAATTTGCTTCTACTCAATTTCAGCAAGCCATTTGTTCCCCTCACCCCTCACACCGCAAGTCTCCTGCATTCAAGAAGGTCAACAGACTAGAGATAGAGGCTTTGGGACCATGTGTTTGAGACTATAGGCAGGAAGTCAGATTCCACCCATCATCTTCCACTAATGCTTCTCCAGATCCAAGAAATTAAAAGGAACACAACTTTAAAAGAGCAATGATGGGAGTTGTAGTCCAACATTGGGTGATCCAGTTCTGGGAATCACTGTCTTAGAGGACCAACAAGTGTATAACTGCACACTGCACAAATTCCCTTGATATGCTGGAATGAATACCAACAGAGTACAGGTCAAGATCCAAGTCAATCACAGATTGGATCCAGCACAACACAGAATGAATCTAAAAGCCCAAATACATCCTTCTTCACCCCCTCATTCAATTTTATTGGTAAATCCATTCTCTCGATTCAAAGAATTGCCAAGGAGACATGGAATATTAAGCCAATGATGAGGTTTTTTTAAAAAAAACTCAGCTTTTTTATAGAGATATCTATTGATATCTTAACTAGAATTGACTATTGCCACATTTTTATAAGTACAAAGTAGAAGTTATAAAAATGTGCAGCCCAAAGAACTGTTACATGGAGCCATTTTTATGTGCATATTTTGATTCAAGATAGTTGATGGCCAGTATGTCATTAGTGTTTGGTTTGCTATCCAGAAAACCTGCTTAATAAGCACAAATTCATTAAGTCTGGAATGAAATGAGATGAGGCACATAGGCAGCCACCGGTTGAAAACAAGAAATTGTTATTTGGGGCCAATGATACTTCTTAGTTTTGGATACCTTTGCCATGAGGCAGAGCACAAGAAAGAGATTTGGATATTACATTATCAGCTAGATATGCCCTTTCAATTTCAGGCGCCACACAACTAGTATGGCCATTTCAATTTTGTCGTACTCACCTTCCTAGACATTTTTATTGTACATACATTACTTAACTAAAAATTGGTGCCTGGATTTTTTTCTTTCCTTGATTCTTCCTGATTCTTTTTTCCTCTTGTTTAGTCTTTATTAAACTGTGGGACTGTGCAAGCCAAAATTGGGAGCAGTAAGAGAAGTGCCATTGTCTAATAAAATTGAATTACTGCAATAATGATTACCACTAAAGGAATAACTGATCCAAAGACAGTCTTACTTGAACAAGGGTAAGGAACAACAGAAGTAAAGGAATGCAAGTTTGTACTGGCAGGATGAAAGGAAGGAGAAAAAAGCAAGCAGAATACAGAAACTAATAAAATGAACCACCCACAATGCTCTTCAAAACTTTACGCTGCTACAGTTCTATCTAGCAAAAAAATATGAGAAAAAAGAAGCATTTCAGTGACTACAGTTCATAAATACAACACCTTCTTTCAAAGCACACTGATTGGAGAGAGCTGATGAAATTCTTGTCCTGCACTGGAAGCTAGGGCTGTCAATAAGCAAGTTCAGTCCATTCCCCCTCTTCTGGCATTTTCCTTGCACTGTATGACGTTTGTTAACAGACACAATGTCTGCATAACTGGAAGCTCCAAATTGCTGAATCATCTTGAATCACTCTGTACTGGCCTATGCGAGATCAGTCTGAATCAGCCAAATTCACAATTCAAGATTTTGTTAGAGACCCTGGACAATCCTATCACATAGTAAGCATCTGAACTTACTGTGCAATCATTCTTTCAATCTTCATTTAGTACCTTGTAAACTTGGTGGGTGGGGAGGATTGGGTATGATTTTTAATGTTTTTAATGTAATTAATGTATTATTGTTGTTCACCGCCTCGATCCATGGGGAGATGGCAGGATAGAAATAAATAAATATTATTATTATTATTATTATTATTATTATTATTATTATTATTATTATTATTATTGCTATTAGCAGCCCTACTTATATTGAGATAGATCTTAACACCTAGAACTAACTCTTCTATTAATCTGAGAATTCTTCAGAAGGCTGTGTACATTCTCTGTTTCCCCCATTTTTACAAAATTTCTACTTGAACAGAGTTGCTTCTTCAATTAGCACCGGGGGGGGGGGGGTTCAAGGCCTTGGCAGAAACATTTACACACTGCTTTTGACTCTTTCCACATTTTGCTGTATTGCAACTTGAAGCTGAAATGGATTTAACTGGCATTAAGCTTGTTTTAAAATCACACTTGTTTTGGCTTCAAAATGATTACGTAGATCAGGGTACAAAACTTTTGAACACACCTCCCTCTTCCTGAATCTAAGAGCCTCTCTGACCCAAGGGCCCCAAAACTGTAAAGATAAGGAACGATAGTTTTAAGGAAAATGTGAGAAAAATCCATTTCAATGAGTATATTGGACAACTTTCATCCTATTCCTAAATTTTCAGAATTTCAATTTTATTGTAGAGCTACCATTAACAAAAATGAGTATCTGCAAGGATACTACATTCTTCCTTCAATCAAAACAAAAATCTGGCCCCAAATTGGGGGCGGGGGTGATTGTGAATATGAAAGGGGGGGTCACCTTTAACTAGGCATTGACACACAGAAAAGCAGTTCTTTGAACTCTCTCAGTGCTACCTGGTACATAGCTGGTGGTCTGGAAGCTGCCTCTGAATAAGCTCCCTATTGTGTCAATATTTGACCACAGAAGCACTGACGAGTGGGACATCTTGTTCTTTGTGTTAGTTCCTTGTTGGAAAGGATGAGCAAGTAGCTCAGAAATACAACTCCTGCTTTACCACAGAGAAAACAAACAACAAAAACCAACCACAAAATTCCTTAGCAATGGTATGCCCTTCCTACATTCAAAGGCATCAGGCATCCCACAAGGCTAACACACTTTTCAAATTAAGAACATATATCAGAGTGGGACTATGCAGCTTTCTAGATATTTCCAACCTCCAACTCGTAAAAGCCTCAGACAACACAAGCCAGTGGTGGACCTGTTGGAGATGCAGTCCAAAATATGTGAAGGGCCAAAAACTCCCCATCTCCTACAAGTAGAATACAACTGTACTAAGCAAGCTACCAGAAGTATTCACAAAAGAACGTTTCTAAGTTTGCAAGCTCTCAACAGTTTATCTTCTTTAAAAAAGCAAACAAACAAACTACACACTTAACAAACTTAAGGAAAGATTAACAATTTATAACAAAGACAGCTTTGGTAAAAATGAAATTTTTCTACTCCCTGTGTTTTGTTGTTATGTTCCTTCATTTCCAACTTAAGGCAAACCTATCACAGAGTTTTCTAGGCAAGATTTGGTCAGAAAGGGTTTGCCTTTTGCCTTCCTCTGAAGCTCTGAGTGTGTGTGTCTTGCCCAAGGTCACCCAGTAGAGTTTCTATGCCTGAACAGAGATTTGAACTTTGTTCTCCAGAGTCATAGTAAAATGCTCAAACCAGTACACATTGGCTATCAATCCATGCTTTGTGCTTCCCTTTAATCAGCTATGATTGTTACAATCAACATCTAAAATGAATGATTCAATAACACTCCAACCTCAGTGGTGGAAATCTTACCTCTTTGTCCATTTTTATTTTTCATCTCATAGAAATTAACATAATTTGGAGCTCAACGTGGAAGAATCTGAGGCTTAGATTCATTATTATAAGGAAATATGCACAACTCACCATCAGTAGTTTGGGTTTGTTAAAAAAAATAGACGAGATGTCACAGATATTAGGAGAGTGCTACAAGGTGTGATAGTGACACACTATCTCATCAAAGTGAATACTTAAGGAAAAAGTATTAGTGTGTAAGAATGGTAGGAGAGATGAGAGTGCAAATTAGTAAAGAACATATCAATAACGCAGTCCTATATATTTCAGAAGAAGCAACCGGTCAAAACCATCTTGCCTAAGAAAACCCCATGGAACGAATGGGGTTGCCGTAAGGTCAGAGGTGAACTGAAAGCAACCACACACGGACATATATTCCCTTCTTCTCAAGTGAGCCTAAATGAGACTTGCATCCAGAAATTCATAGAATTGCAAAGTGGGAAGCAAAGGACATCTCTGCCTTTTCTACTTCTCCCTGTGACCCTGTCAGCAGCATGCCCTTGCACTGCTACATTTCTGAATGGTACTGTGTATTTTCCTATGTACCTCTGATCTAGTTGCTAGAGTATGTCCCACTGATTTCAATGACTGGGAGATGACAAACACAACTTGTAAAGACTCTCACAATGAAGACACAGTCTCCACAACTACAGTCCTTCCATAGCTAAACCGTTTCCTAAGAAATGAGAATGTCTGAGAATTACATCAAATTATAGCAGTTCAGCCAATGGCTATGGGTGGATTTGTAAACTGAAATGATACAATCTGTTTTCAGTCTTCAAGACAACAAAAAATATGCATGCTGACCTACCTTTGGGACAGAACACTAGAAACTGTTTCCATCATCCTCTGCTACTAAAAATAAACATCTACCATTTTATTGAAATAATTTCAAGCTGTGTATTTCAGAAAATGCTATAAATACCTCTTGAAACTTCAGAAATAATGTATTTTCATCTTTGAGAGAGACACCAAAAGAAGGATCTAAAAAGCAGTAACTGTTATATGTCAGTAAATAAGTTACTGAGACAATTGAAAGTCTGTACTTATTTACATTTTGCAAGCATAACAAGCACCGGAAAAGAGTAATCCTTGTCAGGTAATCATTTTCTTTAGATACTAAGACAACTTGGAACCTTTCTGAGCATTTGGAATTGTAGCATATCAAATTTTTAATGAACTCCACACATACATACACACACACAGAGACAGTCTAATACTGATGGACAGTCTCTCCAATTGAGCCAGTGCATCCCCTAAATTCCAGAGGAGGGAGTTTCCAAAGACAATCAGAACTTCTATCTGAAAAATTTCAGAGGAAAAAAGAGCCTCACTTAGATCACCACAAAAATGACGAAGGGAAAATAATGGTGGAAATAAACATAAGAGCCAATAAAACCATTATGCTTAACTGATCCCCATAAACAAGGAATATATTCTAGAATTTTTACTTTGTGTATCAAAAATACTGGTAAGATTTTGTGCATAAAGACAAAACATTCCAAAAATTAAATACAGGGTTTCCAGCTAACCACACAGTGATTTTCTAAAACTGTCTATACCATATTTTGTATATAATTTCTATTTCACAATAGATGATTTTTTTTGTGGCACAACAGCTAACCAAACAAAAATAGTTACTTATTGATCTTGTCACTGTCCCTCCCCATCAGTAAGTGGTAGAACCACTGGCAGCAATTACACCTTTAAGTCTTCTTGGATATCAGCTTTATATTATCAAGATGCTGCAATTTTCCCTTAGTCTTCTTGGCAAAATTGCTCCAGCTCTGTCAGTTTTAAAGATGCACTTCCAAGTCTTAGCACAAATGCCGTATTAGACTGAGATCTGGGCTTTGACTTGGTCAATCATGTTATTTCCCCAGTTTCTGCCAAAGAAAGGTATACCCAATAATGTTGCCACCACCATGTTTGACTGTGAGGATATTCTCAGGACAATAGCATTGCTTGATTTTGCACAATGCCCAGCATTTTGTAGCAAGGCCAGAATGTTCAGTTTGATCTTATCAGAGAAGAAAAACTTTGACCATGTTTGATGTGTCCTACATGCCTTTTTGCCACTTTTCCATAAAGCCCAGCTTGAGGAGCATCATAGTGTCCCATGGATAATTTCTCCCATCTAGCTTCAGCTCTCTCTACCTCCTTCAGAATTACCACTGGCCTGCTGGCTGCTTCTCTTATTAATGCTCTTCTTACTTAGCCAGTGAGTTTTGGTGGATTATGACTCAACCAAACCATAGGCAGAGTTGCAACTGAGTTATTTTTTCTATTTTAAAATAATGCACTTAATGTTACTTTGGAGGAGGTTTAGAACCACCCCCCAGTAAACTGAGGCCATCCAGAAACATAACAGCACTGGAAATGGATACAAGTGGACTTCATTCAACAACATACATGACTTCTGGAGCTAGTGAGTTATACTAGAGCTTATTTAGGCATGTCAAAGCAAAGGGGGTGAAAATTTGCCCAACCAAAACATGCTAGTTTCTGTTTCTTTTGTGTCACAATAAATATTTTTCACTTTCACAGGATTATCATGTGGTAACAATGCCAAATAAATCCATTTCGGTTTCATGTTGTAACCTAACAAAATGTGGAAAAGTCAAAGGAGACTGAATATGTCCATGTACAACAGAAAGTCATCACCATCAATTCAGCAACAACAAAAGTATAAAACGGCAATTCTAAGCTACAAGTATGTAAGTCTCATCCAGATTAACAGGAAATCTGAGGTGTTCATACTTCACTCTTCAACGAGTTCTCTGGGCAGAAAATAATTATGATAAGAACTAAAAATATTAAGCCTGCTATGTTCTCATTAAGGCATAGATATAAATCTTGTGGAAGTATAAATGAAAGAATAAAATACACCTTGGTATTAAAACCCATATGCCCTTCTCTAAAAATGTTCATATTATTATTTAAATAAAGCCTTGAACTACTAATCTTTGGAAACAAATCATTATTTGTTATTAAAATCAAACCTCAAATTTTACCCAACTAAGGGTAACATTTTAAACTTTACCAGTGTATCCTTGGATATAGGTTTGCCCTTCAGAAGTTGAATATGCAACTAAACATTATACACAGTAGGCATCTTAATGTTTTATTCATTGCATTCTGCATACAGATAAGCTTCACTGATATTTAATTCACTGTAGCATTCTGTAGGTGGTGACAAGATTACATGAATTATAAAGAACTTTAAAATTATATATACTTAGTTGTTATAGTATCACAGTTACTATTTTTAAAAAAACAAAATCACAATGGAAGCTAAGACTTTTTTAAAAAAAAATGCCAATTAGTTCATTTTTTTACAGTTTTAGGGATTAGAAAGTAAAGTCCAGTACCTCAAAAATAAACAAGTCAATGATAGTTTCTAGAATCCAGTATTCAAGTAATGCAGAAAAAATACACTGTGAAAAATTGTTGTTCTTCATTAAAGTTGTATACCTATTTACACTACGTTAAAATTCTTAGTTTGAATGTAATGTAAAAATAATTTGTAAAACATCATTTAATATAAAATGCCACTTAATGTGTTATGTCTGAAACTAAACATGCTCATAAAATATTCAAATATGGATTGAAAACACAGCAGCTATTTGTTACTAAGAAGTTATGTAGAAATACACCCTAGTAACTGATCAGGATCATGGCCTAAGGCTACAATCCATCTCACTGAATTCAATGGCATTTATGCAAGCAAAATTGTGCCCAGGATTACAGCCTAAAGCTGTACATTTCATGAACACACAAAATATAACAAAGGCCAGCATGAACGATGCAGAAGTCAAACTGACAAATGTTCAGCACTGTTCACATTACTGTAAAATTGTCTGGACTCACAGTATGAACAAATTTTCCACATCTTTCCATGTCTTGAAATCTCAGAAAAACACAAACTACAAGGGAATATTCCATTAGACAAAATGCACAAGCTAGATGCAACAATTCAGTGTAGGTCTTTTTTTTTTTAACATTATGATATGCGTAAAATTCTCACAAATAATGACATGCCTTCAACCTACAAACACTTTATCTGGTTAGCCTCTTGGCTTAAGTTAACAGCCCATCCTAATGCTTCTAAATAGGGAAGCAGAGAGTGTGACACAGACATACACATATGTATGTATAAGAAAATGCTGAAGAAAAGCAATAGTCAAAAAATATATGCTGCTGAGAGGCTCCTGGATAGCATCCATAGGATTTTAATTTTAATGTAAAAATTACAGAAGGAATGACAAGTAGGTGACATGTGCAAATATTTTCTTAATGAAGTTTGCCATCAATGGAGATGATTCAGATTGATGTAGCAGCATGGGGTGCTAAAGTTGTAGTCTGTTTATGGGATATGCAAACACAGACATACTAATGTCCCGTTCCACCAAGGTGCTCAAGATGACCATGATGTCCTAGGCCAACTAAAAAGCATTTAAACAGATTACAGAATAAGCAGTTCCAGAATCAGTAGTTTCAAATCACTGACTATGATGATTTGAAAGCAAGTTCTGAAAACTGGTCCATATGGGTAACAAAACAGCGTATCAACATAAGATAACTCAATTACAGTGGCATACAAAAAAGATGATTCTAAATGGAAAAACAAATCTCAACTTGCGTTATGTTAGACAATATTCTTCATATGTATAACACTGAAAATTTTAAGCCTAACTGCAATAGAAATAAGCTTTTTCTGTACAGTTTGATGCTTTTGTCTATACCATCTATAGTAGAAAAATAAATTCTTTAGCAACCTAGAAACAGTTTATAAAACTCATTGAAGTTTAATTCTTCTTTTAGCATGCCTATGTTAAACTGATGATTATAAATAAAAGCTATTTAGACAACAGACGTAATGTAAAACAAGTTAATGCTACTACATTTATAGGACAATTTTTATTATTATATTTAAATCCTGTGTGCTTTGAATCAGAATGGAGGGGTGTTGTTGTTTAGAAAAGATAACTGCTTGAATATAATACAAATAACCAAGATAATTTATAATATACAAATACTTTAACAGCAGCCTGTGTTATGGTATCTTAACTAGAATGGTAATTCAGATTCTAAGTATAAGTACAATACCTAGGACATAACAACTGAAAAGGCGATTTTTATTTTGGAGAAATGGAGCAAATCTCTTAAGAACTGTAATTCTTAGTGGCCATGATAAACTTATTTCATCACTCAAGAAATCCCAGCATTTGAAAAAATCAGCTTCTTTTTAACACACACTTTGAACATGAAGGAAAAAGGTAGTAAGGAAACAAAAGGGCCTAGATCCAAACCATTTCCACTGGTAGGAGAGAGGGATAATTTTTGCCAATTTATGTCTCTTCCTGTTGCCCTTCCAAACCTCTGCTACAGATTGTGGAGATGGTTCTTAGGACAGCAGAGGACAACTGATAAAAGTTATCTCCTTCTCCACTCCACAACTGGGCAATGGGACCCTCCACTGGATCAAAAGCTTTCCACAAATGTAAGGAACCCTTTCATTTGCAGATGGCAAAGTCTGAGTTCAATCCAAATATTTTAGGTTCACTCTAATATATTTCATCATTACTAGCTTGCTATCACAGTTACTAAACATCAAAGATTAACCAAGAATGTTTAAAACCTAAGCAGCATTCTTTTACAGCAAAACATGTACCAAGGTAAAAAAAAAAATGGTGCAAACATAGTAACGTTGAATTTTTAGTACAACAGAGCACAGGAAAAAAAAACATGAATACAAATGCCATTTTATGTACACATCATGAAGCTTCAGTACCCAAAGTATTTATTGCTATATATTAGCAATGCTTTTTTCTATACCTTTAAAGGGCCACAGAAAAATAGATATAGTGTATATGTTAAATTTAAGACCTAGATTGTTTGGTTTAGCAAGTTTACACTACAACAAAGTTCTCATTTATGTATGAAAAGTTATATACCCTTATATGAAAATGTCAAACTTTTTTTCTATATACTAGATGAATTCCCCAGTGGGAAAAATTAAAATATCTAAAATATATTAGATTGAGTTTATAAGACCCATCAATGATCTTCCAAACATGCAACTGTTTACAGAGTTAACAGTATTACAAAACATTTCATCCATTAATGCAAAATAAAGGGACAGTAGATAATAGCAATATTTTTGCACAATGGTTAAACTCACTTTTACAATAAGCATGTCCTTGGTATTGTGCTGTAAGAAAAAATAATTTTACCAACCCCTTAAACAAAAATGTCCACAGGTTTCTTTAGGAGAAATGGAAAGTGTAAGAGTGTGGGATTTTTAACAGTGCAGTTATAAGAAACTTTAATGTAGCGTAAGTACTTCAGAATTTACAAACGTGATACAACTGTATTTTGGCTGTTTACAGCAAAGGGCTACATGGGAATAAAACTATCAGGAAAAAAAGCATTAAATAACAAAAACAGCCCTAAAGCAGGCTGTTAAGCTTTGAATGTTCCATACATGATTTATTTAATCATTACATTTCTATAGAAAAGTTTTATTCACAATATATTGTGACAAACTGTCACAGGAATGATAGTGACTGCAATAAATGTTCATGCAACAGCAGCTTTGCACTTTAGTTACTTCTGTTTTAAAAAATTAAACCTCTCCAGTCATGCTAATCACATAATTTTGACCTGTAGTGTTTATGCACAAGATGTGAAGTATGACTACAACAAAAACGTCTGAGTTTGGATCCAAATTCTTTCATAACTGTGAAAGTTGTTTCTGTATCTTGGAACATGCACATGTAGTTTTTCTTTTCTACCCAGTGCCAAGCTGCCTGCAACCTCCTCTTTAATACCAGCTTTTATAGTTAAATAATGCCAAGAGGATCTGTTTGCAACTGTGGTTGTATCAGCTGAGGTTGTAGAGGTGGGGGTAACTGTAGTGGCAAAATTGGATCAACCATCTGCACTGGGTTGGGAGGTGGAGGCTGATGTGCCACATTGTCAGAGGTTTCAGAAATTTCCCCACCATAGAAGAAAAACTGACACTGTTGAATGAATGCTTCTATTACTGATTGAAGGATCTTGGTGGTTGATAAGAACTCTCTGTTTTCAAAATCAGGTCTCATCAATGTGGGCCAAAAACAGATAGATAAGTTGTCTGCGGTCATAAAATTGATTCTGCTTTGTTGACTAACCCTGTAATGTAAAGAAAAATGTTGCAAAGTTGATTTAAGTAAAGCTGAAGAAGGTAACAAGCTTATTTGAAAATATATTACACAAATGACATTCAACATATTAAGCAGCAGCACCTTTTAGTTAAGGGACCTGTTAAACATTACATTCTAAAAGCAGTGTAAAATAGAACCAGACTCATATTAGTCTCCACTCACATCCACTTTTCCCTAGGTAAACAATACTACATCACAAAACTTTATCCATAATTTCCTGAATCAGTCATTTGCCTGTATGGACAGAAAGGTCAGGGAGATTTATTACCAACTGGGATAATAAGAAAGAGAATTAAGAAGAACAAATAAGAATCCAAACTGGTACGAGTAAAACAAGGGTATGCATAAGCCAGAGACTTGTTAGTTCTTCATACCACCTTCAGGGAACAATTTCCACTTCAGTCCAAGATGTAATACTATGCCATTTAATAACTTTATCTATATTCAAATTATAATTTTATGTATATTCAACATATATTCAATGATGTATACTTAAGGATCTTGCTCCTTCACAGTTGCCTTTCCAAGTGTTAACCTTCTAATTTCTTAACTAGTCTCAATTTGGTTTGACAACTGAACTAAAGCACAGAAAATCTTGATTTCAATGACTTCATCCTCAACTTTAAATTAATATAAATCTTCTGTGGTCACTTTTTCCCCTTAATATAACCATGTCTGTATTTTCTTCCTTGAATTTTTTTCATTAATCATTGTATCAGATATAATTTACATTATTATATTCTTAGTCATTTACATTGCTTTTTGATAAAGCATATACCTGTTCAGATGAGTTATTACATATCTGAAGACTTCGTAGTTCACCGGATGGAATTTTTTCACAATTTCTTTTAATTCATATAGCCGCTCTGTCTTATCAAGGATTTCTGTGGAAGTAATTTTTTAGAAATATTTTTTTAAAAAGCAGAAGAACAGTATTAAAACTGGAAAGATAAGCAACAGCCCTCTATTTTCCCATATTCCATGGTTTCTCACCCTCACTGTCTGTTTGAAAAAAGATAAACAGTCAGAGCAGCAGAGAAGGCAGAGACATCAAAAACAATGGAAGGAATCATTTAGTTTTTGAAAATTCTTTTGAAAAATAGAAAAGATTGATCTCATTGGAAATCTAGATAGACAGGTACCCACCTCTACCTCTGTAGTGTGCCCCCAATTCCTTTCTCACACAGGGTTACCCAAAGGCATGAGATCTTGTTTGATCTTGGAAAAATAAGCAGGGTCAGTTATGGTAGTACTTAGATGGGAGACTGCCAATGAATATCAGTTGCCGTAGGCTGTATTTCAGAGGAAGGAACAGTATACCTTGCTGAAGAAAACACTATGAAATTCATGGGGTTGCCATTCATTGACAGGCAACTTGAAGACACAAACACACACAAGTGAAACTCATCACAGGCTTTTCTTGGCACTATTTGTTCAGAGGGAGTTTGCCACTACCCTGCTATGAGGCTGCAAGAGTTTGACTTGCCCAAAGTCACTGAGCAGGTTTCCATGGCTGAGTAGGGATTCAAACTCCTAGCCTTCCAGAGTCCTGGTCCAACTTTCAAAACCACTACAACATTCTAGCTATCATCTCTACAATACATGTGCTTCTTTTCCTACTTAAAGCAGCAGTAGGTAAATCTAGTGGAACCACAGATGTATACTCTGAACTGCAACTCTGAGGGCCAAGATGATTGCCAGAAAAAAAAAAAACCCTACCACATAGTGAAACCTAGTACGCCAGCTGCACCCAATCCTAGAGAAGGCTTCAATCTGGCCATGATAACACATGCCTTGGTTATATTCCGTTTGGATTACTGTAATATGCTCTATGCAGGCCTTTGAAAAACATTCAGTTGTACCAAAGAGCTCATCTGGGACTGGCTGTAGGAACATATGACTCCCTTGCTGCAACAGTTTCACTGGCTAGTAGTCCATTTCTGAGCAACTCTAAAGTTAAGGGCTATATAGCTCAATCTATGCTATCTGAAGGATAGTATCTCTCCAGATGAGTCTGTTCAAGCTCTAACAGGAAGAGGAATTTCTCAATGGATGTTTCCAGACTTCGAAAACTCCCTTACTAGGGAGGCTAGAATGGTTCCCTCTTTGCGCTAGCAGATGAAGGTTCTCCTATTCCATCACAGTTTTATGAACTGACTATGGAGGAGTTTTAAATGTGTGCTGTTTTGTTGACTTTTTACAGTATTTTAATGTCTAAATGGTTTTAACTGTATAGATTAAAACACACAAACAGATACAGATACAGAGACATATATATATATCTCTCTCTCTCTCTCTGATGTTTCTGTGTGCTTTTAATTTGTCCTGGTTTTAATTGTTTGTAAACTGCCTTCAGTCCCATTACCAGGGAAAAGGCAGGGTAGAAATGCATGAAATAGTAATAATCCAACCAAGAAAGTCATTGTGGTAAAGTGGTTTGAATGCTGTACTATGATCATGGAGACCAGGGTTTGATTCCCCACTTACCCAGAGAAACAAACCCACACGTTCAGCCTCAGAAAATCCCATGGTAATTTTGCCTTAGGGTCACCATAACTCAGAATGACTTGAACGCACACAGCAACAACAATAACACTCAATTAGAATGGAAATCTAAAGTCATACCTAAAGACATAGTTAATCTGGATCAGCATGCAAAGGGATCTGGTAGTTCCTTTGAGACTAAAGGACAGAATGAAATTGGTAGCATAAGAAAAAGCCATATTGATCCAGACCAACATGGTATTCTACCACCATAGAAAGCACCAAATTTATCCAGATTAGAGTGGAAATGATTAGCCTTTTTAAGACACTTGCCCAGGTACAGACAGGCTTAATCCTTCTCAACAAGTGCAAACAATGACATTCTGAAAAGACTACAGATATAGAACCCACTACAGACTACCGACTACAGTGGTTCTTAACCATTTCTTTACTGGGAACTCACTGTAAAAATAACTTATTGCCAGGCACACCAAGCCTTAACTCAATATTTAAATATTTAAATTTAGATTTAAATATTTATTTATTTATTTATTTATTTATTTATTTATTATTAATTAATTAATTAATTAATTAATTATTACAGGCTTCTGGAGACTAGGATTCAAATCCCCACTCAGCCACTGGGTGATCATCAGCAAGTCGCATTCTCTCAGTCTCAGAGGAAGGCACAGGCGAATCCACTCAGAACAAACCTCGAAAAAAAAGTAAGAAAGAAAAAACCCTTTGATCTTAGGGTTGTCGTACATAAGAAGTGACCTGAAGGCATACAAGAACAAATTGCTGCCTACTGGGGAAGTTTCCTTCTAGACATCATTTCTCTCTCCTTTGAAAACTGACTTAGGGAAGCCCTAAGGTGAACATATCATGCAGATTTTCTTGGCAAGATTTCCTGCCTTTGCCCTTCTCTGCAGCTGAGAGAACATGACTGTCCTGAGGTCACCCAGTGTGTTTCCATAACTGAGTAGGGATTCAGTTCCTGGTCTCCAACCAGGTCTGGATGCATGCACCCACCTGCTACCATCACCCTTTTGTCAGGGACAAAGCAGTGGGATGTGTGTGTAAGCAGCAAAACTGCCCTCTGGTTTGCAAGCAAGACAGCAATTTGGGCACACGTCAATGCCTACGTCTGTGTCTCTTTCACACCCAGCTGGGAGTGAGGACACAGAAGCAGAAGATGTGTGCATGTGCCCCAACTGTTTCCTTGTCTGCAAATGAGAGAGCAGTCTAGGTACGCACACGCACCGGTTGCCAGGTCCCTTCTGTCAGGTACACGGCAGTGAGGAGTGTGAGCACAGAAGGACATGGCAGAAGGCATGCATGCATGCCCCAACTGCTCCCTCATTTGCAAACAAGAGAGCAGTTGGGCACAAGTGCACACACACCTGCCACCGGGTTCCTTCCAGCAGGATGCAGCAGCGGGGGGAGCGCAAAGGGACACACCGGAAGGCATATGTGCATGCCCCAAGTGTTCCCTCTCATTTGGAAATGAGAGCAGTTTGGGCATGTGCATGCACCTGCCACTATGTCCTTTTCATCAGAGGCGTAGCAGTGGGCTGTGCGTGGGCCCAAGACGACTCCTCAGAAGGCATTTACACACCCCAACTGCTCTTTTGTTTGCAAATGAGAGAACAGTTTGGACACTTGCACGCACCCACCGCTGCCAAGTCCCTGTTGCTGCCACTGCTGCTGATGTCTGGCAGCAGGGCTTGGTAGAGACCCTCTAAGCAGACCTCAGGTTCAGAACCACTGGTAGAACAGTTTGGACACTTGCACGCACCCACCGCTGCCAAGTCCCTGTTGCTGCCACTGCTGCTGATGTCTGGCAGCAGGGCTCGGCAGAGACCCTCTAAGCAGACCCCAGGTTCAGAACCACTGGTATACAACATAGACTACAGCAAGAAATTATGGAGCATTCTCTCCAGGAAGCTACTAAAACATCTGATCAGCATTTTGTACAACAAGAACAGATCAAGAGAGAAATCTCCACTCTAGAAGCACAAGAAAGGAAACAGAACTTTACACTATTCGTCAAAAGAAATAAGTTCTCCAAGAACAGAAAAACCATAGACGAGACATATTTTTCTTCCCTCGTGAAAAAGAACAAACTTTTCGTATTACTGAAAGACTCCACAACCAACAACAATATCGCAACTCTATCAAGGCACATCCTAGTTCAAGCAGAGGAGTCTTTTCTGTCACAGGACTAATCCTTCTGCCCTTCCAAATCCAAACAAATGATACATTTCTGTGGTCAACTAGAGGCCTTCCTCCACTACCTATGCCTCAAGGAATACTTAAAAGTGTTCACTGTTGTCAAGACAACAATATACAAGGATCACTCCTGCCTCCACAATATAACAGACACTACACCAATACACAATACAATACTTCTCAAACTCAGAAAAAAACTTCAAAGACTCCTCCTGATGGTCAGTACAGACCCTGAATTCAACATAGAATACTTCTTTTGCTGTGTCCAGATAGAAATAATCAATAATTTACCAAATCACTCAGCCACAAGAAAGATGCTATACACAGTCTTAGGTACAATCCTAATATTATCATCAAAGAGGCTGACAAAGGAGAAGCTCTAGTCACCACAGACAAATCTGACTACATACAGGAGGGTGAGAAGCAACTGTCCAACATTACAATCCTGCCTAACAATCCCACAGATGAATACTGGAAGGAATTATACAGACTAATCAGGGAACAGAAACGTAGACCAAATCCAAACTGAAACACTCAAAAAACCTTCACCAGGAACATTTTATCTCTTGTCCAAAATATATAAACACGGTAACCCTGGATGGCCCATCATCTCAAGCACTGGAACACTCACAATTGATGCCTCTGGACCAGTGGTTCTCAACCTGTGGGTCCCCAGATGTTCGTGGACTTCAGCTCCCAGAAGCCCTGAGCATTGACCATAGTGGCTGGGGCTTCTGGGAGCTGAAGTCTATGAACATCTGGGGACCCACAGGTTGAGAACCACTGCTCTGGACAATACTCTTAGGCCATATACAACCAACACTTCCAGCTATGTGAAGGGCACTATCACCTTCCTGCAGATATTACAGTCCATCTACAACCTCCCAGGGAACATACTCTACCACTATGGGGTTTGGGACCCCTGTATATCAAAATTCTACACAACGATGGACTACAAGCTGTCAGGAACAGCATTTCAGATGGGACCATACCAAACCTAGCCATCAAAGCCACTTTGTTCTCACACACAACTACTTCACTTTTCTTCAAGTTAACAGTACTGCACAGGCACATGCATGGAACCTCAATATGCCAACATCTTCATGGACGACCTGGAACAATGCTGCACTAACTCCTGGAACCAGAAACTTCTCCATTACCTGAGGTACACTGATTATGTCTTCATAATTTGGACTCAAGGAAAGGACTCATTCAAGACATTCCACCAGAATTTCAACAACTTCCACCCTACCGTTGCTCTCAGCATGGAACTATCAAAGAACTATCAAAGGTCATTTTCTGGATACTACCGTGTAGCTACACAACAGATATTTAAGCACCGCACTATGTCATAAACCCACTGACAGCTACAAGTACTTAGATGCCTCTAGTTTCCACCCTGAACAAACTATCAAAGCCAAAGTTTACAGCCAAGCCCTCTGATACAATCACATTTGTTCAGATCCAGAAGCCAAGGACACCAAACTCACAGAATTACAATAAGCATTCCTCAAGCTACAATACCCACCATATGAAGTGGGGGGAAAATCAACATGGCAAGACTTGCACCCAGGACTAATAGCTTATTAATCTATTACAGAACAGACTAAAGACAGGAAACTGTAGAACCCAATTAGTAGTCACATACAGCTCCTCATTCCGGACAACGCTACCCTCTGAGTGGCAGGCCTTTACTTGCCTACAGACAGCCCCCTAATCTCAAACAGTTACTTAACCACAGAAGGACACACAACATGGATGGGAAACAGGTACAAGACTTTGCCACCAATGCAAATGCCAACTCTGCCCACACAGCTACTTGGGAAATGTCATTACAAGATCTAATCACATATCATATCTCCCACAATATTATAGGTACTTTCACTTGCTCATCTTCTAATGTGATATATGCTATCCTCTGTCAACAACACCCTTCAGCACTCTACATTGGGAAAACAGGGCAGTCTCTGTGCTAGAGGATAAATGAAAATAAATCGGACACTGGGAAAGAAAATACACAAAACAAATTGAGAACACTTTAATCTTTTTGGGCATTCTATCTCAGACCTCAGAATAGCAGTCCTTGAACGGAAAAACTACCAAGAACAATAGAAAGCAGAAACATCATAAAAGAGAATATATCCATAAACTCCAGTCCACTGACAGTGAGTTGAACAGAGACAATGGTTTCCTGACACGCTACACAGAAGCTTTATACAGCCCTAACAGTGAAGAAACCGCCACTAAAGAATTCTACAACTCAGTCAAGATTAAGTTTATAACTCTAAAACTGGCCAAAGCAGATTCTTCTTGCATTATTCATATATATGGAAATTTGATACAAGAAAATTAAAGTGAAGTTCCACACACATAACACTGCCACTCATGGATGAAAGGAGGAAGATCTACCAGCATCTCAAATCCCCCTCCCCAAAAATTACTGGTGGGGGAGGCTGGAGGAAACTTCTGAACAGCATGAGAAGTGCTGCAGAATGCTGAAGGAAGATGAGAGAATTGGGGAAAATCACAAATATAATTTTCTGTAATGAGGAGCCTTCCAGTACTGCAAATAGGAAGACTTCAATTTGCACAAAGGTTCTGTTGGATTCAGCAAACACATTTGATTTGTAGAAGACACTGATCAGGATCAAATGTACTTGTTTCACTGATAAAGGGGACATTCCACTAGTAGGACCAGAAAAAGAACGACTTCCCTTTTGCAGCCATTAATCTAGAGACAGCCCCTAACCCCAAGCATATCACATATTGTGAAAAGAGGGTAAGAAAGCCCCACCACTATAGTGAGCAGGTGTTAGCATGATGCTGGAATCAGAACAGCTAGAACTTCATTGATTTATATGAAATACATAACTGGCCACCAAACAGGTACTTGTGTTGTAATTATGAAAACAAATAGACTTGTGCTAAAAAAAAAGAGAGAAGAGAAGAGAAGAGAAGAGAAGAGAAGAGAAGAGAAGAGAAGAGAAGAGAAGATCTTTCTCTCATCTATCCACTCCCCTATAATCTGATTACTGGGATCTTCCATCCTTCCAACAAATTTTTCAAACTTGGAGAAGGTCAATCTGTCCAATCAACAGTATCCACTCCACTGGCAGGCAGAGACCTCTTGATTTCATCTCTTATTTCAATACATTTTTATTCACAACTTTTCAATAAATTTCTTAGGACTCCATTTTATTATTTTAACTAGTTATTCACAACACATGCTCCATAAAAGAAAATTCAATTGCTTACTTGATGCTTCAACTAATTCTGGATGTAGTGAGTAAGGAATTAAAGGCTCTGGCAGATCTGCAAAGAAAGCTTTCAGAGCTCCTGCCACAGCATTTACTGTTACATCCATAGATTCCAGACTGATGTTATGATCTATAAGGTAACATAAACCAAAAAGGTATTAGTAATGTGAGAACTTATACATATTACATTCTCAAAATCATATACTAAGAACACAAAATGGTACTTTTAATATTCAATTTAAAATATGTAGAGTTAATATGCTATGTTTGTCTAATGCAGTGGTTCTCAACCTGTGGGTCCCCAGATGTTTGTGGACTTCAGCTCCCAGAAGCCCCAGCCACTATGGTCAATGCTCAGGGATTCTGGGAGCTGAAGTCCAAAAACATCTGGGGACCCACAGGTTGAGAACCACTGGTCTAATAGAAGTACTGATCAACTGCTAGTACTACTGAGCATCTATTCAGATGTTATGACTTACTGTTTTTCAGTCCCATGGTATAAACACATATGCGCATTGTGATCCCACAATCAACTTATTTTCAGTTTCATAGTCTGGGGCAGATGCAAGTCATTCCTACCCGTCACACTAGTAATATTTAACTTTATTCTTTACAATCAGACTGTCAGGCAGAAGAGATAGACTTTTTTCACCGGTGGTAACACAGTACAAACTCAAGACCACCTTAGGTCTGTTCAGGTATTTGGGTGAAAACTGGCAATAGAAACATGAATATGCACATAAGCCTGTCTCTCAGGGTCACTAGACACTCTTACATGCCAAGCATGAAAGTCTATACAGGCTCCATAATAACATTTGGCTGAACAGAGTTATTCTTACTTGTGAGAATTCTGTAACTTCTGAGCCCTCCTCAGACCTTTGTTCTTATTGTGCAAAGGTCTAGCTTACTTTGAAATGCATACAAACTTTGAAACCAGAGCTTATTTGCCACCCATGTTCCCTTCCCCAGTTTCAGCCACACACATGTTCAAGCAAATGGCTATAAAGAGTTCTAAAATATTCCAGAAGCAATTGGGGGGTGTTGTTGTCATTGCTGTGTGTCTTCAAGTCATTTCTTACTTATGGTGATCTTAAAGTAACCCTATCACACATTTTCCTGGGGCTGAATGTGACACATGGAGTCATCCAGTGGGTTTACAACTTTCCATAGCTGATCGGAGAATCAAACCCTGGTCTCCAGGGTCATAGCCCAATGCTTAAACACTATATTATGGTGGTACTACAGCACACTGGCTTAGCCCCAATCAAATTTATTTTCTGTGTCTTCCTCTTATTGGATCACTTGCAGAAATGCTTTGATATTTATATTTAGTTTAGTCTTATTATTTGGCTATATAACTGTCAACATGATTTTAACTGCACTTTTTATTGTTTTATTTTCTGAATTTTGTAACCTGCCTTGAGAGGCTCTTATCCTACCAGTGGTCTATAAAGCACTTTCAAATAAAATAAAAAAAGAGTTAATTTAACATGCTAAGTAACCTGTAATATAATTTTATACAGGCAAAAAGGGTGGGAAAACAAAATTAACGAAAGAACTCATGTGCTAGAAAAAGGGTAGGAGTATCCTCCTTCACATTTAAAATAGCTATTGACTGAAGAATAGCAATTCAATAATTCAGACTGCCCTTGCTAGGGGCAAGTGGGAAATGGAAGGGTACTTTTTTTCCCCTGTGATTTTCAAATTGAATTTTTTTCCCCAAAGCTTTATTTGCTTTGCTTTTATTTTAATAAACTCAGAAGGTCTTCTTAGAGAAACACATATCAAAAATCTATTAAGATTATTTCTTATATATATTATTTTCATATACATATCATTTAGTTACAATACCCACTTTAACAATGCATGAGATTGTGGCTTAGCTGCACATTAGATAGTAACAGTTATTCCCAAATCATAATTAGCACTTAATACAGCCAATGATATAAATGCTTGCTCCTCAGTTTTTATAATGCAAAGGATCTGCTTCAGCACTTTATACAAAACATAACAACACAGCAGTAGTCATCATCCATTATAAATGTTCCAGTGTAAACAATGTTCCCCATTACCTTGATCAAACTGCTTCTGAATGTTGTCTTGATCTGTTTTATTCCCACTAACACGATAGAGACCTTCAGTACAAAGACCTTTGGGAAAAGAAAGATAATGCCACATGATTGTGGTGCAACGGACACTGACATCATGAAGAGTTTCAAGTAAAATCCGTATTTATTTTAAATGCATAAAACTATCCATTTGCACAACTATCCATTTTTTATTACATGAAAGGTGCTATTTAAAACATGCTTAAAGGAAAGCCAGTCTCACTTTCAATTGACACAAGCTTACTTTGGTGTAGCTACTGTTAGAAATAAGGAGCTAATTCACAGCTAGATGAATTACCCCAACTCTTATAAAACAAAGCATAATCAGTTACTTGTTGCCTAATAAGTTGTATATGTTAATTATAATTTTAAAAATGAACACATATAATTTATAGTCTTAGGAATGGACATGAAAAAACTCAAGCTCTAATGTGTTTCCAGTTCCCAAAACTCCACTTGATATTCCTCACATTTATTTACCCCCACTCAAATAATGACATATAGACCTCAGACTCACCACATGATCTGAGAAGACAACAATGAACTGAAATATACGGAAGTAGGGAACAAAAAGAAGACCCAAGACCCCACACATTTTTAGCATGTGATAAATAAATGCCAGTAGAGTTTCAATGGATAAGAACACTGTGCGATCACTTATGTGGGCCATGCACACAGGCTTGCAACAGTGTAAGTACCTGCCTGCCCATCCAGTCAAATAGGAGAGTTCGGCTAAATCTGTTTGACCCAACAACAGTACACCCACTGAATCAACAAGAACTTGGTATGTCATTACTTACTAAGGTTAATTGTTCAAGGAGCCTTTCCAATCAAATCTAACAATTGGATTTAGGCCGTAAGGACAGAGAAAGAAGAAAACAGAAGAAAGAATACAGACGAATTAATAAGGAAATTATGGCTAGGAAGCGAAAGGGAGAGGGAAGGGAAGGGAACAAAAGCCAAAGTACAGTAAGAGTTAGAGAATGAATACAGTTAGCATTCCACATTTGCAGGTTTAACTTTCACAGATTTGATTACTTGCAAGCTTTTCCAAACCATGCCACCCCACCTCAAGTGCTTCTCTTCAGGGAACCCTCTCTTTTGTTGGATCCAATCAGGCTGTACAGACCTTTAAAAAAAACATCTCTGGTCCTCTTCCTTCCCTACCAGCCACTGCCTGGCCAGCTAAGGACAGATTCACCCCAATTTCTCAGCTCCACAAACCTTCTCTCAATACATTCCTTACCCAATGAAGGAGATGGCTGAAAGAGAGATAGGGTCACCATGCCAATCATCCCTTTCCCCTCTCCTTTCCCTGACCTGGTTTGGACCCTGGGTGCCTGCTCTCCCTACCATGCCATGGCCCCCTTCCCAAGGACATAGACACACACTTTGATATTTGTGATTTTTTCCACTTTTGCAGGGGTCCTGCACCCCTTGCCCTAGTGAATGTGGAGGGCTGAACATACATCAGAAAGAACTAATAACTACAAATAAGCAAACAGAGGCTTGAAAGTAATTGCTGTTCTTGAGGAGTGTTAAGTTAGGAAAAAGACTGCACTTAAAACAATCTCTGAGAAAGCTCAACTGCTTGCAAAAGGTCTCCATTATTGTTCTATGAAGTGCTCAGACGCAATGTAGTACTGGGTGTGCAACCATATTCAGAAAACCACCCTTACACAACTTTCCAAAAAGTATAATTGCTTCTACAATGATTCCCATAGCAATGTATAGAGAGTGCCATAATAAGGCCCTGACCAAGGAATTCCTGAAGAAAATAAGAGTACAAACGCAGTACAGTGCCTAAGTCATTTCACCTCCCAAAAGAATGAAAGGAAAGCTTCAGATCGCAAACTAAAATTAATATATCTTGCTACTGCTTGCCTCTGTGGTCAGACATTACAATGACTTGGCCTGCAGCATTAAGTGGTCTGGACAGATGAGAGCTTCCCTATTGTTTTTCTAAAGCGTTCTAAAACGTACCATACACTATGCATGTCTCTGAACGTGGGACTAAATAGAGAAATTATTCCAGTATCTAGCACTATAAGGTGCTCAGAGTCATGAGACATGTTGAAGAATAACATATCTACTAAGAAATAAACTTAGGCAGATCTGAATCCACTCCATCAAATGAATTAAAATTTAGCCTAAGTTGGCCTGATGTAAAGAAAACATTTAGTCAGCTGAGGAGGAAAAAAATGAAAAGCAAAAAATATGTCAAGTGGCAATTATGTCACATGTATATATTAAGTTACATAATAATGTAAAATTATATTATTTTATGATTCACAATGATGAATCATAAAATAATGTTGATCATCATCTGTAATGCACGGACTCAAACTAGATTTTAAAAAATAACTTGTAATGCAAAGAAAGGGTGTCTCCTTTATTTTGATAGTAAAGCAGCAAGTTTAGGGGGAAGAGGTGCATTTAACACTTTCAACTTAAAACAGAGTAGAGGACCTAACGCCTTCAATCTAGTTTCATGTGGACCGTGGCACAGAGAAACTATACAATCCTGTAGTGCTACGAACTCTGGTAACTTTTGACCATCCACTAGGCAGTATTTCTTGGCTGACTTTTCCCATGGGTAAATTACACTCCACAAGAACAACATTGCCTACTACAATTTAACTGTTTACAAAGTGTATGAAAAAAAACTGTATTTTTGTTTTTCTTCTTTAGCCTTCCCGTTAAGATGTCATTCCTTTTTTAAAAAATTTTTTATTGGAATAAAAACACATAATACAAAGAGACATAAACTACATAAAAGAAAAAAAGCAAACTATATAAACAACTACATTACCCAACACCTAGCTAAAAATGAGGTTCCCTACCAGCAAGAAGCATTCCAATAGTTATCCTAACCACAATGTCCTATTTTATTTTTTAATATTTGCCATTTAATCTAAAGTTAATTAATATACTAACTACAAGTGTTAGAAATTCTAATAGTTTATTAGTAATAACTAAAACCTATTTATCACTTCTATCCTAAATTCTTAAAAATAAAATCATATAAAAGTAAAGTAAGATTATACATTTTCTTTCCTATTCTATTACCTACTAAAATTAATTATCTTAATTATCTTAAATCTGGAGTAATATCTTTATTTCTTTAAGTAAAGAATAACTACTCTTCTAGTTCTTCTTACGTCTTCAGCATTTATAATATTAAACAGCTATAAAAGCACAGTATAATATTCACAGTAATTTCTCTTGCAATAGTATGACTAATATCTTTAAGAAGATTAAAAACACCACTTCTATATCTTATGTCTTATTTCAAATTCACGTTCCTATTATTTATAACATTTTCCCTTACATATCCAGGTATATACTTAAACCAAAAATCATAAACCATAAATCATAAACAATATTTTGTCTGCCAAAACTCATACCATTCAGAAGTATACATCTGAATAAAAAGTCAAAAACCACACTATTCTATGTTAGAAATATTACGCTTACAGTGAAATAACTCCATTTGGACACAGTCATAAAATCACTCTCTAACCAAATCCTCATTAAATGTTGTCTCAGATCTTTATAGTTAAAAATCCAAACTTGAGAAATCACACAGTACACACTTTCATCACAGAAAATCTATCCATTTCTTTCTTAAACTTAATTTCCTTTTTCCCTCCCAAATAAACCTCTCCTCTCAACAAGGCCATCTGTAATTTTAAATTTGCATTGCTGATCTCCTCAGTCATTGTCCTCATTCAAACATTCTAGAGTTCGATAGTTGAAAACACTGAGGCATCAACTCTTCTATTTTCCTTTTCTGGTAAAGTCAGGTCCCGTAACTTTGGTCAAAGCTGACATCTTCTTGTCCCCTTATCATATCCAAGTTTAAAAGAGCCTTTTGCATGGCATCTTCCTCTCCAACTTGTTTCAAAAAACTGAGATGTGAGATATTTAAATTTTTTTCAGTTTCCTTTCCATCAGACATTTTCAATGATAATGACTGTTCTGTAATCTTGTCTAATTTCTGGATGGTCAACATCTTGGATTCTCTGAACTCAAACCAAAAATTTAAGAAATATTTCAGTATTTTTTCTGAAGTGTCCAGACCATTTTTAATTTGAAGAACAAGTTCCATAGTTAAAGCCATGTTATATTAACAACACTGAGTGTTCCCACAGCTAAATATAAGAGCACAGCGATCAAAACTTTCCCAGGCAACACAGTATCCACTGGGAGAGCAAGTGTGTAATAATCAACTCACAAAAAAAGTGACTACTAAACCAACCTTCATGTTAATAAAAAAGGAAATCAATTTTTATAAGAAAAGATAATATAAGATTCCTTGTTAATTTCAAATAGTTTCAAATAATTTCCAAGTAAATTGCGGCCACAGTCCACAAAGTCAGTTTAAAAAAATCAAGGTCAGTCAGTTATTGTACAAAGCCAAACAGGAGACCTTAAGAAAATAGGTTATACAAAATCTCAGCCTCAATCTGTCAAAAAATTCCTTAACCTAATATAATAAACAGAGAACAAAACTTCCAGAGTAAATCCAGCGATGCTACAAAAACAATAAAGGAAGCCAAAGGGGGGGAAAGCCCTTTAAAATTAAGCAAGAGTGATCCAAATCTAAAAGGCAAAATTATAGCTGTTGCAGTCCAGAGGTTCCTTGTTTATTAGATCAATTATTAATTTCAAACATATCAAATCCATACCAAGAGATCTGGCAAAAACAAAGCATACTGTGCATATGGGAGGATAAAGCCTCTCATCTCCCAACTCCTCCAAAGCTTAATGATAGCTCCAGCAGTCCAGGTCTTGGTTGTTCCTGCTCCATTCTCAAATGGCTGCTGCCAAGTCCTGATCCAGCTAATTTAGAAATCTTCAGTGTCCCTGTGAATCGGGGCACCCCTTCCTCGACAGGAGGATTGCCTACTTTCAAGTACAAAGCCCCAGAGTGCATGATCGTGCTCACCTTTGCAAGCGAGTGTTCAATCATGTCTTCCACACCGTCCGCCATGATCGATCCCCCTCAAAATGATATTTTTCAATTATATTTAACTTCTCGTAATCATGTACTCAGTATACCACGTACTCAGTAAAGTGTAGCTATATCGTTTCAGACTACTGTAGACCACCTCTGAATCCCATTTAGGAGAAAAGCAGGATATAAATGTAATAAATAAAGTGATGCTATTTTCAAATAAATAGAACCTGTGTGGATTTTAAAAAAATCTGCAGCTTTGACACAACCTTTTATGCTATACTATAAAGAAAGTAACTGAGAGAAGAACTCTTCTTTGTTGGAATTGTCATTAGCCTAGAAGGATTCTCAATTAACTGGACCTCATTCCATAGCAATAGCAGAGGAGGGAAAAACAGGAGATTAATTCAGTGACAATTAAGACACCAGTGTTGTAAGAGGTTCAATGGGCACAGGTATGTAAGAGGAAAATATTCATTTGCTCTTAACTCTACAGTCCACACTCTGCATTTGTAGGTTTGAACTTCATGAATTTCATTATTCGTGAAGCATGTGCTTGCCTCTCCTTCCCCATTTTCCTCCTCCCATGCCTTTGCATTCCTCACCCCAGGCTTGTGAGGTTTGTGTTTATAATGGAAGTTTTTTTTCCTTTTGGATGAGCAAAGCCCCTCCCACTGCTGGAGATGTGTCCTCTCTGACATGTGGCTACAAATTCTGCTGTATAAGGGCTGCTGATTGGTCAAGTGTTTTCTTTGTTCCTACCCCTCCTTTCTCAAGATGGTGAATGAAAGTAACTAGAATCCAGAACTTTGCTCTTCTCTGCCTGAGGGGAAAGTACCTGTAAGCCCTTTACCTTGTCTTTTTTCTCCCCACCCCACCCCGCCCCCGCCCCAGGAACTCTAGGACAGAGGCAAGGAATGGGAGAGAGGAGCTCCATTGGGGAATGGAAGGGAGATCATGGAGGGGGAGTTATTCACAGTTTTTCCACTTTTGTGAGAGTGCTGTGCCCCAAACCCTCGCGAATGTAGAGGTGCCACTGTACAAGGGACCAGGAAAGTATGCCTATTGTTATTATTGAGGAAATAAAGAGAGGAAAAAAATTGAGGATGCCATCTTCAATGAGACCTAGTTATTTGAAACTGTCCGAAATTTCTCCCACTATGCAGAACTGAGTGTACATCAACAACTCAATACAGAGAATCATCTTGCAGAATGTGCATTAAAACAGCCAGCACAGTATTCCATAGCTGAATTCACCAGATACAAAAACTTGAATTTTAATGCTTACACTCTTACATAATCAGAATACTCTTGTACCATTTAATTACTTACCCGATGATTTCATCAAATAAATAAATGAATAGTTAAGGCAACATAATTCCCATGTTCACAGTATTCCCTGGAATAGCTATTTTAAACAGCACCTTCAGGTATTACCTAAAGAAAGGTAAATGGAGTATCTACTAATGTTCTTGGGAACACCCAACCAACCAACTTGAGAACAGCCAACCAATACTGTATTAGGTGTGAGCCAGGATGTTTCCATCCAAATACCTCCAAGGTTTACTGCCTGGCCATTAGCCAATCATAATTGTAGGTATGCATAGCAATGGGGTTATTTTATTAGAATGACACTACTGACCCAATTTAAAGAGCTGCCATAAGGATTTCCAGGAGGATAATGATTACTGAGAATACAGAGTGTTTTGAAAACTTTCAAGATGCTACAGCTATTTGAAGACACAAGTATGTTAGTCTGTATCAGTACACACAGGAATCAGCACCACTCGGACTGAAGGAAAGAAATTTGCCATAAAAGCTTTCATAATGTGTCTTGCATATGATAAAGCAGACTTGGGACTACAAAAGTTTATGCTAAAAACAGCTTTCTCTCACTTATAATATAAATGCTCATTTATTCTACTTCAAAACAAATTCTTATAAAGTTGTTGCTAGTTGCATCAGACCAACTAAATTTTCTTAAAATATATCAAACTGATAGGCATGGAAATACTTGGTCAATTTTTGCTTATAAAACATTATTTGGATTAACCAACTGAAACCCTATAATATAAAGTTAAAGCACTGAAATCAATAGTGTTTTACCATATTTTGAAAACAAAAATCTAGCCAAAATAGATACATCGATCCTCAGTAGCAGCTTCCCCTGTTGAGATGTCTTTTTTCACCTCAACACAGTTGTTTTTGGAAAGGAACACAAAGTTGCACCACATTTGGTGACAATTTGTAACGAATCTCACACCAGCATCTTACTACATTTTCATGTAGGAAAAGTAATATGGAAAGTATTATTGGTGAGTCAGTATGGTACAATGGTTCTGAGTGAAGGATTGGGATTTATGAGATCCACATTCAAAGTCCTCACTCAGCCATGAAATTTAGTGACTTTGGATCAGCTACCATTTCAGCCTAGCCTACCTCATACGATGGTTGTAAAGTCATCATGAAGGGGATGAGAACTGTACAAGGTACACTGAGTTGAGTGGAGGAAATGTGAGATAAAATGTAATTAACACAACAACAATAATGCACTGATTATAAAAATTACCTGCTTAGTCTACTTGTGAGAATCAGCTCTTATTAAACAGTAAATTAATGGAACATGTTCAGAAGATCACTTTAAAACTGCCAAGGAAACACATTTACCTGTATCCATAAATTTACTAGATGATGAATCCCTGCTTAAATTAATAATCTGAGTTGTAGGATCAGCCTTTGGCTTTTTTTTTTTAATTATCACCAGTAAAGAAAATTGTATAAAATTAAAAAGAAAATGAAGGCATATGCTAGAAAGCTGTAGCACAGTGGCAGATCAGCACTCTGGATGCCTGGGTCCATCTTCTCATATTTGAATCCAAAACATCACATGATACCAAGTTGAATTTAGGACACTGTCAACCACTGTTCAATTTAATGCACCCACCCAAAGCCAAAATGTGTTCAGTTTATAATACTGTCATGGTTAGTTATAGAAAGAACCCACTAGTTCTTAATTAAGGAACAAGTAGTACTTAACAGTTTAAATCTACAAATAATTCAGTAATTCTGAAGCTTTTATTGATTACAAAGAAGGCTTGCAATCATAGTAATGAGAACAGGCCCTACGTGTGTTTGGGAACAACTATGCTTCTACACTTCCTATGATTCAGAATGTCTCAGGAATCCTAATACTTTTTAGTCCTCTAAAAATTCTAAGGATGAATTTTCACACAGTGTTGAATATTCCCAAGAGCAAGAACATTCTGGAACATACCAGATAATACAGTGCCCTGCAGAAGTATTTGCAGCCCCCCAAATCTTTTCCACATTTTTGTTGCATGTAGAATTAATTATGTGACGTTTCTATTTGATATACAAAAGATACTCAATGCTGTGAAGGTGTAAAATATTTTTATTATAAACCAAACATTAAGTAAACAAAAACAAACTGACACTTGTTGGTTGTGTGAATACTCACCCTCAGACTCAACCTTTGGCAGCAACTCTGGCTGTAAAGTCTTTTTGAGTAAGTCTCTATCAGCTCTGCACATCTAGATTCAATTTTCTGCCCATTCTTCTTGGCAAAACTGTTCCAATTTTGCTGGGTTGGATGACAACCAGATGAACAGCAACTTTAAATGCTTGTGTCAGATTTTCAGATTAAGGCCTGAGCTCTGACTGTGCCATTCCACACGTGTGTTGTCACAACACCAAAAAGTCTGATGTTAGTCGACCAGGCTAGAGAACCCTCTGTCTGCACATTTGCAAACGCCACATGGGAGACACAACAAGTTTCAGCATGGTTTGTTTCAAGAATGGCTTTCTTCTAGCCATTCTTTCACAAAATCCAGATTTGGGGAAAGTCGGGGAAAACCTCCTATCTCAGCTGCAGATCTCTCCAACTCCTGCAGAGTTATCATTTGTTTCTTGGTTGCTTCTCTGACTAATGTCCTTCTTATCTGGTCACTGAATTCAGGTGGACAGGCTTTGCTAAGCAGAGTTGCAACTGAGCCATATTGTTTCCACTTTGTAATAATGGATTTAATGGTGCTCCAGGAAATGTTCGCAGCTGGGCTTTTTTATAACCAAATCCTGATTTACGCATTTGCGTAACTTTATCCCAGACTTGTTTTGATACTTCCCTGATGCTCTTCATATAATTCTGGGGCCCTCCAAAACAAGTGTATTTATTCTGAGATCAAGTAACAGTGGACTTCAACACAGCAGGACTCCACTCAACTATTTAGGTGATCTCTGGAGACAATGGGTGGTACCAGAGCTTGTTTAGGTGAGATGAATAAGTATACAACCAACAAGTGCCAGTTTATTTTTGTTTACTTAATTTTGGCTCACAATAAAAATTATTTTGCACTTTCATAGTGTTAACCACCTTGTATGCATCAAATGAGAATAATGATAATTAAATCTATTTTAAATCCAGGGTATGACACAAAAAATGTGGGAAAGATGGGTGGGTTGCTTCTGCAAGACACTGTATCTACTGTTTCTCTCTATCAATTAAATTTTCTTCTTATGTACACTGATGACTAATGGCCAAACAATTTAGAAAAGCATGCAGTACCACCGTTTCTGCAAAAGTCATCTTTACAGCAATTAAAAAAAATACCTAGCCAGGAGTGATATCTCTGACAGAAAAATTAACTATTTATAAACAAATTATGGGGGAAAATCAAAGAGACTGGGGTCACAGATTAATCTAATTCTTAAGACTAAACAACTCTTATTTTACTGTAATTTGGACATTTCTTCATACTTTGCATATCTGTGTTTGCATTAGTAACACACACTTTAAAAATGATTTCCCATTAATAACAAAACAAACAAAAAAATCAGCATACTGGATGGTTGGTCTGGAATTATGCTGAATAGGGAAAGTCAGAGGAATGGCAACAGGAAATGGAAAGAAGAGAACGAACAGAAATGTCACCACCATGCAGAGTAGCAAAAAACCTCTTCTCTCACCAGCTCTGAATCCCAATAGCCTATCAAGGTATCTGATGAAGTGAGTGGCTGCTTAGAACTTTGAACTGCCATTCAAATAGAACTTTTTTTCAAAATTATGTTTTATTTCAGTGCCTCCCTTTTTGCGAACGTGAGAAAGTAATTAGTTTTCTGTACACATTTCTGCATTAACACAATACAAAACAATGAACAAACAGAAACAAGACTCTGTAATTGACACAAAGGGGAAAAAAAACTCAAATATTCTTGAAGTTCAATTTCTTTCCTACCTGTATCTTCAATGAATTCCACACACTTCTCAACGAAGAGCGGTATAGACTTTTCAGGAGTAACCAAATCCTGCAGGGGCATCCCAAAGTAATTACTATCCCAATTTCTACGAGTTGGTGGATTGAATGTCTTCGTTTTCTTTTTTTGCTACAACAAAGCCACAGAATTCTTAGCCAACATCAGTAACTGAAACTGTAATATATACATAACAAAACAGCTGCAGCAATAAATTTCACAAACAGCAACATTAGTTTTGAATAGATTAATGCATAATGCCAAAGTAAAAAGAGCAATCACATTGTCAAATATGCTAAAAATCCTTCTGTGCCTGGCTGTGTGCATGTGCCTGCAAATCACTGTCAACTTACGGCAACCCCATGAATTTTCACAGGGTTTTCTCACGCAAGGAATATTCACAGGTAGTGTTGACAGTTTTGAGAGTCCCTTCCTCTGAAATATAGCCTACAGCACCTGGTTTTTACTAGTGGTCTCTCATCCAAGAACTAACCAGAACTAACCTTGCTTAGTTTCCAAGATCAAAGCCTTTCGGATATTTAGGCCATCTGTGCCTGGTGACAGTTATAAATACATAGAGAACCATACAGTTTAGGCCAGAGGTTCCTGACCCTTCCTGGGTCACGGCCCCTCTAATAATCTCATGAAAGTGATGGAACTGCTTCCTGCAACATGAATGTGATTTGGCCATCACTAGTAGCACCATTTCAAACCCCAAACTTATCTGAACTGAAGCATTTTTTCATAACGTAATTTGAAATGTATATCTACAAAAGGAAATTTCAACTCAATAGGAAGTAAATTAAAGAAATTTTACAAACTCTCTGAAGCCCACCCATGGAGCACCCATATTTTAGGAACTTTGGCTAAGGGTTTTAGACATCAAAAACTTACAGCACTTTCATTTATACAAGTTGAAATCTCCTCCAACATTTCTATCAATTCCCCTTTCCCATTACATTGCATCATACCATATACTAAACCAGAAATGGGGAACCTCTGACCTGCGTACTTACCCTCTCTAGCCTACAAGCTTCTTCTACGTTATCTCCAACCACCAATGAAAGATAAGGGATTTAAATATTTTTAAACTTAAAACTCCCTGAATCAAAATGAGTTGTGTTTTGCAAGCAAGAAATATGTTGCCTTGGGCTTATTATCACACAGAGCTGAATTGTGCTTTTACACATGGTGGAAAAAAAATATCCAATATGGTAGAAATCACATCTGTTCCTGCCCATTTTGCCTTGGTCCTGGCCTGTGCTATTAGTCTCAACCACAGGCAGAATTCATCCCACAAGATCCTTCCTAAACAACATTTTTTCTTCTCCAAGCCATACCTGACCTTAAGCTGCTCTATAAAGTCCCCCAATCCCTTTCAAGCAGTACAAGAAAAAAAGTAGGCTGGGAGTTCCCACTGCATGAGCAGAATTTAACTTCTACATATTTGGATCAAAGTGCTTATTTTTTCACATATATTGAAATACAAAGAAAGTCCAATACCTCCATAACATTCAGGAAAGATTCTGAAACCCAGCATCACAAATACAGTTAAAATAAACTTTTCCCAATTTTTGATAGATGATACAGCATAAAGGATTCTCCTCTACTACCAGCCAAAAGAGAACTATTAAACGGCAACAAAAGAATTATAACTTCTATCCATACCAAATGCTCCGACCAACTGCTACCTTCATAGATTAGTATACAGATCTCAGGCTGAGAAATGGTGCCTTGCATTCTTCTGGGTAGTGGGGACATTTGAAGCTACAATTCCTTAGCAAACTTTAATAAAGTACCCCCCAAGATCAATTGGTTCTCAAATGCTTAGGGTTTCTGTATGGTCATCAATCCCTCCTGGATAAAAAATGTTAAAAAGCTTTTTTAAATTAAAATAATAAGACCCTTATTTTAACTTTTAAGCCAAAGAATCTCAAGAAGGGCACCTCCAATGTTATTACTAGGTGTGCAAACCCCTTTTGGCCCATTTATAGTCTGGGCCATATGAGAGAAACCCATACCACCATTTCTTGCCACATCAGTGTTGTTCCTTTTGGAAACAGATATGAGATCCTTCCATGTGGCTCAGAAAAGCATTGCTACAGCTACTACACCTCCTGAAACAGTCTTTCCAACCACAACATCTTCTGTGCTTTTGTTTATTCTTACTTCTCCTCACATGATCTTTCACTACAGGCTATGTTAGGCTTGAGAGAAGGTTCAGTCAAAAATATGTACAAAGCACCAATTTGAGGAAGATGTCCTTAAAAACTATGAATGGTGATTTGAGCATCCTTGTGACAAGTTGGCAGAAGCAACATTCTATGTTCATGACATTTACTATGCACAGGTAGAGCTTGCTACTAGTTGCTACCAGAGGCTTTCATGAGGCTGGAAACCCTTAATGTACTTCTCAGAACTTCATCAAATCACAAGGACCGTTTTCTTCAACAAAACAGAGTTAGGCACATCACTAGTTTTCACCAAGACGTGAAAGAAATCTATTATATTTTATTTAAAAAATAAATGTGTTCATTTTCAGCATTTTTAATGTCTTCTAGCTACGGCTATTTTAATTAGACCAGTTTGACACTTGACACGCTTGCAAACATCATCAGATCATGGATGCAGAGTTTCAAGCTATTATTTCAACAGATGTTTTTATGCAGAGCGGAGATTTGAGGCTTATTATGGTGGAACTTTGTGATTTACCTTAAGTAAAGGGGTGCTTCTATGATCATCCATTTAAAAAAAAAACACTGTCTCCAATCTCATCAAAAGCCAAAATATTGCTTATCTTTGTCTCACTCCAACATAACAAGTTTAACTGGAATTAAAGCACTAAGCCACATGTTACTCCACATTTTATCACATCACCACATCATGTTTCTAAAATGTTCCAGTTTCAAATACACCTGGAAGAAATATGGTGAATATAGCTTTGCTTTGCGAAATTAACGTAAACACACACTTTTTTTTTGTCACAAGGACAGGGTCAGAAGCCACACCTGTATGTGCACACAAACACAAATTCTTCCCACTTGTACATTTAAAGACATACACAGACATTACCTCTCTCTACTCCTCCATGAATAAACTTGCTGGAGGTCCAGGGGAGTTGACAGCAAAATGATAGCCGGATGGTCATGGGAGCACACAAGCTGAGATTGCATATGGGGGGGGAGGAACAAGGGGAAGGCCAGCAGAAGAACACCAAGGGAATTTTATGTTCTGCTGGCAGTGAGCAAGATCTCTGCCAATTTATGCTCCTCCCTATGCTTAATATGATGTAACTTCTGCCAGCAAACTCATACCTGAAAAGATTTACCCTCTGCCAAGGCTAATCAAATTCTTCTGTCCTCAGCTTCAGGACTGAGGAATCAATTTCTCTACAGCAGGTGTTGAACTTCCCATAGGCCCAGCCACCACAGTCTATAGTCAAGGATGATGGTTACAGTCCAATACCACAGGAACCACAAGCCCATCTACCCTGTCAGTTGTAGTCAGAACAATATATCTAACTTCTTGCTCATATAATGAAACTCCTAAAAGAATAAGCAAGCAAAGTTCTAAACAACTTTTTAATTTTGAACTGTTCCTTAATGCATGGAAAAAAAACTACAAAAAAGTACAGATGATCAACTAACTGCATTGTCATTTAGTTAAACTAAATGAAAAGTGATAAACAAGTACCTTCCTTCCATTCCTTGCAGACAAATGTCTTTTCAAAACCAACCAACAGATCTACTCTGTTAAACATATAAAAAATACCAGTAAATAAATACAACCTTCCGTAATGCTACTGAACTATATATATTTCCCAAATAAAATTCTACACCTGGCTCTGCCAAATGATCACTTGAAAACAAAATAAAATAACGATATGGATCAGCTTAGAGAACCACATAATTTTTTCTGCACAGCACATAACCAATCCAAAAGTCCATTTCACAGACAGAAGCTACAGCCCGACTGTTCGCAGTCAAGAGGCAATGACCTTCTATATGCAATAACAGGACTATCTGACTACCAGACAATTTCATACATCAACATTGCCCTCCTACTGAATATGCCTCTTGGCTCACTCCTAACAGAACAGCACTATACTGAGTTAGATGATCTGGCCAGGCACTGAATATAAGAGTTTGTCATTAAAAACAAACAAACAAAAAACCCCTCTCCGTTCATACATCAAGATCACTGAGGAATTTCCAAACACTGCTGATAACATACAAAATACAATTAAATACTATATAGAAACATCAGCTATTACATTCAGTATGTTCAATTTAGAAAATCCTGGCCTAGTAACTTTACCAACACCTGGAAATGACACAATAGTTTATCTTCTGCACAATGGCCAGAACACATTACCAACAGCCAAAATAACACATTAAAAACGTAACAATTTCTGCTATTTATAAACCAAAAACCTATTTCCAAAGTTGCACTAGCAAGAACTTCATCCCTTCTCTTCCCTCCATGCAGTTCTCAGCACCACCCAAAAACTAGGTAATGTTTGTTTCCTATCCTTCCTGAGCAGATTTTTGGGCTGCATAGCAGGCTAGAAGGGAAGGGAAGATTGTTCTCTTGAATCTGCTGATAGAGTATTTCCACACATGGATGTTCCACACTTTAGTGCAGACAGTGATCCCACTACAGCTTTAGATGTAACGTCAAGGGAGTCCAAGTTTATTCTCACCCATAGAAATAATTACTGATAGGAATAATAATTTAAGTCTAACACTAGTCAGTGAACTTGCTGCTTAGAATTATCATCATCATCATCATCATCATCACCACCATCTTTATTTTTATCCCACTTCTCTCTCCAAGGGACTCAACCTGTTGATTATTATAATGTTAATTACTATAAAATGTAATCTAAATACTAAATATAGTCCAAATATGAGGGATTGGCTATGTGACAAGAGATTCATTCATCAAAGCCTGCTATGGCCATTCTACCTCATCTAGTCTCTCAGAAGGAGGTTTATATATTTCAATTCCTGTCTAAATTGGCAATTAAATTTATTATCAAACAAAAATGTTAGCTTATCCATCTCGGCTAAACCAAGGAGTTTTAGCAACCAGTCATCCATTGATTGTGTTTGTAGATTCTTCCACTTTTTTGCAAATGTTAGTCTAGCTGCATATATCATATAACATAATAGAGTTATGATCAGTATTTACGGTGATTGACTAGAATTTATAGTAAACAGCAAAGAAGATAATTAAAGCATGTAGATAACAGGACTCAAAAACATTAGTGGATACCCTAACAGGAAATGGATAGGAAGTCAGTTGTTTGTTGTTGTTTTACCTGCATGTTAGTAGGATTTTTTTTTTCATTTCTCTTCTTTCTCCTTTCTTTTTTTATAACATTTTGAAATTGTATAAATTAGAACAAAACCAGATGAATACATCAGTAGATAAAGACTATCTCATCCTTTTATAATAGCATTTTTATATTTGTCTATTTCCTTTATATATATATATATACACATGTGTGTGTACTTTTTATTTTCTTTTTTCACCTTTGCATGGTTGTTTTTTACAAGGGTGAAGCTATGCATAATTACGAGTTATACACACTCAAGGTTTGGTTTTTTTTCTATGTCATGTGTTATATATGGTATATGTAATATGTCTATTTTTATATATATACTTTTTTCTGTAATATTTCAATAAATAAAGTTAAAAAAAGGAATGACCTTTTGGCAGAAATGTATACACCATCCCCAATCTGAACTAAAAATGATATTGCTATAAAAACATTCTGATACAACACAAAGGCACTATGTCTTGGAACATGAATGTTAATTTTACTCTTAAAAAAAACACTTACTTTCTTGTCTTCTTTCACCTTCTGAGCCTTCTTCTTCATCTTCTTATCATCCAACTCTTGATCTGATGTAATAGCAGGATTATCAATGCCAGCTTTCCATGTTTCTGCAGGAGACAGAAGTGGATCTTCTTCACTACCACGATGTCTTCCTTTTCTTTTTGTTTTAGATGTAGTAAAAGCTTCATCGTCACTTGCATCTGAATGTGCTCTCCTATAATAAGATTTAGCTTTACTGAACAGCGTTTTAGATCTGTATTTGTATTTTGAAGGTCTTCTTTCACCTTGGGTCTTTGAAATTCTATCAGGAAAGCCATTTTCTTCATTTCCTTGGGTATTATTTATAATAAATGAATTTCGAATTTTAACCATGCGATTCTGACTATCATCTGGAATTGCGTAGATATCATCAGTAACACCTCTGTGCTTAAAAACAGTGTCTATTGGTTCTGCATAATTATCAGACTGATCAAGATCATCAGCTGGTGCCAAAGCCATTCTAGATTGTTTTCTTGGATTTTTACCAATGCCTGCCTCAATGGTTTTTACTAGATTTGGATCTAGCTTTTTCACATTTGTCTTGGGCACTATTGGCTTCGGTTTTATGGGAGGAGGCACTTTATGGCTGCGTTCATGATCATGACAGTTCAGAGGTGTACTATGAGTAGGATATTCATTACCTTCCAAATCTAATCGATATTTTGAGCGATCAGGTGTTGGGAGTAGCTGTACATCATCTCCAATTGGGCTGTAAGGAGGTGGGGCTTCAGTATCATCCTCTGAATCTGGATAATAACTGTGAACAATAGAGCTCCCTCTGGGGGAATGCAGGAAAACATCCTCACTTGTGTGTGTTGTCTCTCTTGTGTTATCAGACACATAGGAATTTTCAATCATATTTTTCTTCTCTAAAACATCACTGAAGAACAACGTAAAAACCTCAGTCTGACGGTGATACTGAGATAAAGAATACAGAGCTGTAAATTTAGCAGTGATCTCCGTAGCTATATGTTCACCTTCAGTCATTAATTCTTTGATAGCTTCATTCTCAAAGAAGTCTGCTTGACTGTCAGTAACAGCCACCAACTGAACTGGAATTGTATCTTGCACTTCTGATAGAAATGCTCGAAGCATTCCCATGGATGCCTTTCTTTTGGCAGAGTATACCAATATATACCCATGAACGAGTTCATCTTTTCTTACACCAATTGAAGAATGATATGATAATATCGTTATCTGAATTCTCCTCCGTTTCTCACCTATAATTTTATCAAGCATTAGAGAATTATTCTGGCCAGCCTGAGCAGCACTACAGGAATGAGAATCGAGGAAGGGTGAAAGAATAAGATCTACACTGAAGGGATCTCCACACATGCCACACATAACAATCCTCAAATCAGCTTCTGAGAGGTCTTTAATTGTAGGAACAGGACTTACAACATCAAAGTTATGTTTAACTGCTTCAAGAACTCCCCGCAAAGCTTGTTTTATTTGAGCCTCATTAAATTTACGCGGGTAAGTGCCAGCAGGAACATCTATAAAAGGACACTGCAACTTGTTTGCCAACTGTTGTCCTTGGTGTCTCAGAATTGGCAAATTCTTGCTAACACTCTCTCTCTGATTAGCCAGTATTAATGTAAATGGGAGATTGGCCATATACTTGTCTCTTCTTATCTGAGATGCCTCAGTCCTGATTTTCCCAATGGATTCTCCAATAAAATTAAGTGATTCAATTGAATTAAACACACAGAAACATCCATGTGGTTTGAAGGCAGAAGTCCATAACTGACTTAGAAGATAAGGTGACTTTGCATCAACTGGTCTAAGATCAAGTTCATATATTTTTCCATCTAAGGCATATTCATCATCTGTGGATTGTGTCCGAATCTCATTTGCTAGCTCTTGTGCAAGTCCATCTTTACCCAAAATGAAAATATTTACTTTATCAATGTTGGCACTATCATGATAAAAATTTAAGCGACCATGGTCCAATTGCAAGAGACTACCAGCAAGTAAGTGTTCTACTTTTATATCCATACAGTTTTGGCCACTAAGACACGTTTCTTTAGTAGGATGATATACAAACCCTATGTGTTTAAGAAGAAGAGACTCTCTATCAGGTGCAAGTTTCTGTAAAGCTTTGTATCTAGGCTCCTCACTCAAAACTGCATGAATTTCACTCATTTTGTCAGAACTAGGCGTTGCATTCAGATCCAGGTCATAAAACAGTTCTGAATGTTCAAAAAGCATTTCCTGAAACTCTTCTTTGGCTTTTTCAACTATTTCCCGTTGATGTCTACTATACACTTCCCTACTGTCCGCTTCTGTAATATATTTAAAAGCTTCATCCTCCATGACAAAACACATAACTTCTTCCCAGGGTTGGCCAGGAGAAATGAACTGTATTTTTTCAAGTGTTTTTTTGAACTTCTCTTTCATTTCAACTCTCCTTTTTTCTGATATTAGATGCTGCACATGATTTTGATACACTTTTTCAGCTTCTAGTGTGTTCAAAAGGTCAAATGGAATTCTCCTATCATTTACTTTATCTATATGGTCAGTTTCATCCCAGGGGGTTTTTTCCAGCACTACAAAACATAGTTGAAAATCTTGTCTTTTCTCCATTAATTTCAAAGCTTCAGACCAACTCAAATGCTCAATTTCTTCAAGGTTTGGCAAAAGTGTGTTAAATGCTTTTGGTAATGTATTAATATATTCATCTCTTCTTTTTCGTATATGTTCCTGTTTAAGTTGCTCTATGTGTTTTGAAAAGGTATTTTTGGCCTTTTTGGTTCCCTCCAAATTAATGTATTCTTCATAATCTGGATGATTTTTCAGTTTATTACTAACTGTTTTCCAAGTGGCATGATAGTCTCTCACAGTCTGTACAAGTTTTTCAAATTTATCCGTTGAAGTCACCACAAGCTGTCTCTGTGTTTTATAGGCATCCAGATATGGAATTATTTTGGGTTTGCCACGAGTTTTATCCATCATTTGTACCAGTGCAGTAAAACATGTTTCTACATTGACATTGAATCTTGCTGATGTTTCAACTACCAGAAGGTTCTTTTTATTTGAAGCAAATGCTTGAACTTCCCGTAAATAGTGTTCCACACATTCATCACATTTAGTCGCTGCTATTATTATAGGCTTTTTAGATTTTGATAGCTGAATATAGAGGTTATTTACAAATTTAAGTTGGTCATCAAACTTCCTATTGCATCCTTGACTTACATCAATGCATAATAAAAATCCATCAATATTTAGCTTTCCTTCAGGCATTTGCTTTTGCTCAAAGTCTTGCTCTAATCCAAGCTGATCTGTGCAAATATACATAAGTTTTTCTGCTGACTGCAATTTGGTTGCAGCTGCACGTTTTATGTAAGGTTGTAAGTTCGTACTCCGATGAGGCAGAAAAGTCTGATCATCAATGAACTCAGTCTGTTCAATGACGTGAATTTTGCAATCTACTCCATCCTCTCCGCATTGTATTATGTCACCCCAGTACAAAAAGTGATCATTATTAACAACTCGTCCACCAAAGTCAATTGTGCTAAGCACAGAGGTATGTTCAGGGTAATATTCATCTGCTTTTGAACGCACAAACCTATTGCACAAACACGACTTTCCAACTCCACAATTCCCCTTGTCTTTTTCAGTCCCAGAAAGTCCAACCACACTGATAGAATAGGATGGGGGACGAGGTTCTTTGTTCTTTGCCATCATAGTGTTCTTTTCATCCTTCTGTATTCACCAACACGAGTGGGTGTAGTGTTCATTCTTGAAAGTGCTTCTACACACTAAAAATTTTATCTCCAAGTTTGTAAAACTGATTTCAGTTCTTCAAGGATCATCATGTTTGTAATAAACTTAGGTGTCCATGATGAAGTGGTCCATATTTCTGGAAGAGAAGAAAAAGACAGTTTATCAACCACAATTACGTGCAGTTTCATCTTAAATCTTAAAGGAATATTTTGTGTGTGCATGCCTTCAAGCTGCTTATCAACTTATTTCATAGTTTTTCTCAGGCAAGGATGCTTTTCCTTTCAAAGCCTCTGCAGCAATTCGCAGAAATTCAAATTTTTGCCCTCTAGAATGGATTCTTCCATTTCACTATCTTGGCTAGTTTTCAGGCCTGTTTCAACAAGACATGTGTGTATGTGCCTTCAAGTCACTTCTTGACTTATGGTGACCCCATTACTTTCATGGGGCTTTCTTTGGCAAGAAATACTCAAAGGTGATTTTTCCAGTTCCTTCTGCTGAAATATAGTCTATAGCATTTGTTCTTAACCTGGGATCCAGAGACCCCTGGGGGTCCAAAGATGCCTCAATATAAGATCCATGAAGCCCTGCTGCTGGATACCTACAGCAGCGAAAGGGACATGGCAATGGGAGAGTATGAGTGATAAAACTGCTCTCTTGTTTGCAAACTACATCTCTGAAGACCAGGGGTGGAATCCCCATTTGGCCATAGAAACCCACTGGGCTACCACATTCTCACAGCCTCAGAGAAAGGCAAAAGTAACAAATCTTGCCAAGAAAACCCTCACTACAGGTTTGCATAAGGGTTGCCACAAGTTAGTTTTCAAAGGGGAGAGATACGATTGCTAGAAAGAACTTCCCCCTGTCAGTGGCACTTCATTGTTGTGTGCCTTCAAGCAGCTTCTGACTTATGGCAACTCTAAAGTGAAGGTATCACAGAGGTAGTTAAATGCCAGTACTGCAGCCACAAGGTTGTGAGTTCAATCCTGCCAGGCTCCAGGTTGACTCAGCCTTCCATCCTTCCGCAGGTCAGTAAAATGAGTACTCAGGTTGTTGGGGGCAATTAGCTAATACACTGTAAAGCATTTAGAGAGCACTTAGCTCAGTGGTTCTCAACCTGTGGGTCCCCAGATGTTCATGGACTTCAGCTCCCAGAAGCCCCAGCCACTATGGTCAATGCTCAGGGCTTCTGGGAGCTGAAGTCCACAAACATCTGGGGACCCACAGGTTGAGAACCACTGGCTTAGCTGATAAGTGGTATAGAAATACACCTGCTATTCCTATTTTATTACAAGATTTGTTGCCTTTGACTTCCTCTGAGACTGAGAATGTGACTTGCCCAAGGTCACCCAGTGTCTCAGCAGGGATCTGTATCCTAGTCTTCAGGACCCTTTAATAAATAAATATTTGAAAATTTAAATAAATATTTGAATATTTATATCTAAATTTAAATACTGAATTAAGTCTTGGGGTCCCTGGCCAAAAAAAAAAGAAAAAAAGAAAAATGCAGGGGGTCCCTGGTAAAGAAAAGGTTAAAAACCACTAGCTTATAGCATATGGTATCCATTGGTAGTCTCTCATCCAAGTACTAACCAGAGATGAACCTGATTAGCTTCCATAGGGTGCTATTAAAGTATTCAGACAACAAAGGAAAATTAAAGCTACAAAAAACTGCATTAACACCCTTACTGCTTTTCTAAACTTATCCAGAGTTCTTTACAAACATTATCTTGTTTTGATATTGATTAAACAATAAGATTTGTAAAGTTCTTGGGTAAACGATTTCTACAAAGTATACTGACTTCTTAATGCTTAAATTTCCAAAGTTCTGTTTTTTTTTTAAACCAAACTGAAGTCTTGGAGAATACACCCTACATTCATTAAATGCTCTTATGAACACACAGCATATTCCACTGATGCCAGTATAACTTGTTTCCAATTAACATTCCTGATCCAGTAGTGACAGTCATAGGCAACTAAGTCTGAATCACTAGTCTGGATGTGACGTTAAGCAAATAGGATTCTACTGTTCAACAATAGCAGCCAAAATTCATCAGTGTACACACAATACTTTTAGACTAACTCCATGAACCCCACCAACAAATTACTGCATAACCAATGTCAGGAACATAAAGCCTTCTGTTTGGAAGTTGTACTTTTTAAAAATTGTTTGTTTTACAATATCAGATTGTGAGTCATGAGAGGTAATAAACAGCTTGAAGACAAAATTATGCTAGCAAACCACAAGGTTTGAAAGTATTCCTTCAGTACATAGTTGAATCTCTTATTTATTTTCTAGTTTGTCAAACATTTCCAGTAAAATGAGAATTCTGAAGAAATCACCTTTTCTTTTCCCAATTCCCTCCACTGCAAATATGCAAAGAAAAAAATGTAAAAAGATCTCACTTCAGTTAATTGATATTCCATGCAGAAGCCAACTGTTAATACATAGATGGTAATAAGAATTAGAAATTAATCATTTGTGTCAGATCATTGAAAGTAATTACTAAAATGTATCAATTATACAAAACAGGAACATTTAAAAAAAACTGTTCTCCTTGCTTCTTCCTTACTGACCACAGAAATTATATTATGATCAAGAGACTACCTAAAAGCTTCCAAAATTAAGTTTCCCTGCACTCTAATGCAGTTGTAAAGCAAACTCAGTCACAAAGCATGATGGGGGAAACACAAGAGAAACATGACTAAGCAGAAGACAGGCAATAGTAGATTTATGCAACACATCCTATTTCACTAAGCAGGGAAGATTAATTCACCTTACCATTATATCTCTAGAATACATACAGGTCCACAAAGCACCTATGGCAGAAAAGACCCATTAACTACCACTTCCTGGTACTGGTGTTAACTACCTCACTGTTTATTGAAACTGCTAATTCAAGAATCAATCATGAACACCTGGCGGTTTGAAGAGACCTTCCGAGAAAGTGAACCCATAACCTTTCCTACTTACTGATTCTTTCATACTATTTTATCATGCTGTTTCATGCAGTTCTGAGATACAGAGAGGATTAAGTACTAACAGCCTTATAAACAAAGTGTTTGCGCTGCTACCTTGCTTCTGGTAAAAACAGAGCATCTGAGTGCTACGTTATGTATGAATACACTAATTTTGCGTGCAGCTTGATATTTTTAGTAAAATTAAGGGGGAAATATTAAGTTTTCACCACCACTTTAAATTCACCAGAGGGAATACAGAAATTCTTAAGAGGGCTGGGGGATGTAAAAACAGGATAGAAGCACGTGCAGCCCATACACTGGCCCCCACCACCATAGTACCCAGCAAACATAAAAGTCTCTGCACTGTGCACTCAAGAGCTTCACTGCAAACATTCCTTTTTTTTTCTTTTTTTTTTTGCTTATGGTCTTCATCTCAAATCATGAGTTTAATATCTAATACTCCACAGTTAACACTATCTTTTATTTTATAAACCACCTTGAATAATATATTAATAAGCAGTTAACTTTAGTTCAGTACTTCTAAAAGAAACAATTAGATACCAACTACTTCTAAGCTTGAATTTACATCTGAGATCTATTTTTTCTTCTTAGGGAAACTTGATTGACAAGATGTGTTTTCATGGTTCAGAGACTAATTGCTGTATTTGTAGTCAGGAAGGACAGATGTAGTTTCCTGCATGACAGATGGCTTAGTGACCATGGAGGGCTGTTTTGTCTTCCTACATAGCATGAAGTGTTTTTACTAAAACATATTCCTCAGAAAGGCATGGCTTGCTCATTCCTGCTCTCCTGTGTGGCACACAATCTGAATTATACTGGTAATCTGATCAGAATGTTGATAGCATTGTTTGACCCATTATTTACATGATGTGGAATCACCTTCTACGCGGAAACTTATGGAGTGCTCTAAAATTGCTAATATCATACGAGCAAATATCAAATAAGAATGATCACACATGATCTGCTTTGGCAAAATCCAAAACTGAGCCATCGAGACTGCCTTTGTATCCCTAAACACATGCACCTGAGTGCCTACTTTCTAGCAAAAAAGGGAAGTCAATTCTATTTCTCCTTGAATTTTCATACCCCACACCACTATGCCCACTGTTTAACATCACAGAATACCTGTTCTTCAACTGCTTACCATTTCAAGTTTTGTGCCCTTTCCCCCAGCATTCTGGGTAATCCATATAGCCCCCAAAGGGTTCTCGGAATGACAAACTGGTCCTTGGGTGTGCCAGAGTTGACCATCCTGTGCCAAACATTTACGTTGCTTGGCAAATCAGCCAATAAGGGAAAGAATGCTGAAGAGTATGACCACAGGCAGAAATTGATGTAAGGTGATGTAAATTACAAAGCACAATTAAATAAACTAAAGCTATGGTCATTGATTCCAAAATCCCTCTTCTATTTGGGCTACCAATGTACTTTTTATGACTTTCTTATCTGCCAAATGGATCTTTGTAAAGTTTGTTCATACAGTACTCCCCCCAATATAGAATTACCTACAGAAAAACAATCGGTAGCAGGAGCATCAGGGCTTGTGACATGTAGCGAAAAAAAAATAAGCCTCTTATCTTCCTATTTTTTTCGCTACAGGAAAAAATGAATGTCTAGATGGGAGATGTTCCCAGCTATTTAAACCTCAGACTTTCCTTGAAAGTTTGATCTCCTGTTATCAGGTAGGTTCCATACTCATGGATCACATCCACATTCAGACATCCACCTGTTACTTGTAGTAAGGATGGAAGGGAAGAAGAAAACATTCCAAGGACTGCTCCCAATCACTCACAGGGAAGAATTCTGCGGAGAAAAGGATTATACTTCAGGTTCCTAACTGAATTTGTTATCATCTCATATAGGCTATCCAGAAGGCTATTATCTACTATATAAAAGTCAAAGTTTGTGAGTGATCTTGTCTCTTTGTCTGGGTCACACAGGCAAAGACCTCTTGAGCCTAACCAGTTGCTATGGAGACAAGGCCTAGCAGCAAGTCCTCTCACAAACCCAACCTCTATATGTTAACAACTCTGAATACAGACTGGATTGGGGAATATAGGCAAAAGTTACAGGTACTGAACAACACAGTTTGGGGAATTAAAGACACAGGATCTCAAATCTGTGTATTTCAACAGCATCTAACTCCTAAGGTAAGATAAGGTAATTCCTAAGGTATTTCTAACAACTGTTACCTATAAGAAAATAAAATCCCAGACAATGCCAGGTAAATACACTAGTCATCTATATTGCAATATTCTTCCCTCTTCATCAGGTGTATGAATCGTATGGCCTGCAAAGCCCAGCAGCTCTGGTAGCACAGCCAATGGTAATTAATTCTGGAATATACAACAACAACATCTCCACAACGGCATGATTCCCATCCTGGCTCTGAACTTTCCATCTCTTTGGCTGATCTCAGTTATTTGCCTGTATTATATTGCTTACAACAATAACCCTCAAATTGGTATTAATAAGAAATCATTATTCCTAGATGTTCAATTCAAGCTGAATGGAGGATACGATACTGAAACAGATTTCCAAGGTCATCCTGATTCTTCTATTCTCAATACTAGAAATGCACACATCAGTTTTCCTTCCCTTTAAGACTAAAAACATCTAGATTCACCTTTCTCTATGACCCTACAAGTCACTGTTGCAGGAATTCTTACTGGCTCTTCCATATTCTACATTGTCACAATCTAGAAAGTTACTGCTGACTAATCAACCTGATGTTTCCATCAATCTCATATCACAAACTGCCTTTTGCAAGTTGATAAAATTTAAAATGTAGTTTTTAACAAGACAGAGGGGATATGCTATTAGGACACTGAATGGCATTCTGTGGGCACACGGAAGCTTTTCTGGTCACTTAAATCAGAGGTGAGACTCAAATGACTCTCTCCAGATTTAGCCACCATAACCAATGGTGAAAAATGCTGGAGCTGCATTTCAAGAAGATTAAGAGAATGACAATTCACATCTGCCTTTAACGAATTTTGAAACTGCAAACTATTTCTGTTCCCCATTTTATCCTAAACTGCTTCTTAAAACTCTTAATTCACAAACCACTTTTTCCTGTCCTTCAATTTTTTAAGATCTGAACCATCTGAACTCCATACTTCCACTATCTCTACTGCCATCCAGACTGCAATAGGACTATACATCTTCTTGAATATTATTTGGGATCAACTAGCACACAGCTGATGAGACACAGAAATTTAACGCTGCCTATTTATTAGCCACAGGTAAAGGACAGAAAGCCAGACTGGTGTAGCAGTCTGAGTGTTCAATTAGGCTTCCAGGAGACCAGAGTTTAAATCCTCACTTGGACCTGGAAATCTACTCTGTAGCTTTGGATAAGTCTCTCAGCCTCAGTTGGCAATAGCAACTCCTCTCTGACCAAATCTTGCCAAGAAAACACCACAATATGGTTGCCGTAGGGTCACCATAAGTCAGAAAAGAATTTTAAGCTCATAAAAAAATGGATTGCAAGATGGTTGAAAGCACACAAACAACAATGTTACCTTACTGCTGAGCCCCCTCTCTTCTGTACATTCCTTCTAACCACGACTAGTTATTGTATCTGCACTAATACTGATAATGATGAACATTTTTGGGAAGCCAAACTTCAACTCTAACCCAATTTGAAACTGTTTCAAAACTTAGACCAAGGATAGAAAACATGGTGTCTTCCAGATGTTCTGGACCACCATTTTCAACTTACCCATACAAAAAATGATGCAAGGAGCCTGTTACACTTTATAAAATCTTCTTGGCAGCAACATTACACATTTAAATGATGTTCAAATGGTTCCTCCCTGAGAGATCTGAAAGTCAACCAGATGAGCCAGTTTTAAAAGCATGAATACAAAAAAATTAGTATAGAGCAACTTACAATGGCAGAACATTTTACTTGCAGTAGAGGAGGGCAAACTGAAATCTCCAGGAGCTGCAATTTACCTTTTAAATAGGCTGCAGACCCTCTACAGGTTCAACATCAAAAAATGTCCATGCTTCAAAATCAGAACTGAATTATGATACCCTGAGTGAGACATTTCTTAATTTTTTTGAATTTTTGGCAGCCCGTGAGCCCTCCAAAGAGTTCCAGGAGCATAAAACTGGCCACAAACCATCTATCCCAGCTCAAATCCGTTAAACCCAGCTAAGAGGTATTTGTCATATACATATTGACTCACACCATCAATATACATATGCTTTTATCTGTACTTAGGATGCAACAGTGGGTGGGAAAACTAAGTTTTTGACCCTCAACACAATTTTCATATCTCAGACATAAATATTTCATTTATTAGAGTCACATCCCATCCTCCTGTCTTCATATAAGCCACAGAATTCCATAATACCAGAGAAACAAAATCTAGAAAATTAAGCCACATTTTTTAAAAATCTAAACTAAAAAAATAAACACAACCACAAAATCAGACTGCGAAAAACAAGAACCAAGAAAAAAATCGTGACCTAAACCCTTCTTCTCACAAATGCTCAATCAGGTATCTCAATCTGTTCGCAGAACTGGGGAGCAGAGCCACACCTCCCTGGAAGAGTACCTTCCATAATCTGACCACCACAAATTATCCTGTCCCTAGTGATTCCCGTCTGATGTGGGTGGCCCACTGAGCAAGACCTTACAGATCTGAGTACACAGATAAGTCAACATCAGTACTTTAAATGCATATAGAACTCAGCTGGAAATTAATAAAGAGGACTTGTGATACATATACTCAAAGCATCAGGTGCAGTAAACAATACTGCTGCCATATTTTGGATCAAATCTAGATTCTGAACACTCTTCAAATGTAGTCTCATGCAGACTACATTGTTAAGAGTCTAATCTGAAAGATCTGAAAGATGCCAAGATACTGGCACTACTGCTGCCCACCTTGGGACACGCCTCAGCTGTAGAATTACATTTTGCCCCCACCTATTTTTCCATTTGATCTGCATTGAGTCTCAATTTATTCACTCACAACTACTTCATTACTGCCTCTAGGGACTAGTTCAGAACTTTGACTACCTAACCCAAACTCGATGAAAAACTGGAACACATCCTGCACTAATGCTGAAAAGTGTTTGCAAAATCTACATGCCTAATTCCTTACTCTTGACAATCATTCAAATCCTCCAAGGTAAGTTACAGTTGGTAGTTGTGTCTGAAATATACATGCTGAGCATGCACTCATATCCATGCTTAGCAAGACACCAACATCCACGGTGCACACAATACAAAGCAAAGGGATTCCAAGGACAAGTTTCTTTATGAGCTGTTATTGATTGAATCATCACGAAAGAACACTATTGAATCCCCTTTTGAGGTGATCTGTACAGTCTAATGAAATTAACTGTCACAGACACAACAATTCAATCTCTAATTACAAACTCTGTCTCTTACATTAGATATACTAGATGTTGATATGAGTTGTTTCACTCCTGTGAATATGATATTAAAGTATTTTATCAACAAGTTGGCATCCACATATCAAACTGACTACAAAGAACTTTGGATATAATTAAATGTTGAAGCAAGAGAAACATCATTTCCACAAAAATAAGACATACAACATGTGAATGTAACACTATTACAGCTCCCAGAAATTCCCAAATGTCTAAATTGTACTGTGAAGTCAAGACATAGGCAAACCTGGTCTAAATTCACTTGTTAGCCCTGACTAGAGTAGACCCATTGAATCAGCATGTCAACACACCAATCAATAATTGATTCAATGGGTCTACCCTAGTCAGAACCAACCAACAGGATTCCAGCTACTCTATAGCATATGAAAATCCTATAAATGATGTGAAATTGGTCCTATGATGACAAGACTGGGAAGCAAAAAGACAATATAAAATTGAGCAAGTGACTTTAGTAAAGTATGCAGTCCTCCTCCTCCACCCTGACAAGTGATTATCTAGGAAAAAATTTTAATATTAACCAGTTACAATGTCATTAAGAGCTGTCCATGCTTCTTTTAAAGTTCACATTATTACATACTATTAAATAAGTTCTACAGGTAACTTAAAATTAAATATAAGGACTCAAAATTATATAGCTCATGCAAATACTGTGATATCAAACGCTCAATGACTAAGTAAAAGGAGCATGCAACTGAATTGCATGTTCTCTATTCCTCATCCCATCTTTCCTTCTGGAGTACCATTAATTCCTGCAAGCATCAGCCACAACTAATAGTTTTTTAAAAAAAACAATGGGTATTTCCAGCGAGGCCTATGCAACACTCCTGCCTAACTCAGCATTGAAATGTGAATGATGAAATGCCAGGATTATGGCTTTCTTCAAGATGACCACCAATACTGAGCACCATTTCCAACTTTTGGCACCTCGAAGGTGAACCTACAGGGTTTTCTTGGAAAGATTCATTCAGAGGAGTTGCCTTTGCACTTCTCTGAGGCTGAGAGAGTGTGACTTGTCCAAGGTCACCCAGTGGGTTTCCATGGCTGAGTAGGGATTCGAACTCTAGTCTCCAGAGTCTTATTCCAATGCTCAAACCAAAAAACATTTTTAAAAAATGAAATAAACAGTCCTATTAAAATATTTCAAACAGTTTAATATACATTTAAAAGATAACAGAAATAAAAGTACATCACACTTCATATTAAGGCTTTCATTCTACACTCAGTTAAAACTGAGGGCTTGCCTGCTGACAGGTCTTTGCCTGTCAGCAAAAGAATTCAGTGTAGAAGTAGCTACCAAGAAAGTTCTTACTAACTGTACCTATGATTGTGGCGGGACTGAAAGAAAGCCTTCCCCCAAGATCTGTGTGAGTATGTGCCTTCAAGATGTCTGTCAACTTATGGCAACTCATGAATTCACACAGGGTTTTCTTAGGACTTGGGCAGGCTCGTATACAGATATAATAATTCAGTATGACCCCAAACTGTACAGGCCTTGCAGATTATACATCATGCTGAATGGTGTGCAGAACAAGTAGCCAGTTAAGCTGGTTCAGCAAGGAAGTTATGTATTCCTTAAAAACAGTTCCAATCAGCAATCTGGACATAGCATTTTGAATCCACTGAAGTTCCTTTCATTTTCCACAGCAGGCCCATAGAGCATTTCATAGTAAACCAAGTGGGATATAAGGTGTGTGTTACCACAGACAGATGGGACATCTACAGGTGCATAGTCAGCTGGTACTCTATTTTTAACTGTCCAAACACTGCCAGGCACTGCAGAAACCTAGACATCAAGGGTCAGTGCTGAGCCCAGGAGTACACCAGAGCAATAAACATTGAGATGTGATCCAGCACAGGCTAAGTCCTATTTGAATAAGACCACCTCTATCTTGTCTGGATTAAGCTCCATTTTGTTCACCTTCATCCAGCATACTTCTGACTTAGCATGGAAATTTCCTTGGAACTGGATGGAAAAGGGAGAAAGAGAGCTGAGTGTCATCAGCCTACTGGTAAGACTGAACTCTAGACTCTCGACAGCCTCTCCCAGAGGTTTTACGCATATGATAATGAGCATGGTGTAAAAACACTGAGCCTGAAAGGATATCACAGGCTGCCAATGTGTCATGAGAATTTCTATTACCAAATAAATTGTTAAAAATAAAATGCAGTTCATAACACATTTGGCAAGTCACCAGTGCTAACCACCCGCAGCAACTCTGATGACAGCCTATACCATCCTTCAAGATCCAACACAAAATGACAGAACTCCTCTCTTCTTCCTCATTTTCTCTGCTTTGTAGACAATCTGGAGGAGAAAGGATCTGATTTTTGAACTAAAGATAAAAGATTGACTTCTCCTACTCCACATTCTGTGATACATACAAAAAAAAATCCAGGGAAGGAAGATTAGAAGGTAACAACAAACCTGAATTGTTCTTGCCACCACCAAATTATCCCAGAAGTCTAGAGTGAATAACCATACATTATTTCAAATCAGGCAAGGTTTCAAACCAACAAGGAAAGCTGGAACCAAGAGAAACCTCCAGTCTTTTTGATTTTTTCCGAAGCCCAGTACAAAGTACAGTACTTTGTCTGAAACAAAGTATGCCATCTAAGTGCCAAAACTCAAGATGCAAATGCACAACTTGCATGACCCTCAAAGATTGCACGTTTAGGTGTGAAACCAACATGGTGCTGATGCCCCAGCATGACAAAACTTCCTTCCCTTCCCCCACAGCCATCGGAGGGGACAGTTCTGAAGGGCTTCCCATGCATCCAGAGCAGGCTTTAGAGAGGCATTGAGGCCACTGTGGGAAGGAAGGATCACCCTGTCTTGATTCCGATTAGAAATTTCTATGCTGTCGGTGGAAGTCTACCATTGAATTATGACCTTAATTATTTAATTTCTATACCTTATAATGCTTTCAGAGCTGATTTGCTGTGGAAAATGTTCAGTATTTTCCCAATCACTGCTTATACTTCTAATAAAAGAAATTCAGCCACTTAAGCAAATGTACCATTCACAATTAGGAATGCTATGCAAACATTCTGTCATTTTAACACAAAAACTTTTTATAAAAGCATTTATAAAATTTAGTAGGAATTTGTTTTTTCAGAAAAGTATCCCCCATATATTAAATTATTAACTGTTAATACAATGGTTTAGAATGCTTGAGTTTTGAAAAGTTGCACCAGATGAAAATTTCAGAATGATGAACTGGTCCAATTAAAGAACTTTTCTAAGAACATCTTCATTTTTTAGTCTACACATACTGCCAATTTAGGTTTAGCATATTTTCTTATATATTATTCTTTCAAACAGCACAGTGTCATATCTTCCAAAGAGATAAAAATTCCCTGAAGGAGAAATCTACAGTATTTGTTCATTTATTCTCTGTGTGCATGTGTGAGTGATCAAGGGAGGGTAATATGTATACTGTCAAATATACAAAGAATGCAGGTCTATTCTCTTTTTAAACTTTGGTTTGTAAGTTGGACAGTACTTAACTTATAAAGTTCTAAATACTGTTCTCATAGAGCAAGCCAATTTCTGTAGGATAACTGCCTACAGAATCTTGGTTAACTTTAGAATTCAACACGGCACAATTCCAAGACATCTCTCACTAGTTTCCCATCAACTTTGCTTATGCCAATATTCCACGAACTACAGAAACCTCACGATCAACATCATGAGCAAGCATGTCAAACAATTTTTATGATCTATATGATACATTTAAATGCCTATGAAGTAAAATCTTAATATATTACATTAAATAATGTGTTACAAAGGACTTCAGCTATATTACAGTATTCCACTGAAATTCACAAAAGGAAAACACAAATACAGTGCTACAAAGTTGTAGGAAGTATAAGTAAACCAACCTATAAGTGCAGGCCAAAATATCTTAAATTAGGTGTTAAATCCTAAGCAGTTCTGAGCATACAGAAATATTTTGTTTGCAACTATTTCTTCTTATAATATCCATTTATTTAGCTCATTTATATGCCAAAAAGCTAGTAAGTTAGAACACTCAGAGCAGAATCAGCTACATATTTTAGAATCTGCTAACACACAATTTCACGATTTTTAAAATTTAAGGCTAAAGGAGGTTAAGATTAAACATATATTGAATTGCACTATGTGGCTATCCTCTTGGGCATTTTTATTACGGGGAAATTTCATTCATTTAAATCAGACATCCAATCAATCATACTCAGGCTAGTGATGTAACTGAGGTACCATGGAACTGTAAATAAAAGTTCAGTTAATCAGAGATAGAACAATAGGACTACACCTGATAGTGCACACTAAAATCTCAAATACTGATGGTGCTAATTTACTGCAATGTCTTAATACTGTGATGGAGGCAGCACTCCACAAATACAATTATTCAGGATGTTCATACTTAACTTTACGGATTAAAAATCTGTAGAATTCAGTCACTAACATGTTATGAACACACTATTCAATTGCCTGTCCATTTCTTAAATGGGGACATGAATGCCACAATTCCTTTCAATCAAAACTGTTTAAATATAGATAAAATAGATGTGCAATTGATTTACCACTGTTCGGATCAACTATACTGTCTTACTATGCACTGTAGGTTTAAAAAATCTCTTCCAACTGCTGGTTTCTAAGCTAGAGGAAAAAGATGCTAATTATCTACTAAACCCTGGCCTTAACAAGTAAACCACCCACTGACCTATTTTAGTCAAGATTTAAAGTATTTTACTCCTACTTTTGAGGCAAACACCGGACTTACTGAAAGCCCCACTTAATAGAAAGCTATACCGGAAGGTTTCCACACCCTTTTCTTTACACTATGGTAGCCTATAGAGAGAGAGTCATCAGCAAGCAATCAGCTTTCTATCGTTCGCTGAACTTGCTATGCATCTCCCCCATGTTAAACTGTCGCTTCCAGATGTCGATCTAGTGCCTTTTCCTCACCGATTCAATCTAAGAGGCCGCCGGGACAAGAAATAACACGAAGAATTGTAATAAGCAACGCAATCAGCCTAACCTGGTGTTGCAAAACCCTCCTAGCAGTTTGGGGGGAGGGGAGAGTTTAGGGGGGAGAGTAGGCCACTCGTATCTTTACACACCAAAGTTTGCTACGGCGAGAACTGGGGAGGCGTCCAAAGAGAACAGAAAAGGGGGATGGGGCGGGGCGGCGTGTGTAGGAAAGAAAAAATAAGAATGAAAGGCTTGAGGTAGGCAAGGGGAAAGTGGGGAGGAGAGAACGAAGAGAACGAGCGAGGGGGAGACGACGCTGAAAGGAATGAGGAAGGAAGTGTGGCTTGCCCCCTGCCCCGCGCCTTCCCCTCTCCTCGTCCTCTCTCTGTCTTGGTCCTGCGGGGGGAACCGCGACCAGCTGGCAGCCTCCGACGCCACCGCCCCCCTCCGCCCGGTAGAGCGGGCTCTGACCCTCCCCGCTGGCCCAGGCCTTCATCACCTGTCTGGGACCAAAGCGAGCAACGCGTCCAACCCTCCACCCTCCTTTCCGGGGTGTGTAGGTATGGAGCTGGTTGGAACCAGGCAGGAAGGCAGGCGAGTGGGAAAGAAAGGAAAGGGGGGGGGGTTGACCTGCCCAGTTCTCTCACTCAGCAGTTCCCACCGCCGCCGCCAGCGGCCCCAGCTCTCCTCGGACCTTGAGCCAGCGCCCACAAAGGCCGGACCTCTGCTACTACTGCTGGTGGTGATGGTGCTGCTGCTACTACACCCGCCCGGTTCCAAAACCCCCACCCCCAATGTTGCTGCAGCAGCTAATGGGCTTGGGTGTAGTTAGACGAAAAAAGGAGGAGCGGGGGAGGCCACTACTGACCGCCAAGAAGAGAGAAACAGGGCTGAGGAAGAGGAAGCGAGATTTATTTCTCCCTACCGCGCTCTCCGGCTCTTCCACGGCAAGAGCAGCAGCATTCCGGGAACTCTGGCTTCGCGCCGCCAGCGGCCGCCGTTCCTTTTCGGACTGCAGCCCGCCTCAGAGCTCCCGGCCTGGCCCCATCCCCTTCCTCCCCGGTGTTCTCAGCTCTAGTAATGGCGGCGGCGGCCGAGCCTTCCCGGCACTCGCTTCGCTGAGGGAGCCGCTCGCGCTTTCCGTCTTTTTCTCCTTCTCTCTCCCCCTCACACGTCCACTTCTGTGTGCCCCCCCTCCGCCCCTCACCGGCGGCGGCGGCGGCGTTGCCGCTGCTCCTTTCCCCGCCCCCACCTCTAACTTTACCTCAGCAGCTTTCCCTTCCTTCCTTCCTCGCTTCCCTCCCTCCCCCCGTCCCTGCTCTCGCCCGCCGCCGCGGCTCAGCGCGCGCGCGCGAAGGGGCGCGCCCCCGAGGCCTAGCCGGGCTGCGCGTGCGCGGGAAAGACCTTGAGAACGTTTCCGTTCCTTCCACAGGGATGTCTCTGCCGCCGCCGCGAGGTTCCCCTCGAATCTCTGCCCGCGCACCCTGCGCGTGACAAGGCAACCTCTCGAGCGCGAGCTCTGCCGTTTCCCCCCCCCTTTCTCAGTCCCCGCCTCAACTCCTGGGATTTAAACGGGAGACGAAGTTGCTCTCGGAAGGTTTTGGGACGCCGCAGTTCGGCGACGGTCCGCCTTCCATGGAAACCTGCGATGACATCAGTGGATCTTTGCAGTGGTCGACGAAGCGACCTCATAGGAAAAAAAAATCTTCCACGAATGTCTCTGTACATATAAGTGTAGATTTGTGGAAAGAAAAAGTGGGGGGGGGAATCCCAGCGGTTATTGCTTAAACACCCGCTCCTCAAATCAGTGTTTTTGAGGAACTTCCCTGTATAAACCGGCTCTTCCTCCAAAGTGTTCCGAGTAACGCAGAGTAGCCCCTGAAGGAAGCTAAAGCCGCTTCTGCACTAGACTTACAGCGCTGTTATTCCACTTTGCACATCGGATGGGCTCCCGAGGCCCAGCGGCCTCTCCCTAAACTGCAAACCCCAGGTTTCCATCGGATGTTCAAAGTGGAATAATAGTGCTATAACAGTCTAGTGCGGAAGTCTGGTAAGGAAGGGTGACTGTTTCTTAAAGCTGTTCTAGCTAAAAGGGAGATAGAGAGAGAATTACATCCACCAGAACTCAAGGAGGGCTGGCCCTTGGTGTGCATGGGGAGCTCTAGGTCAAGTCTCCTTTAGTGCTGTCTTTTTTCTGGCTTTAGTATGTTTGCCTGGCTGCAGTGGAAGCATGTAAATCTCCCAAAGTGTCCTAGAGTCCAACCTAAATTAGGCAAATTGTGGAGAATTAAAATGGCAGGTAGACCTAGCTTCCAGGTACTGCTGAAAGCGGCGGTATAATGCAGGGTATTATTTCCCACAATTCTTTGGAACCAAGCTAAATTTGGGACACTGTGGGAAATTAAAATGACAGCAAGATCCATATCCCAGGTGCAGCTGAACAGTGGAAATCTTGGACTGAAAAAGGAGGGGGCATTAGCGAGAGGATCAACCTGGCTCAACCATGTTAGGTACACTCCAACTGTCCCAGTTTGGCAGGGACAGTCCCCATTCATCCTCTTGTCTCCCACTATTTCAGCTCCTTTTAAAATGTCCCATTCCCCCACCACCTCTCAAGGCATTTCCGCACTACACTGTTATAGTGCTATTATTCCACTTCCAATATCCTATGGGATCCTGGGGTTTGCAGTTTTAGAGAGAGACATTTAGAATTCTCAGCAAGAGAGCTCTTTGGACTCAGTAAACTACAGATTCCAGATTTCCACAGGAAATGGCCTCACTTTCCCCCTTTGTCCCCAGCTTACTGAGGACATGGAATGCAGAAATATAGGATGGGGGACGTATGGCTGGATAGCAGTACATGTGAAAGGGATCTAGGAGTCTTGGTAGATCACAAGTTGAACATGAGTCAGCAGTGTGATGAGGCAGCCAAGAAAGCCAACGCAATTCTTGGTTGCATCTGTTGAAAAACCCGCCAGGGGCATTACCATCAATAGGAAAAACATCACAGTCAACACGAGGCAGCAGGCTAACAGTCTTTATTGCGGGCAATAGATCAAGTAGCAGACTATTAAGTTACAGCGCAGCGAGCCATCTCCTCGTCCAGAGCACAAAGGAACAGGAAACAAGAAAAAGGCACAGCCTGTTCAAAAGCCGTGTTTTTAAGTATACATATTCAATAACAAGGCGTTCCCTTAACCATAACAATGTTGCGGCTACTGGCAGCAGAAGACCTTGAATACGTTTAGGTTTCACACGGGAAGTGTTCACAGAAAGCTAGACTAAACAACTACAAGCAGCTTTGCGTTCTCACCCTCTAGTGGTGGGAAAATATGAAGCCAGGAGTAACAACAGGTCCCATCATGCTTCTCAACCTGTGACAGCATCAATAGGAGGATGGTGTAGATTGAGGGAGGTAAGGGTACCACTTTATTCTGCTTTGGTTAGGCCTCATCTGGAATCCTGTGTCCAGTTCTGGGCACCTCAGTTCAAGAAGGATATTGACAAGCTGAAATGTGTTCAGAGGAGGGCGACCAAAATGGTGAAGGGTCTGGAGGCCATGCCCTATGAGAAGCAGCTTAGAGAGCTAGATATGTTTAGTCTGCAGAAGAGGGGTTAGGAGGGGACATGATAGCCATGTTCAAATATCTGAAGGGATGTCATATCGAGAAGGGAGTGGGCTTTTTTTCTGCTGCTCCAGAGACTAGGATAAAGAGCAATGAATACAGGAAAGGATATTCCACCTGAACTTCAGGAAGAACTTTCTGATGGACAGAGCTGTCCGGCAGTGGAATATGCTGCCTTGGAGTGTGGTGGAGTCTCCTCCTTCTTTGGAGGTTTTTAAGCAGAGGCTGGATGGCCATCCGTTGGGAGTGCTTTGATGTGTGTTCCTGCATAGCAGGAAGTTAGACTGGATGGCCCCTGGGGTCTCTTCCAACTCTATGATTATATGCTTTCCATCAGTTCTACAAAACCAAAAAATAATTTGAATCCAACTTAAAAGTGTTTATTGTGCACATACAGCAACTTGAGGAGATTCCACTTGAACCTCAGGAAGAACTTTCTGATGGTCAGAGCTGTCCAGCAGTGGAATCTGCTGCCTCAGAGTGTGGTAGAGTCTCCTTCTTTGGAGGTTTTTAAGCAGAGGCTGGATGGCCGTCTGTTGGGAATGCTTTGATAGGTGTTCCTGCATAGCAGGGAGTTGGACTCGATGGCCCCTGGGGTCTCTTCCAACTCTGTGATTCTTTACCTGCTACAAACTGATTTCAGTGTGCAAAAGTGGCTTGCTCTCACCTCAACAGAAGGGAGAGGAAAGATGGGCGCAGAACCTTACCCTTCCTAATAGCCTCAGACAAAAGTGGAAGGCTGCAGCTTCTCATAGTTTGTGTATTTTTCCTCATTAATAAGTTTTGCCATCTTGAACACAATCTAATATTGTTTGGCCACACATGTCCCAGTTTTCATCTGTAGGCTATTGGGAGGGCATGCATGCTAAGTGCTGATATCAACCATGATCTTTAGCATATTAAATTAGAAGAAAGCTCCACTAACTGGCATAGGATTGTACTCCTTTCTATAAAATGTCTATTCTGCCACACCATTGACAGTATGAACACAGTAAGTCCATACTGTGTTACTGGAGTAAGATGCTGGATTTAGGCTGCTCTAACCACTGCATCACACTCCTTCAGTTGTGGTCATGATGATCAAAAAATTAATAAGCTAAATTGTAATTAATATCTGACAAGGTGCTGATCTCTGCATGTTTTAAGCCTTTCTGAATAATCCAGAAAAAGTGTGTCTGAAAAGAATTTTATTCTTAACACAACTACCAACCTCTACAAGTCAAACACTTACAAGTATCTGTTCTACGTACATCTTGCAAGGTTTACAAATTGTGCCTTAAAAACTAGTAGTAGCCAGTGTGGTATAGTGGTTAATGTAGAGTGTAATGTAGAGCGTTGATGTATAACTGGAGATCAGAGTTTAATTTGCCACTTGGCCATGCACACTCACTTGGTGAGCTTGGGTACACCACATATTCTTAGCCCCAGAAAGCCCCATGATAGGTTAGTTTGTCTTAGGGTTGCCATAAGTCAGAGACAACTTGAAAGCATACAACAACAACAGTTTGTATGAACAAAACACTTGTGAAAACACTCACTTTTTTCACCTTCACCTAGGAAGTAGCTTAATAATAATGTAACAGCAATATTGTTATTAACTTTATTTATTCTCTACCTTTCCCCTAAAACCGGGGGCCTTCCCACACTACACTGTTATAGTGCTATTATTCCACTTTCAACATCCTGTGGAATTCTGGGGTTTGTAGTGTACTGATGCCAAAGAGCTCCCTGGCTGAGAATTCTAAATCCCTCTCCTTAAGCAGCAAACGCTAGGATTCCATAGGACGTTGAAAGTGGAATAATAGCACTATAACAGTGTAGTATGGAAAGGCCCTCGGACTCAAGATGGCTCTCATACATTTTTTAAAATGTGTTTAGATTAGGCATTATCAGGTCAGTATTGAATTATTTCTATTTCACTGGTAGATTGGTCACAGTTCAGTAGATGCTTTCTCAGATTGGCACCAAGGGGCAAGTCCTTTTGAATCAAACAGTCCATCTTCTTGTATCAAAGCTGAGCTTTTGGTCAACGTGTTTACCACTGCCCCTTGCCATCCAAAGAAAAATGCGTAGAAAATGAGGAAAGGAATAAAAGCTCAGGATTTTAAATTTATGGTTGTTAAAGAGCTGGACTAGTCTGATGAAATCATTGCTGCTAAGTGACTGGTAAATGTGGACCAAAGGGCAACTGGTCTCAGCAAAGACAATGGAATAGCGCTGTTTCTCTTCTCTGTGCTGTGCTGCCTGCTGAAATGGCTATAGATAAGATACAATTAAACACAGAACTAATTAGTTGTTTATAACTAGTTGTTTCTAATTAGTTTTACCAATAACAACAATAACTATATTGCTTTATAACTGTAATTTAACAAAATGTAAATTCTTTTTGCAGAGTAATCATAATTTTTAGTTAATTTATACAGGCTTCCTCCACTTATCTGACAGGTTAGGGACCGGGCACTGTCAGAAAACGGAACTGGTTGGAGAGCAGAACCCAGGTATTGTACTTTAGAGAGCATGAAGCACTTATTTGGGACCAACTGTACACACACTGCTTACAAAGTCTCTCAGCTGACTTGGTACCTTTTTTCTCCTCTCAACTCACTTTGCAAGCAGCACACATGTGTGAGCAATTCCAGTGAGCTTCTGTAAGGAAGAAGAACTGACAAAAGAGTGGAATCCCCATCTGATTAATGGAACTTGTCCTTATAAAATCGTCAAAATAGTGAGTCATCAGATAACAGGGTATCGAAAGACGTAGGCTTCCTGTGCTTAACAGATTTCTTTAATGCCGGATTTAAAAGCTGATGAAGAATGAATCTATAGAAATGAAAGGTGCCATTTGTAATCTTTTTCAATTCACTCATGTATCTGCTGTCATCTTCTTCTTCTTTTTTTTTTCATTTGAATACTATAGCACAGTGGTTCTCAACCTGTGGGTCCCCAGATGTTCGTGGACTTCAGCTCCCAGAAGCCCAAGCCACTATGGTCAATGCTCAGGGCTTCTTGGAGCTGAAGTCCATGAACATCTGGGGACCCACAGGTTGAGAACCACTGCTATAGCACTTACTGTATTCTTCAGTTGTAAACTGCCCTGGACAAAATGTAGTGTTTTTGGGAAGGGGATTATACATTAATAAATAAATAAATGTTGTAGCCCAGTATTGATAGGAAAATGAGAAAAGACTCTTAAACAAGGGCTTCTTCTTAGACAGAAACTTGTCAGTGCCAGCACTGCATGTGATAGAAGAGTAAAACTGATGGACAACAGGCAAGGCCTTTGTAGCAGCTTAAGGAAACAGGCAAAGGGCCAGAATGAAAAGGACTAGGCGGGGGCTCATCACAGTTGCTATCACAACAGAAGTGTGATTTTACCTCTCCTTGCTCCTCTGGAAAGATGTCCATCAAAAATTCTGATTAGTAATGAGCAATACATAATTAACAGAGAACATTCCCGCTTTACTGCACATATTCAACAGTCATGCAAACATCACTCCACCATACCATGGTGTAATGTACATGCATGGCCATCTTGGGCACTGATGTTCTACTTCACACTGTCTAATGAAAGCAATAATTATCAATACTATCATGGCAGTGCTCCAACATTACTACAAAACCCTCTTAGCTCCTCCACTATGGAAAAAGACCCCAGAATAACAGAAAATGAATTTAACAGCATTGAGGAAACAATAGTTGCAGCAAATACCCTACCCACAAGGCTAGATTTGCTAAAGGGAGACTGTGTACATAGTGGAGGACAGGATCCTAACTAATCAGGCTGAAGGACTGGAGAAATAATAATTTGCAGAGATCCAAGAATAGGCCATCTCAGCTGGACTGTATGATCAGATTATAAGATGCCGAACTTGTCAATGTAAGATTTTTTTTTGACTGCAGAACTCAGATGAAGAAATCTTAGATTTTAGTCCAAGCTAGAAGAAGTCTTTTTATCATTTAAACTATCTATCTGGATTGTTGTTGTGCGCCTTCAAGTCATTTGTGACTTATTGCAGCCCTAAAGCAAAACTATCATGGGGTTTTCTTGGCAGAATTTGTTCAGGGGGAAGGAGGCAGACCTTGCCTTCCTCTGAGGTTGAGAGAGTATTATTGGCCCAAGGTCATCCAACCAGGTTCCATGATGAAAAAGGAATTCAGACTCTGGTTTGCCAGTGTCCTAGTCCAACACTCATATACCATCCTGGCTTCCTATCTATATGGATACATTAATATATACAATATCTGCCTCCATAGTCATGATTTATAAGACACCATTTAATCATTGAATGATTTACTTCCCTAGCATCCTGTTTCATAGTGATTTTTGGCATATGAATGATCATCATTCTTCATTGTTAATCTTCTTAGCAGAACAATCAATATTTGCTCAGACAAAACCTATATATTTTTAAGTGCCCCATAGCTGAGCTTTGTCATGATAGCAGCAGTGTAGAGGCACATGTTGACATACAAAATAGTGGAAGGACAGTGGTTGGGAAAACAAGTTTGAATATTATAGGTGTTCAGAAAAAGTCTCATTTGGTACCATTTCACTTGTACTGGCCCAGTCTGTATGACAGATAAAGAGAAGTAGCTGCGCTTGATATCCTGGTAGTCTGCCATCTAGTAGAGTTTTCAGGTACTAAAACCTAAAACGGAAAGTCTCGTAGTCATTCATTATTATACAGCTCTATCTTAACTCAGCTGTCCATCTCAAACTTTGATGGAGTTTTTCAGCAGCTCCATGAAACATAGTTGATAATGCCCTTCCTCCAAATACAGCTGCATCTCCGCTTATGCCATCAGTTCAAGGGATACCCAAAACTTTAGTTCCTGTGTTCTCTGAAATTATCAATGAGTTGGTGAAAACTGCCTACAAATGCTGTCTCTGCACAAACACCATCACATCCAGACCAACAGAAATAGAATTCTAGTTCCTTATGCTAGGCTCTTGAGAAGGCATAAACCACTTCCTTTTGGAAGGCTGCCAAAAATTCACTATATTATATGCAGCCAGTACTTCAAAGAATTGAGCTGGGAGGTTATTGCATGTTTCTAATTCATATTTTCTAAAAATTTACAGGAAATATTATGGCAATTTTTAACAAAAATGCAATGCATTTTTTTAAAAAAGGACTTGCATCAGCAGTCTCTTTTTCCATAACATTACAACTGCTGTACTTTAGGTATTGCCACAGAAATGCAAGGTGGGAAGAGACAGCCTTGCTATTAGGTGGAGAACTTGGCAAAAAAATCACAAGTATTTGGAGATGCTATTTCCACTATAGGACCTAAGACAATTCACAGCATAGCTTAAAACAAAATACAACTTTAAAAGCAGGCTTTAGATAAGGTCTCCTATTTAAAAAAAAAGCACAGATTTAAAACAGTTTAAAAGCATTTAAAACATAACAATAAGAACCAACCTACAACATGACTTTAAATTCATGATTTTGATACATCTTTACACTTGAGGATCTTGTCTGGTTCTTCCATAGCTACTGTTATAAGTCCTAGTCTTATTTTGACTTCTTGACTGCAGTCTCTATTTTGATTAATGACTGAACCAAAATATAGGAAATCTTCCACTATCTCAATGACCCTTTCCACACCAGGCAATTAGAACAAGGCAGTGTGTCCTCTCATGGAGGTCGTCTGCACCTTGGAGCGGACTACTTACCAGAGATCCACACCTCAGTCCGCTCCAAAACAACCCCAAGTGGTCCTCCAGCGTGTTTTCTAAAGACCTCAAAAGTCAGGTCTTTATTTTCCTGGAATGTGCCATTGCATTCCTGCTCCCTTGTTCAGATTCACAGGCTTGCACCAATGCGAGCCTGCGATCTGCGGAGGGTGGGCTTTAGGCATGGCAAGCTTCAGCGGTTGGTCAGGACCCATGACCAACCAGAAGCTGCCATTTTGGAAGCCGGAGCAGTGCGGATCTACAGACCTTGCACTGCTCTAATTTGCCCTGGACCAAGGAGGAGCCCTGCGGAAAGGCTTCAGGGACAGTCCACGTTGCTTCAGACCCCAGAAGAAGCGGAAGATAACGGCACGGAGCGATTGCCTCGCCTCATGTGGAAAGGGCCAATGTCTTCATTGTCTGCTTTAAAGTTATGGAAATAATCTGTGGACACTATTTTTGCTTTTTTAATATTCAGCTGTAAATCTGCCATTACACTTTCTTGCTTGACTTTCTTTAGTAGTCATTTCAAGTCTTTGCTATTTTCTGCTAGTCGTATGGTATCATCTGCGTATCATAAACTGTTGATGTTCCTTCCACCAAGATAGGGTGATAAAATGCAATCTTACCTGATCCCCTTGCCAGTTGGAAACCATTCTTTCACCCATATTCTGTCCTAACAGTAGCCTCTCCTCTTCGAGTACATGTTGCACATTAGGATAATCAAATGTTGTGATACAACCATTTCTTTAAGAGTGATCCATGGTTTTTCATGAGCCAAACAATCAATGGCTTTGCTATAATCAATGAAGCATAGGATGGTTTGCATTCAGGATTCTGACCCTATTTTTGTCAACTTTTACTTTTGCTTCTCAGCTGTCCATAACTGCTTGAAGAGTTTGATCTGTCATCCAGTAGAACTGTTCTTTCTTTTTTGACATCTTTCCCTCACAATGTCTTTGACTTCAATACAGAGTTCTTCTGGCTCCTGGTCTATTAGGCTTAATAATGCACATCTATTTTTACATTATCTGTAAATTCTAAAGGGAAGTTCTTTGGGTTGTATTTTGGCATGACGGTTGATTTAGTGTTCTTCTTTAGCTTTAGTCTATTGTTTTGTGTTAGCAGCCCATGGTGATCTGTGCTACAATCTGCTCATCTCGTTTTTGCAGAGAGAATAGAGCTTCTCCATCTTCTGCTTCCAATTATGTAGTGCACCTGATTTCAATATTGGCCATTAGGCGATGTCCATATATGCAGTCACTTCTTTGCTTGCCTAAAGAATGTGCTTTAAATGAACAAACTTTTGGCTTCACAAAATTCAGTCACTCTCCTCCTTCATTTCTTGATTCTACGCCAAATTTAAATTTTTCATCTTCCTACACACACACACATATATCAAATTGGTGTTACTAATCTTTCTCCTAGTTAATGCTTAATTAATGCTAATATTGTTCTTGAAACACTATTTGTAAATGACTGTGGGAATGTTCATACCATGACAGATGACACAGGACACACCACACTAGCTAAAAAGTCACTTTCTTTCATAGATCCTCTTTAGAGAATCTGTCCTAACCAAATGAGGCTAGTGAACGCTAGGAAGAACTATGAGACTATAAGCTGTTTAAAAGGCCTGAGTCAATAAAGAGGTCTTCAGCTGGTATCTTTAAAAAACAAAACTAGGCAAACTTCTCTGGAAAGGCTATTCAGTAACTGGCATGCAATTCTTCTTAGTGGTCACCATCCTCATTTGGAGGCATAAGCCTTGTTCAATGTTACTTACCTGATTTGTATTATCACCTGAAAAGGGTGGTATCTAATGAGAAGGGCACCTCAGCTTCATCATACCACCCACATTGTTGCCTTCCTGATGTGGAAAGCAAGAAGTCTGAAGGAAAGGTCCTGCTCACATGGAGAGTCTCCCTACACAAATATGAACTCCTCCTCTTCAGATTTATTACTTTCCACATGAGGAAAGCAGTGTTGGCAGGAGAGAACTATGTGTTGCTCTCTTCACATTATATTCAAACTGAGTAAATAAATAACATCCAAGGAAACTTAGTGTTAACTTGAATACCAGGGGCCTTATAATCTTGGATAAGATCTTTGATCACAGTAATGTGGCATTGAATACATCTGTTCACCAAACACTGTTATCTGATTTAACAAGAAAATGCCAGAAAACAAAGACAAGTTGGCAAGAAAATCAAGAAGAACAAGAAGAGTTTTGCAAGAAGGATGTTGCTTGTTGTAATCTTTAGGAAATGTACTGAATTTTGTGTTACAATTTTATTTTAACTGCTTTTAAAAATTTTGTAAATTAATGTTTTTAATATAACTGTTTATTTAACTGTTGTTAAACTTTGTATTATGCCTTGTTTTAACTGTATTTTGTTTTAACTTATATCATAAGCTGCCTTGGGTCCCATATTGGGAGGACAGAATATAAATAAAATGAAATTAAAAATATTGTATTTCAGCAGAGTCATACTCTTCCCTCCTAAGTTTTATAAAAGCCATTTACAGACACTTCCAGTAATTTGGAGGCAAACATGTACCTATGGTAGGATGAAATATTTTTATAGATGAGTTAACCTCCGTGGGGAGAATAACTTAGCCAACAACCCTTGTATTGGCTGTTGAATCAATCAGAAGAAGTTATGGGAAGAGTTGGGTGGGAGATTACGTGTGCCTCATAAACACAAGAAGGGAAGCAGATACCAGGAAAAAGGAGGTTTGGATTTGCTGTCACCACACCTTCTCCCATTGCACTCATGCCATTCTGCTTTGAAATGTATTGATCTGTTTGGGGCAATGCTGAAGGAATAGGTTGGAAAGGAGATTATTTCTATGATGGCTTTTTGTAAAATAATTGGACAGTGCCAATACATTGCAGTTCCAGATGCACTGGGGACATTCAAGAGTATAGTAAATGGAGAGAAAAAGTAGATTCTTGATTATTTTAGGGACTACAATAGATTTTTGTTCCTTAAAGGGAAAGGCGCAAAATATCTTGGCAGAAGTGGTGAAAAAAATATTTTGATACCACTGAAGGTAATTGCAAACAATATGAAGGAGTAGTGAATTTAACTAACATTAGAAAATATACACGATCACAAAAATAGCACTATTTGCTACATACATTGTGGATTAAATCCTACCATGCACTGCATTCACTCAAAGGGTAGTATTTAGAATTTATTTGATATCTGAGAGCCTGAAGTTGCTGTATGTGCACAATAAACACTTTTAAGTTGTATTCAAATTATTTTTGGGTTTTGTAGAACTGATGAAAAACATAGAATCATAGAATTGGAGGAGACCACAGGGGCCAATCTAGTCCAGCCCCCTGCTATGGAGGAACACACATCAAAGCACTCTCAACAGATGGCCATCCAGCCTCTGCTTAAAAACCTCCAAAGAAGGAGGAGACTCCACCACGCTCCAAGGCAACATATTCCACTGCAGACAGCTCTGACCATCAGAAAGTTCTTCCTGAGGTTCAGGTGGAATATCCATTACTGTAGTTTGCTCCTTGTCCTAGTCTCTGGAGCAGCAGAAAACAAGCCCACACCCTTCTCGATATGACATCCCTTCAGATATTTGAACATGGCTATCATGTCCCCTCCTAACCTCTCTTCTGCAGACTAAACATATCTAGCTCCCTAAGCTGCTTCTCATAGGGCATGGCCTCCAGACCCTTCACCATTTTGGTCGCCCTCCTCTGGCGACACATTCCAGCTTGTCAATATCCTTCTTGAATTGAGGTGCCCAGAACTGGTCACAGGATTCCAGATGAGGCCTTACCTCCCTCAATCTAGACACTATCCTTCTATTGATGCAATCAAGAATTGCGTTGGCTTTCTTGGCTGCCTCATCCCACTGCTGACTCATGTTCAGCTTGTGATCTAGCAAGACTCCTAGATCCCTTTCATACATACTGTTATCCAGCCATGTGTGCCCCATCCTATATTTCTGCATTCCATTTTTTCTGCCTAAGTGTAGGACTTTGCATTTCTCTCTGTTGAAATTCATTTTTTTTTGCTTTGGCCCAGCTCTCCAATCTGTTAAGGTTGTTTTGAATTTTGATCCTGTCCTCTGGAGTATTAGCAACCCCTCCCAATTTGATGTCATCTACAAATTTGATCAGCATGCCCTCTATTCCATCATCCAAGTCATTGATGAAGATGTTGAATAGCACTGGGCCAGGACAGAACCTGTGCGCTCCACTAGTCACTTCTCTCCCCAATGAAAAGCAGCCATTGGTGAGCACCATAATGAGCAACAAAATGAAGATGTTCATTCTAAGGCTGTACTTCAGCTTTAGATAATGCATTGGAGCAGGAATGTGCACCCCTGTACCATTGAACATTCTGTAACACCTCTTTGCAGACTACATGAAGGGACAACGTATCATTTCCCTGACAATGAAATATCCTTTTTTTCCCTCATTTTTGTTTTAGATACTTTACTAAAGAAATGTGAGCATCATTGGAATTCACTGCTGGAATATCTCAATTTATAAAGCCCCTAACAATTAGTGCTTTTTAACATTCGCCCAGGCTCTCTTTTTCTTCTTTATCCTCTACCTAGTTAGGGTTTTTTGTTTTGTTTTGTTTTTTTGTAGCAGCATTGGAAACAACACAATAAAGTCTGAGCTCAGAAACAGCAGAAGTCTGTTCTTGTGAAACCATGTGTGCCTATGTCCAGCAAAAGGTAACCAGCTGCTGCCTTGAGAATGCCCATACTGAGAATGTGTGAACAGTACAACAGACAGAAAAGGGGAAAGCAAATAAGCTTGCCTCACCAGCTTTACTCAACATGTTAAAAAACCATAGATGCATAAGTTCCTGCAAAGTGGAGATCACAAGAAAAGTGGAGGGTAGTGAAAGAAAAGGACATTGTCGGGTGCATTTTGGGGAGGAGGGAAGTCAAGTGGTCTCTAGAAGGTTCAAACTGTTTTTCTTTTCTCGTGCAAGACTAACCTGATGTGGTTGTCTCATTTCACATGTCTAGATTGTTAGTTTTGAATAAAAAGGGTCCCGAAACATGTCGAACTGCTCTTCTTTTTTGTACTGAAGAAACCTGTCCTCATTCTTTCCATGTTACTTCTGCCTCTGAAACTAAATTTTCTGTTAAAGAAGTAGTACTCAGAAAAACATCTACTTAGTTAACTGAGGTATACCTGTAATTAATTTCACACCCACTGCTTGGATTTCAAAACTAAAATTTGACATTTTGGAGAAAGAACAAGTCCAAATGTCATTTCAGTTTCTACCAGCACCAGTGTCACATGTCTAGTTATAATCTGATGCCTAGTCAGCAGCAGAGCCCAGCAGCTACAGAAACAAAAGATAATATTGCAGCACTTCCACAGCATCTGGCAACCCAGGTACCACCAATTAATCATGACACTACATGCCAACAAAGTCTACACATTAAGCCTGAACAGACAGCACCAACCAGCACATGGCAACTGCCCAACAGCGTGAAGCTGTTATCCAATGAAGTACACATTTACTCCTCCACTCCCTCATGCATAGTCTGGTCATGTGCTTAACTTTATGGAAGGCTGTCTTCCATTTGAAGGTGTCCTGTAATGTACAGCTGAACCACAAAGAACTACCAAAAAAGAGAACAGAGGCCTTGAAGTTTCCCATCAATGGTACTTAAACAACAGACAAAGTAGGCACATGGGCCAACTTGTTACAATCTTCCCTAGCATGGTGAGATGTAATCATAGAATCATAGAATTGAAATGTAGATTTGGAAGAGACCACAAGGGCCTCCAGTCCAACCCCCTGCCATGCGGGAAAAACCCTAAAGCACTCCCGACAAGGGGCCCATCCAGCCTCCGCTTAAAAACCTCCAAAAAAGGAGACTCCACCACACTCTGTGGCAGCACATTCCACTGCCGGACAGCCCTGACTGTCAGGAAATTCCTCCTGAGGTTCAGGCGGAATCTCCCTCCTGCAGCTTGCATCCATTGCTCCTTGTCCTGGTCTCAAGGCAGGAGAACAAGCCCACTCCCTCCTCGACATGACATCCCTTCAAATTTAAAACATGGCTATCATGCCCCCTCTCAACCTTCTCTTCTGCAGCTAAACATACCCAGCTCTCTAAGTCTGTCCTCATAGGGCATGGCTTCCAGGCCCCTCACCATTTTGGTTGCCCTCCTCTGGACCTGCTCCAGCTTATCCATATCCTTCTTGAATTGGGGTGCCCAGAACTGGACACAGTATTAAGTAGGTTAACCAATGCAGAATAAGTGGTACCAATCCCCCCTCGATCTAGACACCTCTCCTATTGATGCAACCAAGAATTGTGTTGGCCTTCTTGGCTGCTGCATCACACTGTGACTCATGTTCAGCTTGTGGTCTTGAAGACTCCTAGATCCCTTTCACACGTACTGTTAGCCAGCCACGTGTCCCCATCCTATATTTCTGCATCCATTTTTTCTGCCTAAGTGTAGGACCTTACATTTCTCTCTGTTGAAGTTCATTTTGTTAGCCTTGGCCCAGCTCTCCAATCTGTCCAGGTCCTTTTGAATTTTGATCCTGTATAGGCATTAGCAACCCCTCCCAATTTGGTGTCATTCAAATTTGATCAGCGTGCCCTCTATTCCTTCATCCAAGTCATTAATGAAAATATTGAACAGCACCGGGCCCAGGACAGAACCCTGTGGCACCCCACTAGTCACTTCTCTCCAGGATAGAATTGCCATTGGTGACCACCCTTTGGGTACGGTCAGTCAACCAGTTACAAATCCACCTGACAGTAGCCCTGTCCAGCCCACATCTTACTAGCTTCTTTGCAAGAATTTATGGGGAACTTTGTCAAAGGCCTTACTGAAATCAAGATATACTATGTCCACAGCATTCCCTTTTATCTATCAAGCAAGTATTTTATCATAAAAAGAGTAAGATTAGTCTGGCATGACTTATTTTTTGAAACCCATTTGACTTTTGTAATTAGGCATTGTTTTCTAAGTAATTAGAAACTGATTGTTTGATGATTCGCTCCCGGATCTTTCCCGGTACTGATGTCAACTGACTGGGCATAATTATTTGGGTCCTCTTTTTCCCCTTTTTGAAGATGGGGACAACTTTGCCCCCCCCAGTCTGCCGAACTTTCCGGTCCGCCAAGAGTTTTCAAAGATTATAGCAAGAGGTTCCGCAATGACCTCTGCTAGTTTTTTTAAAATCCTAGGATGCAATTTATCTGGCCCTGGAGACTTGAATTCATCCAGGGGGCCAAAGGGTTTTCCCTTTCCCTCTATCTATTCTGTGCTGCATTTCCCCCACTTCTTCACCTGTCCCCCAAATGCCAGGTTGCGTGTTTTTTTCCTTTTGGGAAAAAACTGAGGCGAAGAAGGTTTGAAGAGTTCTGCCTTTTTTCCTTTTCCCCCTTTTTTAATTCACCATCTTCCTCGCAGTGCCCTATCTTCCTTTTTTTTCCTTCTGCTGCGGACGTATTTTAAAAAAACCCTTTTTATTGTTTTTAATGTCTCTGGCCACCTAAGCTGATCTGTGCTTTAGCCTTTCTGACCTTCTCCCTACATCTCCTGGCTACTTGCTTATAATCTTCTTTTGGGGATTTCCCCCTTCTTCCATTTCCTGTACATGTTTTTCTTAATACTTAGCTCAGCTGAGACTCTTTTGTCAACCATTCCCGGTTTTTCAGATGCCTTCCATTTTTCCTCCTTAATGGCACAGTTTTAGCCTGTGCCTTCAGTACCTCCCTTTGAAATCCCATGCCTCCTGAACTCCTTTTTCATTGACTATTCTTGACCACGGGATTTCAGCCAGCAGCTCCTTCAGTTTTCAGAAGTCTGCTTTTTTAAAATCTAAGACGAATGCCTGGCTACACTTGCCTTGTCTTCCCCACTGAAAACAAAATTCTAATAGGGCATGGTCACTCTCTCCTAAAGATCCAACCCGTTTTACGTCATTAACAAGGTCTTCCCTGTTGGTCAGGATCAGATCCAAATATTTTATCCCCTTGTCGCCTCTTCCACCTTCTGGACCATGAAATT